>OU974041.1:4090000-5340000 GCA_918843915.1 Notodonta ziczac
GATCAAGGTGGTTGCGAAAACCCGCTACGATTGAGAAGTGGATTCTCGCTTCGCTATTGATAGGTTTCTACTGGATACTAATTTATTTCCTTTCGTTTGAAGAAACAAGTCACTTGAATTTGAAAAATAAGTAAATTAAGTTACTTGGAAATAGAGTACCTTTCTCGATATTTATTTATGAAGGAAATCATTAAACATTTCTTAGAAGAGCAAATAAAAAATAGGTACCTAACCGAATGTATTAAATGAAAGTACAATAAAGAAATAGGTTGGTACAAAGTTACAAAAGAACAATGCATTTTACAGAAGACTGCAACAGTTTTCAATTTCCTTTGTCTACGCTGAACGAGATTCTTTAATAATAAAACCCATATTTGTTCACAACAGTAACGGCTTTATTGAATATCGCTTTATAGGTTCATAACCATAAAAGGATTCATAATACCCACTGACAATTAAATTGATTGCGTATCAGATGTATCCACAAAAAACATACAAGATTTTTTCATAACGACTTCAGATTAATAAACAAAGTTAATGATTAGAGTATTTAAAGAATCAACACGTAACGTTTTAAATATTTGAAAAAAATATGATTGCGAGGATAATCCGATTGTTTCCGGGTGCGATAATGGTGATGATACAGACACACCCGTCTAATGAGTTGAACCTGTAAACCTTGAATGACGTCATTATAATTATATAGTTCGGGTTCCTTAGCTTCCTAACAAGATTAGAGTAACCTGAACATCACTATTCCACCACACTAGGGCCGGTATTTATAAAGCGATCTCAAGTCTGAGAGCGGTCCTGAGCACGCTTTTGACCTGTAATTTTGTACTGGAATGACATACGAATGACATTTCCAATATCACTCTCAGAATTGAGATCGATTTATTAATACGGGTACTAGCCCAACTACCTCCATCCTTAAACAACTAAAATTTGACACAACTCTGGTTCATCAGTTAATAAATGATTTTTGTATTAACACCGCCTATCTCTAAGCAACTGTATTTATACGAATGCTTAATTTGGACGCACCATATAAAAAGGGGACAACTGAACCTAAATAACAGATATCTATCTTTCAAACTGCTGCTTGGTATTAACAAGACCGTGCCAGTCTTTTGCCTGTCTACTAGAGATCGATCGGTAGAGTGGTAAGTGGAATCCGGAAAACTATCAAAACTGACGTATGGCGAGTTGAGTGCAAGTTGAGCAAGATTATTGCGGGTTCGATTCCCGTTTCAATAAATTTCTGAAATAGCCTTTTCGTAATTTTCCCTGGTCGCCCCCAGTCCATTTTAAGGTACCCATAGCCCATAGTACAAGCGTTGCTTAGTTTGGGATCATACAGTTAGTGTGTACGTCTGACGATATTTTTTTTAATTCGAGAGTCCCCAGTGAACCGCGTCGAAAGTCAAATGTAGCTAGCGTGTCATTAGACCAATTATTGTAGACTTTCCTTACATGAAACCGGTACAGTAACGGTTAATGTGCCGCCGTCATTTTGTGCACATGCGGCGGCCAGCGAACATCAATCTGCATCAGTTTGTCGGTTGATTGGCACGCCCTGAGCTGGGCCGGCCCCCGGACATTTGGCCCGGGAATGTACGAAATACGTAACCCATTCGACATTCAATTTGTTGAATCCGTGCCTATAAAACTTATACCTAACAGTCAGGAAGTAATGTAAGCTCAAAGATACCACTGTTCAGAAAATCTTGATACTTACAATATTCAATTTCAATACACGAGTTAGCTTGACCGGAGTGGTACCACCCTCTCACAGAAGATCAGTGACAAGAAGCTATTATAGCTGCGTTTCGTCTGATTCGTAATGATCACTCACGAGACGGCACTCTCACTCTACTCCACTCTACTTCAGGTTGGCAACGCTTTTTAGTCTCATTTTTCCAAGCTACAGCTATTACTATTTACTTTGCAGACATTCATTCCTTTGATACTTTTATTAAAATTGTCAGACAAACTCCGGTTTTCAATTTACCAAATCTATAGAGCTGACAAATGAAAGAAAATGAGCGGTAGAAAGATTGATTTGATTCGGTGCCTACGCACTTATTCATCATGATTAAGGTCCCTTTCAACTGTAAAAATATGTCGGTTTTATCGAAAGAATAAAATTGATGTTCGCACAAAAAGATTGGAATATTAAATCGTTTGACGATTAGCTGGTCATAAATTGAGTATATTTGTCATGAAATGCCGAGAGTTTACCAGATCATGCGCCGTTATAGCGCGGTTTATTCAGACCCTCAGAAGAGCTACCAACCACTTTATAGACAAGCTCAAGAATGGACTCCACAAGGGAAGAAAAATGCAGCCCCCCTAATCACTCTGTAGATAATCAGCCTAACATGGTCTAAGATGAAGCGCGTATAGGTTCCTGCCGGATCTTCTCATTCGTCGCATTCCGATTAGGTCTTAGATTTTTAAAAAATAAAAATAAAATGTCCGTTAAAAAAACTATTTACCTTTGACTTAACATAGCTAATACTGAGCTTACGGTCACCTGTATCAATGCGATACAAAATCAATCAATTTCCAAAACAGAACCTTGAACATGTTTACATGGAGACCTACATTCTAATAACCTTTACAAAGAAATATAGTACAGTGTTCGTTTGAAATATTTCTCGCGATCGGCAGTCGTCACCTAGTTTTGCATAATAATAGCACAATGGGTCTGAGTGGCACGCGCGCGGGTCGATGTTACAAAACATCAAGTAAGAACAACTCCTCAAGTACCCTGTGCGGGATGCAACTAGTGCTGGTCAGATATTCCCGGGATTGGGTCCGAGCGGTGAAGGCCGAGACATGCCCGATTTTATCCGATAGTGTAATGAAGCAATCGGAAGGCACTCATTTCTTTGAATATCCTCCCGATAGCTAGAACTTCCGAATTGGAAACAACGCCGAGGCATTTATGATTATATGCCCGTCAAACAAGGATAAATATGATTATTTTATGATGGTTTTTAAAACAGTCAAGTCAATTAAACAGAATGTGTAGGAAGTGAATCCGATCTGAGAGTTTCTTTCTTCTCAAAATTGGGTATGCCTCTTAAAAATATATTCACGTATAATCACACATTAATAATACTTGATATATAACATATCCAATCAATGCAAAATACTATCTGAGTAGATACCATTTGCAGCCACACGAAAGAAATAAACGACATTGGTTGTCACCAAATATTGAAAGCAAACAAATAATTTTGAATTAAACGTACATCGGATTTAAGCGATGGTTGTTCCTAAATATCAAAGCAAACGAATATATTTGTATTCAACGTACACACAACTTTATAAAATTACAGCATCCCGTAAACATTGGGATATCTAGACCAACACTAGACGCGACGCTCATGAATTATTCGCTGCTGTAGTGACACAACACTGAGCCGCGGCGCCGCCCGCCCCTCGCCTATCGCCACTTGATTCAATGCAATTGAATAATTGAATTAATCATCGTTGCTACGTACAATGATCTATAGATATTTAATCTTTTACAGATGAAAAAGATCAAAATGAATTCGGTTATCGAGCGAATAGCGGCGCTTATCTGATATATGTGTTAAGCATACTTTGAATATATATATTTACCTATCTTTTATTTTTTACAGGTTAACGAAAAACATTCCCGTAACACGTGTTCTTCATTAAGGTAAGCCTAATCCACCTACGATATAAATTTCGAAACATTTTCGTCTATATTTAACCCGAAACGACACCTCAGCAGTCATAAGAGATAGGTAACACGAGAAAATACTTAGAACTTCGAATTTATACATATAAGTAAATGTCGCAAATTTAAAACAAATCGATATTGGTCTCAAATAATAGGCATCCATATTTTATGTGAACCACTTGATCAAAGATTCTTACGCAAACGCCAAAGATAGATATCGTAACCTTAATGAACTTTAGGTAGAGCCATTACCAAGCGCGAAGGCGCAGGCTACCTTTCATAAAGGTTAGAACACAATGGGGTTCGGCGAGAATTCAGCAAATTATAATTATTTCTGCCACTCCTCGAGAGCTATGAACAACTTCAAATGTTTTCATTTGAACAAAATCTTTAGGTGTACACTTTAAATTGTATTAATTTCGATATACTTCATGTTATCAATAGAAAATAGTGATCATATCGTTGTCAAATTGATGTCAATTTGTTAGGTGCATTTTGGCAAACGAAAAGGTTCACTTCCAGGAGTGAGACAGCGCACTACCCTGGTCACACGCGGCCCATTATATCCAATATCAACGCACGACCGCACATTCAATAGAATAATCCACCTAATGTAATTAAGAGAGCAAAGTTAAAAGGTTCAGTGTCAATATCAGCGGTGCCACGGGGAGGGGGCTCTTGGCTAAATGGATTTGGGTAAACAGCATATAGAGCCTTTTGTATCCGAAATTAAATGTCACCCGATGTCATTATTCAGCCTCGGCTTGACACGCACACGATCGGCGCCGTCTGCCAGCGCGCACTCGCTTGCGCAGATCACAATACTTTTATTTTATACGATTCATTTTAATATCCGCCATAATTTTAAAGCCATCGGAACTGAATAAGGATATTAAATTTATTTAAGAACTAGCTTTTGCTCGCAGCTTCGTTTGCGTAGATTGCTTTTTCTAGATTTCGACGAGAGCGCCTCCTGCCGGGTCCAACTATAGTTAAAAACCATCCAGTTTACAACATAAGTACAAAAAAATATCAAAAACCGTTAAGTCGTTTATGAGGAGAAGTCTTACGAACACACCGGAATTATAATATAACTAGCGACACACCCCGGCTTCGCACGGGTATTTTTTATCAGTGTTTCTCTACTATATGATGCATGTATTATACATAAACCTTTCTCTTGAATCACTCTATCTACCGCATCAACCGCATCAAAATCCGTTGCGTAGTTTTAAAGATTTAAGCATACATAGGGACAGATAGACTGCGGAAAGTGACTTTGTTTTATACCATGTAGTGATATACTCGTAAAGATTTTTCATAGGGCATTGAACTCGGACAAAAAATTTATATTTGTAATATTGCAATTTATCTCTAACATACCATCATTAGGTAGAAGTGTTTATTGAAATCGTCCATTAGGACCAACTGTATACCAACAATACTGTTTCGTCGCCAAAGTTACTTAACAAATGGTTAACGACCGCCGAAATAATGACGCGAGACGGTCGTGGGTTCTAAAAGACGTTATTATCTAACCCATTAATTATATTCGCAACGGCTGTCGAAGATGCCGCCAAACCAAACTTCGCCTAGCGGAAGCGTTATTATAAAACATAACAGAGAGTTTAATCCAATTTCCATGAACATCGTGTTTCTTTATTGCGCCTCGCTTTATGTGAGTTATTACGGAATACACAGCCTGGGAGATACCTAACGTATGTGCCTGTAATATTGGAATTCATTCGATAAAGTGGCATAAAATTATACAGTCACATGGATGGTTCAATTTTCATAACGAGCGAAATAACAGGGGTATTCCGATTCGTTTTTAACATTAAAACGGAAAAATTTTCATAGCGTTCTTTTAAGTGTTCTGAATAAAAACGTCGATTGCGAATGCATGATACGTTTTAAACGGAACGCTATTAAAAATAAATGGCATAAAAAAGCAACTGTATTAAATAGAGAGAATAATAAATTAGTCACTTTTTCTTTGACATTAGTAAATCGTTCTGTCAATGTCACTTAATAGAATGCAAATGGGTTTTTTTCATCAGGATTGTGAGTTAACGCCTTGACAAAGAACAAAGATGTCTTTAGTATTTTTTAAAAAAATATCAGTAGCTTTTTGTTTTCTCTCTACACTCACTTACACTTACTTGACATTTTTGTGTTCTTTTTTGGCTTTGTAACCTCTTGTGTCATTGTCAGTGTCAAATGCTTTCTTTCTTTTCTCACTTCTGAGGTAATGTTACCTGATAATAGTTAATGAAGCAACCGTTAATATTAAATTAAACTAATATTATAACATGCCGATACCAATATCGGTCCCTCCAAAGGTGACGCGGTTTTATAATATCCGATATTAATTTTATACAGTTTAAGCTATGTAACAAAAGCCAAAACTCCCATCATATTACTTTATATAGTCCATCGATCATAGCATTGAAATATGACGTTAACGTAATTTGCTTTAACAACGCAAAAGTATTCTCACGTTATCCGTTCCGAGACAAATATTATCTCATTAAATTCAAACTCGAAGTGACTGACTGCATAGTGCTATGTTTAGTTGCAGCAAATGTCATGCAAGACGAGAGCTTTGTTCGCAGTTAAATCAAACAAAGAACATCAGTCGCCCTCCGTTGCGAATGCTAGATGTTATCTGGTTTTATTTATGAATATTCTGTATTTAATCACGTATCTTCTTCGTATAGCAAGTTTAATTACAAATAAGAAATAAAAACCTTGAACTCTTACATTTGCAGTTTTATTAATAAACCAGCACTAGTATGAGTTAATTAGGAACACATACATGGATTTCCTTTCCTCCGATTTACTAGTTGAAGCAATTGGGCCCCAGTAACAATATCTACTGCTATTGTAAACTCGGTAAACTGTTATAATACCGACCGCTACCGAACGATGCCCGCTTGGGGCAGTGGTTCGAGTGTAGGCCTCTCGTCTAACTGCTCCGGTTGCGGCTTCGATTCCGGCCGGGGTAAATTTTTGAATTGACCTTTTCGTAATTTGCCCTGATCTGGGTGTCCCCCGTAGTAAAAGCGTTGTTTAATTTGGGATCAAATAGTTGGTGTGTCGGTCTGGCCATATTTATTTATTGTTATTTTTCATGTTTATATAAAGAAAACTGATGCTACGACATAACCCTAAAGTAGAAATAATTGCACAAGATTGCATCTTAACTGCTTAAGCTGAGCCCGCGACTTCGTCCGCGTGGAATTTAACTTAACAAAAAAGCCCGCTCCCGCGTTTTGAGCCCGCGCGACTGCAGCCATTTTATCAAATTTTGTTTTTCTAAAATAAAAGTAGCCTAAGTTACTGCTTATAAGAACAGCTATCTACCAGTGAAAGTCCCGTCAAAATCGGTCCAGCCGTTTCGGATATACTCTATGATTTCATGGGTTTTTAATTTTTTACGCGGAACCCTAATTGTTTTTCTAAAATTAAAGTAATCTAAGTTACTCCTTAAAACATCAGCTATCTGCCAGTGAAAGTCCCGTCAAAGTCGGTCCAGCCGTTTCGGAGATTACCCGGAACAAACACACAGACATACAGACAGACAGACAAATTTTTTTTTAATCGCGTTTTTGTTATAGGTGTCGTATGTACTTTCATATGCATTTAGTGAAAAGGTGTTATTTTGATATTACAAACAGACACTGCAATTTTATTTATTTGTATAGATATAGATTACAAGACACCTACTGTACTAGAATAATTAATGTCACAGCCTTCTGCTATTGAGTAAACTGACAAGTGTTATATTTACATGGATATTGTTAGCGTATTTTCGGTATTAATATCGTTATCTACTGCCTATAAATCTTCAGCATCGTTAACTCGTCGTAATACATGTCTTGATCACAATCTGACCCGGCCTGATACGTGACCTAAAACCAAATATTTGATATTATATAGCATTGAAACATTACATTGCAAACAGTATACACTAAATCATGGCGAATCGCATATATTAGTAGAGCAAACAAATACAATAGCAGTTTGATTATTAAACATTATGCTTTTATTATACCTACATTATACTTTTATTATACATTGTTCTTTAAACCCAGAACATAATAATTCTAGGTTTTTAATTTTAGACTAGACTCATTATTTTAATTACATACTTCATATTGGGAAATTAGAACTATATTTATTCTCATCTAGCTTACTTGAACAATAAATTAACGACAAATCTCATGTTGTTTCCAGTTAGATTATTTTATTCTAGAATAACCAGATACATATTTACCTAGAGTCATACTTAGCAATTTTGCCAGCTATCCAATTGTACACATTTTACTTTATTGTGTACATTTTATTATTATATCCGATACTCATCCAAACCCTTCAGTATTATTTTGGACCTTTGAAAAACCCTGTATAATGTGTATAATGTTACATTTGCTGCCTGGTGTTTTGTGTGGCGCGACCGATGCGGGTCTAACCCCTGATTAGGAGACCGACTGTGGAACTGTCCACAGGCTCTATTGAAGTTGCAGACTTCATACACTAGTTTGGTATTCATGCCATTACCTCTGAATAAGTTAAATCCGTATCCTGCTTCGTCCGTTATGTATTCAATTTTGAAGTCGTAACTTGTGTTACGGTATATGTTGTGGAATTATTTTGTCACACTATGCGTTATGAATTACTATAGATATATACTTATATAGTTGTGATACCTTGACAAAAATAAAAGAGTGTAGCCATCAAATTTGTATAACTAGCTGTGCCCCCCGACTTCGTCCGCGTAGTATTTAACGTAACTAAAATTTCGGGATTATCGGGATAAAAAGTATCCTATATGTTAATCCCGGTTATAAACTATCTGTGTTCCAAATTTCATCCAAATCCGTTCAGTAGTTTTGCGTGAAGGAGTAACAAACATACAAACATACATACATCTACACTCACAAACTTTCACATTTATAATATTAGTAGGATACCAAATAGTATCAACGCAAGGTCCAAAAATGAATGACGTCATCATTTTATAGGTTGGAACCCTAAAACAATTGATTAATTATGAAGAGGGATTATTTAATTAATAGATTAACACTTTGATAAATTGCTGAGCTAATAAATATACGTGAATACATTAGATGAATCTGATAAGCTTGCTAATTACTTATTCATTCACGAATGTAATACCACATTAATGGTAATTAATTAAATTTCAACCTTGTATAGAATGCATCTAATCCGATGTACCTACACCTACACAACAATCGCACATTTAACACTAGACTGCTGCTTTTGTTTGAAGTTACGAACAGTTACTGCAATATAGGCGGATGCCTGCACCACACGGCGGGCATGGATATGTAGTACGTAATTAATTAAATACGAGACAAGGAATCGATGAGTCGTACCGTGTCTGTGGTCCCTTTAGGTATAAATAAGCCAGACGTGCGACCCGCCCGATGTTAAGCAGTTACCTTAATCTATAGATGAATGCAATACCAAAGGCATTGCTCGCACGTTGTTGGTGACCTGAAGAGGAGTGAGACGGAGGGAGAAAAAGGGTTGGGATACCGGGTCTCGCACTCATCGTACGAAACGATGCTATAATTGCAACTTTATGCCGATTTTCGTGACAGGGTGGTACTACTCTGGTGAGGGCACCCCGTATATGAGTTGTCAATTGGCTACCTACAGCTTGACACACAGATATAGATTTACATAGATAACGCAAATGCATCTACTTCGCGTGTACGAAACCCCGACCAAGCGTCAAGGTTGGTCGCCGCTAACTTGCAGTCCACGCGACTACAGATACAAAAAATATGAGTATGAGCGAGATGATCACTCGAGAGAATCGTAGCGGACGGAGGGGCGTCAGCGGCATCGGTGTCTATGAAGCGGTTTGGATTTCCCGTCACTAATGACGTCACAGTAGGTGTTAAAAATTCGGCACGCTTGGTTTCAATACAAATCGTGATACTTGCGTTATCTATGTAAATCTATATCTGTGGCTTGACACTACCGCCGTTAAAATTGCGTATTGCATAATTAATTCAATATACGAAACAAGTAGGTAATCAATTTGTACCTTATCCTTGGTCCCTTTAGGTATATATAATCCAGGCGTGCGTGTTGAGTGAACAAACGATGTTAGGCAATGGCGGCATTGTTTATTGTGCATCGCGATGCATACCGACAAGGATTCGGCATTTGCCGAGACATTGCCGAGGACGGTTGTGAAAATAGGCAACATGTCAACAGTGATTTATGTTCGGCGTACGGCGCCGTATCCTTGGCTCAAAACTTGGTAAACAAACGCCGTGCCAGGAGGATTTTAAGTTGTCCCGTTATTTGTACGGCTTGTTCGTAAATCCCGAACATTTGTTGAAATAGGTAGCAGTCGCGTTTAAATAATATGTTTTAGCGGTTCTAGCAGATCAATGTATTTTTAACCGACTTCAAAAAAAAGGACGACATTCTCAATTCGGTTGTATTTTCTTCTTCATATGATATTCAATTTAAATACTCAGCATAATTTTCTATTTGGGTATTTATTGGGTAAAATGGCGATTCCATTTCCTTTAAGAACAAGCAGAGAAGCGATCACCTACGCTGATTTTGTATATTATTTCAAGTCCCTATGTAATAGGAGAAGGCAAGGCCATTCATTATAATATTTTCTTTTAAAATAATATACCTACCTATATAAAATTGATGTATGCGTGTGTTAGTAAATTATACTTGTCCTAAATAGCTTGGCCGATTTTATGTTTCCTATTGTATTTATGAGGTTTCCTGGATGATTCGTAGATATAGTTAGACCTGATCGGTGGCGCTGTTGTCAACATCCATAAAATATTAGTTAAGCTAACGAAGCCGCGGGCGAAAACTAGTTTAATATAAAATTTCTTTTTGAAATGTGGCCTGTCAGAAAAAATAAGATGTTAACATTTTATCGTGAACATAATGGCTA
Source organism: Notodonta ziczac (assembly GCA_918843915.1). Taxonomy (NCBI): domain Eukaryota; kingdom Metazoa; phylum Arthropoda; class Insecta; order Lepidoptera; family Notodontidae; genus Notodonta; species Notodonta ziczac. The sequence goes on from OU974041.1 coordinate 4,100,686, forward strand.
CAAAGCAGCATCCCTTCAAACTCTTGAAAATACAAACTTTGACGGCGCGTAAATGACAAGCAACAATGCTTTTAGTATAATGTCGTTTTAAAATATGAAATTATTCTCGTTTGTCATGGAATAGCGTTTAGCATCATCGCTCAGAATAATTTGTGATCAACATCTTTTTTTTGTATATACAGCCTGGCACTACCATGGCGACATTAATGTAACACACAGGTAGAGCTAGTGGTCTATAAACATAATAGTAATAAAAAAAAGAAAAATCTGAAAATATAAAAATAACATTTTCGAACAAAATAGATCCTACTAATATTATAAATGCGAAATTTTGAAAATGTGGATGTATATTTGTTACTCTTTCACGCAAAAAATACTGAACGGATTTGAATGAAATTTGGAACACAGATAGTTTATAACCTGGATAACATATAATATTTTACTTAGGTCTACGCGGATGAAGTCGCGGGCAGACACTAGTAATAAATAAAGTAATCAAATTGGCATCACCCTTGAAGTCCGATTGATTCAGCTATTCTTACGCTCTTACCTACTTCTCGGAGCGGGGCGAACTAATAGTATTATTATTATTTATAATAGTATTTCTTTTTCCTTTTAAAATGCGAAGCCTAATACGTGTGTTAATTTAATGTCGCCATGGTAGCGCTAGGCTGTATAACAAAGACGGCAAACAAGCATACTACCCCCCCCCCCCCCTGATGTTAAGCAGTTACTGTAGCCTATAAATATATGCTTGCAATAACAAAGATATCGCTCGCACGATGCCAACCTTAGAGGTAGGGGAAGGTAGGGTTTGGACTTCCGGCTCTCTCACTATATAATATTATATCATACGAAACGCAGCTATATAAGCAGCTATAGCTATATAGCTATATAAGCAGCTATAGCTATATAGCTATATAGCAGGTATAGCTATATTACTAGCTGAGCTCGCGACTTTACACCTCGTTCTATTTTAAATTTTAAGCCTGACATTTGGGGTAATTTTAATGATGCGGTGCTGTTCTGGTATATTATCTGGATTAAGTTTATATAACTAGGTTCTATGTTCTGGTTTTCTAGTGCACTTATTACGGAACTATGTGTTATGCTGTCAAAGGCTTTTGAATAGAACCCTAATAGTTTTTCTAAAATTAAAGTAGCCTAAGTTACTCCTTTTAACATCAGCTATCTGCCAGTGAAAGTCCCATCAAAATCGGTCCAGCCGTTTCGGAGATTACCCGGAACAAAAACACAGACAGACTGACAGACGGTACCACCCTTGTCGATCCAGCTTATATATGAGCTGAAGATTACTAGCTACAGCTCTGGCTCTACCACCGTTATAGAGTTTTACTGTTTCTTATGTAAATTGTAATGTAATGTCTTTCCTAGCGTGTCGTCAATGAAAGCTAACAAAAAGTTATAACAAAAAATATTTTTGTTCTGCACTCTGACTTTGACCCTACAGCTTGCGGCACTCAGTGTAAGTATTAGCCATATCTAATCTTTATCTCTCTTTGTTTTTTTTTAATTTAATATTGTTTATCTCATGTATTTACCTGTTTTAGTTGTACAAGTAATCGTTTCAAACCTGTATATGGAGGCTTGTATTAAGCCATTTTTGTTAATTTAGTGTAAGTCCAACATAGTTTTTTATTTGACTGGAAGCCTTCTACAACAGTAATAACATAAAATAATTTGAAAACCCGTACTCAGGTGCCCAAATATCAAACCAAGAAAGTCACTCATCGTTCCTTTATCGCGCGTTCTTTCAGCGTACAATAATGTTAAGTGAGGTAAAATAACAGCTCAGTAGTAGAGGATGCCCCCGAATCCCACCGCCATCGTTATAAAGATGAGTAAATCGGCCAGGCACCCCCGCTCTATCTGGACCAATACACCAAATATATCGTGACAATTAAAAGCTCAATGCCGAACGTGGAATTGATATCGCAATTACGTGACTCGTTAACCGTTATTAATTGTTTACTAACTGTCTGCAATAACCTATTGCCAAACATAAATGTTATTTGAACAGTAACATAATATCAACTTAATTTAACGGTTTCAATTTATTTTATGCAGCGGGCGAGTAGATTTTAAATTATAATTAACAAACAATAATTTATTAACATTATAATTAACTACATTCTGACCCTAGTTTCGTGATTAGAAGAATAAAATATATTGCTATGATTCTGAAATAAATAATATGCACCAAATACCAGGGACCCAAATCTGTTAACCACTGGAATCTCGATCGACCCGCAATACGTCAAAATTGACGTATCGCGTATATGAATACGTCAGGTTTTTCAGATTTTCCACAGAAAATCAGACAAAACTGAAGTATTCATCTGAACACTTAAATTCGCGTATCTACGCGATACGTCCGTTTTAACGAATTGCGAGTCAATTGAGATACCAGTGGTTAACAGAGTTGGGCCCTGAAAACACTGAGAATAAGTAGCTAGGTAGGTATATCCTAATGCAGTAATCGGTACTCTAAATACATACGAATAGTACGTTGCATGACGACGTGCAAAAGATTCTTGCGAGTAATCATGATTGTAATCGTTATCCTATCTTAACGCCGCAGGAAATTACCAGATAATCGTGTTTAATTGTAACACTAATCGGCACATAAATCTATGCCCACAGAAGTGTAACGCAAAAGATATTCGCCTTGAGACCAGTGATTTCTATTTTTTCGCAGGGCGTTTGCCTAACAATGTAGCAACAGAGACTACGCAGACGAACCCTACCACAATTTTGCAGTACATCGCACTCCGTCCGAACATTAATCAACGTGGAGTGCGAATGCGTACGTCAAAGTAAGTGAAACAATGCGGACGTTCATTGTCAGTGAACGCGCGAGCAATACGTTATCGCTAAAAAGTAAACTCGATCAGGCCACAGCAATGGGAGTCGTGGGAGGTTCCCACGAGCTGTGAGACCCTAATAATTAGGAGTTAGCCAACAGTTTACATTTTGTGACAGCTTAGAATTAGCTGCTGCTATAAATTGTACGTAAAAAGATCGCAAGGGTCGGATATCCAACAACTACTTCACTCACCCTAACTTATTCGGACCTATGAAATTATAGGCAGGCACAGCACTAAAGAAGACTATGAGGCTGTTATTAACTATTAAAAAGTCAATGTCCATCTAGTACGAAATTACTTCGATTCATGTTTTGGTTCGTTAAAATCGACATATTAATACCGTCCCAATTAAAATGTATTGATTCTTATTCGTTTTGATTGCATTTATCGTAGCTTTATATTTTGTCGGATAGCAATCATGACTAACTCGCTTGCCCGCAAGAGACTGATAGCGCTTGTCACATTCGCGACAGCTTCTGTGTCTCAATTTGTCACAGTATTATGTTATATGACTTAATGATGTTTCTTACTTATCTATGATTATAAGTCATTGTTCATTACCTCATGTTAATCACATAAAGTCCTCAGTGTTATGTATTTAGGACGTTTTAAATATTGATACTCTTATAAATATGTATGCATTAAATTATATTGAGGTCTGTGAAATAAATTAAAATAGTATTAACCTACCTTAATTGAATATTATAACATAGGTTTATTTGTATTGGCAGTAAATGTAGCCAAACATAGTATGTATTTTCGATTATTTTTAATAGCCTCGCCTTCTGCATCTAACTTATCTGTATGTGCCTGTCTAATTCCGTTAGACCTGTGGAAATCATTGATATAAACAGCAAATTAGTGTCATAAGTCATAGTATTACAATCATATACACACTATTATGATGTCAGTACATTTAATTTTCCGCACATTATAATTTTCTAAATATTGCCGTTATTGCCAGGTTGTCACGACCATCATCATCGAAAATCACGATCGGAATCATTGGCTAGTGCGCAATGCAATTTCACCGCGGCGCCGCGGTACAATGTAATCTACTATTCGAAATTTCGACACCCACCTGTATTCTCCGACACCCCGTTTCGTCTTCGCGAAACACGACACTATTTGTCAGTAAAATGGAAGTATTGACACATGAATTGATACCCGCACATTCGTCTCAAACCGACATGTTCGCGCGAACGTTTTTGCGAAACATCGTCGCTAACCAACCTATTGCATATTCCTCACGGTCCGCGGTTTCGAAGTATCAAATATATTTTTATGTACATTTTTATTGTTTGCCGTGAGGATTGTCGCCTCCTTAGGGGCTGTTTGTATGCGGACCGAGAAGAATTACGTGCGCGACGGAGCGGATCCACTTCAGAAGTAGCGATAAAACAATTTGTTTAGGAAATGTGCTGTATAATGTGGCTGCATATGGCGTATGAAAGGATTCTGTAAACTAGGGTTGTTGCCGTGTTTATTTTGTCCGCTCAGCGCGCCAACCATAAAGTTTCATGCCCAGAGCGAAGATAAAGTTGCATATTCCAGGATGAAATATCTAAGTCGAGGAGGCTCGTACTGTGCTTATTTCAGTGCAAGCTCCCGGTTGCAGTGTTCCTTTTTTGCGGCGCAGCGCTGGCGCGGGCGGTCCACAGTGAATGCACACTTGATTGTATAATTTAGTTAAGTTAATCTCGCTGCGAATTGCGCGAAGCTCGCCAGTTTTCAATTTCACATTTGCATGCCATGAACGTTGTTTTCGAGCAAATTGTGTTACCCCGCGCCCGCGGCTTGCGTCGTAACTAAGTATTATCTACCGGCTTCGCGATTACTCGATAAATATTGCATATAGGTAGGTACTGATTGCAGTGTCAACCTCCATAGTTCATTTGTCGCCGATATTTAGTGGAAACGTAACAAGCGACACTGATTACATAATAGGTAACACATAACAATTAAAACATTATTGTCTCCTAAATTTGGGGTAATGTCACTTGGTCATACCAAAGACATTTCATTGAAGTAGGTATCATATTTTTATCATCCCAGGGCTTCTAAAATCTCCGTACCTACTTACATATTAATTTCTATAACTTTTTGCATAAATCCGCCAAGTAGTTATGAATCGTTAAAATAAGACGGATAACTAGTGGGCACCAGCTCGTAATTTACTGGAGTAAATCTGAATAATTCACCAATGCAGGTAACTACATCGGTCACGTTTAGCCGCCTGCACCTAGTGGAAATGTTTCAACTGCCAACATCGGGGCTCCTTTTGAAGCGGATCCCGGAAACTACGCTTTGAAAGCAATCAACTCGGTGTTAACGTTCAAAGTAATTTCTTTGGCTTCGTCGACTCTGATAGACGCCGCGCGGAGATTAGGTGTTATGATCGCAATATCGATGGCTATGTTAACTCTCAAGTTTGTTGGGCCATGGATTTATGAGGCTTCACTTATGTTACTTATAAATATCATCAACTAATTTACTTAAAGCTGGTTTACTAGGCATTAAATTGTAGTTCATCAATACAAATAAATAAAAATGGGGCGTCTGTTTGTAATATCGAAATAACACCTTTTCACTAAATGTAAAGTACATACGACACCTAAATCACAAAAGCGATTTAATTATTTTTTTTGTCTGTCTGTCTGTCTGACTGTCTGTGTGTTTGTTCCGGGTAATCTCTGAAACGGCTGGACCGATTTTGACGGGACTTTCACTGGCAGATAGCTGATGTTATAAGGAGTAACTACAGTAAAGTAGCCTACTTTTATTTTAGTTTTTTTTTTTTTAAATGAGTCCTGCCGCGCGGGCTCAGAACGCGGGAGCGGGCGTTTTTGTCAAGTTAAATTCCACGCGGACGAAGTCGCGGGGTCAGCTAGTTTATCAATAAAACTATTTTAGTTCCAAATGTTTAAATTGGAATCCGGAGGCTTTTTGACGTTTGGCATCAATTAATTGTTTCATGGTTATTATTAAACTTGCAAAAAGTAATTTATTTTTTAGCTTTATTAAAAAATACAACTATACTTATCTGAGACTTAAGATACGTTCAATCCCGAGGAAGTAATTTGCAATTAAAAAGAAACATCCAAATCCGTTTAGCTGCATTACCGTCATTAAGTAACACTCGTTTAAACATCCAAAATTTCAAATTTATAATTTAAATTAGTCTAGTACTAAACAAAAAATTACAAAGAACTGTCAAAAACATAATTTGCAAGCTGTCACATTCAAACTGACTTTTGACTAATAATATATGAATAATAATTGCAAACCGATCATTTACGTAATATAAGCCCGTCCTTTGTGCCTTGCCGATTCGGCACTAATTACAACTTTCGCTTTACAGTTGATCATTGCCAGTTAAGCCGGGATCACGATCGCTCCACGTGAAAGAATCCTGTAATCCCATTAATACTAGCGGGCTTACTCGGGAATACGCACGCGTTATCCGCACACATCGACGAGGCGATATTTTACATGTTTACATCGAAAATGCGTGCTGAAACTACCTACGCTTACTTTAAAGAAAAATATACCTTATGTAACAAACATAGCTATGTAAATAGTTCAAACATAGGGGATTATGACTTCGGTTGGAACATCGCGTTTGTAATATTAGAAGTATATTATGTATGTACATGGTCGGCTGCACATTTCAGGTAACATTTCCAGCAGAAGCTGATCCCTCTTTATTATTGACACTCGTGATAAAGAGAGCTCATAGAGTTTCAGCGAGATAGGACCTTATCGAAATGAGGTCATATCTCTCTGATACAATTAATAATATATGTTATAATATATAGCATTTCCTATGTTTGGCAATGGCCCATGACATTTCTAGTATTTTAACTATTTTGACATTTACATTCCACTTCCATTAGACCATTATTTTAATTAATCAAAGACACTAGATATTTGTAATTGTATTATTAACTTACTATTTTATATGAATAGTATGTATCTCTGTACTTATTGGATTGATTTAGTTTATTTTGTACTATTATTACTTTTGTTATCTACTTACCTACAGAATACGCAACAGATACATTCGTGATTGTACATCCGAGTTCACAACAACAATAATAATAACATTTTTAAAGCCATTTAAATGCAATAGCTACAAACATCGCAGCCGCAGCCAATTGGCAGGCTGAACACGCGAGCGCGGTAATCCTATAAACCAATCCAGTTACCATTCAAAGTATTTGAATTTGCGCCGGGCTACTCGATTTGCGAACAAAACACCCCTAGTGCATTAACATGGAGTATAACTGCGAAGCGCTATAATCGCTGATTGAGTTTTATTCCCACAGTGCGCCCGCGCCGGCCGCGTGTGCGGGCTCCCGGGACCCGCAATTTATTCATCGTTGTTTGAACTTACGCAAATACTTTATTGCGAGATACCTTCATTATGAGTGTCAATATTGTGTTAGCGTTTGTGAGACTCTACAAGAGAATAAAATAACTCTATCATGAAATTAAGGCATATATGTAGGTATTACGCGTAAAATATGTTGTATGGAAAATTGTGTAGTAACCAAAAAGCCATATAAGTATTTTACGTAGACGACAGCAAGCGACTAGCGACTCTTCGTGAACGTATAAACTCATGGTAGAACTATGGTAGAGCTAAGGTGTTGTGCGCTCTACTCTTTCTTTCCTTTTTCTAATCCAATTCCATGTATTTCTCTATATTTGGGGTCGTCTTCTGATCCAATCTGTTGATGTCTAATAAATATTATTAATTATGGTATGAGCATTAAAAGCGTTTCATGATAGACCGAAGAATAATCGCAAAGGATCAACTCGGCGCACTTATTTCAAAATACATAGGCAAGTTGATCCTAGTGTATGATCAACTATACCGTCTAGACTTCAAAAAGTTACTGAACTAGTTTTACCTCCTACAGATTACGCCTACATCTTCACATGAGCTAACTGCATTGTGTCTAAAGTTCAACGTACCTTTTAGGTTGAACTACAGAGCACAGACGCAACTAGACCAGAACCGGGTAAGCCTCTTCACAAAACACTTGCAGTTCTTAAATAGCCATGTGACCTATATATTCAAAACAATACGGATTTACCCAGATTTAGATTTTTAATGTGTCGAGTGTACCTACTAAATAAGCCCACTACTTTCTTTGCATGCTTTTTTTTGAGTACGACCACATCACATACCTAAATTCAATTCACATCGTAATATTCATATCCCGATAACGGCATAGCTATAATGGCCTTATTTCATATAAATACCATCTAGTATTGACGTTTTTGACCGATTGAAAGAAATCTAGCCCTTGATATCGAATTTCTAGGGCAGGTGCGGAGTTAATTAACCTACTTCACCTGATACCCGCAATCCATGAGCGGTATTCACGCTTTGGATTGCCTTAAGTTTACCAAAGACAATAACAAGAAAGATTCTTAAGGGTAATCTGATGAAATAAGATCTGAATTTCTTCACTATAATATCATTTTTAAGATTAAACTGAAATTATTTTATCTCAATGCTTAAGCAGTATCACCAAATTAGATCTTCATCAGTATTATTCCCATGACCCTCTAGATTAATAAAATCAATCAAATTCTTCACAATTTTTCGTGAATAACAATAATTAATAAAAAGTTATTTTAACGTCCAGGTCAAATATAAATATCTGAAACGATAATTAAATACAAAATGTCAAATAACACATTCCTTCAATTATTATTGGTATCAAATGTAAAAATAATAAAATATAATGGATAATATGTTCGAGTGTACATGGGTATAATGTCAGAAAGAATATACAATTCGAGGTTATTGTAGCAGCATATTGCAAGGCTCAACAGTGATATCATCTATAGCAACTTTTTTAACGTTCTGTGGTTAGATTTATGGCGTACTAAAACCGAGTAGTTTAATATAACGCGAGCTTTAGCCTTTTTCGTTGAAAGTTTATGCGGTTATAAATTTGACCACGCCTCGATCTGAGCCCGATAATTGTGGAAAACCCCTATAGATTAGGTCTAAATACCCGCTTAGCTTACCGGCTGTGATATTGTTCTGGATAAATGCGTGGCTTAGTCTACGCTTCATGTTCACTAAATTATATTTTGTAACCATTTTTCGGGAACAAATGTCCGTATTAATAAATCAATCTCAAGTTTGAGAGCGATCTTGGAAATGTCATTCCAGGACCAAATGATATGTACCTACTTAAGATCGCCCTCAGACTTGAGATCGATTTTTAATACGGGCCAAAGATTGTAGCACCGAACTATTACTGGTATTACTGGTTCCTGATATGGTTTTGAAGTCGTTTTAACCACACCACAAACAACTTGTCAACTTGTGTTCACCAGAGAGAACATATTATGCTGTTCCCACAAAGGAATAGATACTTAATATCCATATCAAGTGTTTCCACTTGAAAAAACAGCACCTCTAGCCAGGTGGCTTCGTCTACAAGCGTTTCTACAAATCGCTACGCTTCATGTATGGAAATGACATAAGTCACGTGATCTACTTATCGACTTGTAATGTCATCTCCATACATTTAAGCGTAGCGTTTTGTAGAATCGCTTGTAGAGGAAGCCACTTGGCTAGGGGGCCAGTAGCCGTATCCTAATTTCACGTAATGAGTGCCGAGAAAATCCAGCGGAGAGAGGTAACGAAATGACGAGAGACGCGCGTGCCTCAATCATCGCGACCTATTTTCGAAATTGAAAGCAAATCATATCCACGTTTGCTTTGAGATTATAAGCTCATTTCCATAAGTATGTGCCTATCACGCGGGCAGGTGCAAATCATATCTAACTCCGCAATCAAACGACATAATCGCGAGGATTACGGGTGAAGTATTGCACGTGGTGGGATGTTGTCATAATTAACTAATATCTATCTTCTTGTGACAAGATCTATTTTCGCAAAGCAGAGCTGTTGTAATGATCCACGATGTTTTGCATGATGTCCAAGTAAATGCTAAAGATGTTGCCATTTCTATGTGGCTATTAAACATAAAAGTTATAATTTGCTCTTTAATCTGGGGCTAGGCTGACAAAGGTATCAAAGCGATCTCAGTAGAAATTAGTTATTTATTCCACTATGCCTTATTTTAGCAATGATCATATTACATAACAAAAATATTTCATTTAAGCAGATCAAATTATAAGCTCATTTATCTGGCTGTATTAGGTATTATACGCCTGAGCTATCACAGGCACGTGTAATGTATATCTGGATCTAGTCAGACGTAATAATATGGATTACTTAGAAGAGGCTGTACAACATAATACAACATCAAGGTTGGTATGTTGTACAATCTTATGTAATATTAACTTAATATTGTTAATCTATAGGTAAATACTAATATTAGTTACATTGTTTTCGTATACTCTTAAATAAGTCCCGTCTAATGTCGTACTAGACGAATACATTCACACATTTCCTTTGATTGAATGCGAAAGAAGCTTTATAAACATACCTATTTATGTATGCCAGTTATATTTTTCACTAGCTGAGCCCGCGACTTCGTCCGCGTGGAATTTAACTAAACAAAAAATCCCGCTCCCGCGTTCTGAGTACGCGCGACGGAACCCATTTTTTTGGTTTTCTAAAATAAAAGTAACCTAAGTTACTGCTTATAATATCTGCTATGTATCAGCTATTTCGGAGATTACCCGGAACAAACATACAGACAGACAGACAAAAATTTTTTTAATCGCGTTTTTGCTATAGGTGTCGTATGTACTTTAATATGCATTTAGTGAAAAGGTGTTATTTTGATATTACAAACAGACACTCCAATTTTATTTATTTGTATAGATGAGGAACGTAAAGCTTATTTTCCATGGTGAATTCTAATCCACATAAAGGGTAAGTGGATGATTTCTGGCGTGCCGACGAGTATAAAGGGCCGCGCGCCGCCCGGTGGCGTGCGTCGAATGTGTAACTGCGGCCTACATTCCGCAGCGCGAGGAAACACAATCAAAACTCAATTCGACAGCACTCCCGACTCATCGCCGTATCACGCAATGACGCGTGACAAATTATTTGCATGTGGAAAACATAGAACGAATCAGGAAACAAAAAGAGTGTGCCAAAAGTATTGTCCCTTGTACGCCCACCAACGCCCGTAAAACATACTGCTTCTAGTTCTAATTACTATAGGCATATAAAAAACAATAGTAGGTACCATAATGCCATACTAGTATCGAGAGCATTTGTGTCTAGCAATAGTAGGTACCTTCAGATTATAATTGATTATTGATAATTTTTTTATTCAAAAATCGAATTTTACATTTCCTTTTTTTTCTATCGAATCGATTCAAAAATCGATCACTTGATTGATAGGTAAGTAAGATTACTTACATAAACACTATTCCATAATTGATATAAATTCGCCAGTTAAATTTAATCTTGCTTATTCACACAATTTTATAGTTTACAAACCAGATTAGGTACAATAAAAGCTTCCTCGTAAAAGCAGTTCATGTGGAAATCGAATACATTCGAGATCCAATCCGATACCTAGTTCCCAAATTTGAAACGAATCGAAAAATAACTGGTTCATTTTAATAGCTAGTAAAATATCCCATCTTATTTCCAACCATAGATTTTGTATTTAAAAATACAGCGCAGAATTTCAAAGAAAATGTATCGCTGTCTGATACCCCAAAATCAAATTATTAAGGCGACTATCCGAAGAACTGGTCATGTTTATAAAAAGAAGAATTGTATTATTCCATTTAAATGTAAAATTATGAAGTGTACCTACCTACATCGGGGATCTGATACCGTGGATGGAATAGAGATTAATTACTGGCATGCACTGTCTACGTGATATGTCAAATGTTTCGCCACTCCTCATCAAATCAATGGCCGCTGCACAATAGATTTTCCCAATCAGCGCCGTACTGTGAATAGTGATTGGATTTATTCTCAACAAAATTATTTTAAACTTAATTAATATGCACGTTCTAATATAATATGTGTAAACAATTGTTCATGTTTCGTCCATCTGACATGGTGATAAATTTATTATACATTTATTTTATTCTAACGATATAAATCCGTCGGTACTTACCTACAAATGTTTCGTTGCATTATAACAGTAAAGATTTTCTATAACCACGTATAATTTTTAACCTAATTACATGAATCTCACGGTTAAGCCCATTAAACAGCCAACAATAGTCATAAACGATTTTAATCAACAAGCGCTTCATCGGAGGAGATAATTAACGAATTCAATTTGGCTTCAAACATCCATTCAAAACATTCAAAGCTCAGGTATGATTAATTACATCTTATATGCGTAATGAACACGAAGGCTCGTAGCGCCTGAGCAATGAGCGACTGAGCGACCGAGCGGTGAGTGACGCGAGAGGCGGGCGACGCGACACGAGGCGTGCGACGGCATAATGACCGACAAATGAACAGGGGACTGATCTGAATCCCAACACTATGATGTGATTGCGCCGGCCAGTGCCTGAATTGCTGGATTGATTGCACCGTCTTGTTTGATCTACACTCTAGGGTAGATGCACTCTGGCCGAAGCAACCGCTTCAATAACCTGAAGTCTCTTCTGATGTGTTATGTTTCGATAAATTGCAGCGGTAATCCTGCGGAGGAATCTCGATTGGTAGATAACGTCACGTTTAGGGTTGTAACTTCGTTGTAACTGTTTCTTGATCTAGATTAAATATGTGTGTGATACACACAATATTATAAACTAGCTGAGCCCGCGACTTCGCCCGCGTGGAATTTAACTTAACAATAAAGCCCGGTCCCGCGTTCTGAGCCCGCGCGACAGGACCCATTTTTTTAATTTTGTTTTTCTAAAATAAAAGAAGCCTCAGTTACTGCTTATAACATCAGCTATCTAACAGTGAAAGTCCCGTCAAAATCGGTCCAGCCGTTTCGGAGATACTCTTTGATTTCAAGTGTTTTTATTTTTTTACGCGGAACCCTAATTGTTTTTCTAAAATTAAAGTAGCCTAAGTTACCCGCTATAAGATTAGCTATCTGCCAGTGAAAGTCCCGTCGAAATCGGTCCAGCCGTTTCGGAGATTACCCGGAACAGACAGACAGACAGACAGACAGACAGACAGACAGACGGACAGACAGACAGACAGACAAAAAATTTTAATTCGCGTAATAATAATAATTTGCTATATGTATCGTATGTGCATTCATATGCATTTAGTGAAAAGGTGTTATTTTGATATTACAAACAGACACTCCAATTTTATTTATTTGTATAGATAAGTAGGGTAGTTATATATTGATTTCTTATATTTACGCGAATACTACACATTGAAATAAAACTATTTTTACGGATTATATCGCCCCGTGACCATGGCTGCTGTAAAGCAGCCGAAACGTCGGGAACATTAAAAGTAAAAATAAACGCGATATAATCCGTAAAAATAGTTTTATTTCAATAGGGTAGTTATAGTTAGTCTCACTAGGCGATGCCATCTGAGTGGCCGCAATTGTACCAACTTCCTATAAAATAAAATTACAGTGCAAGAAACAGTGTTTTAATGCGAACGTAACAATATGGCAGTAGTAGATTCAACTTTTGTATCATTTTAACATGACTGGTGGGTGTATCACAAGCTGTTAAAAGTAAGATAAATGATAACAAATTGCCAAACCCATGCCTTACATAAAATTACATAGTGTATTTTTTAAACAATAGCACAATTTCATAACACGATACTCATCGCAATGACACCTACCAAACTGGTCCAGGTCACAGATATGTCACAACGTCTTCAACAGATCAGACGCTGTGATAGCGCGCCGACTCAGCGCCGAGAGCTCCGAGCGCATACAATACCAACTTGTCAACGCTCGATATACCTTCAGCGATTTCATCTTTGAGATCCTGGTGTCTGCTATACAAACGCGTAGCTTCAGTCTAACAATGGAATGTAACAAAGGGCAGTCGCGCCAGAATAGCTCGGCGCTATTGAACGCGGCTAATCGATGCGGATCAAGTATGAGCGACAGCAGTCAGCCCGAAGCCAACGTTGAATTACTGCGTCAGGTATTATGTACTTTACGTTTGTATTGTACAAAGACACCTACACCCCATTCTAAAGATATTATGTTTTTTAATTGGAAATGTCACTACTATTTTATTTTGCAAACATCCAGCCATCCGCAATAAAGAAGTGTGCTGTATATCAAAAATAAACTGCGTGAAGTGCTCTGGAATAAAAGACAATATGCGTGTCGCGAACGTAAATTGTTGGAACTTGAGGGCCCTTCGTGCACCGGCAACAGCATAGCTCTACAGTGCACGTTGTAAAGCATGCTCCTGAACATGCATGCCTGCGAATAATGATGTGACCGCGCTGACGCACGCGTGACGATGAATAAACGCGCGGATTACCGCCCGCCTCCACTCCCTAGTTCTACATTATCATCCAAACCACTCTACGGTAAGCCGAATGAATGTTTATTTTAGAAATTGAGTCATACAACATTGGCAGGCTTTGTACTCATTATATTAACGAAGAGAAGACCCGGTGCAATATGATATACGAGTACAATATCGCAATCTCGAATAGACGCACCGACTCAACGATGCTTAAGTGTCCGCGCAATGAGAGCATTCTATTACCTAACGTGTATTCATGCATGAACGGGGAGAGCTTAAGTAATGATTTATACCCGGCTATAAACGGTATAGTCGGCGGCGATGCCTCGGGGCTGAGCTCCGTAAGCCCGGGGAGCCTTTCATTTGCATGTTTTCCTCGAGCAATATCAAATATCGGCTTTCGACCGCATCTTAGCGTTGTATCGAGGCGTCCGTAATTACAGTTCGACAACTCCTACACAATTACAGCGGCGTTCGGTTAACAGTCGGGGGATCTGCGAATAAATTATTCATGCTACGGATAATCGCGATTAAAATAAATATCACGAAGCCTATTCATATTCTGATGCTCCGAAGCCGGGCTGTCCCGCATCAACCGTAATGTTTAAAAATCCAAAATCGGGTATGAAATGCGTACGAGCGAAATCGTAACAGAAATCAAAACGGAATTAATCGTGGCAGAAAAAAGAAAATTGTGGGGGTTCTTGTTGGAGGGGAACGGTCACGTCGGGCGGTGGCGGGTAATAAACAGCCAAAGCGCCATAACTCTTCCTAGTTCTCATGTAACACGCGGCCGCACGTGTAATGATGAGCCGCTATTACGTGGGACCGCTGCGGGACCTAATAGCCTTTTTACTTTCGAGATCGTTTAACCCAAGTGCTGGCGATAATCATAGTTGCTTAATAAATAGCTTGGTGAGTTGTGTTGTTATTTATTGAATACTATGGTTTGCATACAGATACTGCAGAGTGTAAAGTTATGATTTAACATGATTTGATGGATGTATCTTATCTCCATATCTCAAGTTGAAGCATGATTTTATTTTAGCAACATACCTATCTCCCTCATTGGTTAGAAGAACATCATACATTGTGCAGTAATACCGACTGATTAATGATCATTCAGCGAATTTAAAGTGATGAATATCTCGAGCCATGTTGTCTGAGACACAAAAGCAGTCCGACGCGTGGCATGTTGAGCCTATTGTAGTACTATGTGTACCTAGTGCTTCAGCTGTCTTGTATGTAAATTCGATGTAGTCAATAGACAGGCCGTCTCGTTAGAACCTGTGTTTAAGGTGCTGTATTAGCCCCTTTGTTGGACATTTTAAGTACGAAAATACTGTGTAATAAATATACGAAGAGAAAAATAAATAAGAACTCAAAATAATTATGAATGGTTTTGGAAACAATAGATAAAGTACTTAATTATTTTATGAATACGAAATTAAAGTAAAAAGCATAGCCTTAAGTAAAAATACTAAAAAGATAACTAGGAACGTATTTATAAGTATATGCCTACGAACTACAAAAATAAAATTTGTTTTTCTAATTAGCTGGTGAAGTAAAAAATTATGTAGGTAGTGAATTAGATCTCAAAAACTTGTCGGAACTGTATTACATTTATACTCTACTTAAAACACGTACTCTTAATTTACTTTAATTTACTTTTTTTCACTCAAGTACCCGTGTAGACGATATACTTTAAAGCTATAATTTAATACACTTTTAAATATCAATTTCTTTACATTTTAATGCAAAAATATTCATTCATTCCGGCAGCGCTTGATGGTGAATGAAAAAATCTATTAGCCAAGAGCGATAAAGAGCTTCGCTTCGGGCTTATTGCACAAAGTACGTAAGATATCTTCAAGAAGGAATATCTTTTTAGCACAATTTTCTCGAGTAAAACTATCGGTGTATTTTAGTTTCATTTGCTCCTCTAGAATTGTATTATTCCGGACTAGTTGTTAACTCATGCATATTCATTTAAATAAAGAGTCTAGAGTCAAATATAATATGCTGCAAGGTCCACATCAGGCATGAAGGTCCTGATAATAAAATAATAATAATAATAATTTAGCCCTTGTGACGTCCCACTCCTGGGCACGGGCCTCCCCTCAACATGAGGGGAGGCCCGGATTTAGGCCATGGATTTAGGCCATAATAAATAATAAATAAATAAGTATCGCCAGACTGACATACCAGCTGTAATCGTATGGTCCCAAACTAAGCAACGCTTGTACTATGGGTACCGTACAATGGACCGGGGGCGATTCCAGTGACACCCACCTGGGTAAATTACGAAAAGGCCATTTCCGAAATTTCCCCCGACGGGAATCGAACCCGCAACCCGCAACCACCATACGCAGTGAGCCGAGCGGCCTACGCTCGAACCACTGCGCCAAGCGGTCGTCGCCCTAACTCCTTGTAGCTCCATAACCTGCCATACCGCCCTACGGTCGTCCGTAGCGAGCACCACTGGTCTTCGCCAGTTCTCTCTACCTAAAGACGGAGGGGTTAGTGCCACTATCCCCCTAATGGCGTGGAGAAAATACTCCCTGAGGTTATAAATCTTACGGCTAATTGGAATATAAATCAGCTGTCAACTCTTATTTAAATGATATCAAGGATATACTAAACGATTGAACTATCAAAGCGAATGCGAGTAATAACGCCCGCTATGTCTAAGGTAATCCTTAACAAACATAATTACATATAAACGTTCCATCAATAACAATATTTGATTGGTGTAGTCGTGAATGGAATAACGTGTCATAGAGAGTTGCGAGGTTGCGCACGATTCGTTTTTAACGACGGAACCAAAGCCCTATACGTGCGTCACGAATTTTGACTAATTTTTTGACCTCGACAATACCGAAACGTCTATTCTTGTTGATGCTTTACTGAACTGCATGGGACTTTAATTAAGGAGGACTAATCTTCCTGATACTTTATTGAAAATATCTAGAGCCATCTAGTAGTGTCATCATATTAAAATGCAGATTCGATTCGTATTTTTCCATAGTATAATCAAATTATCATAAAGTTACCTGCTACTTACACATAGACAACAACATTCTGAACTGTTACTCCCATTTGTTTGTGTAATTTCATTTCGGCAAGCTAAAAACGACCCGTTAATCATTATAGCATAGGCGTTGAAGTGTTAACGGCTTTGCTAAAAACAATTGGGGACATCGGAATGATCAATCACACTCTGATTCATGAAATAAAATATTGTTCTGACTTCGCACGCGCATCGTTTAGTACACAATCAAAATATACAAGCGCCCTTGACTTTTTAGTATTAAAGCCGAGGTTAAATAATAATAGCTTTATTATACATAGATATTGAATAGAAATTAAGGAAGAGATTATTGTACTGCGTCTATAGGTATACACTTATTTATATCATTCCACGTTCACGACTATGACCTACGAGGAAGAGGGTATAAATAATAAATAATCAATAAATATCGCCAGACTAAACTGTATAATCCCAAACTAAGCAACGCCTGTACTATGGGTACCGTACTCCGTATTATGGACTGTGGTGACCACAGTGTCACCCAGACAAGGGTAAATTACGAAAAGGCCAGTGCCGAAATATCCAGTCCCTGACGGGAATCTAACCAGCAACCACTCGATGCAATGAGCCGAACAATCTACGCTCGAACTACTACGCCACGCGGTTCTCAAAATTATATTCATACGTACTACATATTTCTTCAGTAAATTGCTTTCAGTCAGCGTAGCTCGCTGTTATGTAGCGCTAATCGGAAATTATCCGCAGGAGGGTTTAATTAAAACTATCTTAAACTGATCAAAGGAGGATTATATTGGATATTAAAAGCTATAAGCTCACACCTATTTGTACCTATTAAACTCACTCTAAATTAAATAGGATACAGTAAAATCCTGGGGCTATTTATAACTAAACTATAACTCATTCGTCAAAAGGCACATCTAATTCAAAATACTTTTAAGTTCGTCCTTCATTGTGTAATTTTAAAGATGACACTTGAAATAAATATCATGCCGTTGGAGGTGTTAACTGATGTACATGATAACTGCTGACGTGAAGTGACAGGTCAAATTGCAACGGTAATTAAACTATACAACTGGGTGCTTACTGAATGGCCTTTGCTCACTTGCTGTTTACATATCATAGTCGTCAATTATCTGCCATGAGTGCGATGTGAATAATTATTGCAGTGAATTATTAATGTCGTATAAAATAGGGCTCTTTATAGGTAAATCGTTCGATCTGAGGTGCTAAAAAGTATATAATTATGTTTCCTTAGAAGTCATTCAAAATAGTCATTGTTACATCTAAACTTTTTTTACATGTAACAAAGTTTACTAAAAACTTGCAGTTACCGTAGCCTATAAAATGCTTGCAATACCAAAGGCATTGCGTTTCGTACTTTCAAATCGTAATTCTAGTATTGTCTTCCTTCCCGATTCCACCACACTTAGTACTAAATATCACGAAAGAAACACTTCCTGTACACGACTTAGTTGAATCACATTAAAAGTATCAACGTCACAGCGCAGTGATACAAATGGATTCTGCAAAACGATCCCATAATGTGCCGAACATCTTTCCACTCACATCCATTGTAACATTCACAATTGATTTCCTAATTGGGTCCCTTTGTTTATCGCTATTTATTATATCGCAATGATGGATAGGTTTCAAAACGGATCCGTCTGTGTAATTGGTCGTTCTGAATAGGAGGTTCGAGTGAGCCTTCCCGTACACAATGGCGCACATTGATGACGACCTTGCCGTATTACATAGGTTTAATCAAAATATTGGGCCAAAGGTTATCTGCGGAGCAAACCCGGCCTGGAGCTCAGTGAGCCATTGTGATAGACTCCTACTCGCCGACGTCAAAAGTGCTCGAGCCACTTATCCGTTGCTTCGAATGCCATTGGAGTCACGGTCGATTGAACATTGAATAAGGATCCAGATGTCGATGCTTGTTTATATCGAACAATTCGATTTAAGCGTTCATTTATAACAAGTGGGCTTTTTATAACAATAGACTTTTTTTATTTCAATATAATATTATGTTAGATCGAAATTATTCGGAATGTTGCGATGACTAACTATGTATTTTTTATTGGTTAGAGGGAGACTTCGGCAGTAATAATATCCGTAGTCAAACAAAGGTAAATTTGCGTCCATCTCTTTATCAGGCCATTTGCTAATTGTCGCAATGTCAATCGTAAACCCTAACTAAATTTATAGATATATAACTATTTATTAGTACACAATAAACACAGAATAACAAGTGTTACAAAAAGTTAAGCAATACACGCTCTTATCGCTAAAAGCAATTTATTCCAGACAGCCAAATTTTGCAGAAACGACATGTTAAATAATTGGAAACCTAGCGACGTTTTAAACCCTCCATAAACGCTTGTTATGCACGCAACGGTCGTCGTGTAGGCATTATCGTCCGGGACAATTCATCAAAAATCTAATTAAGTCCATCGGGTCGGTGCTTCTGTCCGCGGGCCGGTGACAGGAGATTAAGTTCAGCTTTAATTACGAGGCTAACACTATTTCAGTCTACGCTATAGCGCTACGCCGTCTACGAAGGTAAACCGTCTACTACGCTAAATAAATTCAACTAACGCTTACTCGCTCGCTTTAGGATAAGATAGCATTTTAAGACTTATAACTGAAAGAGTACCTATTATGCTTAAGATTTCAGTCTACGAATGGATGAATCGATTATGACACGTTTTTTCATGATTGATAGCTGGAATAGGTGAGAGAAATTCGGTACTGACGTTTTTGAGATGTATGGCATGTTTTAAGAATATTCTTCTTCACATTCAAATTTTAATTCCTATGTACATACTACATAAGATACGATTCTGCATAGCAGCTGCACAGTTATCCCGGCACGGATAATTTCTATACATTTGACTGTATCCAGATGTCAAATATGGCCATTATCTTTCTCAAAATGTCTAGAGGAACAGTGGTGGCTTATTCGTAATCATAGATGATGATATGCAGCTACAGGAAAATCAAGTTGTATTTCACCTCACTTTTTTAGTTGATTCACTATTGTAGTAATTCTTCGAGCCAGACACCCCTGAAGGCTGAAGGGGTCGACGGTAGACTGCCTGCACGAACTCGACGTCACCCAATTTCCGCACTTACACTGAATTTATTGTCCCTATTTGCATTAAACACAGCAAAACATATGCAAAGTAGATTTTGATTCATCAATTCCCTTTTTTGTTAGACTGTAGTGCTGTAATGATTTTTGAACGTATTCAAATACCGATCGCGATGGAATGATCGAATGTATTCATGAAATAACCAGAAAAGGTGCGTATTTCCGCTAGAGCCGTTGCCGTGATATGTATCTATAGAAGATTCAATCCTTCGATTAGTATTAGACATTTTCAAAACTTCTACTAAGCCCCCCGCACTGTAAGGGGGAGGAAATAATTAGTGTATTTAAAACGAAAATATAATGAAAAAACATGTGTTTATTAATAAAAAATAATTGTATGATTATCATTTAATACTTATTGTTATAAAATATTGTAGGTACTTTACCCTGAGTAATTAAACTCTAGCGGGCAAAGTGAATATCATAATAACTGTAAGGTAGGAAGCAACAACTAGATGCAACGATAGTATATCGTTATACTGGTTAACTGAAAGCATGTGACATCGCCCGTAATAACCTCCGGCTTAATTAAAACGCTCGTCGATGGATTAATAAACTATTATATCGATACTCGCGTTCATACGACGTTAATAGATACCGATATTGAACCTACATATTCATAATATGATGGGCTTTGTAAATATGAACATTTTGCAAAGCTATCGTGTTGAAATTGGTTGATATAACATTTTATAGTTTCCATCCCTATACTCGTAGAAAAAATATTCGAATGTTTACGTGAACTGTCATAACTTGAAATAGGTATTTGAAATGCGCTTTGATTAAGTCAACCAGAACTTTATTTACAGAAAAGCGAATTTCATAATTTAATTTATATTCAGTAAGAGAAGTTTTGTAACGGCATATGCAATTTTTATTAAATCCAACGACGTGCATCAGACAGTTGATATGTACGAATGAAAAAGTTAAAACTCGTGGAATAAGGGAGACAAACGTTTTGAAGCAACAGTAAAACAAACAAGTAATTAATTTCGCCGTGTTTTGAACGGATGCGTGTCTCGCTCGGTGCGGCTACATTGTCTCAGATGAGCAACGGAGATGTCACGTGAATGTTAATTCCTACTCGATTAGTATTCAACACGAAACAACAACTAATAAAAAGGAGCCACCGTCGGGAAAATTGAAAATATCCGCAACCGTCAGGAAAATGAGGAGACCTCTTCGTCACGCCGTGAAATTAGAATCGTCCTGCGCCGTTCCGATGCTCGTCACGTGGCGCAAAAAGTTTGTTTACGTTGCCATTTGATTATAATCTTAACGAAATTTCCTCAACGGCTGGCCATAGCCTTTATTATTAATACCAGAGGTGCTGTTACTTTCCTCGGCGTAAATAAGAATAAGACATCATTTACTTTGGGGAAACGCGATTATTATACAAATTAGATACGTTTCGTTGTATTTGCGTAAAAGAATTTAGCATAACCATATTTTACAATTATTACCTGAACTGGAGAGGGATGAAAGTGGGGTGGAAAATTGTTATTTGATATTTTAAAGCACCTATTTATACATTTATTTGTAACTAGCTGTGCCCCCCGACTTAGTCCGCGTTGTATTTAACGTAACAAAAATTTCGTGATAATCGGGATAAAAAGTATCCTATATGTCAATCCCGGTTATTAACTATCTGTGTTCCAAATTTCATCCAAATCCGTTCAGTAGTTTTTGCGTGAAGGAGTAACAAACATACATACATACATCCACACTCACAAACTTTCACATTTATAATATTAGTAGGAAGTATGGATGATTGTTGAGCTCCATAATTTATAAAGTTTTTTGTCAAAGAGCTAAACGGTGAATAAGGTTCGTATGCATGCATTCACTGACTCTCCCTATATGGATTTCCGATCTATAAAGTGAGAGCAAATCACTACAGGTAGATAAAGCGAGTAGGGTGACCGCATCAAAACATACAAATCCGGGATTTGAGCGAAAAAAATGTGACACGGATGTCCTTATCAACAGCCATCTATCTGTCGTGATCGACGACCGCTATTGACGCGAAAGCTCGAGCAACGCTAGCTCCCAAATACTTTAAGCTCCACGTAAGAACCTGTAACCGAAGGATTGGACCGCAGTTTATTTGGTAATGGTGTTATTTTTTTCAAATTATTTATCTAGACATTGACGTATGTTCTGTTACTATAGTTTTCTAAATATTGACGTAACTATAATAAATAATATGTCTTATAAAACGTCGGCGGTGACGGACTTTAACTAAAACATTTTCATCATTTAGGACCGCCACTCGATAGATGTGGACCTATACTTAAAGTATTTACTCAAAATTCTATAACATTTACCATATGATTCTACTACTTTCAAGCTCAAATTCAAATCGTTTATTTTGTTTAGGCCTACGGGGGCACTTACAAATTATCAATTTTACATTATTATTATTTTTCTTATATCTACAACCGGATCGGAACGCGACCTCGACTGAGAAGATCCGGCAAGAAACTCAGCGGGCTCGTCTTTTTACATTCGTCATTATTTTTAAATTGCCCTTTGCTTATAGTCAATAATTACAAAGGGTAGTAGATCCTACTAATATTATAAATGTGAAAGTTTGTGAGTGTGGATGTATGTATGTATGTTTGTTACTCCTTCACGCAAAAACTACTGAACGGATTTGAATGAAATTTGGAACGCAGATAGTTTATAACCGGGATTAACACATAGGATACTTTTTATCCCGTTAATCCCGAAATTTTTGTTACGTTAAATACTACGCGGACGAAGTCCGTGGGCACAGCTAGTATTAATATAAATATAATAGCTCCAGTGTGTTGGCTTTTCATATTACCAAAAATACATAAATAATTCGAACTGCCACATTGTGACATTCAGACTACATCGTACTTTAACGACAATCTAAAACGGAGTCGATAACTAGCCAGCAATACCAATCACCAATATTAGTCCCCGCTCCAGTGAAACGCATGGTCACCCTGAATGCAGATAAGCTAGCTTATTTGAATGAGTGGTATTGGAACCGCAAAACGCTGAGCGAGTAACGGGGGCTCCGTGAGTGGAGCCGGGCCAATAGGCTGCTAGTGCTGCGCCGCTGATGAAAGGGAGCACGTGCCTACCATGGATATTTGAGGGAGAAATCGTAATATGCATTTATATTCACAATGGCAATTCGGCTGCGGTAACGATATCTACAGTATGATTAGAAAATTAAAACAAGTGATGTGTAATTTTTTTGCGTTTAAATTCGAATGTCTTTGTGTTTTTCTAGTTTTTGTGCAGTTAAATATATCTTTTAACTTCGTTAAATTAAACCTAAAGAGTATAGTTCTATAAAGTTTCGTAAAATTAGATCTACTTATGTCACGTTTTCAATTTTCTACTTTTCTCTCTTTTATTCCTTTTTCATGGAGATTCAGTAAAGAGAGGAGTACCTACTCCCCAGTGCTCCCACTCCCTATTATGTAGGTATATTTTTAATTACCCGACTGCGCAATGCAAGGAGACTAATGCGTTTATTGCTAAGGTACATCTATACGAGTAGGTATACGTATTTAGAACACCGGCTTTTAACATCCAAGGCACAACAATCGTTATAACGCGCTGTTTGTACAGTTTACAGCCGAAAGCGCAGATCATGTTGGCCGTGGTCCGTGGTCTAATTCACATTAGCATGTCGAATTGTAATCTCGGCCCAAAGCTAATGTTAGCTCAGAGTGCGTGCATGCAATAAACATGCGACGCAACTGTTTATGTCGGGGCACTGGTGCTCTCACCCCGTTACATTGGAATTTATTGAAATATTATTTTCTTTAAACGGAATTAATAATAATCATAATTTAAGCAAAGTTCCTCGCACTACGCTCGGGGCTTAAACTTAGAGTTTATAAGTCTGTGGCTCGGGGATTGTTTGTGTTCAAGAATTAAAACCCCAAATATTATTATACTCATCTATACTAAACTTATTTACAATATTTTATTAATTTTGCAGATTGATATTTAAAATGTCATATAGCCGATTTGAAACCATGGTTCAAATCTGATATATGATCCGTGATACCTTTACTAAAACAATATTATAGTTATCTATACTATGTGACAAGTTAACACCTTTACAACTCTAGCAGGACAGTTCTAAATAAATCTGTTCATTTGTTTACAGGGCAACGAAACCGTACCTTCTTATTCTGTTTCTTTTGCCTGTAGTTAATCAAGGAAACAATAAGGCTCAAGGAGATCAACAAGGCTCCGAAGGGTTGTACCATAAAACTAATTAGAATTCATGGAAAGGGTATTAAATAGAATTATTCTCGGCAAACCAAGAAACAGGAAGGTTTCGTCATGATTTCACCAATAAAAACATGTGAATTTACACGTGCAGAAGTTCCGTTTGCAGTTGCCCTGTGTCAAGGACCGCCGAATGGATCCACCATAGCCTATTAAATTTATTGTTCTAAAAGGTCAAGTTCTCATTGCTCTGCAACCGTAACCTTACAAGTTTACCGCGTCATTGCCTCATCTATGATTGTTTGTTGTTCAAAGTATGAGTAATAAGACAATAAATAACACTCCCCACAACAATAAGGTTCCGTCAAATGCCATATCCGGCCTCTTGTCTTTTAAAATTATTATTATACGACAGGTCGTCACGTAAAATTTCCCTAAGCTTGTCCCAGCGAAGGCTGTACTTACATTTGTTAGATAGTATGAAGTATGATCTTCAACGAAGACCAGGGACGGATTTAAGGTGCAAGCTGGGCGGCCCATACGGGCTCAGGGACTAAGGGAGTCAGGGAGTAAGGGAGCGGCCAACGCTCGCGACGGCTCCATAAAGCCTGCGTCTCTCGCAACGCCCCCAAGAACCATGCAACCGTGGTAAGGTCTAGAGGGCACCAGGGTATTGATTGCACCGGGGTTAAAGCAAGTGCTGGTGAAGACTGAGTTTTGTCTCACAGTAAGTCCCGGAGAGGCGGAGGAGCTAGGAATGGTGGTAATATTCCCCACGAAACATAAATATAGCAATACAAATAGCTAGATTCTATCCCGTCCAGGCAATCAGGCGTCTCTGCAATAAATTTCGTTTGCCAAGTAGCAAACTTGCGATGGAACAAGGCCAGTGTAACTTGCTTGTTTTCATACCGAACGTAGCTATTATTCATCTTCACCGAACTTTATTACCTTTCTAAATAGGTACTTAGAAACACTATCGAAATGCCACTGTTTGCTTCCAATGAGAATAGAATCGAATTGTATCCTGGCGTCGGGAGAAACACTCTAGATGTCAAAATAATCTGAATTTCAGAAACACATTTAAGATTCCATTACTGGAGACCGCCGAAGAGTGTTATTATTCATCAGTTAATGGTGTACACTCGCGCGTACTGCTCTCTGATCTGAAATTCAAAATTTTTGTTTAAACAGATAAATGGATGGAATATCCTCTTTGGAAATTAATTTAGTCCGTAGCCACGCGCTGATCTAAAATCCCAAAATACAAGCTACCGTTAAATATTCAAGTTGTATCTACATAATCAAACAGACACTTCCCACCGCATACGAAACACGTAGCGCCATCTAACGCCTATATTGGAAACCCACTTCTCATTTTCTTCACACTTTCAAAGCTACCTATGCAAGTACAAATGAAAGTATTTATACGGTCGTGAAAATTCAAAACTAAATTTTCAAAGGCCCGACACACACCCACTTCCCGAATGAAAAATGGACACCAAAATGATAATGGTCCAAGTCCTCCCGAGATAAGGGCGGAGCGAGACTAATGAATTTAAATGCTATTCAATTAAATGCACATGAATAATTCACTGAAAGAATGTTAATGTGGAAAAGAATGCCAACCTTCCTCGTTGCCAGATTTCGGGACGTTAATTAATTATTTTTAACAGCGATTCATTCAGCGCTCGACTGTATCATGTAATACTTTGTTCTCACCCATTGTCTTTAAAACTTTAGAGGATAGAATATATAGCATAGAAACCTACGACTGAGTCACATTTATAATAAATCTCTAATACAGGTGAACCTATGTAAACCTAAAGAAACCAAAAATTTTAGTTACAATAAAAATAAGAATTGTCTTCCAAAACTGACTTCACTAGCCGACTGTAATACAATGTTCAATGATGAATCGTAAAACCGAGTTACTCAATAACAAATTGGCAAAACTCCTTACATAAACCACTAGGAAAATAGGAAACCAGGACAATAGGAGCTATGTGTGTTATTGCAAATAGTGGAGGAACATAAAACAGCAATGTAAACAAGTCGCGAAATAGCTATTCGCTCGGAATTGACTTGTAAAGGGAACACTGAACGAAACGAAGACCCCGTGTTTGTCCACGGGGGTGAACGTTCTTTTTACACACGTCCATTCTGTATCCACTGCGAATTGCTGTCCATAACCACGAGGAGGTGAAGACATAACAGACAACGCTTTATGTCTGAGGAATGAATCCGAAATAACTGAAGAAGTATTGGTTACTTTTACCGCTATTGATTATTAGTATTTCGGCATTCCAATAATAAATTCATAAATTTAATTAAACAATCTCAAATAAAAATAATGAATCAATCCAGAAAAAATATCTTTTTTTTTTCTATTTTTTTTGAAAGATTACTAGCAATGTGTGTTTATCACATTACTAGTATTCCTTTAGCCCCTCCAACTAAGCTAATGCTTGTGCTAGGAGTGGGTTCACGTCAATAGTATAATGGCCAGGATGGAGATCGAACCCGGAACCTCTCAGCTACGAGGACGGCCCCTCTAACCACTAGGCTATTGACGCTTCAAAAATACAATGCTTCGCTTTAATGCAACCACTGCTGTAAATTGTAACTCTTGATATAATACGTGAATGTTTAATTAAATAAGAATGTTTAATTCACTGCTTCATCATCCGGTGATGTGTAGCCCGCTCAAGTGCGAGCGGAATGCGGTTCACTCGCGCCAAGGCGTCTAGACTAGACCCAAAATATCTTTGTCTAGAAAATGTTATTGTTCATATTGTACCAATTCACTCATCGCAGACGGCGAGACTGCCGTCGAGGCAACACGTAAAGATGTTTACCTCAGACTCAGTATTGTGCAAATAGTCCACAATATTTTATTAGGGCTTTATGTTTTTGTTTTCTAGGAAGCAGTGATAGCCGATTGGTTAAAGCACGCGCCTTGCGGGCACCAGGTCTTGGGTTCAAATCCCGGCTCGCACCTCTGGATTTTTCGAAATCTATGTGCGTATCATAATTTCTATATGATTATCACTTGCTTACGGTGAAGGAAAACATCGTGAGGAAACCTGCATGTCTTAGAAGATCCAACCAACATGTGAAATCCGCCAACCCGCACTGGGCCAGCGTGGTGGATTATGGCCTGAATCCCCCCCGTGTTGAGGGGAGGCCCGTGCCCCGGAGTGGGACGTTAAAAGGGCTAAATTATATATATTAATTATTATATATGTTTTTCTAACTATTTACATGTGTAGACATTGTTAAGGACACCTGGAGGGTCAAATATTTTCGGATTATACTTTTATGATTTAATTATATGAGTTGATAGTATAACAGCCCTGACTTTTACATACCCAGCCTGCCTCCGCGTGGCTGACTAGCAACCAATATGGGTTTTTCTGACGTAAAAAAAATATGTTGTCTTAAAACACAACGCAAACTACCTACTAATTATTGATGGTCTATCTATTAGTTTGTTCACTCTAATCTGTAGAACATCTATAATCTATTTCTAGTTTGAGGTCTAAGAAAACTGAAGACACGAAATTGAAAGGACGAAAGGAGATCGTCAAGATCATTATTTCTTCAGCGTTTCGTTGCAATAGGCACGAAAAATATTGTCTGGGATATTTTCAAAGGATCTACACACTGACGCCGAAGCGAACCAGCCAGAGAAGCACATAAATATGTTTGTGTTACCGGTTGATATATTGGAAATGTTGCTCGCATCGCGTCGCACGCGTTCCATGTTCGCCGCCATAATAAATTTTGTGACAAACAATATCCCCCTGTCCTTTGTCTGCGCCGGCCGCGGACGGGCATCGATCGCATCTAACAATGCCTCGCAAACGCCTCTACGACTAGGTGCTCCTGTTTTCTGACTATCAATACATAATATTCATGAAGGGAACATGTCGTTCTGTGAAGCTGTGCAACACTCTGAAAACAATATCTCTCGCAACAGAAAAATATTCCGCCGGATCCTGTTAGTACTACTCAATCTTAGGAAAGGTCATCACAGAAAATCAAATATAACTCCTAAAGTTTAACAAATTTTAGGCCTTGAAAAATAAATTGCTATATAACATTCTAAGCCGACAAAGAAACATAATTCCTAGACCACGTATTATCAGGACTAAAAGCAGTAATTCACACGCATTAGTACCCACCCAACGTACAATAATGTTGTGACTAACCCGACCTCAGTTAACCTTAAGTAAGGCCATGTCGATCAAGTTATTTTTCTCAAATAACATAACGATAAATAATAATGGCAATGTGGGCGAGACGGGGCGATAGTGGCGGCACGAGTAGTTAGGACGTATTGTTCTATGACGCTACAGTGGTGTTACCAAATGTAGTATGAAAATAAACAGGACAGCAATTACAAAAAAATAATGCCTTATGAAATCCACAACGTTCTAACTTGAACTCGCCAATTTTACTCACCTAATATACGAAGACTGTCTGCCAGTTTGTATAGTAGTATACCTAATCTCATTTATAGCGTCAATGGTCTAGCTACTGTTTCACGTGATCGAGAGGTGCCGGGTTCGATACCTATCCAGATCTCCTCCCAGCACAATCATTTAGGGAATTAGAACTGAGGTCTTTACGGGACTATTAGTAACGTTACAACCTCAAATTGTTAGTAATCTATCAATTTGAGTACCTTATTTCGGGACTGAAAATCTATGAAAGTGCAACCTAATAGCATCACTAGTCAGCAGTAACTATGTCGAAGGCGCGGCCCCGAGACTCGCGCCTCGTGCGCGCTGAGTCATAGGCGCGGGCTGATCAGCACGCCTCGTGGGTTCCACTTACGAAATTTTCAAGGAGCTGCGCTTTACCGCGCTCGCTCGTGTTAGGGAAGTACCCACGATTTTGCAATTTCACGTTTACCTGATGCATGCATTGGCTGCTGTTGGAAGCTCAGAATAAATCGAGGATGGCTTCATATTTTTATCACCTATCTCAGCGCTTTGATCGTTGTTTTTCCCACACTTGAGCAGTTCTAAGTTTAAAGTTTTTGAGATTAAAATATTATGTATGATTGGAATAGCCAAGCTGTTGCCAGTGACTAAGGTAATACCACCCTCTGACGGAAGATCGGCGTGAAGTAAGTATTATAGCTGCGTTTCTTACGATGAGTGAGTGAGCCGGAAGCTCAGCCCTACTCTCTTCACCTCCCTCTATCCCACTCCTCTGCAGGTTGGCAACGTGCAATCAATGGCATTAATATTGCAAAGATATATAGGCTACGGTACTAACCTTATGTCAACCTTTGATAAAGGAAGAAATTAATCAAAACTAACACTTTCAGCAATAAAAAACTGACTTCAAAGGAGTAGATAGGTTCTCAGTATGACCTTTAGATTGCTAACGGGTAATTATCAAGCTACTATATCTATACTCTGAAAGGGAAATAAAGGATACCGACATTCTAAGCGTTTCTTATCTCCAAATACCAATCTAGCCACGTGAGTTTGCACATGTGACTGGTTGGGCCAACAAATTAACAACTCAAGCGCACATGCACGACAATCTATTAGCCATAAGTATGTAGAACATATTCTCGCAACCTTTCGTTCGGTTGCACACAATTTGCATACAATGCAAACAAGACGAATATAAAAAAACAGCATCCTGACCGAAAATACATTGATCGATTCAGCAGATGGGTACTATGGGGTAAGTTTTAGGTATGTTTTTTTTTTCACCTAAATGCTAGAGTTGTTCGAACTCTATCGATTTCGTGGATCTTGAGTATTTTGTGTAAAGTCAGATTAAACAATCAATACAATATTTTATAGTATACTAGCTGTGCCCGCGACTCCGTCCGCGTGGAATGTGGACCACCCTTAACATTTAGAGGTATGAAAAATACATAATAGCCGATTCTCAGACCTAGCCGATATGCACACAAAATTTCATGCAAATTGGTCCAGCCGTTTCGGAGGAGGACGGTAACTAACATTGTGGCACGAGAATTTTATATATAAGATAATAACACAAGGGGGATTTCGGTCTTTTACATTTCGCAGTTTTATTTAAATCACACATTTTCGCACACCTGTACCCTTCTACGAATCAATCTAAGGGTTGTTACTCAGGTGCATTCAGATCACGTCAAAGTAGTAAAATAATATAACTTCATCCTTCACGTCAACGTTTTGAATAAAATGCAAAACGTGGCTGGGATGCAGCCAAAACGGCTCGGTGCGCCTCAGGCGCGCCGGCCTATTCCCATATGGACAATTGTGCATTTCATACATTTGATAATAATAGTTAGAATTACGTTCAAGTGTATACTTACTTCAAAAAATTGTTGTTCACTATTATACCATATAAATAAGTATTTGCTAAACATTTTAGCGAGTTGTCACGTGATTAATGGTTAGTAAATCTGTACATCTAATTAAAAATCCTTCCAAAATATTTAACCTGGTGTTATATGAAAATGAGTATATACTGATATAACTTTAGTAGTTTGGCATTGGAATAGTGTCATAGTAACACATTTTTCTACGATATCAATATGTTTAAGTACATCAAGTGCCTGTCCTTGGTATACTAGGTGAAACAAAAAGGGTATACTATTTTTTTTGCAACTTAACTTTGTAAATCTCAAACTATCGGCTTTGTGGGACAGTTGAAGTACTAAAGGTTTTGTAGACTTGTGAAATCGGTCAACAGCAGTATTTCTATAACACCTTTTGTTTTTCAAGTTCCCTCCAAAGCTGATGGTTTTAGAATTACAAAGTTAAGTTTTGAAAAAAAAGTATACCCATTATGTTTCACCTTGTATAGAATTTAATCAGACAATTTTGATGCACCACGTCCACCAGCCGAATATAAACTTAACGTGATTTATTTTGTACACAACCCACTTGAATATGATGATTGTGGGAATCTCGTCTATGTTAATGAGATAATTAACATTCGCAATGGCGACAGACAATTTGTTAGTTAAATACTTGTGATTATATAAATTAAACAATAAAAACTACAGTAGGTACCCACTTACTTTTAAATATTTAACGAGTATGAAGAAACATTACATGCCAACATAACACATTTTAGCGTTTCCTTTTTAATAATTCCAAATAAAACACATAAAACAGTAAGCCCAATTGCAAAGTGTCGATTCAGAAGCTCGCCGCCTCAGTGCCCGTCCTGGAGAGCTTGTTTACTTAACATAATATTCTACGCGGACCACGAATTCACTCGTATCCCCACGTTTTATTGAATCAAAAACCTAGCTACAAATGCATCTAATTCAAACCCAACACGCTACACTATATCTGAAACTTTCTCTCTGCTCAAATAGCAAAACTTTGTTACGAACAAAGAATAAGCATGAGCTTTTCTGTTATTTACGCTCATTTGTATCAGTTTTGCTTGGTAAGTTCTCAGTTCCAGTCTGGGACGGCATTTCAGTGGGCAGCCCTTGTTCACCGAAACTTGGAATATAAATTTGGCCACGAGCGCGCTTGTTGTTTGTCCGACAATAGGCGCCGCTGCCAACATAAATTATCGGCCAACATTCGTCTCTAGTTTACGGACAACGATCGCCTAATATTTACATACCTTCTACATATGGACGCATGTTACTGATAAACATCTACCTAACGAAATACTTTTCCTCACACAATATTCGCTTTCATAGCAACGCCTTATCGATAAAAGAAAACTTTTTATCGGAGGGTGACAAATCGGATTGGAGATATTTTTTTTCTTATAAGCTGAGTGAGGGAATGATGCATTGTCGCACATCCGTACATTTCTGAGACGAGGATTAAAGCCTTTATAAGACGTCTGAAAATCTGTAAAGAGGCTTACGCCTTCGGTACTGAATAGACCATCGTAGAACATTCCCGGGAATTCCAAGTGGAAATCTAAGTGAGTTACTGGGCCATTTTGTTGTGAATACAGAATTGAATGTGACTTACACATTCATGAGGGATTTCCCTAATATCTAGTGAAGGAGAATGGAAAATGGTGATAGCTAATAATGATTCGGCCAAATCAGGGAGGCAGGAGATGACTTGCAATCATAGCTCGCACAGTTCCGCGAGAGATTCTTGGCTAGAGGCGGTAATAGGGTTTATTCTATTATTAGTTGTGTCCATAATTGCGTGTGCATCCTTGTTGTCATAATTTTGCTTGCAAGTCGTGCAACCAGACATTCAATTAAGACTCATTAGCGACCTGTTAGATAAACATTACAAAGTTTGGTACCGGTTCGTTACCTTCCGCTTGTTGCCTTCAGTTACTTTATGTATATTATTGCGGATCATTAAACTTGAATATTATAATTGTGTAATATGAGTATTTATATTTCAAATCCATTTGTTGAACAATCATAACTTTACTGAGAGGGTTACCGGAATAAACAATAAATTTTAGATAAACAAGTGTTTAACCAAGAGTAGAGAGCTTGATATTGAATAGATATCACACATACATGTTACATAACTTTCCCAGTGCAAAGCATAGGTACCTTTTAAGCCATCTGCCTAATGACATTTGTCGTTAGGGTTTCTGAAGCCTTTTGCGTCTGAAAAGCTCTGAGATCACGTACATAGAGTTTATCTTGGTACATCAACACAGAACAAAAAAATAAATAGAATGGCATTCGCTTGGAGACCGTCGTTGCCTGTTGGCATGCATCATATGGAATTTCTTTGTTTCTATGTGTGCTCAATGATAGAGACTGCACTTTACCTCTTTGATTTCCACTACGCAGCTTATTATTATGGTAGCAAATACATATCCTTAGCACGTGTTTTTATTGATATGAGGCATCTGCAAATTATTTGTGCAAAGAGTAGGGGTGGCCAACTAAATTCTATAAAGGACTAACATATCCGTTCCAGGATTATTCTATGTTCCGTGATCACCTAGTAAACCACATAGGTAAAATATGTTAGCATTATATGTTCATAGTCACATTCTAACGTTGTTTTATTACGTTAATACTAAATTCTTGACAACTTTAAAACCAATCTTCCCTAAAAACATTCTTAGGTCATTACAGGCAGTAAATTGACCTGATATCATTATCTCCATGTATTGTGCTCGTATGTAATTATAGTGTGTACATGTACTGATCCCGTACTGTAGGGTATGTGTGTGTGTGTACACACTCGTCTAGGGGTGTACGCCTCATTAAATTTTGTTTGAATAGAGGGATGAACCGACCGGCTGCCTACTTGGTCAGATACAGGTGGTATCGTCAGCAATAACATTTATTTAAAACCTTATTTAAATAGTGAGTGATATAATATATGCATGGGTCTTTAGTAAATACTAACGATGATGTACTTTCCTTACCCCCCAAAAATATCTGAAAGGTTTCTTTCTAACAGCTGAATCACGCGTTACCTACCAACTGACAGATAATATTTATACCTATCATCAGATAATTTGATTTTATATAATTAATTAAACTTAGATATTCTTCATTACTTTTATACTACTGTCAGTAAAACAGTGTTTAATCTTCATCGCTGTAATGTCTTCACTTGATCATTTTTTATTTGAAACTATATTCTCTTAACTCTACCACCTACTAAAATACTTTCATATTTTCATATTGGCTTTTTACTGGCATTTTCTGCATTTACTATAATCATTATAAAACAAGTATACTACATGCCAAGATCAACCCCGATTGCAATATCAATTTATCTACATTCATATACTCCTTAACGATTCTCCTTTCGTTTTGGTTTGAAGGATACAAAGATACTTTCCAACATACATTTAGGATACCTACCACACGGCCTTGTAAGCGAGCTGACCACTAGTGCCGGAAAGCGCTAGTTACATCCATTAGCGACAACACACAATGGACATAAACGTACTCAAGTTACACCGGTTCTGTTACGTGGCCTAACATGTTGCTTTTAAGCAAATGGCAAAGTTGCGCACAAACAAATTCTAATTTTAAATATAGTCTTCTCGTCTATACTATACTGCAGTTAGACTATACGACCATTGCATGCAGTAGGTAAGTATAGAAGTCGAACCAATTATACTGATTAATTTATTATTCAACAAGTCCCTTGTTTGCTACCCTCACGTAGATGTCACTGTAAAATTATATATAACGCTAGGAAAACTAATTGAAGTGACGTCATCACGTCAAATCATCTTATAAACAAAAGGTGGCAGCAGTTTATCTGCATAATGCACGATCGCAATAATTCCTGAAATTGAACGCAAATCAATTGTTATTAAATTCCTATTAGGACTCGTCACTTGCTATCTGTACACACTATAGCTGGATCGGCTGAATAGTTCCAGACGGGCGGGAGCCACAAACATCACCGCTCCATCACAGCGCCATCTCGCGAACAAACACCGACTCACCGCCTATTCACGCACACCCCGCCACAGACCCTATAATAAACCCCTCAATACTCATCACAAAGGAGGCAGCCTCTTTCATATCGCGATGAGGTCCTGTCTTATGATCGAATACGTAATAGCCGCTTATTCATCTCTGATACTCCTTAATATGTCCCATTTTGATCAATATTGAGAAGATTATTTCGTAAAATTAATGGTTGGATTATTTTGCCTAGTTACTAATGATGAAACGCTTAATTGCTATCTTAACATTAAAGGATTGGTCACATTACATCACTTTAGGTAGGTACAATCCTCTCAATAAGACATTTACAAATAAAGTTCGCATAAGGAAAATTGTATCCTTCAATCGTCCCGAGCGAAGGTACTAGTACGTATCTATAATTTCACTCTACGCGCGTTTACATGGTAATGCCCTCGATAAATCCCCCTACACATTGCAATTCTCTCGGTGCCTATAATCGGAACTCACTAAGCATTCAAATGCTCTCAATACATTCCGATGTGCAGGCTTGGACCGGCTGGGTCTGTCTGGCTGGACCAGACACAATGGATGCCAATCTATCCGGGAATTTGGCTTCGACGTACGCATACGTATAATTACATATACAACAAAGAGGTGTAATGTCAATCCACCTGATGACTATTCAGCAGTGCCGATCAAATGGATTAAGTCGATATCAAGTAGCTACGTGCTACAGATTGAATTTCTAGGTAATGGCTGAATAGATTGTAGATTAATTCTTGAATCGGTGGCTACCGAAATAATATCTAATATAAGCTATATACATCTTAGCTTGTGACTCATAACTCGTAACTCGAACTAACATAACTCGTGGAAAATAAATATGAAGTACTCATTAAACTTTGTGAAGGTCTTTTATGTTTAAAATTTTACCATGTTTCGTACAATAAGCACCTAAAACACTTTAGGTAGAGGCAATAGATATCTATCTCCGAATTCCCTGACTAATGCTGGCGGCTTTAAGATTAGTCCCTCGAATTGCGCCTTCAAATGCCACAACCCCACAATGGATGCCAATCGTGAATTGCCAACCGCAATCATTGGGAACATCGTAAATTATACAGCTTTATAAACAACCAAGAGCAAAATGTATAGTCAAGTCATTTATTTGATGGAACAATCCAGAATTTCTCATTGAGAGACTCCGCTTTGAAAATATAT
Source organism: Notodonta ziczac (assembly GCA_918843915.1). NCBI lineage: Eukaryota > Metazoa > Arthropoda > Insecta > Lepidoptera > Notodontidae > Notodonta > Notodonta ziczac. Next base: position 4,136,979 of record OU974041.1, read on the forward strand.
CAGCAAATGTTGAGAATTATTGTTGGTGCAAAGTACTTTTGCGAATCTGTAATGGCCAGCTCGCTTTACTAGCGTAGCGGAAGAAGAACAGTCTCGCAACCCTAATGATGCCTGTAGCAGTCCAACAGTGAGCCGCTGTAGATATGAGAACAAACTTCCATTAAGCTAAATAAATAACGAATTCCATCAGAATTGCGGATTCAGTCATGCAACTATAGCGATAGCGCAGATTGACAATAACGAATTAAAATAACAACATTTTAATACGATCGGGGTGCCTTAATAATTACGGAAGCGATGAACAATCGACCAAACATGTTTATATTAAAATCTGTATTGGTTCGCAATGAAATTGGTCGACCGCTGAAATGAGAAGCGCGACCGCGCGCCGCGCCGCCTGATGTTTTACATATCGAGTGATTATATTGTCCGTCCGTGCATTGCGGTACACAGGTTGATTTCGTATTCATTCGTATGGAAATTAACATTATAAATGTGACCACCTACGCGTGAATCATACGTTTAGACAGACGAAACGTTTTGTTGCCCCTTTCTCGTGCCTTCCATTGTAATAATTTCTCTTTATGACTGTTATACATGGGTTTTATATAAATTGAAATGTTCTTAGAGCGTAAAATTTTTGTGAATACAATCTTTTATTGAAATGTTACCTCAGAATATGAGGGTTGTTTTTTGGTTGATAATAAAATTACTTTAGCATAATGCTTTTTAGGGTTTACTTCAAAATTATTTTTACGCCTTTACGTCATCGACCTTCTTAAAAGCCTTATAATCAATCAAAATTCTATTGTTACAGGTATCAAGAACAGAATGCGATTGTGCCATACGATGAGACAGTGCCTAAGAAGCCACGGATCGGTGTGACGCCTTCCACGCACATTGTTGAATGCCATTCACCATGGATAGAAGACTAATTGTTGTTTTGGCGGTCGCCGCCCACTTGAGTGAGTACTAATTAATCATTCAACATAGAGTTATGAACGCTTATGGTACAATGTTTAAGGCATTTATTCGGTACTAGCTATACACTGCGCGCGTTGCTACGCTGTCAAAGATTGGTCGTACCAACTCAGAAACCTTTGTGGGCTCATGCACAACACTTTGCTTAAGATCATGACATGATCAAATACATAGTTTACGATTCGATATAGGACATACAGACAAACATTCATTTTGATGATATATATAGATAGAAGATATGTACCTACCTACAGAAAATTGACAATACGTTGTTATTCCTCAAAACTTACTGGGGTCAAATTATACCACATAAAATGTAAAGCACACATTCCAGTTGATAAAATATTCTCGTTAATATCATTCAAATAAGTTTGAATGGAACGAAGATGGGGAATGTGCAAATGGTATAAACATGTCAATACGAAAATACTCATGAATAAGGATTACAGACTAAAAAGCTCGCGAGAATATGGGCGAGAGTTTATTTGAAGGACAAAAAAATACAAAAAGGTTTGGAGTAAAGTAATTGAAAGTACATAGATTGGAGAAGTGGGGACTGAGGTCCCCGATCCGTATCTAAGGTGGACTATCGCAGCCCACTTGCTGGCAAATGGCGCGGAAGTAACAAGGATATAGCGACACCACCCTAGAATATCTAACTCCTATTCCAATACGAGAGGAGCAATGAAATTTTATTTTCCCACCCTTTATATATTTATATGTTCCATATATTTTGACTATTGAATCTGAATGTAACGATAGTATGCACATTTTGATGTTTTATGTAAGCACAAAATACATATTAGTTTATTCACTCAGGCGCTTTTTTGAGGAAATCCATTGTAAAATGATTTGGGATAGTTATATTTCTATACTTATTGTTGCCACCATGATTATGCAGTTTTAAGACAGCATCATTAAAAATATTATTATTATATCATATTCCCTAAAAATCAATAATCATAATACTGTTTCATATGCATGTAATTCAACCAAATAAATGTGTCTATCTTCCTCTCTTTTAAAAGTAATAGGACGTGAAAGATAAAATTAATTTTCGAAGGCAAATATGAGTCAATTTGTACCATTGCGACTCCAATGTCGATGGGAATCTAAACAAATTGGCTAATTCAAAATAGAAAAGGCTAACCAATTCATACTCTTTAGTGAAGCCAAATAACCTCCAGATTCGACTAGATAGCCTGTATTAATAGCCATTGCAATAACACAATAAAACTTAGATTATGATAGACGCATAAGTAGACACATAAATAAAAGAGCATTTGGTTTGTCCCTTGTTCAGATCCTGACAAATAGCTCAATGTTTGTTATCAGAATAGCCTTCTTGCTCAAGTATTCACACGTCATTAGGCTAACTATAGCCATATATTGCCAATGTCTTTGTTTGTAAACACCCTCTCTTTTTTTAAGCCATATGAAGGTGCTATTACAGATCATTTACTAACCAATGATACTGAAGTAACTGCGTTACTGACTTTTCGTCTTTATCGGTACATTTTACTCGGAGCTTTCTACATAAAACGTCTCGAAAGTGAGCTTTACATACTACGATATACAACGATTAGGGTGACTTATTGGGATATACAAGTTAAATGATGCTTCATTGGCACAGTACTTAAGCTTATCGTAATGAAGCTTTTTAATTATACTCCTTTCCTAGGCAAGTTTTATCTTAAGAGTGTTTATTCTTGTATAGTAATAAATATATTTGGTTATTCCAGGTAGCGTAATAGCTGACGGACCAATCTACGATGGCCAAGTAATGGCCTCCAACCCAGCCCCAGCTGGGAACTTCATCACGCAAACCGTCTACGGATTCTTAGACTTCACGACTACGATAGGCAACACGGTTATGGTTTTCTCGCCTCATTCAGCCCCACCACCAGGTCACTTTCTTTTTTTAATTTTAAGCTGTATTAACAAAATAATATAACATTGTTTTTTTTTTTAAATAAGTTTTGTTGTACTTTGTATCACTTTTAGTATTTTTTTTCAAAATATGGTTATCTTGCTCCACCTTCTGCTCATAAAGTACCCACTGCATATTATTTTATACACTTAAGAATTAAACACAATTCTAAATATAAATAATTTCTTGTGATTTTCAGAACCACCGAAAACTGAAAAGTCTGTCCAAGAAAATATCATTGAAACGAAACCGCCACCACCATCAGTGACAAGCGTAAAGCCAGAAGCGATAAAACCTAGCAAAATATCCGACAAGAACAAAACAAACAAACCGGCTGCACACGCAGTCGTATCCAGTGCCGTGTCGGTAATGTCCTCCCCACCGAAAAAGGATAACAAGGTCGCTAATGTACCAAAATCTGTTGCAAAGGAACAAAAACAGATTATCACAAAAGTGGAAGTAGTTGCCGGTTCTTCTAAAATTGTCGAAAGTAGCTCACCTAAACAGCCCGCTCCTAAATCTAATAAACAAAATTCCCAAGCAAAACCTAAGAAAACCGAAGGAATAAAAAGTATTACCAGTGTTGTTAGCAGTAAAGTCGAAGTAAAACAAGGACCGCCGGCTTCTATTATTAGTTCTAAAGTAAATAGCGTGGTTCAAGTAAAATCTAGCCAATCGGAAGAAGAGCCCGCTATTTTAATTACCAATAACAATATTGGTGAGCCTGAATACGATTTTCTTTCACGCCAACCTTCCGAATTCGTTGAAGAAACGTATAAAGTTATCAATATTCGTCCATCAAAAGCTCATGGCCCGAAAATAAAGCACGGCCCCAAGAACAGAGCTCATCAACCGACTCCTCCACCAGAAGATGAAGATCATCCCCTCGGTTTGGTCACAACGCTTGGAGGCACTATTGTTAAAGACGGACTAACAACTATACACGAAACAAGTGTTATCGGAACGTACATTTCTGGAAAATATGCACAAGTGCTGAACAGTAATTCGAAAATACTACAGCCATCAGGTCACAGAGGCAAGATAGCTCCTAGCCCTACCCATAGAATATTAAAAACGGCAGCTCCTTCTATAGCCAAGAATCATAGGCACAGTTTGGAACCAACACCTTCGATTAGTGACGACGACAACTTTGGAAAAACTCCTCGTAGACAAAGTAACAGTGGATCATCTTTTAAAAATCGTCACAGATCACAAAATAATAACGCTGATAGCGAAGTGAATCACGACAATACTCCACCAAGTCAGAATAAGAAATTCAAAAACAGAAACACACAACACGCTCAACGGACACAAAGGTAAAATATAAGGAACAATATAAGCATGACCAAACTGTGTAAGATTTTACACAGTCCCAACGTCGTACTATTGCCGACCATCCAATTTACATACAATTATGAGCTTACATTGCATGTTTTATTATTATTTATTACTAATCAATAAGACTTTCTATTATGTTACTGTGATTATCGGCAATTGTAATTATTCTTATTTTCAGTACACGGTTTGGTCGACCAGTGAATACGCCTCAACTGGCAACCGTCTCTGTTTTCAGCGAAACAGCGACGTCCTCATTTTCCAATAGAAGAAAAAACAACCGCAATTCTGGACATAAGACGACTGTGACGCCTTCGAACAACAATGACCAGTCGAGACGCGGATTCAAACCGCGCGTTCAGCCGACGCCCGTCGAACAAGTGACACCGACGCCTTCGACCAGTGTTTATAAATTTAAACTAAACCGCGCTCCGGGATCAGGACGGTGGCAATACAAAACAAGCCCAAAGCCTAAAGTGACTATTCGAAAGTTTAATGGTGAAGATGAACAACAGACGACGCCGAACGCAAATCCTCTTCTTGACGATCCGCAATCCAACGACATTTCCCTACAAGCGAGATCTGACAATGATTTGGAACTGTCTGGCTCGCAGAGTGGTCCCGGTACACTTGTTGAGAATGATACCGAGGACAATTCAATTGAGAAACCACCTCCAGTAGAAACATTGAAAGTAGAAATTTCAACTCCCGCCGACTTTAGAGATGTTTATTACGAAATAGCTACTATCAAGTCTCCATATACCTTCCAGGTGAATAAACTCACTTTTTGCAATATGTTATCAGAATATATTTATAATACAAAAAAATCTTAAAGATTATTGACTAAATATCTCCTTTTTCGCAGGTTGGACGCGTCAAAAACACTCGTATCATTACAGTAACATCCACCATAGAAAAGCGTATAGAACCCACAGCGCTTAGTTCGCAAACTTCTCTCAACGAGCCGTTGACAGAAAACATATTAGCGACAGCATCTCCCTATGGAAAGGATCATAATCTTTTAGACTCTAGTATAGCTACTTTACCTGCCATAACTTTAAGTTCAGACATGGAAACGCCACCGCTAGAGACAGTAACTGAAACGTTCAGCACAACTCAAAATATGTTGAAGACGCACATTCTGCCCGTCGTCAGAGATGTTAACTTGACAACCAGTTTAACTTTCATACAAACATACCATGTGACGCGACTAGTAACTGCGACCAAAACACTTCCACCCATGGACTACTTCCAATTCATTCCTAGCAAAACACTCAAGGAATTCAATAGCCGCCTCGATGAAGCTGGCTCGGAACTACATTTGGAATTAGATTTCGGGGATAGTAATGAAGACGAAGATGGAGTCCCTAGACGTGTGTTCCCACCGGATCTAGACCTCGCTAATATCGGATCAGATTTCGACCTCACAGAAGTGGACAAATACAGGCTTGCAGAAAATCACTTGAGACTAAAGAAAGCCCACGGTCAGAACAAAGCAAATCATGTTACAGAAGCACCAAACCCAGCCACGCCAGCTCTGTCGCCAGAACAAGCGCAACAGCTCGCTCTATTGAGACTCCTGAATCCGGCGGCAGCGGCTCAAATCCCTGACGTCGTGACTACTTCTAAACCAGTTCTTAAATTCGAGACCATATACGAATCTCACGTCATCCCTATCTTCGATGGCAAAAGCACCATCCAAAGCACCATTTCTAGACCAGTGGCAACGATTACTAAAACGGAATACGAGATCGGAACCAGCAGTCTTCCAGCTTTGCCTTTGCAGACAATCAACCCGCTGTTCCCTCAACAATTCTCTGTCACCTCTACACCGGTGGTCGTGAATACGGAAGTGGTCGCGACTGACAGCCAAATTTTGAAATTGACTTTCGGTGCGAAGACTTTATACACTACTCTCTTCACGACGAAAGTAGTACCAACGGTACTAACGACTTATGTGACATCTTCTGTCGCAGTAGCTGCGCCGCCGAGCGCACCGCCCGGCTACCCGGGCTACTACCCGCCGCCATTTGCACCTTACCCATACGTAGGATAATTAATGCACAATAGATCGTAAATCTTTATGTGCGGACTATATAGCAAAATAATGTGATCCCTAGTGTTCGTGATAACATACGTTTTGAACTGGAAGCGAAACTAAAATGTGAATGCGTTGTTGTAGTGCACGTGATAAACTATATTCCGAGTGAACAATAAACAGTGCAAAAGCAGCAGAACGTTGGGATTTATAGCATTTGCGGAAACACGAAAACTGTAAAGTTGTATTTCTTACTCAGTTTCCACAGCTCGGCGGCGCCTCGGTGCGTGCTACCTACTCGTGTGGACTAACGTTTACAAACGTGTAATAGAATTAAGTATGTAACGCAATTTACTCTATACCCGGTGATTGCTTTGTAAATATTATTATTATTTATGATTTATTTCTTGTAAATAATTATACATGTAAAACGATTATTAGATAATTAACTAGATAGTTGAAGTTGTAGATAGCTTATAATGTATTTTACGATACTTTTGTACACGTATTGATGTAAAATAAATGGGTTCTATACAGTAAAAATACCTAATTTTCATTTTCTTTATTCATTATCTATTTTTCACTAGCAAAGTTAGAGTGTTAGATAAAATCTTTTTTTTAACTAAACCCAAATTGTTTTACCTATATTACCCTATATAAATAACTAAATTCATAGAATTTAATCCAAGCAATAAAAATACATAAATGATTCCCAGATCCCGGGGCTAATATTTCACAGAGTTGAGAAGTGTATTTCCCATGATATCTTAATTAAAGCCGTTACATGCGGAGCGGGGGTGCCGAAAGAAACAACAAGGCCTTAAACTTAAGAAACTAAGATTAATGGCACCTGTTTTGTAAATTTAATAAATAAACCTACAATCTATAAGTAACTAGCTGTGCCCCCCGACTTCGTCCGCGTAGTATTTAACGTAACAAAAATTTCGGGATTATCGGGATAAAAAGTATCCTATATGTTAATCCCGGTTATAAACTATTTGTGTTCCAAATCCGTTCAGTAGTTTTTGCGTGAAGGAGTAACAAACATACATACATACATACATACATCCACACTCACAAACTTTCACATTTATAATATTAGTAGGATTAAAGTTTCTCATCATCGCCTTATTTTTTATTTCCACCCACAGGGCAGCCGGGGAAACTTGCAGGTATCTAAAGACCATAAGAACATTACTGAGATCAGGCTTAAACGAACTTACAATCATTGAGATAGGGCTTTAATTCGTATTCATCAAGAAAACCGATAGAAGCGAGATTTAGAAAATTGAGCCTTAATAATATTACACAGTTTTGGTTAAAGATTTGAGATACACAAACACTATAAGCTTGAGCTTTATAGTGTTTGTGTGGTATATCTTGGGCCTAGTGGTTGAAAGTTTTATTTGCAAATAAAAATAGGTTGTGTAAGTCCAGGCAGCTACAAAGCAAATATTGTTTGCTGGAACATTTTTCCCAGAGCCGTGCACCCGGTAAATAATATAAAGATAAAGCTTGCACCACCCACGTAATGCGTCAAGCAAACACTCGCAAGAAAAGACTTCACTACAAAGCATAAAGTATATCTACAAAGAATCCTTGCGACTATCGTATATTTTAAAATACTTTCCTCACAATTTGTACGTCTATTCATGCTTTTGTTATCTAGAAAGAAAATATGTATGCAGTCGATAGCATTTGATAGACATATTTTATCATAACATGAGCATATATTTTGAACCCCCGACGAAAAATGAGAGGTGTTATAAGTTTTACACGTGTTTCTGTATGTCTGTCTGTGGCATCGTCCGCCCAAGCGGATGATCTGATTTAAATTTAGTTTTTTTTGTTAGATAGGTATTCTGATCGAGTGTGTTCTTAGCTAGGATTCATGAAAAACGGTTTGGCCGTTTGAAAATTAACAGCTCTTTTGTAGTTTAAAAAGTGGTCGCATCAGGGGTTTTTTAAATTTTTAAATAATCAAGTCACCAAACAATCCTAAGAACCGCCTTATTTTCAGCAGTTATAGCAGCCTACAGATGCTTGGAATACCAAAGGCATTGCTCGCGCCTTACCGGCCTGAAGGAGAGTAGCGAAGGGAGAGTATTGAAGTTGGTCACCCGACGCTGTCACTCAGCGTACGAAACGCACCTATAATAGCTACTTCATGCCTATCTTCTGTGCGAGGGTTGAAGAAATTGCAATAACAACAATTTATTTGAAGAGGGTGGTACTACATCAGTTGAGTCAAACCGTATAGGAGCTGTAATGAGTGAATTGGCTACGGTTTGGATCTGCCGCCGTAAACACACATACAGGGCCCTTACCACGTTAGCTACTTAAAACGCAATAGAAACGCAAACTCGAGCGTTTAAAAGCTAATTCGCGTTTGAACGCTCGCATTTGTTAGCTTATTCGCGTTTGGAAGCTAGTTCGCGTGGGAACGCTCGCATTTGAAAGCAAATTAGCTTTCAGACGCTCGCGTTTGCTTTTCTATTGCTCGCTTACGTGGTGTTGCAGTGAGATTGAAAACTCGCCCGTCCATTGGGGACGGGCGTTTTTATTCTACTCAACAACAGACAAAGAAATTATACACGTCAAAGTTACAAATCCCTTCGTTCTAGCATCACAGGTCAAGAAAACGAGATTGTCATAAAAATATATCCGGGTTGGGGGGAATCTGTGCGAATCCACTCGGGTTTCAGTGCTCGCCGATTGAACGAGGTTAGATGGAATCGGCTTAACGTACCCCGATCGCCGGGGACCGGGGAATAATTTCATTTGGACGTGCATCGTCTGCGGTCCGAGCCAAACCTGCTGTCATGCAAATTGACAGTGTGCCTCCACAAGGGATCCCACTCCATATAATAACTATGCGAAAATGTATAAAAGGCAAAGAAAATGGTGCAGCTTTTAACTGCTTTATATAAATTCCTAGGTATGTGGGTAAGTTGATAAATACATAATAAATATTTTGATATATTTTTCGGTAACAAATAGGTGTCAGGTACTCGTAGAAATATTTACAATATAACATGCATTGGATACTTTGTGTAGGTATTTTGCAGAAGACTCCAAATCAGGAGAAACACTTCAATAACGTGTAAGTATATAGAAAGACTTTACATCAATTTATGTTCAACATTACACTAGTGTTATGAATAATAGGTTTGAAATCGATAAAAAATAATGAAGAAGGATATTATATCCGTCCTACGGGGAATATTTTGATAGGTAGGTAATCATTTGGTCGATTGAAAATACCTAGTTCTGCGATAACTTATCTAATAAAATCAGTCCCATTTTACCGGTAATGAATAATGTAGATAACAAAAACAAAGATAATGATTAACTTTTGACGATAAGACATTTTTATTCTACGTCAAACAATACCCCGCGTAAACAATAACGAAAAGGTAATTGTTTCACTCGGGAGTAACAAGTGTGGGCTTGGTTTCATTATTCTTGTAACAAATCAAATTTACAGTGAGATGAAATGGTTGAATTACATAAAATTATATGTTTTGGAATAATATTATCATGTAAGTAGTAGAGTAGAAGTATCCGTTAAGCAAACCGTTATTTTTTTACTTTATAATATTATCCTTGAATTTTTTTAATATTTTTATTATTTATCTTCCCAGTCATTCTATTTTTTACTGAATACTACAGCGATTCTTAGATGTGTAACTGAATAATGAGTTAATATAAGAATCACCAATCTCACAAATGAAAAGGTACACTTCTAAGCCTGTCTCCGTTTCTATGTATTCAAATTCAAAGGTGCAGTAGTAATAGTTGCCCAAACGAATGGCGTATCCCGCTGCTTCCACTTCACGTGGCTGGGTCCCAGGTGGAACAACGAGAGCGTGTTTCTGAATGCAACGTGCCAGGACGCGACGCGGCTGGCGAGCGGAGTGCCCTGCGCCGAACCACTGGTCGTGTCGTGTAAGTTGTGAAGTTCCACGTAACATTAAACAATGTGTGTATTGTAATTATTTGTACGTTTGTACATACAAGGACTGATCAGTGCACCCAACAGGTACTTGAAGTGTCAACAGCCTTTAGTGGTAGGTAAGGCTGTCCTCGCAACCAAAATATACTGGCTCGATCTCTATCCTAGCGATTTTGATAGACGGTAAAATCTGATAGACGGTCCATCTAATGGCACGTGGTAAAGTGGTAACCGTCGTCCAAGACATCTGGAACTCACTGGAAGCAGACGCAGTGCCGGTCCTTTAGGGATCTGATAAGCCTTTTGAAGAACCTCATGTTGTAGTGCAAAGGAAATATTTCATGAAGTAGATCATTCTAAAACATGAAAGAGCGCGGAAGAAAGGCTCGCGATGCTCATGCATTAGTAGTAAAAGCGGCTGACGAGACTATTAACTAGTAACGTGATAACCTCAGATAGATAAAATCTTTAAAACAAATAGAATGTGATGGCAGGAATTAAGAAAAGGTCTTAAATAGCCTGTTTTATCTGAGGTCCGCATTACTCTAATGGGTCTGCCTCCAATCCTTTCCTGCCTGCACAACCGATATCCGATCTCGTCGACGAATCCAAGTCGAGCAGAATTGTTTGGACTTGAATGGCAGGATTAGGTACCTACAAGACATATTTGTAACATTCCAGATGACGGAACATGGCCAGATGTGGACTATATATGGCGGAATCACGCGCAGGAAGCCTCGTGTATACTAGCGAGTAACGACGTATGCGCAACCTATACATACTATTTCAACGGTCATGGTTAGTCTTGAAACATATTTTTTATATAAAATTCCGGTGCTCTTGTGTTCCTATAATTCTTATTTTGATTTGATGATTTCGATGTGTTTTAACTTATGGGGTCATCGCTGGTTCTTCACCAGATAATACGCTACGGTTGATAACCAGAAAATACGCTAGCTGCGGGTAAAAGCTCGTAATGTATAAACCAAACTATTTTAGCTTTCTAAAGATAGGTACAGTATCTCAATATCATCAGAATGGCAATGGAAGCGTGGTCAGAGAAGTAGCCCGTCTTACAAACTATGATGTGCATAATTTGTTTCCAGTGCGGGGAAAATTTAGAAAATCTTTCTGTATTTCATCCTAATGTCGGTATTTTTATATACCTAACAAAGTCGGCAATGAAACGAATGACCCGGCTGATTTTAAGCAGTTACCGTAGCCTATAGGTAGCTTTTTATAATGCTAGCACGTAGCGTATAGGTGCTAGCATTACAAAAAGCGTTGCTCGCATGTTGACGACTTGAAGGGGATTGAGTCAGAGGGAGGGATTTGGGTAACCGGCTCCCTCACTCATTGTAAAAAACGCAGCTATAGTATCTACTTTCACCGATCTTCTGTGAGAGGATGGTATTACCCCAGGTCAAGCCAGCCCTTTATGAGCTGTATCTACTAATATAATATATTTCATTTTTATTATCTTACAGTCGAAAATTCCACGTACATGTGTACACGAGCCGTGAACGATATGGGCGAGGCGATTAACAGTGGCTGCTACACGCAGGTGAACGGCAGCTACGTCACGAGAGCCTGCTTCTGCCGATCCATTCCAGGCGGGATGCCGTGCAATGACGCGGTGACGTCAAGGTTAAACACCGCCATGGCAGTTCTTACTGTCGCTTTGCTGTTTAAAGCGGAGATATTAAATGTATTCCGTAACATCTAATAAATTCAATTTGCAATTTTTTTGTTTCATTCCACCAGTCCTGGGCGTGCTTTACATTGAGAGGGTTGTGGCTTTGGTTAAATATACTTAAGATATAATTGATATTTATTATTTTATTGTATCCCTGTCATTCCATACTATGGTGTTGGTAAATAGACATTAAAAGTATTTGGGTTCTTTAATAAGATCCGTGATTGTGACGGTGTACACTACCTGTGTTATTTAAGTAGGTATGTGAATTTCCTTTAGGACGGCAAGTAGGTGAAACGCACATGTTTTTGAGAGTACAATCGTAATTGATATAAGTACTAACTTATACGTATATAACATATGTTTGAAATACAGCGGTAACGCGGGTAGGTAGGAAATAATCGACGGTTGCAACATCGAAGCCACGCGAAACCTGTTGTAGGTACCTACGTATTATTTTGATAATGAATACATTCGATTTTCGAAATTTGGTTTTTTTTTTTGTGATCGTAGGAGGTACTTTCTGTGTACACCAATGAAAAACATACTTCCTTGTAATAGTGTAGTCTGTGATGATGATGTCAGTGTGGCGGACAAAATCTGGAGATAAAGAACCCCTTAGGGGGAGTATTTAATATTATTGTCGCCACGGGGGTCTGAAACATAAAATTAGGTAAAAATTAAATCTCAATGTATGTTGGTACCGATGCAAAATGTAAAGCAGGTTTAGATGAGTAGGTAAGCACTGATAAGGTATGAAGTCAAATTGCCAGCCATAGAGTAATTCAACAAAAAATTGTAAATATCAATCTTACTTTATAGTATAGCACGACAATTTTCTAAGATCTGTAAAAAATGCGCTAATCAATGATTTTTTTTATAACTCGGATTAGAATCGAATCTAACTTCAGCGAACCAACCGACCTTTCACTCAATCAAACCGCTACCATGGTACCCCACAGACTTATACTACTGTGTGCTACCCTTTGTAAATTTCTACTTGAGCCAGTAGATGGCACCACTAGAATTAAAACTCAGGAAGAATAATTTGATTTAAAAATTACACACGCTTTTTCATAAAGTTTCAACTACAGGAATGAAGTTGTATGACTGCTTTCATTTTGTAAAATAAAACGTAATGTTTATGCTTTGTTTAATTGGCTTTATAGCATTAGTATGCCAATAGCAATGGTAAGAAAATAATTTGACAAATGACGTGTCCCAGCCGTCATCAAAACAACGAGCGAAGGAACGTCAAACAAAATAATTTTGAAAACGTCGCGGTGGGGTTTTCTTGCCACCACTGCACATTTTAGCTAAAAAGTTAAGAAACCAGAGAAAATGTATTCTGTTTTAACTAGAGGGAATGCGATACTCACTTACACTTTAAGCGTGTTAGCATGTCTAACCTTTTTATGTTTTTTGTCCACCTTAACTGTGGATTACCGAACTGGGGCACAAATGAACACAGTAAAGGTAGTCGTGTAAGTATAAACTAACCATAATACAGTTATATATCCGGCTATTAAACCAAATCTGTTAATGTAGCATGTATTTTCTCTTCACAGTAAAAATGTGCCAGATTATGGAGCTTCTAGGGAAAGAAATGATCTAGGATTCTTGACTTTCGACCTGAAGACAGACCTCTCTCACCTCTTTAACTGGAACGTGAAGCAGCTGTTCCTGTACCTCACTGCTGAATATATCACTCCTAACAATGAGTTAAACCAGGTTGTGCTTTGGGACAAAATCATCCTTAGAGGAGAAAATGCCTTACTAGATTTCAAGAACATGAACACTAAGTATTACTTCTGGGATGATGGCAATGGTTTGAAGTGAGTATTGATGGTATAATCCTTTTTTAATGTGATAAACTCTATACTTCAGCTACACTTATTTAAACATCAATTTTACCTGTAGCTGTACGAGCTAGCTACTACAAGACAGTTCACAGACTTTGACATGCTTTCGGTGTTTATGTGAGAATAAGACAAAATCTGTGCTAGGCCTCATAGTAATGACAATCTAAAAGCATGCTTGATGTTATTATGTGGTAGTGTGTACAACAAAACTGATGATAGAAAACAATTGATAGAAACCTAATTCAGGTAATACCTTAAAATTTTCATCATCTATATCAAAACCAAGTAAGTTAAATAGCAACTTTTCCATGCCCTTTTAATTTACTATGCAATGTTTATTCCACAGGGGTCACAGCAATGTTACTCTGACTCTATCCTGGAACATCATACCAAATGCAGGTCTGCTGCCCAACATCCAGGCTCTTGGCCAGCACTCCTTCAAGTTCCCCATAGAATACACTCAGACTAGGGTATGATCCATAAGTATCATATGAATGTTCCATTCATTCAGATAGGTGGGTTTTATGGCAAGAATATATAGTAAGGATATCAAATACATTTGCTTTTATTTCAATGTTTGTGGGTTTATTTTCCTGTACATATTCTGTAAATCTGTGTAGTTAAGTGATGTGTGCTTCAAACTTAAATGTAGATCCCAACTTTACTTCTGGAAAGGAATAAATTAGTATTCCTTTCTTTCTGTTACATACCAAATACATGACTACTTTGTGGCAAGACCGAGGAATGTAATGAATGTAGGTATGTGACAGATGATAATTAATTTGTGTCCCTATGTGAAAATACCTACTAACAGGTTGTTTGAGTAAAATTTGTATAGATCAAAACTTAAATTTGGTCATAAGACCCTAATCAACCCTGTAACAGAAAAAAACTCAAATTTAAACAATAAAGAATGTTCTCAAAATGAATATTTATTTTAATGTGTAGATACATACCAAATCCTGTAAAATAAAGTTATATTGATTGTCAATGAAAGACTCGTTACTTTTTATAGTATATAATTATCAATTACATTTTTAAACATACATTATCATTTTTGCTCTACAGTGTTCTACAGCAGAAAAAACTAGTGTTCTCTATCATTGCTTCTCAATATAGGTGTCTACTTGCCCCGTGGTTTACCAATTTCATTGGCAAAATTAAAACCAGATATGAATTTCATCATTATTATTAATGTATGCAGAGGTCTGAATGTATGACATAGTTGCAAATAGCAATTATGTAATTGTATGAGTTAAAACTCACATAAATAATACATTTATGTTCCTTGTTATTGTAACAAAATATTTACATTCAATGGAGAGGTACGATTTTCAATATTGAGGTACAAGATAAATGCATGTAAACTAAGCAGAATATTCGACTAACTTTTATTATTCAATCACTAAGTGTTTTAAGTTTATAATAATTATAAGAGTTTACACACAATGTGTGTATAATCTCACATACCACAAAATATTAATAATTACTAGTATTTCAATAATAAATTTCATATGTTGGAGCCATTACGAGGACTAATAATATATAATTTTAACAACATCTAAATAACTAACTGTAAAAATAGTAGCTTTCCAACAAATCTATTTTTTGATTCCATTAAAATTATTCTACTGCTTTTCTATGGCCCTAATGTGATTTATAATATTTATTTATGTTTGTCCCTAGTAAGTAATTATGACGAACTGATATAAAATCAATAGCTACAAAAAAATTTAACAGTAGAAAATTATTTGCTATTTTGTGCAAGCATGTTTGTCTCACACTGGTTTACAAATCAATCAAAGATGAACATTCTTAAATTTATCTTTATCTTAATTTTTATAGCATTTACTATATAATAAAAAATTAAATCTAAAATGTGTTACTAAATTATTCTTCAAAAATCAATGGCGATTGGTCAACTTTGCAACTGCGACGCTTCGAACTCACCGTGATGTAATGTGCCACTCTAGAGCCCGTATTAACAAAACTCTCAAGTCCGGGAGTGAACTTGAGTACGCTTATGACATGTAATTTTGTACTTTTTTGTTTGATTCTCTCAAACTAAGATAGATTTATTAATACGGTCTTAGGACGCGAATGGGAAGGGACATTTGTGAGAGAAATTCCCATATAATATAACTGAAAAATACTTATTCGATTAAAAACCTCTTTCAATTGTATCAACGAAAACATGGCTATTATAAATATGATTAGGTGATATATATACTATAATAATTTGCTACAAGTAATTTGCATTGTGAACTGCAAAATACATGGCTTATATATAACAAGTAAGTAAGTAAGTATATATTGCTCGCAAATGCTCATGGCATGTAAAGGTTTTACGAATTTCACACTACAGAGAACGCTTACTACATCATTGGACTACCATTATGCTAACACTCAAAGCTGTTCCCGCTACGTTACATGAAAAAATATTGTATTGTTTAAGTTAATACTTTGATGAACGCTAGCGTATTCAATATGCACAAATAACAATCAATAACAGATGAAATTACGAGTAGGCATTTAGTATTTTGACTACAATTTAACAACATGAAAATATGAAACTTATTCATGTTAAATCCATAGATAGTAGTAACAGTACGTGAACTTGAAATGAATTGACTAGCAAATGATGTGATTCCATAAGGATTGTGTAATCCGTTTAATTAATCATCATTGTGTTTAATTAATTAATGATCAACATGGTGATCCCACACTGATGAAAATGATAAAATCAATCCAATCTGGGAGCACCATTATAACTAACAAAAAGCCTGTAAAAGTAAGTCCATGTGGCAGACATCAGACACCTAAATATATTATAAAATTAAAGATAAACAGACTGATCCACACTATACATCGATTGAAAACTAACCGCTGGAGAACTCTGGTTCTTTTTCTTTCGAAGTAATTATAAATAACATTTACCAACAAGTCACCAACCTACTCCCTACAATCGTGTATGTGTCCTGTACGTAACTTTATAAGGTTTATGTTTACAAATGAAATGATCCCTCCTGGGTGTTCCTTTACTGCACACAAAAACAAAAAAAAACATCTTATTTATTTCTAAGCATTCGAAATGTCAAGATCAAGGTAAAGTACATTAGCTAATAGAACACAGTATAACATAATTATGGTACATAACGAGTATTTTTGTATATTCATTATAAAATAACATTTATAATGAAATAGGTACATCAATTTAACCAGCCAATACGCCGTGAACATACGGGTCAACTATCGATAACGTAAGTAAGTAATTATAATAACTAATAATTATCGTATAATAAGAATTTTGTAAGCAATAAAAAATAAGTTGATCATACACTTTCATACATTCATGAAACACATCTGATATTCAGATGCGTGATTTTGCGAGTCGTGGAAGAATAACCACACTATGAAGCAAACAACTATAAACTTTACAGCGCAATACTAAAGATCACAGTTTCTGCCATAAATAGTGATTTGGATTCACAATATGGCATTATTACTAGGAGATGATGCGTGAACACGATACATTTTAACATTAGGTACCTACATAGACATTATGAGCACAACTTGAAATGCCATATATTTATATAATTAATGAACCCCTATTTTCAATATCCAACATCAAATAGGGACACCAAAAGAGAAATGAAATAAGTTTTTTTAAAGCTACATTGTAGTTATTCGCTGCTTTTAATTTGTCACACACACATTTTTAAAATAAATGTGGAATATGAAAGGTATGTCAAAAGACCTAAAATCCAAAAACCTGCGAGTAACAATAAAGTACAAGTTGTATACTGGAACGGTGACTCTCGTCAGCAATATTACACCCTGCCTGCACATCTGACATAAAGGTTCAACATCACAATCATCACAATCATAGATGCACCACACAATATGGACAATAAGTACTAGTTGTAAGTGTAGACGATAATCCTGCATCATATCACAGCAAGTGCGTCACAGTCATTTTAATTGCATTACAGTTAACCGACGAACGCTTTTGTACACAAGGGGATCGATGATAGGAGTAGGTATGTCAGGGCATGACATCGTGAACGGAGGTGGAAGGTGATTGTGAGGGTTCCTTTCACGGGGGTCCGAGGTAGGTAACAATATTAGCCGCTGGCACTGTGCAAACTCTAATTTCCAACAACCATGTGTCTGCTCGTCTTTGTAGTATCCACTTCGTAATTCGGCTACGAGTCACATAGTAGTTTTGAGAGTATTGCTCGCCTGTGGACCATAGGAGTATGCTATTTATGGATCAAATGTGCGGACAGGAGTGGTATCGTGTACCTATGAGCGCGACGCGGCGAGGCGCGTTCAGAGGCGGCAGGGATCGGGCGCGGGCCGTCACGCGCCCGGCAGCGGCGGCGGCGCGTCTGTCTGCACGTCCTTGTCCTCCGTGGCCGGCGCCACCGGGCGGTCCGAGCCATATCTCCTAGACAGATCTAACATGTCTCTTAAGCCCTGCAAAACAATTGTGGACATTAGGATACGAAAGCTATAAGTGTTAGTGAAATAACTCTTCATATGTACTGGACCGTTTTTAGTTTTGGCTGCTTTAAAATTTCTTCTGATACTGAATCCGGTATACTGTTGCATGTGTGAACTAGCTCATACTACTATATACACTATCACCGAGATAAAGACCCAGTCCTGCAAACAGTTTCTATGTGAAAGTGGCAATAGTAAGGATTCATCCAGCCACTTCAGAATAACAAATTTCCATGATACATTTTTATTTCAAAAAGTTTGAATAGGGTTTATTTATTTTATTTATTTATTTAGGCCTACCAAGGACTGTTACAGTAAAACTTACAACCTAAGTGCAAATAAAATATCTTGCCAACTGCACAGCCAATTAATTAGGGTTCCTAGAAGCAAGGTGAAATCAGTATCATCAGTGGATCAGTAATCATCTCCATCAGAGTACCTTATTTTCTGTAATGAGCCTTTGGTAAAGTTCTTCTTCTTTTCTTGTGTCACTGTTCTCATCCAAATTGACTGCTTTGTACATGATGCTTGTCATCTCGTTAATCCTCTCTGCTTGCTGCCTGATCAACTGTAAAGGTTGTGAATAAACACAGCAGTTAAATATTAATTGTGATTTTGTGAGAGATTTATGATAATGTAGCCGACATTGGCATTGTATTTACATATTCTTTACATAAAAAAATATACAAGATTTTGTGAATAGATGTCCCACCTCTTGTTGTTTTTCATTCATAGCATTTGTGAAATCTATTCTTGATTCCCATACTCTCTTCTCAGTGTGCTGTCGATACTTGGACATTATGAGTTCCAAAGCCCTCCTGTGGTCCTCCAAAGCAGCCCTTAGCTCACCATTCTCGCGTTGAACATCTCGCATCAGACGTGACTCCCGCTCAATGCTAGCAATTAGGGCTCCTCTGGGACGCTCTCGAGATGCTTCATTCAAGGTATCAACTTCTTCTTTATACTGGAATTATTGTGTTACAACAATTACAAACATGGCTATACTTTTGAGTGCACTGCAACAATGTGCCATAATAAAATGTAGATTGAGAGAAACAATTGTATGAAATACAAGAAAGCTATGTTGCTCTGGTTTACTTATTACATTATATTGTATTGAAAACAAAAGTGAAGGCGTTAAATTGTTGACACAACACATAAGGGGAACAAAAACCACAAGGTCACACAACTTTAGAAACATGATTTGCTTGCCAGTCTTGCCCACAGATACCTACTGCACTGGAATTTAGTGTAGAATCGATTCATGAATGAGTTTGATGTAGCTAGGGTAATTGTGAGACCCCAACAGGCCAGCACACTTTGTCCTATAAAGTCCACATTGCATTTGCCACAACCACATACCTGTTTCATCGTATGTATTTGCCTGTACGCCGTCTGTGTTTCAGTCAGCAGAGCATCAGCTTCAGTTTCTCGCTCCTTGAGGCGGCCAGCGAGGCGTTTTGCATCCAAAATTATTTGTTGTATGGTCAGTGACATCTGAAAAAGCTAGTAATGTAGAAAACTCAGAACAATCCGTTAGAATAACTGATTCTAGAACTAAACTGCACAAACCCTGATATCCAAGCACAACTGTAACACAAATAACGTATCATCTAAATCGTTTTGACGAAGCAATTTAGGCTAAACACAATTTTTCATTGAAAACCAAACGACGCATATCAGCTGTTTCGTGATTTGAGTACGGCAGCCATTAGCTTTCATTTCACTTGAAACGGAATAGTGATTTCACATTGGAACGAACATGGGTTAAAAGAACATAGCACTATTAGCCTCGGACACCTACATCAGGCGTTAGAATGAGAAAGAAAATACCGTTTACTGTTATTATAATTTAGCTCGGTTACATTGTGACATGACATGACCTTGATTCTTGATTATAGAGAATCGGGAGAATCGAATAGCGATCTTTGTCAGTGCTGTAATCTGTGGCCAAAATACAACTCACTCATAGTTTTAAAGGAAAATAAATTAATAGATAACTATTATCTTCAAATATTATTTTCTTTCTACCCATATCATAATCTCAAATTATAGCACTCAGTACAGTAATGCCATCTAGTGACAAGTAGTAGGAGATATGTAGCAAGCTAGTTGAGAAAGAAAACAAAACCTTTTTTTATTTCCGATTTCCCTTCTTGGCGGGAAATCCAAAAACTATTAAATAGGCAGATACTGATTTTTTTTTTATATGGTACGCAATAATATGACACCTGTTATAGGAATCTATTGTTATACAACAATTAATTTTATTATGATAGGCCGACTACTTCAGGCATAAGACTTCACTAGTCTATGGAGAATAAATTTGGTGAGTCTTGGGTGGGCCATATTTTTAAAGAAAGAAGAAGTCTGTACCTAATTATAAGGGTATAAATAAAGAAATGAAAAGGTAGTAAATGGGTACTGTATTTCAATAAAATTCAAACAATTATTAGAAAATACTTTATTTATTCAAAATTTCAAATACAACTAGTGTAGGTATCAGCACTTATAATAGGTAATGCTTACAAAATATAAAGGAACACAGGTATACAAATATTCAGTACCAAAAGCTTAAGAAAACCTTATCCCTATGCACTCTAAAGATTCTTCTTCGTTAAAAAGTCTTTTATAACTTTATTCACTTTCTCTGGGTCTTCTTGTTGAAGGAAATGACCTGTTTTATCTACTATCATGGTTTCGCAGCCATACTGTTTCTTCATGGTGTCCAATATGTTGCGGGATAGGTAGGGGTCGTCGGACGCGTGCGCCACCAGCATCGGCACTTCGCCCTCTGCCTCCACGATGTCTGGATCGCTGTAGCTGAAGTTCGCGCGATAGTAGTTTATCGGTGGCGTCAGGGCGACTGCAAATTCGTCATTGATTAAAATTTTAACTAAGTAGGCAAGTACTTATTTGAAATTTAAATATTTTCAATTAACTTATTACTGCTAGGACAAGAGCTAAACTACAGCTTATCTTGGCATATTGTATTTTGGAGCCTCATCAGAACTTCAATATTAACGGAAATACCCACAGTACACAGTACAGTGCTAATACAGACATCGTTATAATTTATCATCATATTATATTTAGCGCAGTTATTTTTTGAAATTTTATACCAGCTCGATTTCATAACTAGGCTTTTTTAACCAAACCTAAGCCCAGAGTAGCGAAATCACCCAAATGCGATCAAGCTATCATTCAAAGTGATTGTAAGGATATACCCACTCAAAAAACTTTGTAGAAGAAGGGTTAACACTGAAATAATTACTAACATGGCTTCCGGAACCAATACTTGTAACATTCAATATCTTCTTTGTCGGTGGTGGTTTTATCCGAGAAGAGCATCGCTTTCTCATACATGGGCAGATCATTCATTAGCATAAACTTCTCCGGTATTATGGGAGCGCGGAACGCAAACACGTACCTGAAAATATAAATAGGTATGAAACATTATAACTAGTAGGTAGGGAACGAGGCAATCGCTTGTTTTTGCTTTAACATACACATCCAGGAATAGTCCTCTTTAATAGTACATTGTTACACAAGGGGTGAATGTAGCGAGGGCGCCAATAGCTCGAGGGACAAAATAAGTCTTTCACCCGAGGTAAACACTGTGCTTTTCATTACAAGGAAAGTAAAAATAAAAACAGGAATTGGCTAAATAAATAATACAAGGAAGCATGAACTCATACCCTACAACTTAAAAAAAAATGAAGATCGGATTGCCTTTGCCGCCTATTTTGCTTTTTTTCGTTGGCCGGCTAACTTCATTATTTAGCCATTATTTTTCATTTTCATCTTTAAATATTTTGCCCAAATCTATGTAAATTTAAAGAATTTTTTGAAACTAAATTATAATTAAGTCATTTAAAAATATAAATTATTTAATAATTACTTAACTTTATGTTATTTCAACTTTACATCGAGCTGTAATTGTAGAAAAAGTTGGAACATGGTTCCATAGAAATGTGAAAATGGAACTAGTTTTTTTTAATAATTTGACAGCTGTCAGTTGAAGGTGATTCTCCCTAGGGCGGAAAAGTATTACTTTCAACCCGCTCCTCAGGCAACTTCAGACCTACTTTCCGAGTATGAGTAATGAAAAATACAATGTGTATGGCGCGCGTGAAAAATAGCATCCTTGTTTCATGGAGTTAACATTATACCTACCTAGTCACGTTTCAAGTGTTAAACTTTAACATTCTTAAGTCATGATAGGTATAGACACGCTATTATGTAAAAGGTATAAAATTCACGCCTTGATTTCACTTGACGCTGATTTCGCGGCTCTAAACCAGTAAGGTAAATAAATAAATAGTCATAGCGGTGGTTGACGATATGCTATGTTTTGTAGAACTCAGGTAGGTATAATATGGGATAATATGGTATAATATCTGTGGAAAATAAATTATGTATTTACCTATACCGCCTATACGATACGGTTGCCTGCTATACTGCTACTAAAACTAAAGAAAATTCAACTTTGCCTGAACTCGACCACACATACCACGACATCTTTCTCTGAACAGGGTTCGTCCATATCTCATGTGTCCAAGCCGTTGCTGAGGCACTGGATAATATGATAAGAGCGCTCAAAACCTCGGGGTGTGCTTCGCGGAGCTGACAGGCGACCAAACCACCCCAGTCATGAGCCACGACGATACACTTCTCGCGACCTGCAATAAAGCATTCAGTTAGCAATGCTAAACATCTAGTACTATATGATAAATACGAATTCATCGTCTTTAATGGATTTTATTCTTCATTAAAACTCAGTCGTCCGTGCCATCCTTTAATTTCAATTAAAGTTGGGAAACACCTACCTACCTACCTAATAACATATATTCGATTGCCAAATAGGATTTGAAATGTTTAATTAAATAGCAAAGCGTTTCCTATAGTAACTAATGACAGGCAGGTATTAATGATGATGAACCTAAGAACAAACAAAACAAAATTGGTTGATAAATATTCTATATCGAGTTTAGTATAAAGCATGAACGAATCCCCTTGTTGTGCAGAGTCATAATGACCGGACGCTTATGCAACCTTCAATCTACGTCATTAATGTAATAGGTATGGCTATGCGTCATAAATTAATTTAATCAGGTGAATTAACCGCCGCTGTCTCATCTTCCCCGCATAACACATCTTTAGCCACTTGTAGGTCATCTAACCACCGGTCTTCTGCATGATCTTGCAAGGTCAGTTAATGAGAATCTCATCCGCAACCTTTTTTTATTAGCTAAATGTTAATTACTTAGCACATTTTGCAAAGGTACAAATTATTTCCAGCACTTGCGCAAATCTGTAGGCACTTTGATCGAAAAGAAACCTGAGTATTATGTAAGTGATTGAACAATACTGAAGAATTGATACGTATTATATCATTTTACTAGCTGAGCCCGCGACTTCGTCCGCGTGGAATTTAACTTAACAAAAATGCCCGCTCCCGCGTTCTGAGCCCGCGCGACAGGACTCATTTTTTTTTGTTTTCTAAAATAAAAGTAGCCTTAGTTACTGCTTATAACATCAGCTATCTACCAGTGAAAGTCCCGTCAAAATCGGTCCAGCCGTTTCGGAGATTACCCGGAACAAACATACAGACAGACAGACAGACAAAAACAAAACGCGTTTTTGCTATAGGTGTTGTATGTACTCTCATATTCATTTAGTGAAAAAGTGTTATTTTGATATTGCAAACAGACACTCCAATTTTATTTATTTGTATGTATGTATGTATAGATTATATTGTACAGGTACATCATGCCCCTGCTATCTTAGATTTATACAAATTAGCACTATTCAGTAGAAAGACATGTCGTTTGACCTTTATTTTGTTGGCTATCATTTCAGCTACGAAATATTCTTATTATTAACAATGAGCCAATCAGTTGGTACTTTACTTCGGTATAGGCAATTTTATCTAATCATCTTCGATGTAATTATGCGTATCATAACAATCAATAGGCATTTTAACATTACAGACAGACAGATCCTGTTTCTATACCGATTTGTAGATATATACAGACCTAACTGCAGGATAAGGTCTCTGATGTCTTCAACCAAATATTCAATATTGTATGAAGAAACGCCTTCAGGTCTTTCAGAGTCTCCGTAACCTCTCATATCTACTGCTATACACCTGTATCAGAAAAATACAATATAATTACCTATAGATTTTATTTTCTTGATTTCAATAACTACTTACATCGCCTACCGGGTCCAACTATAGCCAAGAATCATCAAGGGGACATTATTAGGTATAAAGTTAATTATGTAATTGTATTCGCCGAACAAGAAGACCACTTTAGTACCATCACATGTATAAACATCAGTTTTTACCTTGTATGAGCAAAAAAGGCTATAAATAAACATATAAGGTCAATGCGGCGAAGACCGTCTAGAGGGTAAGACCGTACAGTATGAAAAACGACGAATTCTGAATGATTACAAAGATGACAACCCAAAATACAAAAACGACACAGATCGGCGTATGACAAAGATCGGCATACGCCGGTCTTCGCCGTTTCCAGATGTTATAAACCTTTTACGCCTAAGCAAATTTTATAAAGTAATTGATAACTGGTTCGTATTGCATTATAAGTTCTGTTTTTTACCATATTTGACCTTCACTTATAATTGATTATTTTGAAATATAATACAGTCGACTCTCGTTAATTCAAACCTGCGTTAATTCGAACCTCTCTATAATTCAAAGTCATCACGAGTTCCCTACAAAATCTCATTATATTTCGAACTACATCAATACATTTTTATGCACTTGGTAATCCGAACGAAAAAATCATTGCTTTAAAACAAAACGACGCGTTAATTCGAACTCAACGGTGTCTAACACTCGACAATTCAAAGTTGCAGAGAGAAAGAGGCGGAAAGATTGTAAGTATAGGTACATTTTGCCACAAGTTCAAACTTGTATCAATTTGTATCACGAATTGGTTTGTTTAATTATCATTATCATTATAACAGAGTTCTTTCGAAAGATTAATTAATTCACATTATGAATACATGTATGTACCTACACGAATGTACTTACCACCAAACTTTTGTCATTGTTATATAATAGCAGTTAATAAATAATACCTAATTGATCAAGACTTAATAATTCGAAGTTTTATTTATTTTCTCTCACAAATTTCGAACCATTTGATATTTCAAAAACTCGATAATTCGTAATATTTTAAGAGTTTCGAATTAACGAGAGTCGACTGTAATACAATTTTATGTGCTTGCTGGCTATATTACCTACTGCTCTAGTGATTGTTTTTTTATGCGGCAGAAATAGAGAGGTCTAAAATGCATATATCTATCTATATATATAAAAGAAAGTCGTGTTAGTTACACCATTTATAACTCGAGAACGGCTGAACGGATTTGACTGAAAATTGGTGGGGAGGTAGCTTAGAACCAGGAGAAGGTTATAGGATACTTTTTATCCCGTTCCAGTGGAACTTGACATAATACGTGAAAACGTGTTATTAATGAAAATGACAGCCAATGACAGCAAAAAAAAATATGAATCAAAAAAAAGTCTAGCCGTTGATTATTTACAAATGGTATAAAAAGGAGAACCAACAGCTAAAATGTCGTCTATAGTTAAATATGGTTGAATATTTGATAATTTGAAATTTTGAAGTTGACAGTTGATATGTCAGTTTCGAATTTCTATTAGCTTATTGTACGGATATTATCATTAGCAATACGATGCCGCGTCCAAGACAATCTGATCTTTCGCGACAAAGCCGTAATGCAACTAGGATTCGAAACATTGCGAATGAAAGAACTGAAGAACAAGAAATTGGAAGTGAAGAGCGCCGCGGTAGTATGGCTCGAATTCGTGCTTCTCAATCACAAGAGCAAAGAGAGGTAGCCCGTGAAACGGCTCGGTTGGCAATGAGGAATCGTCGAGCAAACCTCAGAGATCAAGAACTAGATAACTAACGAAGCACAAGAATAAATTTATCAAGTACTGATTGTGGCATGTTCACGGGTCGGAAAACCATCAGCGTTATTTGTTCTTGCGCCTGATAATAAAACGAAAAATGTAGTCTATCACAAGGTGCTTCAATGAAGAGTGAAAACGAAGCACCAAAATACATGGCAAAGATATTGTTACCTAAAATACACAAACCGGAGGACCCGCTGCGTCCCATTGTAAGCCAGATTGACACACCAACATACAGTCTGGCCCAGCACGTAGCGAAGGTGCTCTCACTACTAAGAGGACACACAAGAGCACATACAAAGGATTCATAACATTTTGTAAGTGAGATTAAACATATACATCATGCTAACAATTAAACCATGGTCAGTTTTGATGTTCAGTCTGTGTTTACCTGTCTACCTGTAGCAGACTGCATCACAATAGTATCAAATAAGCTAGAGGAGAAGAACATGCCAGAGGAATATGCTGAATATACTTAAACGGTAAATCTAACCACAATCCAACACAGTTAGCTACAGTGGGTATATCTTTGTTTCAGAGAGCACAAGGGATCTGAGATCAGCAACACCTGGCTGACGAAATACATCATGTCAAGCAAATAGTTGTCAGACACTGTGAGCAATTTCTGCGTGGATAGGACCGCAACCAACAACTAAATATGAGGGAACCAAGTTAATAACTTTGACATCAGGAAGTCTAACACCACAGTCCCCCGTGACCATGGCTGCTGTAAAGCCACCGAAACTTCGGTAAAATAAAAAAGGAAATAAACGCGATAAAATCTGTATAATAGTTTTATTTGAATACATTAGATGGCCAATAAATAATCTTTATATTGGTATTTTAAAATGAATATTTAATTAATCATTTTTTAAATCAGCACATTTATAACCTCAATGGCGAAACGAAGTTTGCCGGGACAGCTAGTATATATATAAAAGAAAGTCGTGTTAGTTACACTATTTATAACTCGAGAACGGCTGAACGGATTTGACTGAAAATTGGTGGGGCGGTAGCTTAGAACCAGGAGAAGGTTATAGGATACTTTTTATCCCGTTCCAGTGGAACTTGACATAAAACGTGAAAACGTGTTATTAATGAAAATGACAGCTAATGCCAGCAAAAAAAAAATGAATGAAAAAAAAGTCTAGCCGTTGATTATATACAAATGGTATAAAAAAGGAGAACCAACAGCTAAAATGTAGTCTATAGTTAAATATGGTTGAATATTTGATAATTTGAAATTTTGAAGTTGACAGTTGATATGGTAGTTTCGAATTTCTATTAGCTTATTGTACGGATATTATCATGAGCAATACGATGCCGCGTCCAAGACAATCTGATCTTTCGCGACAAAGCCGTAATGCAACTAGGATTCGAAACATTGCGAATGAAAGAACTGAAGAACAAGAAATTGGAAGTGAAGAGCGCCGCGGTAGTATGGCTCGAATTCGTGCTTCTCAATCACAAGAGCAAAGAGAGGTAGCCCGTGAAACGGCTCGGTTGGCAATGAGGAATCGTCGAGCAAACCTCAGAGATCAAGAACTAGATAACTAACGACGCACAAGAATAAATTTATCAAGTACCGATTGTGGCATGTTCACGGGTCGGAAGACCATCAGCGTTATTTGTTCTTGCGCCTGATAATAAAACGAAAAATGTAGTCTATCACAAGGTGCTTCAATGAAGAGTGAAAACGAAGCACCAAAATACATGGCAAAGATATTGTTACCTAAAATACACAAACCCGAGGACCCACTGCGTCCCATTGTAAGCCAGATTGACACACCAACATACAGTCTGGCCCAGCACGTAGCGAAGGTGCTCTCACTACTAAGAGGACACACAAGAGCACATACAAAGGATTCATAACATTTTGTAAGTGAGATTAAACATACTTATACATCATGCTAACAATTAAACCATGGTCAGTTTTGATGTTCAGTCTGTGTTTACCTGTCTACCTGTAGCAGACTGCATCACAATAGTATCAAAGAAGCTAGAGGAGAACAACATGCCAGAGGAATATGCTGAATATACTTAAACGGTAAATCTAACCACCATCCAACACAGTTAGCTACAGTGGGTATATCTTTGTTTCAGAGAGCACAAGGGATCTGAGATCAGCAACACCTGGCTGACGAAATACATCATGTCAAGCAAATAGTTGTCAGACACTGTGAGCAATTTCTGTGTGGATAGGACCGCAACCAACAACTAAATATGAGGGAACCAAGTTAAAAACTTTGACATCAGGAAGTCTAACACCTCAGTCCCCCGTGACCATGGCTGCTGTAAAGCCACCGAAACTTCGGGAAAATAAAAAAGGAAATAAACGCGATAAAATCTGTATAATAGTTTTATTTGAATACATTAGATGGCCAATAAATAATCATTATATTTGTATTTTAAAATGAATATTTAATTAATCATTTTTTAAATCAGCACATTTATAACCTCAATGGCGAAACAAAGTTTGCCGGGACAGCTAGTACATACATAAATAAGGGTAAATTAAATATTTTTAACTAATTGTTATTTTTGAGAATTGATTCGCATAAGTGCCAAAACAATTACCAAAATTATAATATGTTATATTATACATAGGAAGATGTTGAGTAGATGTCCTATCTACA
Organism: Notodonta ziczac; assembly: GCA_918843915.1. Lineage (NCBI taxonomy): Eukaryota > Metazoa > Arthropoda > Insecta > Lepidoptera > Notodontidae > Notodonta > Notodonta ziczac. Next base: position 4,165,890 of record OU974041.1, read on the forward strand.
ACTATTGGAATAAATAAGTTTGTTTTTGATCTCAAAAATAGTAGACCCGAGGCCTTTCAGGTAGCCCGAGACTTACCGGTATGTAATCTTTCGTGATTTATTTTTTCTGATTAATGAGTAAAAACAGATTTACTAAAAAAACATGTATTTTTAAAAAGTGATGAATATGTTTTTTACCCCTGAATGGCGAGGTATACCGGACTTACCCGAAGACCGCTTATTTTTGCAATATAGGAGGATTGGAGCATTTAACAAGAAAATCGGTAGCACACATTGAAATGCATACGCATATACAATGCCCATATTCGTGTAAATGTCTATTTATAGGTTTTTTTACTATTAGACGATCTTATCCGACGTGGCAGTGAAATCCGTCAATTTCGCCATTTTTTCAAAACTAGTGTTTATTTTATAAATCTATAACCTAAAAGTTAATTTGACAGCTTTTTAACGATCGACAACATATTTGATCACCTTATTTAATTATATTTGCCTAAAATATTCAATTCAAATCATTTATTTTGTTTAGGCCTACGGGGGCACTTACAAATTGTCAATTTACATTTTTTTTTCCTTATATCTACAACCGGATCGGAACGCGACCTCGACTGAGAAGATACCTATTATAGAGATAGCCAAATTTTGCGAATTAATATTGTTTTAAATGAAGTAGGTATAAATAAGCCGGTCTTCGCCCAGTTGACCTTACCTAGGTATACATATTGTGACGTGCATAAACCATAATCAAATTGTATCTACCTAGTACCTACCTATGAAACTGAATCTACCTCATTAATACATTTACTTTCGGACTACTTTTAATTGACTTTCGGATGAAGATAGGTAGGGAGGTACGTTACTTACCAATAGTATTTTTTAAACTCCACCATCTGATGCCGCCAGGAGTACCAAAACTCTGGGAATCCATGTACGAACAGCATCATAGGCTTCGAGGGATCACCACTTTCGACATAATGAAGTTTCGTGTTCTGAAAATAAAGCGAGACATCAAACTTTGCGGGCGGTGATATCTATAAAAGTAGGTACATAGGTACCTATAAATGTTTCCTATAAATGTGTGGTTGGTAGCGAGTGATTTAAGTACCCAATCAAAGGTCAGCTGTTAGAAAAACCCAATAGATATTTTTTGTGGTAGGTATGTAGGTACATATATTTTTAACATTTAAGTATTAACTTTTTTATTACAGTTCGTAATACATACGTACCTAATACTACCATGAGTCAATACCTAATACTAACATTTAGGTTGGTTCAAAAATCCTTGTGTTGACTGGTTACTGAGATTTAAAATTAATATTAGATAGGTTTATATAGAATGTTTAAAATAACTTATCCGCTCTCTTCAGAAAAGTAAGGTACTTAAGCTCAAGTTAGTCAGGGATTTAAAAAAGGCCACGAACGCAAGCTACGCTCGACTTACCTACGGTGGCATAGCAAGGGCCTGTGCACACCAAGTTTCTTAAACGCGCCGGCAACGCGCGTTTTAGAAACGTGTGCCGACGGCGCGGGCGCGCTCGTATCCTACAAAGGTCTACAGGCTGCGTCTGACTCGCGTGCGTATCGCGTCTGTATCGCTACAAACGTGAGTCGACGACGACGGCGCGTTAAATAAACTTGGTGTGCACAAGCCCTAAGCTGTAGATCAAAGTAGAGCTAATATACATAAGGCCTGGCTAGATTAGGGTTAACAGGTTAACCTAGACCTACCTACCACCCTCTTACACAAGTTCGGCGGTTAACCTAATTAGCTGCGTTGCATACGATGAGTGAAAGAGCCGGCCGGCAACCTCTTTTCCTTTTCCCTTCCTCTTTCTCATTCCTCCTTAGGTCGACAACGTGCGTGCAATATGCTACTGTACTTTATAATGCGATTCAAATGAGAATAGGATCGACTTTGCGCCATATTGTGACGTCATAGCTGTCAAATCTAACCAGTTACGTGGGGTGAGCAAAACAAGATATTTTTTTAAGGTTGAGTGCCAAAATCATCACTTCTGCTTTCCGCTATAAAATAAAATATTAATTATTGTAGGTTTTTAAATTTATTACGCCAAGTGTTATTTAAAATAAAAAAGGGGCATTCTGTTACCTGTATTTAGTATTTATAAAAAAACTAAAAATTATTATCGTCTTCGAATGGTTTTAAAAACGAAGTACTTAGGTATGACTTTGAAATAATTAAATATTATAGGTACATAGGGACAATTGACTACTAATTTAACCTTTTTATTTTATTTTGATGTAAGACTATTATTATTGACATGCATTTTTTTTGCAAACCATACTTTTCAAGGTGACATTTGACAGATAGAGGTTATTGACATTCCTATTCTTATTTGATTCTCTTTGCTTATTTGAATCGCATTATACAGCCGACGGGTTTTACGCTTATTTGTCCACTTTTTTATCTGGAATAAATGTTGTTGGCCAGAGTAGCCATAAAAACTTCACCCAGACAGAGGGCGAGCGCAAGTGCGCTCCAGCCAGAGGGGCAGGGGGGCAGCTCAAGGGCGCCTATATTTGTCCACTATATTATAGGTATTTGTATAAAAATTAGATGAGTAAACTACTGTGCCTCACCTACTTTTACATTACAACTTGATTTGATACATTACAAGTTAAGTAGGTATGTAAATATGTTATGCCTTGCAGCAAAAACTACTTACATTTAAAAATACATATTATGTACTTACGTTACCCACTTCAGAATCTCAAGAATCCACTATGATCGATATTTACAACTTAGAAACTGACCTATGAGCAATTTCCGTTACGTCTTTCTAGCTAGATTTTAAATCGATTTTGATGGTTAGGTCCATTTTTAAATTAAGTACCTACTTATCTGCTTAAGTAGCTTAAGTAGCTGCGTAAGTATCCTCTTCTGAATTCATTAAAACTATTTTGGACCTATTACTAACGTATAATATTAAAACCGTTAAATTTGGTAAGTAGCAAATTTCCTTTGCTTAGTACACAATTTATATCCATATACCTACAGTAACAAAACCGTTGCCGTTGTCTGTTAAAGATGCGTGTAACAGTCTTGACCTACGGCAAGACAACTCTGCCGTGTTCTCGAGAAAACAGGTTGCAAATACAATTCACCGGAAGAACGCAGTGATACAGAAAGCGGAACGGCTCTCGTGTATGCAGTTTTAGTTAATATTAATGCACACATGAACGAATTTATTTGTTGGCAAATTGTTATGCACACGACCGTCTCGCAACAACGAATTGCCTCGTATTTCGTACCATTTCAGTTGGTACCCAGGTAACTTCTTTGCGGCGTAGAGTTTATGTTAACTCTGTAAATAGGTATACTTACGTGAGCACATTGTAAGTAAACTAATGAACGACAACATTGTAGATCATTGTTACAACAGTAGGTACATAATTCTGTTAGCAAGAACGTAAAAAACGTTATACCTATTCATAAAAAGTCAACACAGGCGTATGACTTTTCCCTCGATTACTTACACTGTGGCTTGTGGCAAGCGTGACGGTTAGTAAAAATATAATTTTGCAATCACACTTACAATAACTTGTGTTACGTGCGATAACGTAATAGAATTCAACGGCTTACCACTAGCAAGTTCTATAATTGATAGAATATTTGAGTCTACCCTAAGCTATAGCTGACTTCACTACTTTAGACAGCACATTCTATGTTACCTGTCGTCAAGTCTACAGTTTTCTTATGAACTTGAAAGCAAGTAGGTAATTTATTGTACTGTCCTTTAAAACCGATACATTATTTTAGGAGACATGGAACTTGCCCCAACCAGGGTTTAAACTCTGCACAAATATTTTAGTACGAGACGGCACTATAAGAATAAGGAAAAACATTATGGTTTTTCGCACAATTACTGACTAACGCCCGTTATCACTAACGGCATTATACTGGATCAATGTTTTTTTTTATATTTAATATCATCTATCTAAAGATTATTTTTAAGCATTTCATTCCTTGAGCAAGGCAAGGCTTTTGTGGACCTGACAACAAAGTTTTATGACCTCAAACTTCGTAGCCATGAGCGTGACTCATTACATCCGCAGATGTTCACAGTACCTCTAGGTACGCGAGAAAGAAATTTTTTGTCATATTAACTAAGTCATACCTTAGGATTTATCTTTAAGGCCACATGGGATTGTTCTATCAGCTGCAATTGAATTTGTGGCGTTTTTACGAGGAGTTCGCACGCAGCAGCATCGTACTTACATACCTAACAATAGGTAAGTAGTATGCACGCATATGGATTAAAGGCACAGCCTAGTCATGTTACTCTAATCCGGATTTGCCCCGAGAGAATAAGAATATTATTTTAACATTCGAAGCTGGTTATAATGTCAGATCTCTTTGCTAAAGTGGCGGTCCTGGTGGTTCTTTCACTAGTGACAATCTACGGGCATTGAGACGCCTGAATTATTCCAAGAATACATTCCAGGTTGGTTCTTGGAGGGTAAATGGCAGTTGTTTTATACATACTTATAAGTATATTGGTAATAGCCAAATCAGTCAGGCGTATTTTTCCATAACTGCCGAATTTAGTAATAAAATCTTGGCATGTTCAGATTATAAGTAATACCTACCTAACTAGTTCCTTACACGTAATTAAGTAAAAAAAACTGATCACGTCACATCGTTTTTTATTTAATAATAATGTTGAATAATGAATTATAGATATATACCTAAAGCCAATCCAGTTTGTTCACGAAATACCTAGGACAAGTTGGTACTAAAAAATAATAGGTATGTAGGAGGAATACAAGTTAAAATAAGGAATGTTAACAATATAAATGAAATAGGGACCTACTTATGTACTTACATTTGCTTTAATGTATTTGTGTACTCCATATTTGGGGTCCGTGGGGCGTGATGGAGGTTCCAACTTCAGTTTCTGCGCCCAGGGATTTGAGAACGGATTTTTCAGATAGGTTAACGCAAAATATATTAGCAACTGTATGGAATAGTATATAGTTAGTAGATTCGTCAGTATAACTCGATAGATGTATTGGCCCGCACTCATTTTGAGTGATATCTCGTATAACGGCACTAAAGCGACGCGTGGTTTATTATCGACTGCTGGAGGACGACTGGCGACCACGATGTCTGTCTAGGCAAACACTTCGGCATAGCTCGTGCGTAAAGGCAGGTTCACAATTGATTCGCCGGTCGCGGTGCATGTCAACGTGGACCCGTGGCGCCCCCTGTGGTGGAGGTTGGTACATCGTTGGTCTTTAGTAGGTATACTTGCGCCCTCTTCGGCGCAGGGCCTGCCACATACCCTTCCCGCCTCCCCCGTGGCGGAAGGGGATAAAGGGATTTCCAACGAAAAAATAATTATAATTGATTAATACGTGCTAATTTACTAAGTACTTACTCAATAACTATACTTCGGTTTGGTTTGGAGTCAAAGGTATTTTTATAGCAGCTAGGTATGTAGGCAACAATCTTATGGTTAGGTAGGTAGGTAATTAGATAATTTGGTTTGTCGTTAATGACCTGTATGAATGATATAACTCATGTATAAAAACTAAGTACATTAAATCTGACGGACTGTTTCTATGCACTGTTTTATCTAAATAGTGTAATTAAGGATATCTGGCTGGATACTTTAACTGTCATTAACCCTTCGCATGTAGGTACACGGATTTACGCGAGAGTCGCGACATGTCTACCCACTTAATTGATCTCTATTGTCTGCGATTGCGGCTTACGGGTGGACATGTTATCACTACAAAGAGCATGAACCTAAGTTCAGTGCAACTGTGTAGGTTACACCTATTTATAGCATTGCGCATCGGTAAGTAATAGTACCTATTTATTTTTACCTACTTACAAATATCAACTGGGATATTTCAAAATCGTCTGAAAAAACTTTAAATGTTATGTAATGTAAATGTATATGTCTGTAAATGTAACTTTATTATCCATGGTAAACTTTATGCTTATGTACCTACTTATTTGTTAGGGAAATAAACGAAGGCTATATTGTAATAACAAACAACTTTATTTAATTACAACTAAAAAACATCAAATTCTTAATATTCACCTACATTTTTTGACAACGTCCTCCAAACGAAGCTAAGTTCAAAGAAAAGGAAACATTTAAAAATGCATGGTATAGACACACGCAGTAAGGAAGTAAGTAAGTAGGTAGTGTACTTACTTTTCTTATTCTTATGTCCAAGCTCAATAGTTCTACGCATCAATAATAACTGAAAACATTCTGCTTCACGCAGCAAAAGATTTAAAAAAAAGTCTACGACCTTGCAACTCGAAATCTCGATACATGCAAAAACAATAGTATATTCTTACAATAAAAATCACAAAATTAAAGTTTAAAACCAGTCTGAATTCTGCTCATTTTATATATAAGTATAAAGATAATAAGATAACAGCTATCTGATCATTATAATCTTTATAATTGGTTTAAATAAACGTGAGTATTAGTAGGTAAATGAAGAAGGTGGGTAAGAGTCATATGTCGAATAAAAAAAAAAACCTCCCGATTCAGACTGCTGTATAAATTCTGCACGAAAGCCATTAAAAATATTCTAAAACTTATGCCACAAACGCAATAAACTGTGAACATTTTGCAACATTTAAAAATATAGAAATTCAACTACAAAGTTTAAGGAACCTAAACATAAGCTTGGAACTTCTAGCAAACGAACAGAGAATCCTCCAATAACGAGAAAGTAATATCTCGCAGTGAAAGCTGTTTTCTTACCCAGTTCGTGAGTCAGTGTCGCCGGGAAACATTACCCCTTCGCTACTTACAGACCGCATCTCGCTCTCCTCATCAAATAACATGAACATATCAGCATCCGTACTGTAAGGGAACTGCGGGAGCTGAACGGGCCCCCTCCACATTTCGAAATCTCTCATAAGAGGAAAAGCGTTGTCTCTTTGGGTATGTTCAGCCGCATCGATTTTCTCTTGTTCATACCTTTCTGAGGTCTCCTTCTCTATTCGTTCTAATCGTTCGAGAACCATCGACGGATCCGGACCTTTGGGCCTCTGATTGAAATCTATTTCAATGTCGATCCTGCCAAAACAAAGGTTCAGTACTTACTTCAAGAAGGCGAAAGTATCTAACTCTTTATTTATACCTGCTTTATCTGTTCCTACTAAAGTATAAGATTTGTTTTCAGGCACTTATTTGCTAAGCTTATCAGAATATGTTAATAAGACATCAGGGAAAGCATTCCAACACACATACTTATAAACACTACGTTTATTCCAACCCCATATTATTACTCCATAGGAATAACTTGCTTAGTTAATCTGAAAAATATTACGGGGTTGGAGCGGAGGCAACTCCATTGTGATTGATTAATCGAAAATAACAATGGATGGTGATTGGTTGATTGATTTTAAAGCTTATACCTACACATCATTATGTTCACGTATACGAGTATGTGCAGTTTGTCCATGATGTGGACTAATCGTTACTGAAGATTGTTTAGGTAAGTTTACCCGGTTTCTTCCTTGAACTTAGCCCAGTCTTCGAGGCGAGGCGCCCGTGGAATTTCTGCTGCTAACGCACGCGAAGCGTCCTCCACTGTATGCTCCATTAATTCCTTTTCGACCTCTAAAGAAACATTAGAAGAACATGAAGATTTCTAAAGTTAACACTGAATATATTTATGTGTGACTACACGTTTTGAGCAATTCGGTATTAGCAGGAAAAAATTGGCGACCGAGCAATGGCATCAGAGAAACAGGTATATCGTCTAGAATTTTGGGAAAGTTAATCGTTTCTTCCTATGAAGATAAATTTCGTGTTCATTTTATTTAAAGCGAGCAAAGTGGCCTTGAGCCGAAATGTTAAGAGTAGCAGATAAGTTGGTACCTAACGCTGCAGTCACGATTGCGGTAAATTTCGTGCTTTTCATTTTTAATGAGAACCCAGAATCCATTCATTAGGTGCTTACTTACCTAAACTAAACTTTTGCAAAACACTTGTCTCTGTAACCGGATAAGTACGTACAATAAATACAATGCCATGTTGTCAAATGTTTGCTTTCCCATTCTTCCAAATAGAAATTAGTAAACAGTAAACAGAGCAGAGTGTATTTTCATAAGGCACAAGGCCTTACCGGGTTATCTCATAAGACTGTGTTGACAGCTGTATTAACAAAGAGCACGACCATTTCACAGCTTTCGCTCAATAACATGCCTATCTTTAGGTCAAGGGCATGCCTCAACAATTTACCAAACTTGCGTCACGCATCATAACTACCACAGTCTTTGTAATTTAATGTATTGTTAAATAGCAGCAACTTAAGTAGTAGGTGCAAGGCATTAATCGTTATGGGTTTTAAGTTCTTTTTCTACAGGGTGTAACAGAAATACAAAAATATATTTAAGGAGCCCACTTGCAGACATATCGGGTAGCTTTTAAGTATAATATTTTCGGTGAAACTTTTCGAGTTATTATTTATTAATTTGAATCTAAACTTGTGTTATAGATGTACCTATCGGCTAACATAAAATACTAAATCATTAAGTATAGCATATTAATCATTATACCCAGCAAGTGGGAATCTAGTAACAAAATACAAATTATAGCGTCCTTATTTTACAGATCGTGGTGCATTATGTAGCTAGTTCATTCGTTCGGCCGTCTCTCTGTCGTATTGCTATAACAACCTGTTCATTTTGTCGAGTTTTATGTTTATTAATTATTTTTTGCATTCAGTAATTTGTGTTTAGTGAACTTCCATCTTCACCAGTTCGTCTACCTACTAACCAAAATAGCCCATGCCAATAAAAAAGGTCGCGTCCGCTCTAATCCGACACTTACCAGCATTTTGTCGTTGCTTCGTTGTAGATGGGCGACGTAAAGCCCTCGCCAAATTACCGCACACAGCATCCACTGAAGTCAACTTGCTACCGCTACACCGCCACTCGTCATCTTCGCACAGAATATTATAATATTATTATTATAATTTATTAATGATATATCGCCAGATCCCAGGGTCCCAGGCCAGGGAAAATTTCCATAGGGCCATTTCCGAATGTTTCCCTGACGGCAATCGAACCCGCATGCGTGTATGATAAGTACAATCATTTGTATATATGTCGGCAGATCTTTAATTTTTCCATAGAACTTACATAAATTTACTTCTGCTAATCAGCTTATCTTTAATTATCTGAAGCTTTAATACATTTGTAATGCGAAGCTAATACAGCTTAACCAAGTAATAAACCATTGAGCATTGTCTGCATATGAAACTTCTATAATAATAATTAAGCCCTTTTGACGTCCCACTCCTTGGGACGGGCCTCCCCTCAACACGAGAGGGATTCAGGCCATAATCCACCGCGCTGGCCCAGTTGCGGATTTCACACGTCTTTCGAAAATTGGTTAGATCTTCTAATTCCTCACGTTGTTGTCCTTCACCGTAAGCTAGTGATAATCATATTTAGATATAAAGAAATTATGATTCGCACATAGATATTGAAAAATCCAGAGGTGCGCGAGCTGGGGTTTGAACCCAAGACCTGGTGCCCGCAAGACGCGTACTTTAACCAATCGGCTATCACAGCTTTTTAATTTATTAAACTTCTAACATCGCAAAAGCGAATTTTGTACGTTTATGGCCGCAACTAACCCATAAGAGTGTTCAGTATATGGAGCCTGGTGGGTCCGTCCGTGGGTTTGTCGTGCGCGGTCCTCGGCCGCGGCCGCGCGTGCGGTCGCGGCGGCCTGACGCCCGCGCTCTCTGTGGTCGCCGGTCGACGCCGCAACCGCCCCAATGTTATAACCCCATCGGAATTCCCACCATCCCTTTCAGTAGTAGCGGTAAAGTTCTAGAGAGTAGTAAAATCGCCTATAACTTAACTTGCCGGTGCTTTAATATCTTACTAGATTGTTTACCCCTAAACCTGACCTATATTTAACAGGACTGTCCAAAAACGGGTTTAATGTATTCAGGGTTCATGTATGAATATTTGTCGCTTGCTTTATTCCTTTGTAACTTCTGAATGCCTTAATATATTAACGAATGAGGTACCGCTAACATCCTTACATTACCCCGAACGGGTTACTTTAACAAAACACACGTAGTTCTAATAAAATCTTTCACAACTGTTTCGGCAAAAAACATAATACTTATAACAGAGTTTGAACAATTTGATTTGCAATGTCTTCTCGCCACAACAGACGATATCTTCATTTTTGAAATATAAATATATATTTAAATTCAATCTTCTATTTAGACTTTCTAGTCGCAATAATTTTGTTGTTATCGTTGACTTACCTCTTTGGAGCTCGAAGAGGGTCCCGTTTGTTCTGCTACCTGACTTGGCAATGGACTTTCAGGTATCACACTTTTTTCACCCTCCGCTTCACTTTCGGAAGAGGACGATGCTGGTCCAAAAACTCCCTCCGAATCATCTAAATATTCATAAATATTATATTATCCTTTACCGACAAGTAGATACGCATCCTCCTTTCGGCACCTATCTACGCGCGCATGTCACGCAAGCAACGGATTATGTTTGCTTTCAGATTTTTATACCAAACTAAGTACTGCACACAATGCTTAAACGTTAATTCGGGCAAGAATCATCATGTAGATTTAGGTACCCACTACCCACACTAACTTATGTTATTTCATCTATCTAGATATAGGTGTTAAATTAACATCGGATTTATCATGCTATAGTGCCGCATATAAGTAGGTTATGAGTGCTGGCTGCAACCTTTAGAGACAATTTATTATTTAAAAAATAAATAATAATAATAATTAATTATTATTATATACCTACTATTGTCAAAAACAAAATTATGATTCTAAAACCCAAGCTTCAGGTGCGTAGTGGCCTCTAGTAGGCTTTCCAATAAACCTACATTCAATATCCGTATGCATCGGTCGGTCGTCCAAATAGACGAGCATGGGCAGAGCGGCCGCGACCCTCGAACGGTAGTCGGGCGCGTCCGACGCAGGCGTCCCGGCCAGCGTGAGCCGCCGCAGGGAACCGCACACGCCTAGCGTCCAGACACGACTAGACTCTGATATGGGATTACTGCGAAAGGGAAATAGATCATTGTGTTGTGGTAAAGAACTCAATGGTTTCGGTGTGTCTATACATAATAAGCACATATATCCGTTGCGTAAGAAAAGAAGAACTAAGCGGACAAATAGACAGACGCGGATACCGAGTTTGTTTTATACGTTTCCTCAACACTATAAGCCTCATAGGTTTAATATATTTTTAGTTTTGAGACCTATTATTTTACAAGCAGTCTGAGGTTATTCACTAAGCTGTAGATGCTTATGACAACCTCTCTGCAAGCGACCGCCAATACAAAGGCTCCCTCATTAATAAATATGTACTTACTCGGCCAAATTCAGCGTGTGTAGTTTCTGTAATGCAGCTAAAGGCTGCAAATCCTGAATACGGTTTCCAGTGGCGTGCAGCTCCCGCAGCGCGCCGAGTCCCCATACACCGTCTAGCGTACGTAAACTGCACCGATTCACGCTTAATATCTAGACGAGAAATGCATGGGTAGCAATTGTATGCTTGTACAATATTGGAAAAGGAAACAATAAAAACACTATAGAAGTGTAGGTAGGTACAGTACCTACATACAGAAGGTATGTACATGTACACTACGATAGTAGTACTAAAGTTTGATTTATACAGCCTCTTACGGCAAGTCTATGCTTCAGCAACCTTGATGATCTTTCTATTATTATAGGTAATGCCAAATTAAAGTAACTGATTTCAAAAACTAAGTAGACAAATAATTTCTTCTTTGCCTTTTTTAAGCTTCTAGTTTACCATAACTGATTAACCCAATAATTAATGAACACCAGATTCTACATCAAAAATTACGTGTAAAATTGCCTATAGTCTAGGAATCAAGTACCTTTAGATGAACCAATCCGATACCAAGATCGCGCAAAGATGAAAGTGCACTGCCGTCCAAGATCAGCGAACGGAGCCTAGGAGCTAGAATATGGAGGCGCCTCAGCCCGACGCGTTCCGCTACCACCCTGAGTTTCGCTTCACGAATACGCAGAACCTCGTCGTCTGTGGTTACCCCGCTACATTGTTTCTATACCAAAATATACAAATGGCAATAAGTCCTTAGGATATTTTCTTTTTGTGTTTTATTAGCAGGGTTAGGCACTGAGGTTTTTAGATTCCCTATGTTGAGTGAGTACCTAAAGAATTAATGCCCTTTTAAAGTGGGACAGTTTATGAGTCCCCATTTTCAGACCACAAAACCCGGATCCACAGTTTTTAACATTTAGTTATTTCTATTCTATCCTTGGTTAGGTATACGGAGCATCTAGATATCCAAAAGACATTTGATCTAACTAGATTTAGTACGCAGTTAAAAACAAAACGATGCAACAATTGATAAGATATATGAATATCACAGAAAGCCATAAAACGAAACAAAAAGCCAATGTTGTTAACTTACCAAAAGTTCTATGAGTGTTAATTCTCTTGGTATAACAATGCGCCTGTAGCCGGGAAGTCGGCGTTCCAATTCTTCTTGCCCTTGCGGTTGCACAGGCTCGGGAGGTAGCATGGCTAGAGCCCTAAACGCATGTCAATCTTGCAGTAGGTATTATACGGACGCAGTTATAGCTCCAACAAACAATGCATAAACGTACCATTACCATACCAGATTTGCCAGTGACTGCATGCTATAGAACGGCACGCCAATAAAAGCAGTCAATTTGAAATAGGTAACTTAAAACATTAGTCCTATCATACACATACAAGTAAAGCTGCGCAGACGCTATTCGAATATTAGCTGATTTTGCGTGCTCTTTTGCATGCTGGGGATTCCAGATCCCCTAAATCCCCCCATTAAACTTCCGTATATTATTACAATCTGTACTTACCTACCCACGTCAGTCAATCAATCACCTAATCAACCATCTGCCTTCTTACCTGAACAGTGGCGTAGCTCTTATATGTGGAGGTTCAGGTGAACTGGCGCTAGAAATTTCTGAAGGTGAAGGCGACGCAACAACATTAGGCGTATCGGGCGCGCTGCCCAGATCCACACAGGGAGCTTCCAATTCAGGCATTTTGGAGTGATGGCGCGCGCTCCTACGAATTAATTATGTGATGATTGAGTCCTTTAATTTAACAAAAAAGGTCCAATCCATGCAATGATTTAGCAGATAGCTTAGTAGGTACCTAATAAATAGCTTAACACTGGGTTTAAGTGGTCTGGGAATTGCACTTTTGGAAACGAATAAGTACTGTTCCTAGGTTTAAATATACGGAATCACATTAATCGTACATATTTACCGATAATAAGAAAAGTACCTATAAACGTTGTTTACGTAACTGCAACAAATCTATGTGGCTAATTACTGTGTTTTTTTTATCTATTGTATTTTGTAGATATTATTCAAGTACCAAAGTTCAAATGCCTATTATTTATTTTCGCGCTTTTGTTTGTATGTTGCTATGGGCAACGACATACAAAAGTACTCTGTACGACGTGCCAAATTGTATAATTCTCTTTGAGTAGTCACTAGTCAGCCCTCCGTTTTAAGATTTTGGTTTTCCAAAGTGGACGGACACATTATTGAATTTAATTGTTATTAAATGTGTTTGTATTGCTCCGGACTTAAAAATACTACGGTATTGGTATTTATTACTTGACACTGGCGAAATAACTATTAAACTGGGTGGGCCCTCTCTTTGGGTGGGCCATATTTTTAAAGATAGAAGTAAGAGTAGTCAAGTGATTCAAATACCAAAAAAAACGCATCAGTTTATTGGTTATAATATTGTCTTCGGTTGTAGTATTTGGACTTGGGCCTCATGAACGGCGCGATCCCCAGCGATCCCACCGAGTTACAGTGCTACAAGCTTTATTTGACCGGCGACCAAAAGAGGAACTAAAATATTAATTAGAAAAAAATTGTTTTGACAGTCTTGCATCGACACTAGCGACGTTCTCACACTAGTCTGTGTGCGATCCAAGAAGCTTGTAACAAATCTTGGTGCGATCTATCGTTTCGATCGATCTGAAGAAAATCGTAACGATCAATCGATTGAATATTGCCGCTCATACACGAAGTACCCGTTTGTTGCGGTCGAGCGATAATACAAATAGGTCCGTATTAATAAATCGATCTCAAGTCTGATAGCGATCTCGGAAATGTCATCCTAAAACGTCATTCCAGTCCAAAATTATATGTCAACATCGTACTCAAGATCGCTCTCAGACTTGAGATACTTAGCACCATATACGCTACAGACTTCAAATTATAACTCTGTGATATTACCTAAATAATACCGATTGTTCAATCAATCATCTTGTGTCCTCTACTACGTCGACTCGGGACATTGGCAGAATCACATTGGGACTGACCTAATGAGAAGAGGCCATAATAAAAAAATAAAAATTCCCGCCAATGCATCACACGTCAAAATTTTTAATAGTAAATGAAAGAAAAGTAAAACGATCAAAAACAGCAAAATTTCAGTGATTAAAACTGAATTACATATTCAGATTTTGTGGGCCGAGAATTTTGAGCAATAGGCACTATTCTGTGACAATGGTTTACGGAAATATACCCAGTTTTGGCCATGATTTTGATTGTGATGAGTATCAATACCTGAACCTGGTGAAGAAAATAATTGACTCTGGTGAGTATTATCTCAACCTCTAAAGATATTGGGGCTTATTTTCATATGAATTAGTGGCCAACCCTGGTGTTGAGAAGTTGTTGAAGTAAAAATGGTATATTTTGTACTAAATGGACATATTTTTGTTTGAGCAGGTGACAAAAGGGTCGACAGAACCGGTGTTGGTACTTTGTCTGTGTTTGGGGGTATGCAACGTTATTCCCTTAAAAATAAGACATTACCTCTCCTGACCACAAAACGAGTGTTCACCAGGGGCGTTATTGAAGAGCTCCTTTGGATGATATCAGGGTCCACCGATTCCAAAGCCCTGGCTAAGAAGGGTGTCCATATTTGGGATGCCAATGGATCTCGGAGATTCCTCGATAGCCAGGGATTTAATGATAGAGATGAGGGTATGTATTTATAATTATTTATTTATCTGGTAAATGGATTATCATTTCTTGGTAAACTGTAAATAGTGGGCTATGCTAGCAAAACCCATGTGGTCATTAAATATAAAATTATCCTAACATAAACCACTAAGGTAGTTCTGCCTGGGTAGGTTTCTGGCTAGAAGCTAGCAAAGGAGTAGACACTGCCTATTTCTATATTGAACTTTTATTTGATAGTTCACACAATTTGCTGCACCAAATGTTTGACCTATGTAGCACTAGATCAAAGATGGTGGAAAAATGTTGAGATCCAATAATAACTTATTACAAACTGATTGAATGAATATCCTTATACAAGACAGATAGCTAGAAAATAATAGTTTATTTAGTCTAGTTTTTTTTCTAATTCAGGAGACCTGGGCCCTGTGTATGGCTTTCAGTGGAGGCACAGTGGTGCTAAGTATGTGGATGCCAAAACAGACTACACTGGACAAGGCATTGACCAACTACAAAATGTTATAGATAAGATAAGGTGAATAATTTAGCCTCATAATAACTCATAACAATAGGTACATGATGCTATTAGGTTGCATTATGAATTATGATCACTACCTATCATCATTATTATATCACAACATTTTGGTTTTGTTTAATTTTAATTTAGCTTCCATTATAACTTAATGATTGAGGAAAACATTGAGACAAAACCTACATGAAAATAAATCGGTTTCGAAGGGCATAATAATGTGAATAATCATTATCTGACTTCAAAATTGTAGGCCATGCCGTTAGGTATTTTTAGTTTTATGTACAGAGGTGTTTGATAGATATTCATAGTCCATATATCATGGACATTTCGTAAATAAGATATGTCATGAGCTCACATGAGTACTTCTGATGCCAAGATGTATTTTATGACAAAAGATCCATCAATATTTAGCGTAAAAATATACCATCCTGCATAATTACAGAAACTCACCAGCTGACAGAAGGATGTTGATGTGTGCATGGAACCCGTCAGACCTGGATCAAATGGCCCTGCCACCATGCCACTGCCTGGCTCAGTTCCATGTTGCAAGTGGGAAGCTGTCCTGCCTGCTGTACCAAAGGAGTGCTGACATGGGGCTAGGGGTGCCCTTTAATATTGCCAGCTATTCCTTGCTGACTCATATGATTGCACATATCACTGGACTAGAGGTAATTAACTTATGCAGGTTGTTGACACTATAAGTGCATTCAGATGACTACACAAAAGCAACAAGTAGCATTAATTAATATCACTAATAAATGGTAAAGGCTCATTGTAAAACTGCATGTTTAAGAGTAAGTAAAAAGTAATAAAGTAAAAATGGTATTTATTCCCACATTAAAAACAATAGCTATTTATTAAAAGAACCTAACCTAACGTTTTTCTTAAAGCAACTGTAGTATATAAACAGTAGTTTGATACCCACTCGCACTGTGGGGAGGCCTGTGGTCCAGCCACAGGAAATTAAAAGGCTGATTATAATTTTTTCCTCTTTCACAGGCTGGTGAGTTTGTCCACACAACAGGAGACACCCATGTGTACCTGAACCACATAGAACCACTTAAGGTTCAGTTGGAACGGACGCCGAAACAATTCCCGACATTAGAGTTTGCCCGTAATATTGATTCCATTGATGATTTCCGATACGAGGATTTCATTATTAAAGATTATAAGCCGCATCCTAAAATAGATATGGAAATGGCTGTATAATATAGATTTAATTATTTTTTAACTCACTATGTACATACGTAATTAATAAGAAATTTGTGTTTGGTCTTCAGCCATTTTGGTTTGTGGTTCCTTTTCCTTTAGTCTTAGTTCTATAATCTTTAAATCTTGAGTATGTAAAGCTAAGGAATATGTATGTATTGTTATAATACATTTCAACAAAAAGCAGTGCATAAGTTCAACATTTCAAGAAAAAAAAATTGTCAACAAGTTCCTCTTCCAAGTATTTCTTATTCCTATATAAACATGTGGACCATTAAATAAAAAAGTAAATAGTTACAAAATTGTTTTCTTAATTATATTTTTGTGAGATAAGTATTGATAATATGTTTTAGAACTACATAGGAATAAATTGTGCCTTCTATACAATAAATTGATAATTCATCCTACTGTGTCATTAACATATTTAATTTATAGTTTTGTAAACTTACCTACATGGTAATTTTAAGTCAATATTACCACTTATCTGTAGGTATTTTAATGATTATAAAATTAATAATAATATGCAGTGCTGTATCAATCAGGCGGAGTTACTGCCCACTGCAGTTTAGGTCGTCAGGTCAATGTTTATTATTATTATGATGCCCTGATGAGTAAGTACATGACGTACATACTGTATAAACATACATACCTACACAATGATTATTATTACTTATTCAATAATCTGTGATAAAGGTGTATTAAATATAAACCTTATCATTTAAATAACATAGTTCCATTGTCAATAGTTGAGTGAGACATTATGGGGCCGTTGACCGCAACGCTAGATGTATGTTTATATATTTTTATAAACTACTGTTCACGGATTCTCAAGAAGGTCGCAATTATCAGTGCAAAGTGATACACACATAAATATGTAAAATTAAAAAGAAAATATAAAACAATAAACAGACTTCAGAACAACCTGGGTGCACTAGACAAAGATGAAAAAAATCTAGAGGTGCGAGCCGGGGTTTGAACCCGCAGGACCTTGTGCACGCAAGATAGCGTCACAGCTTAATGCTTGGGATTGGAATATAATAATTATAATTAATAAGGATAATTACACAATTATTGTAACACTAAGGATGATTTTTTTACAGTATAGGTATACCGAATGACTGCTTAACAATGCGCCGTGTATTGCTTAACGTGGATAGTAAGACACATCTTATCCGTGTGATCAGGCACATATTTAAAGTGATGATTATACTACTACGACCGGCAGTCGCTCTCGGGAGCCGTAGAGAAACCACAGTAAACTTAAACTTTCATTAATATATTGTCATCACCGTTACGTAAGCAATTTTTTTTTTTTGTAGGTGTATTAGTATAGGCGTACCTACTATGTGTATAGCATTTATCTCTTAAGTTTCCCTTTTAAATCCAGTTCTAAAATCTATGCAAGTTTTCCGGACACTTGAAACGGATGCGGCTAAGAGTGCAGCGCGCGCGACAAGCATTGTACTTCCTATTAAATGCAAATATGTACCTGTGAATAACGTAAGAACGGGTGAACGGATTTTAATGCTTAGTACAAATGCTTAGTGCTTAGTAACACCTCTGAAATAAGATTTATTATCTTCGAAATCATGCTAATGAATTATGTCCCCCGTCGCACCGCGCAACCTATTCAGGAACTGTCTCAGATAATCGGTAAACCTATAGTGCATTAACATACACAGCAAACTGATTATGTGTTAATCGGTATCATTTGTTTTAGACCACCAGCTTCTGCATAAATAAAACTTGGCTAAGTATGGTGCACCAAAATGACAATGATACCCACGAGGAGTATCAGTATTTGGCACTGGTGCAGAGAATACTTGATTCTGGTTAGCATTAGTATTCTGTGCAACGTTCTTACATTACCTACTATATAGTAATAAGTACTTACCTATTCGTATTAGAGACTACTAGTACAAGTGAGACATGGACAGGTAGGTATACAATCAAATTTTAGGAACGAACGGTATTTCGTAACTCTCACTGGCACGGATCTAGGACTTTTTGGCCTCTGATGAGTAAGTAAACTTAACTAAACTAAAAAACTCTCAATGCATTCGATGGAATATTAAAAAATACGCAACCCCTACTGACGTTACGTGAACTTTCCGTAGGTACCTATGAGAGACGTGAAAATTAAGAAACCTCGGCTGTTATAAAGGTTACTAACATGTTTCAATTACAGGAAACCGCAGAGTCGATAGGACAGGCGTTGGCACCTTATCCATTTTCGGAGCAATGCAGAGATATTCATTGAACAACAACACATTGCCGCTTTTGACGACAAAGCGAGTGTTCATTAGAGGTGTTATCGAGGAACTGCTGTGGTTTATATCTGGTTGTACAGATGCTAATGTGCTTGCCACGAAAGGTGTTCATATTTGGGACGCCAACAACGGTTCGAGGAGTTTCCTCGATCATCTTGGTTTGACAGACAGAGATGAAGGTATAACGCTTTACAAATATGTAACTATTAAAAATGTCAGGCCAACACTTGTGGGTTTAAGGTCGTAATGTGATGTACCAACTTATACATTATCTCATATAATCCACCAAATCCTTACTACTTAATATTATAAATGCGAAAGTAACTCTGTAAGTCTGTCTGTCGCGCTTTCACGTCAAAACTCATGAACCGATTTAAATGAAATTTGGTACACAGTTAGTCAATAGCCTGAGAAAGGACATGGCTACTTAATGCGAAAAAACGGTTGAAAGGGGGGATGAAAAGTTGTATGGAAGTATTGGCATTTCAGAGCTAGAAGCTCGACACAATTTTTTTAGGCTGTTGATTTGATATAAATAAATATGACATTCAAAGTTTGAATAAGTTTGCGACAAGAGTCAAAATATTAGAGCTATTCTGATGTAACATTTACGGAGTCATTACAAAAACTATTTCACGCGGACGAAGTCGCGCACACAGCTAGTATTTTTATATTTTTTAGGTGATCTTGGTCCAGTTTATGGTTTCCAATGGCGGCACAGTGGTGCTAAATACGTGGACGCAAAAACTGATTATACCGGGCAAGGAATTGATCAACTTCGTATTATCATACATCTTATAAAGTACCTAAGCATTGACCCGATGTAACATAACTTGCCGGATATGAGCGTCTCATTTACACTGATCAGTGACTCTGTACCTATATCTAATGATTGCAGAACTTCACCAGCGGACAGAAGGATGTTGATGTGTGCGTGGAACCCGCCGGACTTGAGGCTAATGTCCCTCCCACCGTGCCACTTACTCGCTCAGTTCCACGTGGCCGACGGGAGACTCTCCTGCCTCGCTTATCTGAGAGCTGGCGATATGGGCCTCGGCGTGCCTTTCAACATAGCCACGTATGGGCTGTTGACGCATATGATTGCACATGTCACTGGACTAGAGGTACCTAATTAATTTGAATAACTTTTTCGTTTATTAAGCGGCGTATTTCGGCGTACTGCACGCAAGCCGATTGCCGTTCATTTGATTTAGGCCATGCCATCCGTGAACTGCGTGAGCGAGACGTATTAGATTTACGCGGGAGTGATAGAGACAGGTAATAACAGGTCATTGTACGAAATTCTTCGTGCTCAGCGACCCTGCTTTAGTAAATAATAACATAACCATGCTATTGGGTCCTTGAAAACGAGTTGCATTATCATTACCAAAGCTGCATTCAAGCAAGTTATAACAGTTGCTTATAATTAATTTGATATTATTATTTTTTTACAGGCTGGAGAACTAGTTTATACTATAGGAGACACCCATGTGTATCTTAATCATGTGGAACCACTTAAACTACAGTTAAAACGAAAACCCAAACCATTCCCAACATTAAGGTTTGCACGTAAAATTGATTCGATTGATGATTTTAGATATGAGGATTTCATTATCACAGGTTACGAGCCACATCCCAGAATTCATATGCCAATGGCCTTATAGATTGAAAGTGTACAAAACATAAAATATACTTAATAATAATAATAAAAAACTAACTGCAAACGATATTTATTCTTTTTACATGCTCACGCTATAAAATAAATCCCCCGTAAGATATTACATTCATGGCAATGCATACTTATAATTAATTTATCCTAATATAATAGGTAATTACATTTTGTAAAATTTCAACAATATCTAACAAATTCATAATAATATTATTGTTGTCTTATTTGCTAATCAACGTCATAGCGTTTAATGCATTTTGTACATTACTTTTCATTAGTTTTAAATCATACCTACTATTATTACATACCGCAAAATAATGGTAATTATAATGAGTAAGTAGGAATTATTCTAAAAGGCGATTATTATTGCTTCTGATCTGCTTTTGAATTTTGCACTGTGTTTATAACGAATATTGTATTTATAAATTAATATTTTTAAGAATTTTTGTGATGAAGCAAAGATTTCTTACTTGTAATGTAGATATTTGTGAGTTCTTTGGCTATTTTCTATTTCAATGTAATTTTCTAAGGTTATAACTTTTAACGGAACAACAAAAATATCAAAAGATATCAGTCAGTTGTTAGATCACTGAAAATTTTACAAAATATTTTGTGATTGCAGTACTTATATCACATTTGGTCACACATTTGGTCGTCCTGTGGCGGCATCTGAAAAGTGAGATTAGTTAAGCTTGCAAATATCTACATCAATATTCTCTCAAATGTACTCAAATGTGATTATTTGAATTTGCAAATTTAATACTTTATTAGCAAGAAGATGTAAACAGCATGATAACATAGGTTAGTAATTCACATCTGAAATTCCAACTGAGTTTATTTATAGATTCAAATTATCGGTTGTAGAGCTACTTAACTTCTTAATTAATTAGGAATGAGTAAAAAAGTTTTGGATGTTACCTGACTATTACTACTTGGGACGGGTAAGGCAGCAAGTTGTTCAACAAGAGCCATGGTCATCTCTGACTCCACTGTTATCTCCACCCATAGAGTATCTAGAAAAACAAGTAAGTAGGTTTTATTGAACATGAGGACTGAAGATGAAGGACCCATTCACTACACAGTATAAACATCTAGCAGAGAGCATGAATTGTATGAATTCTGTGCTTATCTACTTAGCATTAGTACAAGGCAATGAATGGGCCACCGCTAAATCTTATGATGTACAGTAAAACCGTATTAAGCCTGATTGTATTAAGCGGGTTCTACTGTTCTTTGAAATTGGTCTATATACCCAGATCAGAGTGTTAAAATAATTACTATGCAGAAATTGTGACATAAACAAATTGTTGTCTACTTACCACCAATTTGGTCACCCTTGTCAGTTACAAGATGAAAATACCCTCTGTGTGTGCCTGGTGCAGTTGGGGCAACTAATTTCAATGTAACGTTAGTGGAATGTCCCGGAGGCAATGGTGGTACATACACTGGGGTAGCATGGAGAGGCTCACCACCGGCTTGAATCAGTCTACAGCTGCCTGGCCAACCCTCTGCCCCTGTGTTGGCAATACTCCAACTTTGTTCAAAACTGAAATTATTATTAGATGTTATGCTTCACACCATTTCTTTCAACAATGTAAATAATTTGTAAATTGCTTTCAAACATTGCACAATGATTATGTAGAATCATCATCATCATCAGCCTATGCTTGTCCACTGCTGGACATAGGCCTCCTCTAATGAGCGCCATAGCGCCCTGTCTTCAGCTTGCCGCATCCAGCATCTGCCTGCAGTCTTTCGCAGATCGTCATCCCACCTGGTCGGAGGGCGTCCTACACTACGCTTGCCGAGTCGAGGTCTCCACTCAAGAACACGTTTACCCCAGCGGTTGTCGGTTCTTCGTGAGATATGGCCAGCCCACTGCCACTTCAGCTTGCTAATTCTTTGAGCTATGTCGATAACTTTGGTTCTCTGTCGGATGTATTCATTGCGAATCCTATCCTTCAGAGAAACTCCGAGCATAGCTCTCTCCATAGCTCGCTGAGCGACCTTAAACTGGTGGACCAGCCCTACCGTGAGTGTCCACGTCTCGGCTCCGTAGGTCATGACGGGTAGGACGCACTGATTGAAAACTTTCGTTTTCAAGCATTGCGGTATGGATGACGAGAAGACTCGACGTAGTTTCCCAAACGCTGCCCAGCCCAGCTGGATCCTCCTCTTGGCCTCCTTCTCAAAATTGTTTTTACCTAACTGCAGAATCTGCCCAAGGTACGTGTACTCGGAAACAATTTCAAGAAGGTGGCCATGTACGACCACCGGTCCTGGATCAATGTGGCCATTGATCATGACTTTGGTTTTATCCAAATTCATGCCAAGACCGATGCGTCGCGAGGCTGAAGCTAGGCCGTCCAGCATCCGGTTCAGCTCCTCCAGCGTCTCTGCCATTAAAACTATGTCATCAGCGAATCGCAGGTGCGAGATGTACTCACCGTTTATGTTAATGCCCTTACCTTTCCAGTCCAGCGTCTTAAACACATCTTCCAGCGCGCTCGTGAACAGTTTCGGGGATATCACATCCCCCTGTCTCACTCCCCTGCGCAGTTGGATGGGTTTAGACTGCTGGCCCTGTACTTGGACACTCATGGTAGCGGCGTCATAGAGACATCTCAACACCCTGATGTAACGATAGTCTACTTGGCATCGCTGTAAGGATTCCAGAACAGCCCAGGTTTCGACAGAGTCAAAGGCCTTCTCATAGTCCACAAAGGCCAGACACAGAGGCTGATTATACTCTTCGGACTTCTGTATAATCTGCCTCACTGTGTGAATGTGGTCTATGGTGCCATATCCTCCGCGAAACCCGGCCTGTTCCGGTGGCTGGAACTCGTCGAGTCTCCTGGCGAGACGATTCGTGACCACTCGTGAGAACAGCTTATAGACGTGGCTCAGGAGTGTGATGGGTCTGTAGTTTTTAAGAAGGGTTTTATCTCCCTTCTTAAAAAAGAGCACAACCAAACTCCCGCTCCACGCCTTTGGAGTTCTCCCACTGTGAAGGACGGTGTTAAACAGGTTCCGTAGCTCCTGTATAATAGGGGCTCCTGCTGCCTTCAGAAGCTCTGAAGTAATTCCGTCCTCACCGGGGGCTTTTCCATTTTTAAGCTGCCTCAGAGCCAACACGATCTCGTCTTGACTGATGTCCGGCAGTTCGTTGGTATAGTGGCGTGTCAGGGTGGCTCTGGAATCGTGGTCATCCCGTCGAATATGAGGGGCATGTGCAGCGTACAAACGGCCGTAGAAATCCTCTATCTCGGCAGAGATCTCCGGCTTCGACAATACGGTCCTCCCGTCGTGCGTTCTAAGCTTCGTCAGGTGGCTCCTGCCAAGCTGCTGAGTGAATACTTTGGACCCTCGGTTTCGCTCTATCGCCTCTTCAATGAGGCGAGTGTTGGAGCTCCGAAGGTCGCGCCGTACCATCTTCGCAATTTGCTTATTCAGGTCTGACCTCTCTGACGAAGTCGCTTGGGTGGTTTCCCGTCTTTTTGTCATCAGCCCGAGAGTCTTATCCGTGAGTTTAGACTTCTTGCCCGTACGCTGCTGTTGGCAGAACTTGATGCCTTCGTCCCTCAGCGCTTCGACCAGATTATGTAGAGTCTCGTCAGTGTCATCAGTGGGTTCCAAGGCAACAAATCTATCCTCGAGAAGCTGCTGAAACTTCTCAGTTTATTTTGAATATCATAATTCATAATACACCTATTACCTATTCAAAACTATATGAGGTCATAAAATTAGGTACAAAATGTGTTCTTACCTAGCACCTGGACCCACTGCAGTCTCTTGATTTTGAGCAGCTTTTAAGGACATTGATGGCAGCTTTGTTGGTAGAGTATAATCTAAATAACAACATATTGCTGTTTGTAAGTTCCTGAAATTAAACAAAATCTAATCATCGTCATAATAAGTGTATCGTTATCTAAATTTGAATTATGCTATTTTATTACCAGTTGCTCATGTCCAAGAAAAAATTGGCAGTATTGTAGTTCATACTGGGACCTAAAAGTCTCTGCATTTGGTTAATAAGTTCCTCTCGATCAGTGGTGTTCATACAGCTAAATTGTAATAATAAATTCTGGTCAATCTCTCCCGTTACAGAAGAACCGTCAACATCCATTGTAGCAGTCTGTTTGAAGCCAAAATATATCACAAATCACTATAATCTTTCTTCAGTTCCACTCCAGATTAATGACATGCCCTTTGTTTACGTACGTCAGCTGATTTCACTGAGCACTGCAAAAATAATGAATACTAATAATATTTACAATTAAATTTTAACAATAAATTAAACTTGTTTCACCACTAGATGTTTTTTATTATAAAATAACTGAATAATTAGCATTACGTCGCAATATCTAAATAATGTGAGATGAAAGAAGACAAAATGACAACTGAACTGACAGACAGTAGAATGAATGATAGATTGATTGATTGACATTGCCAAAGCCAGCAGGATTTTATGTCTCTGGTTAGTTGTACCGTGAAAACTTCTTCAAAAAGATAATATATTTTTGTTTATTGTTCTCATCAAAGAATTAAACCTGTACTGAAACCTTCTTCTCTCATCTCTCTGCTTGACTGAAACTGGTTCATGATTCTGAATGATCGTTTGGGAAAAATAAGTACAACCAAAGTTCTTGGTAAGCGCTGTATATTGAACTCTTCACACAACATGACAATCTGACATATTCAAATTATAAAATTAATTAATGGAACGTATCACCTGCCAACAGCAAACATATCAAAAAGGAGGCCGTCGCCACACCACCCCCCTACGCAGAAAGAAAACCCCCCTTAACATAACACACAATAACACATTAATATAAATTATAAAAAAAATCACAACCAAAATCTAACAACCAAACTAAAATCTAGACCTTACAGTTGCTGGACCTGCTGCTAGAGCATTCACAAATCCAGAATATCTCTGAATCGAACCCTCCTACCAGATCTTGTGACAACAGGAGTAGGCGGAACTATGGGTGGAAGTAATTCCTGAAACGTTGGGGTGCCCAACACTGTACCGCGCGAGGCTGGAAGAGCAATACGGCTAAACGGCAACCCCCCCTCTACATACGCAGGCTTGACGCGGTCGACGCTGACCGTTGACTCCCGACCCCTAATGTCTACAGTCAACGTCTTATCCTTTCGCCCTACCACTCGATGTGGTCCGGTGTATGGTGGTTGCAATGGGCGTCGCACGGTATCGTCACGTACCCAAACGTGCGTCGCCGTCGCAAGATCCTTAAATACAAAAACCGACGGTTGCGCGTGGTGCGAGGGAGGAACGGGTCGTAACGCGTCTAAACGGCCTCTGAGGTCGGAAACGTAGTCCGCTATGTCGTTGGGGCTTCGCGGTATGTCCGGAGTTGCTATAAACTCACCAGGCAAACGAAGTGATTCTCCGTAAACAAGTTCAGCGGAAGAAGCTCGGATGTCCTCTTTGAACGCCGTCCTCATGCCGAGAAGCACCAGTGGTAGCGCTCTAGTCCACGTTGTCGAGTGGCACATCAAAGATGACTTAAGCTGTCGATGCATGCGCTCCACCATGCCGTTGGCACACGGATGATAGCTGGTTGTTCGTATCCTCTTCGTGGCACAAACACACATCAGGCGGTGGAAAAGGGAGGACTCAAACTGTCTCCCCTGATCAGTTGTTAATAAACTAGGAACGCCAAAACGTGAAATCCAACCGTTTACAAGCGTGTCCGCCACCTCCTCAGCGGTGATCGAACTCATTGGCCACGCCTCCGGCCACCGCGTGAACCTATCAATAGCGGTGAGGCAGTAATTAAAACCATTGGAATGCGGAAGAGGTCCGATAATATCGAGGTGAACATGTCTAAATCTTCCAGACGGACTGTTGAAACTACCCAGAGGTGACGTGACATGTCTAGTAACCTTGCAGCGTTGGCACTCAGGACAAGTACGCGCCCATCTATGGCAATCAGCATTAACTCCTGGCCACACATACCTCTCAGACACCATGCGTGCGGTAGCCCGCGCGCCAGGGTGGCTGAGTTTGTGACACTTATCAAAGGCCGCTCTGCGAAAGGGAGACGTCAGATATGGACGAGGTCGGCCCGTCGAAGTATCACATGTTACTATCACGTTCGTTCCAGGGATTTGGATGTCTTGCAACTTCAACGACGAGTTACTACGGACAACTGCCATCTCCCCATCTGTACTCTGCGAAATAGCAAGTGCGGCAAAATCTTCTTCGAGAGAAATCGACTCCACGCGAGACAGAGCATCCGCAACCACGTTGTCAGTGCCTTTAACATGAACTATGTCCGTAGTAAACTGGCTGATGAATGACAACTGGTTCAACTGGACAGGAGGCAGCTTTTCTCTACGCTGCGCAAAAGCATAAACCAATGGCTTATGATCCGTGTAGATGGTCGCGTGCTGGGCTTCGAGTATATGCCTGAAATGCTGAACACTCTCATACACGCCGAGGAGTTCTCGATAGTAAGCTGGCCACTCCACTTGCTTGGGACTCAGTTTCTTGCTGAAATACGCTATCGGCTGCCAATCATCCTCATCACTCGCACGCTGCTGCAGGCAGGAACCAACATGAGTGCTCGATGCGTCGGTAAATAACCCGAGCGTGGCGCTGCAATCTGGGTGTGCTAAAATTTTCGCAGATGTCAAGCTCCTCTTACACTCTTCGAAACATTCCTCTAAAACCGGCGTCCACACGAATGGTTTGGCGCCCTTGCCCTGTATAGCAGTAACGGCGTCAATCAGGGGTGCCTGGTACTTAGCAGCATCTGGGATGAAACGGCGATAAAAATTTGCCATACCGAGGAACCGACGCATACCCTGAACAGTCTTGGGAGGTGGGAAATTTACCATGGCCTGGATTCTATCTTCTGGAGGGCGAGTTCCCGCCGCACTAATACGATATCCTAGGAAAGTAACCTCATCAGCCCCAAAAATACTTTTGGTGGTGTTTATGACTACCCCATACTCATGCAGCCTCTTGAAAAGCGCTTCCAGGTGGGCAGCATGACAAGTCGGGTTCTCAGAATGGACAAGGATGTCATCCACGTAGGCAAAACAGAAATCAAGGCCACGCACGACTTCGTCGATGAAACGCTGGAAAGTTTGACCGGCGTTCCTCAAACCAAAACTCATATATGGAAATTCATAAAGTCCAAAGGGTGTTATTATCGCAGTCTTGCACACGTCGTCAGGGTTAACCGGGATTTGCTGATAAGCTTTAACTAGGTCAATGGTGCTGAACACCGTGGATCCAGCTAGGTTCTGACCAAAGTCACCGATGTGTCGAACTGGATATCTATCCGGAATGGTGCGGGCGTTCAGTGCACGATAATCACCGCAAGGACGCCACGACGAATCCTTTTTCTCAACAAGATGCAGGGCAGAGGACCAAGGGCTACTTGAAGGACGAGCGGTTCCAACCTTTATCATGTCCTCAAACTCCTTCTTGGCGACGCGCAGCTTCGCGGGCGCCAGACGGCGCGGCCTGGCTGTTACTGGTGGGCCATTAGTAGTTGAGATGTAATGCATCGTTGTATGCTTTGACTCCTGAAGTGCACCAGGTGGACGCGTGATACTAGGGAACATCCGAAGGACCGCGGAATATTGCGAGTCCGGGATTGCAATCGTCTTCACGCTAGGTTGGCTCGCCGGTTGGAGCTCCGCGAAAGATGACAGACCAGTCTTCCAATCTCGAAGCTTCCCTTCCGCGCAGTCCGGTAGTAGATTAAAATGAGACAGGAAATCGGAACCAATAATGCCGCTCTCCACCTCAGCGATAACAAAATTCCATAAAAACTCGCGCCTAAACCCTAAATCTAGTCTCAATGGAATTAATCCATAAGTTTTTATTACCGAGCCGTTCGCCGCAATTAAATCATAAGGTTGATGCTGCCTACCAAAACCCTGGGTGCTACTAAAAGGTACACAGCATAGATCCGAGCCGGTATCGACAAGAAACTTCCGTCCTGAATACCGATCGGTTACAAAAAGCCGACGACTTAAAACTGAGCGATCGGACGCCGCCATTACCGTTCGCTCTACTAGTTTACCGAAGAATTAACACCGTTTTCGCCACTAGGAGGCGGTCCTGACCAGCTACACGGTGGTACACACTTCCGCGCCCTAACCGCGAAACGATCATGGTAAAAACATAATGACGGATTACGCGACCGTGAGCGTCTACGGCCACCGTTATTACCTTGCTCACGTGAGCGACCTCTTTGGTTACCATCACGGCTCACCAAAGAAGCCACCATACGAGTCAACTGCTCTAGGTTCTTATTCAGTTCCATCATCTGAGGGTCCCCAACGGCAGACGCAGCGGAAGATGATGACACCGCACAAGCCATATGTTGAGTTGGCTGAGCATTAATTTCCATCAACTGGTCAGCCAACTCACTTAATTCTGACAAGCTTTGAAGTCTTTGGGCAGTAAGCACCGTCTGCATGTACCGTGGAAGACGGCTCATCCAAATAGTCTTTAAAACGTCATCGGGAAACGACCTCCCCGCCAACGATCTAAGGTGTCTACAGAAAGAAGGTTTCCTGTCTCCAATTTGCTCCTTCTCTAACAAACACCTAATATTTTCGTCATGCGAAACGGAAAAACGAGAAATAATAGCTTCCTTCAATTTGGTATACGGATCTACTTCCGGGGGTGACATAATTATGACTTCAACTTCACGCGTACAGTTGGTGTCTAACTGAGCTACAGCATAGTGGAACTTAGTTGGTTGTTTTGTCAAATTATTGATGTAGAATTGTGCTTCCAGGCTCGCGAACCACAGCGCCGGGCGGTCCCTACAAAACGGAGGCGTACGAATTGTTACGCGGTTTACCATCGCACTACCTCCTGTCGCCTCACAAAACTCGGGTTCACTCTCACTCATAGTGTGGTAGGGTGTGTGACGTCGCGAACAGTGGTTTATAAAACAGTTCTAATTCACGTATCTAACACTAATTAAACACATCCAATCAACAACCATAGAGAAAAATTGTACAAACCATCATAAAAATAAAACAAAAGTTGTACAAAAACGGGAAAACTAAAAACTATCAATAAAAGGTAAGTAAAACACTAGGAAGAGCACCTCAAATTGTCTAACCTCTCAATTGGCCGATACCGTAGGTATGCCGTTATTGTCTAAGTATTATGTAAACCTCGTTGTCACCCTAAGAAAAACCTTGCGTAGTGCTGCTACGCTGCTCCGAATCCGGATACCAGGCAAGCGGGCAGGCGGCCAGGCTGGCCGGCAGGCAGGCAGTAGGCAGGCAGGGTGAACAGGCAAAGCAAGCAGGAAAGGCAGGCAGGCAGGCAGGGTAGATAGGCAAGGCAGGCAGGAAAAGCAGGCGAGGGCTTGCACGGCTGGTCGACTCGTTCAAAACGCAATAAACAAAGAGAAAAAAATTGTTCAATTTCTGTCGGGGTCACCAATTTGGGAAAAATAAGTACAACCAACGTTCTTGGTAAGCGCTGTATATTGAACTCTTCACACAACATGACAATCTGACATATTCAAATTATAAAATTAATTAATGGAACGTATCACCTGCCAACAGCAAACATATCAAAAAGGAGGCCGGCCACAATCGTAACATTATCACCTCTGTGGGCATCACTCTGACAGACCTTTATTACCTTGTCTATGAATCTTTCGCTGCTCACTTCACTCATTTTTGGGATTTTTCTCCTGCACTAAAATAATGTTTGTTTACTATTTTGTTGTATTATAAATATGTTTTTTTTAATTAGATAGGTATATATTGTGTTTTTTCAGTCATAGATTATGGAATTTTTACAACAAAAGAAAGTGTATCGTTGTACGTACGCAGGTTGCCTATCCTATTTCGAAAGGCCGTACAGATTAGCACAGCATATACTTGCTCATAATAATATTGTAAGTCTTGCGATAAGTTTGTTATAATTAAACCTCTGTAGCCGTGATAAATAGTATGTAAAATTCTGGAAGCTGTTTTCAGAGGCCTTACGTCTGCGCTCAACCGGAATGCTCCAAGGCCTACACAAGCAAAAGTCACTTGGATCGGCATATAACCAGTGTGCATTTACCCCACGAAAACGATGTTGTATACAGGTAAAAAATATTGTATACTGTTTTTCAACTAACTGTGAGACTTTAAAAGTACCAGGATTTGGGAGAGGTTCCACAGGGACAGTGAAAAAGCTCAACATAGTAAAAGTTCATCAAAACATAGGTTAGGTACATATACTCACGCCTCTATCTCACGAGGGTAATCAGTGACCACTGATTGCCACATTAATCTTGTCACCTCTAATACATCCTCTCAAACAGTTTGCATAGTGCATTCTTAATTATTTTGTATATAAATAATACTTCTTCTTCTTTCTTTAAAAATATGGCCCACCCAAGTGAATAGGTATTTCGCCAGAGTCAAGTAACAAATAGCAATACAAACACATTTAATAACAATACAATACAAAAATGTGATTGTTCACTTTGGAAAACCAAAGTGGAGTTCTAAATATTACTTAAAATATATTTAACATTTTCAGCTGTCCACAATGTCACAAAGCATTCGCCAACCGTCAGAATCTCAAACGGCACCTGAATACAGTTCACTTAATGGCATTCTGTTGTGATGTTTGTAACATGCAGTTCAAAAAGAAGAATCAACTTAGCACTCATATGTACCAACATACCGGCATTAAGGCATTTAAGTAAGTCTATAACTATGTACCTGTTTGTGTATAAAGAACGATCTTATGGCCCTATGGCCTGTATTAAAAAAATTATCTCAAGTCTGAGAGTGACTGTGGAAATGTTATTTTAGTACAAAATAACATGTCAAAAGCATACTCAAGACTTGAGATGATTTTTTGAATACAGGCCTATATCACAAGTATAGGGTCCCAGCAGAGTACTAGCAGTGGCACCATACAAGACTAAATTTGTACGGCAAGTACCTGACCTGGCATCACTTGGTGATGTCCCCTTTTAATGTAAACTGTGTCCCAGTGAGATACAGCTCTTTATTGAGTATTATTTATCACTGTCTTCTGCATATAATACTTGGCAAAAAATCTATATACCTATTAATTATAAGTGCAATGAATATGTAAAATATTACAAATAACATTTTTCAGCTGTGATGTATGTTCAGAGTCATTCATAAGCCTTTATCTCAAGAAGAGACATATGCGATACCACAAAACATACAACTGTGATGAATGTGGCACGGAGTTCAACCATTGGTCCAAATATCAGGAACACAAGAAAAAGAAACATCAGAGAAGTGGTAAGAAGTTTATGGATAAATAAAAAAATGCAAACAATATTCTGTATTCCATTGAGTGGTTTGAGTTTAAAAACCTCAAGAAAATATACCTCAAATTAAGATTTGGTATTATAATCCTTTACATTATTTCATAATATATGCATCTATACAAGATAGCACATTGAGTATGGTCAGTATGGGACATCTGAAACTATAAAAAATAGGAAAATATGTTCTTAGAAACCTTGGCCTTGATTTGAGAGATAACAAACTGGATCCATAGATTAAAAAAGCTCATACCAACATGGAAATTGAAGCCGGTTATTTTAAAAAATATATTAAGGTATAATTAGCCATGCCACCCTCTATATCACTAAACTGGATTTTGTTTTTCACAGAGTACATTTGTGATGCATGCGGCAGGACATTTAAGCAAAGAGGTCACATAGTAAGGCATCTCAAAATACATGCAAGTGATTATATGAGCCGAACATTTACATGTCCATATGAGAATTGTGAGAGGTAAATATAATGATTGATTATTGTTAGTTCCATAACAATATTGGGCTTCAATAGAATTGGGTCTAGATTACAGTAGTTTTCACAATTAACAGTAAGTTTCCGATGTCGGAAAAGACATCTGGCATCCTTCTTTTACAAATTAAGGCTAAAGCGCCCATCTAGCCCGCAAAGTTCAAAATTTTTGGAGTTTTTTAGAAATTTTTCAAAATCTGACAATAATAAAAGGCAAATTTTGTAATTCGCGACAAAGACCGTGTGCAGTGCATTTATTAATATATCCAACTTACTCTAAAACATTTCAAGAACAACAGCTATCCAGATAATCTGGCAATTTTATATATTTAGTGATTAACTAGTATCATATCCACCGTGATAATATTTAGAGTAAAAAAAAAAATGTATTAATAAACGCACTGCATACTGTGTTTGTCGCAAATCACAAAATGTTGTCTTAAATGTTTTCAGACTTTTGGATAAACTATAAAAATACTCTAAATTTTGAATTTCGCGGGCTAGACAGGCGCCTTCACCTTAATTGAGAAGGAGGATGAAATCAGTTGTTTCCGACACGGAAACTTCCGTCGATTGTGAATATCAATACCCCCCAGAAAATAGTTACCTTTTACATGATACTGACATAAAGTAGTAGTAGAGTTTTGTCCTGCTTTATGTCCCCTAATTTAGGTGTTTTCATTGTAGGTTTTACTCCAGAAATAGTAATTTGAAGCAGCATATCTTAGTAAAACACATGAAAATGTATCATGAATGTACATTGTGCAATGCACAGTTATCTACAAAGGTACTTGGTTCATCAATTTACTTTATTTTATTTTTAATCTAGCTAAAAATTTGCCTAACATATATTTTTTTTTCAGGCTAAATTAAATTATCATGTGCAACTCCATAACAATACTACAGGAGTTCCGCCAAAACAAAATTCTACGATAAGGAAAGAGAGAAAGGATGAAGGCAGTTTCAAAAGTTCCACAGCCCTCAAACTATCAGGGTTGGCTAAAGTTCCTGATGAATTAGATTCAACTAGAACCACACCTCTCAATCTCTCCGTGAAACCTGAATACATTGAGATTGAAATAGATTTTCCTGTATAGCTCCCTCATGTTGTTTTAAACATATGAATTTGGAATTGAATATCTAGATTTTGTTGTAAGAAATATTTTTATTTCCAATTAGAAGTTATTTATTATTAGTATAGTATGTAGTTGCGGAACTAGTGACTTTAATATACTATACTTACGATTATTATAAAATATAATCTTATTCATTATCTTACTCCCTAAAATAGGTACATCATACTTAAAATCTATCCCCAAAAACGTCGTTGGATAGTTACACTATTTATTATACCCTTCCCTTCCCCATCTTTGTTTTCGATTATAAATATTTGATTATAGTACAGACTTAGTTAAATGAAAGCATAAAGGATCCTAGTGTCTGTCTAAAAGGCTTATTTCCAAGGCTGTAGAATTAACGTATCCTTGTCTTTTGGTTGACATTTTACGTCAGTTTGAAACATTTGGCAGCTCTCGGTGGTATAAAATTTTTAAATTACGCAATTACGATTATTTTTGTAATCGATTTTTTCTAAAACATATATTTAACTGTCCGGTTTTTATTTAAAAAAAATATTATTTGCCGTCTATTATGGTCTGTATTAATACATCGATCTCAAGTTTGAGAGTGATATTGACTGATATCGATAGTTTCAATAGTGTTGTAAAATTTCAATAGCATCGATAGACCCATCGATATTCTGACTATTTTTCGAGGTCACGATTGTATTGAAAACCTATCGATAGGCAATCGATAGTAAGGCAACACTAGTTTATTGTACTTCTTTCTCTAATCTGTGCTTCTTATCACCTTTTGTGACTTGTGCTACTGCTGTGTTTTGTTCGAATATAATTCCTGTATGTTGGTTTGGTGAATCCACGAATACTAAGTGAAAATCACGTGAAAGCAAAGTCTTATTTGTAATACAACCGTTTTGTGACATGGAATTCACCCTGAATGTCTTTACTTTAAACTGCTGGTACTTCATATAATTGTAAAACTTTGACAACATTATTTTAATTATTTGTATATACTATACATTCAATAAAAATATTCTAACATACTAAATACGATTCCAGGGGCATTCCAGTGGTATCTAAGAATCGTAGGGAACGATTTGAAGCCATCGCAAAGTATTTGCAAGGTAGTTCCCATACAATAGTTTGTTTGCAAGAAGTATGGAGCGAAAAGGACTATTTACTTTTAAAAGATAATTTGAAAAGTAATTTGCCGTATTCACATTACTTTTATAGGTGAGTTCTTGCACTTAAAGCTCTTCTCCATGGTTGTGACAACATGTAAGACCTTCTGTCTGCAGTTGATACTGCCCAAGAAGGTCTTACATACATCTCCATTTCATTCTGTTGTGCTATTCCTATAATCATTATGATTCCCACATTTTCTTATACATCTCGTGTCTCTTGCTGTTGAGGCTTTGATGGTGTGGCAAGATCATGATTAATGGTATTAAAGCATAGGATTTCATGTTCCAACTGAAAATGACAAGGTACAATGGTAGCCAACATTGTACTGAAACTTGTGTAACCATTTACCCCTCCCATCTGTCTGTCTCACTCATCCCAGGACGGCAACATGCAAGCAATGCCTTTGGTATTGCAAGCATCAATAGTACACAGTTACCGCTTAACATCAGGTGGGTTGTACACTTTTTTTTTAGCTTTGATCTATACAAATAAATAAAATTGGAGTGTCTGTTTGTAATATCAAAATAACACCTTTTCACTAAATGCTTATAAAAGTACATAAGACACCTATAACAAAAATGTGATTTATAATTTTTTTGTCTGACTGTCTGTGTGTTTGTTCCGGGTAATCTCAGAAGCGGCTGAACCGATTTTGACAGGACTTTCACTGGCAGATAGCTGATCTTATAAGTAGCATCTTAGGCTACTTTTATTATAGAAAAACTAAATTTTAAAAAATGGGTCCTGTCGCGCTGGCACAGAAAGCGGGAGCGGGCTTTTTTGTTAAGTTAAATTCCACGCGGACGAAGTCGCGGGCTCAGCTAGTATACTTATAAAAAACCAATGTAATGATTCTCTATGTATTGACACATTAATTAATAATTGTCAATTAATTGCAGCGGTGTCCTGGGCTCAGGTCTCTGTGTGTTCTCCAAATGGGTTATCCAGGATGTGTTCTTCCACCAGTGGCCTTTGAATGGTTACATTCACAAAATACACCACGGCGACTGGTTCGGTGGGAAAGGCGTTGGTCTCTGCCGCATTAAGTGTGGCGATAGGCTTGTCAATGTATATTGTACACATGTAAGTACCTGCCTGTTCATGTAACAATAGCTTTTCAAGAAAGGTTATCTAGTGATAGTTAGTACTGACAATGCACTCTCAAAATAAAGCCTATTTTAGTGGTTTAACTCTTACTTTACTGATTACAATAAATTTAAGTCACATGCAGTATAGCCACATACATTGCAAACTCTTTTTTGCCAATCCATTCAACTGGTGGGTTAATTCAGCAGTGATTTACTTGCCAAAGTAAAATTTAGCTTTATTAACATCCTTACTGGGCACATTTCCAAAAAAATACACTGTGTTGGACATTCTTGCGTATTTTTTAGGACTTGCCCTCGGTGCTGAAGTGAATAAATTTTTGTTTGGCATAGGTCTATGTTTATTATACATGCAATGAAGCCATTATTAATTTTTAGTACCTTATATTGTGAACAGTTCCTATACTATGTTGAATTTATGTTGCTGTTGTGTAAATTACTAATTCACTTGATAAATATTATAGGTACCTTTTAATTTGTATTAAATGTATGGTCCACATAAATGAAATGCGACCTAATGGTACAAAAAAAGTTACCAAGGAATCATGTAAGAGTAATTCCACCTTAGGGTCTATGCACACCACGATTTTTAAACGCGCCGTCGACGCGCCTTTTAGAAACGATTTTATCCTACAAAGGCCTACAGACTGTGTCTGACTCGCGTGCGTAATGCGTCTCTATCGCTAAAAAAGCGCGTCGACGGCGCGTTTAAAAATCGTAGTGTGCACAGGCCTTTATGGCGTCAGAATTGCTAGAGAAAATTAGCCTTATGTTGGTAATGATATAGTTTTTATGTTTTAGTTACATGCTGAATATCATGAGGATGATATATATTTGGCGCACAGAGTGTTACAGGCTCACTCGACTGCTGAATTGGTCAATCTGACGGCAAGTCCCGC
This sequence comes from Notodonta ziczac, assembly GCA_918843915.1. Classification (NCBI taxonomy): domain Eukaryota; kingdom Metazoa; phylum Arthropoda; class Insecta; order Lepidoptera; family Notodontidae; genus Notodonta; species Notodonta ziczac. Next base: position 4,202,680 of record OU974041.1, read on the forward strand.
TGATGTGTCCATACTGGCTGGGGATTTGAACGCTGCACCTGGAGACTTATCGTTTAAGTAAGTATGAACCTTTATCTCAATATGTAACTTTCCATTGACATGCTTGGTTAAGAGAAGCAGCTGGCTGTCTGGAGCCTGCATCACATCTACCCCAATAACTATAGGTCTCCTAATTTTGATGTTAGTCAAATTTTCTGATTCTGATGAACTGTTTCAAATGTTTCTGACAACCTATATAATTACGTTCAAATGACAACAAGTTGATTACGTAATGTTATTTACTTATATGTGTTCATTTAACAAATATAAGAAATATAATATACCTAATGCTTACGTAAGTGTTTATCAGAGTATTTGAGAGAGAGTTCATCTCAGCTTCACTCTAAAACCGTTGAATGGACTTGAATGGAGTTTGTACCAAATTTATAATGTGGTACAAGGCTGCTGATCCCGCAAGCCCCTTATATTGACCCGCGCAAGCATGTTAGAAAATTCCCATAAAGTTGACAAGGTGTTGTGTACCGTCAGTGACCCACCAATAATATCTGCAAGTTAAGCAGCCTTCGTAAAGGAAAACCTAACTTGTTTACTATTTAAGTTTTTACCCCCAAAATTGATCAGTGTTGCTAGTCCCTAGTCAATACATCCTACTTCCTACTAATATTATAAATGCGAAAGTTTGTGAGTGTGGGTGTAAGTTTGTTACTCTTTCACGCAAAAACTACTGAATGGATTTGGATGAAAATTGGAACACAGATAGTTTATAACCTGGATTAACACATAGAATACTGTACTTAAGTCTACGCGGACGAAGTCGCGGGCTAGAAACTAGTAATATATAATAAACAATTGCAGGATAATTACACAACTACCGCCGCTAATGGATCCCGGCGATATTGCACTGGAAGCGAAATATCCAGATTTAATCAAATCTGTAGGAACATGCGACAATGCAAATAATAGCTACTCAGACCCGAAACAAGTGAAATTATTACCTGCCGGCAAGAGAATAGACCATATCCTGTTGCAAGTGAGCCCAAAATGGAAGGTAAGTTTGTTTTGTACCTATTCTATTATTATTCCAAGGTCGCATTTTGATGAGCCGATGACGTCAAAGAAAACTTTAATCAATATCAAATTATCACGTCGCACAATAACAAAGAACCCAACAAAACCTGATGATAAACTTTCCATAGATAATTTTATTGAAGTACCTATACATATCTTATTCGATATGTCGACGGCCGCTTGGCGCAGTGGTTCGAGCGTAGGCCGCTCGGCTCACTGCACATGGTGGTTGCGGGTTCGATTCCCGCTGCGGTAAATTTCGGAAATGGCCGTTTCGTAATTTGCCCAGATCTGGGTGCCACTCGAATCGCCCCCAAACCATGATACGGTACCCATAGTACAAGCGTTGCTTAGTTTGGGACCATGCAGTTGGTGTGTCAGCCTGGCAATATCTAAATATATATGTCGCCGCCAAATAGCTTAATTCGCCGTTCAATTAACAGCCTAGGCACTTAACTAAACAACGCCGTTCAACTAACGGCCTGAATGATATTCAGCCGTATCGTCTATTACAACATTAAATAAACTGGCTGGCTAATGCTTAGGCAACTGGTTGACATTTAAGTACTACAAAACTTTTTCAAAATACTACCCAAGCAGAACGACCTGGATGGGTTTAGGTTAGGGTTATTTTTTTTATGACCCCACAGAAACCCCACCCGGCAAATAGATTCGGTGGATCTAAAAAAAAACGTAAAAAACCTAAGTACCTAATAAAATTATTCCATCAAAGTTGTTATTTTTCCGACGCCATATTGACCAAAGAGAATATAGAATATAGAGATATTGACAGTTTGGTGAGTGTTGGCGCTAGGTGGCAGAAAATAGAACTAAATTGAAATGAACAGGCTAGGCAGGTAATTAAACAGCTAGGCAAGTAGTTAAACGTCATCGATCCAAGTCATTTGCCTAGCTGTTTGATCAAATGGCTGAATATCATTCAGGCCACTAGTTGAACGGCGCCGTTTAGTTAAGTGCCTAGACTGTTAATTGAATGGCGAATTAAGCTAGTTGGCGGCGACATATATAACTCAAAGGTGACTGACTGACTGACATAGTGATCTATCAACGCACAGCCCAAACCACTGGACGGATCGGGCTGAAATTTGGCATGCTGGTAGATGTTATGACGTAGGCATCCGCTAAGAAAGGATTTTGATTAATTCTACCCCCAAGGGGATAAAATAAGGGATGAATAATCCCGAAATATTAGATAAGTTAAATTACACGCGGACGAAGTCGCGGGCACAGCTAGTTTATTATATTTATTTATGTACAGTTCGCTTATTGAAAATACTTACGTTTTTTTTCATTTTTTAGGCTGAAGTAATTAGTTTTGGCAACCCATTAGCAGACAGAGTACCCGGACAAAGCTACTCCTATTCCGACCACAACGCTGTGGCGCTTGAATTCCAATTAAAACCGACAGATGTCAAATCAAGCCAAAAACAGCACAGCGTTGATTCCTCGTTCGACGACACTATTGCTGAAGCTATAAAAGTGTGCAAAGATGCGATTATGGATATAACCAAGTCAAAGAGAGTGTTCCTAACTATTGGTGGATTATTGTTAATGTTTCTAATAGGCACAGTGGGCTTCTGGAAGCACAGCGTATTATACGACATAAGCCGAATAGTAATAACCGGTCTTTGCTTCTATTATATCATAATGGGAACGCTGTGGAATCAAATTGAAATGAATAGCCTGAAGGCTGGCCTCAGTGCTTTGGAAAATTTGAATACAACCAGAACTGAGTGAAAGGGTTCGATTTTTAAAAAAAATCTATAGGTATTTAGGATATATTATTGTTGAGACAAAATAAAATATCCAAATACCAAAGAATTTGTAATAATAAGACATTAGAAGTGGCATATCCGCGTAATTTTGGCACTAATTGTATGTCCACTTGGACACACATCATGTCAGTACGTCACCAGACCTTGTACGAGACACATGTCGTAAAAATGGTGCGTTGCAGCATCCTTAGTTGCGGAAATCCTTAAGAAACTTGCAATTATACAAATAAAGGGATTACATTTCATCAGTAAGTAGATATATATGGTAATAATCAGGTTTTTTGCTAATTTAAACCAACATGTATACTTTACCACAAGAATATCAATATTTACTATGATATCACTAGCCCCATTTCCATTGCTGCTTGCGTAATCACACGTACGGCATAGCGACGAACCGTAAAACTCAATGTAATGCGAAACCTACGACATCCTTGTGCGTATGAATTTTGACTAGTACGGCGGTGTCATTGTGACAACATCAGACGGGAGTGAGTGATGTTACAATGTTTGTATTGTATCGATATTTTTGTAAGAAATATTGACTTTATTTATTTAATATAATTTCCACTAGTAATTAAAAGCCACCAACAATTAAAAAGCTTTTTTAAACAGTTTATTTGGCTTGACTTCGTATATTTGTTTATTTATTTGCTTTAAATCTTGCAGTGATTTTTTCAACCACTTCTTCTATAGTATTCGGCTTCCCATAACAGTAAAATTTTACCATAATTTAAACCTCCGATCTTTAAATCCTGATACTGCAAGTACTGCCCACCTAAACCGTGAGTCTGTGGCTACTGCTGATTTTAAAGAAGTATTGTCCGTATCAAACAAAAATTTTGCTGTAACTCTTGGTTCCAATTCCTCAGCCTTAAAGCAGTAGGAACACTAAATAAAAAAAAAAAAGGAACGGTTTTATTGTTCCCGCCCATAAATATCTTCTAGTGTATCATCTGTGTTGAATAAAAGCGATTTTTTAATTTTATGCCCTCCCTGTTACCTTCTCACTATATACTTATTTACGTAATGATTTTTAGTTTCCCTTCAAATTCAGATATCAAGGAAAAAATGATAACAATGACAGACAAAGAGAACTGGTTTCCTACAAAATATAGTCGATTTTTTCAGTCCACAATAAAGAAGATAATTCAAATCCCATGCCAAAAATACGGTTTTTGATTAAATCAGCCATACTCACGATTAATGTGTGGAATTTACGCACTACAGACGTAGGATTTCAATAGATAAATTACGATGTTGTTATTTGCTAAATTATGACATGAGCATATTTTTTGTCAACAGATAGTGTGCCATCGGGGCACACTATACCAATAACATCCACTCACGAATCCACATTCTATAAGTCATTAAAGCCTTTACTTAAACACACTTTACAATCTCCTCATTTAAATAAAAATATGAAAATAAACTATTTTTGGTACAGGTACAGTACAGTTCAGGTTATGAATATAATTAGCTATAACATATATCATACTTATTACCATAATATCGATACCAAATCGATAACTTTATATTTGATTCAATCACTAGCTATTTAGAGTATGTTCGGGTATTTATAACCTAGCTCGCCAATATGGCCCATTACTATTTCTCCGAAACAAACCAACTCTTAGCGTTTAACATTCCTAGTTGGTCTACACTCTCTGCACTGCCTACCGCTGTGACTGCGCGTGTGTCCTTGGCAGGCAACGAACTGAAATTGGGTATTTCCGAATATTTTAAAATTATTAGTAAGTACAAAAGCAGTGATAGCCGATTGGAAAAGCAGTGATAGCCGATTGGTTAATTACGCGTCTTGCGGGCTACCAAGTCTCGGGTTCAAAAAAACCTTTATCTGTAGTGTGGTGATAGATTTGTAGAGACATTGTTCAAATATTTTGAGATATATATAACTTATCGAACGTTGCGTTATTAACCTGGTAGGCAATATTGGCTGAATTAGTGTCAATTGTATTATCCTATTATAATTTTTCAACGGCTCCAAGTAAGTCAATTTCCAGTCCAGGTTCACACAATGCTGAAGACGTATAGGTAATTTATTTGTATCAGTATTTTCTAGTGGCCAATATGGCTCACAAGTGGTTGACATCGTGTTGGAAGAAGAAGGTGAACCCATAATACTGCAGGGTTTTCCTGGATATTCTTCCATTGATTACAATGTGGCACCGTACGAAATTCAATAAATTAAAGATCTAGTTATTTATTTTGTACCTTCGTTTATTATAAATGTTAGAACAGAAAAACTTTAAAAATAAAATTACATTAAAATAAGCCCTGCCTGCGTGTGATGGTGCCAAGAATGCTGGCTGCATTTCTCGTTCTATGGATAGGCTGATTTTTTGAACGAGGATAGAGCCAGCTCTCTTGTCACCTGTTGAAAATCTTTAAACCAAAATAAGTGATTACTTTAAATAACGTAATTATTATTACACTATGTATTTAATGTAATTTATAAATGTTTCATTTAATACCTACCTAATACATATACGAAATTAGAACATAATACAGACATAATAATAGTAGCTTTAATTTTCCGTATCCCGCATATTACGCTTTCTCGCTTAAGACGCGTTTTTGGTTGGTTCCCTGTGAAATCGTATTAAACGGGTTTTACTGTATTTAATATTGCCTTAAGCGCCTAGTTATTGATTACTGATATTTTAAACGAATTAATGTATAAAATAAATTAAATTGGAATGTCTGTTTGTAATATCAAAATAATACGCTTTCATTAAATGCATATGTAGGAACTTATAAAATAACGCTATTTTAAAAAATCGTCTGTTGAATGGTTGGACCGATTTTAACTGGCAGAAACTGATGTTATAAGGAGTAACTTATTTTGAAACGGCAAAAAAAAATTATCACAAGTGCTGCCTGTAAACAATAAAAATTGATCTCAAATAGTTCGAATCAAATTTTCAAAAAGGCTTATAGTATGCTATATTCCCGAAACTACTCTACGTCAAATAAATTGCTGTCTGCGCAGTGCGAAAGCGGCGCGAAGTGGCGACACTGGTTTTGTATGAAATAATACGTCAATACCACTTCTAATGTCTTATTATTACAAATTCTTTGCCAAATACGTATTGCAACCTTGATTTTTTATCAAATAAGAGTAACAATCAATTGTGAATGTTTTATTTGATAACAAACCATTTGTTGAAGGTCGCCGGCTTTTATCATTCCGATGTCTCTCGGTAATATCGGTCCATGAGAGGACTAAAGTGAGATTTGTAGCTTATCATAGGTAATAAGTATTGTAAGACGTAAACTATAACGATCAGTATTTTTATACGTAAACTTACTGTAGGTAACATTGTAAGTATACTTAAAATCTATAAATGCAATCATTATTATTTTAATACATTTGTTGTAAGGTATAAGTAGGTTATAATAGCTATAACTGGTCATTAGCGTACACTCGTATTTCGAAAATGTCATCTCTATGTAGCGTTTTTTCTTTTATTACCTATTTCCTAAAACATAAAATTGGTTATAATTATTACAAGTGATGTTTTTGTATATAACTTTAGGCAGTTTAAAATTATTGTTATTTTTTACGTTAATTAATATACAATGTGTATAGTTAGGTACTACTGATAGTGGCCAGTTATACCCTATCTATAGGTTTATACTTTTTATAATCCGTACTAAGGAAACCTCAAATAAATTGACATTTATTTTATTCCATCCAGACTACAGCTATACGCTACGTACTACATACTTGATTTCATTGATGTACTTAAAATATAATTATTATTATGCTCTAATAAATTAAATGGTATTGCTGATTCTGGTTTTAAATTTTGAAATATAATTTAAAAAAAAAATGATTTTTATTTTCGTTCATTTCTCATACTAGTTTTGATGCGGGTCGATTAGTTATAGAGAATGATGCAAATGGATTCTCTTCATTCGTCCTTGAGGCCAATACATTTCATTCGAGGAACTAACCTGTGATTTTTTTTACTAAAGTAAGCTCGAACCTCATTACCAGCAGAAGTACATGATATGCACATTAACATCGTTCCTTTGAATGTGTCGAACTATTGTTACTTGTTATTGATTTATACGACCGATAAAACATTCCGCCAACCGATCCTCCTCTAATTTAGGGGTATTTATATCAAACGGGTATTATGGACAAAGTATAAAGAGGTCCTCTCTTCTGTTTAGACGTAAGTGCATTACACGAAGACGCGTGAATTATTGCAAATTAACCCATATGCCAGTGTCATAAGACTCACAGGACGCGTGTCCATAAAAGTACGAACTATAGATACTATGGTGGATGGTTTTAAATCAAAGACCTTTTAGAATGTTCGCCTTGGTTTTAATTAGTAATAACGATCGTCGATCCAGTTTTACTAACGGCTTTTAATTTTCATTGAAACGAATATGGTAAGCATGTATTGAAAACAAATATTTTATTTCTAAAACTTAACATTAAGTTCATTACACCGTAATCCTGTTAGTAGATAAAAATAAACATTATCACAATTTATTACTAATACATACCTATAATATTATAAGTAATATTTATTTTTTATTCAGATCATAAATAAATATACTAACGAATAATATTTGTATTGCACGCTCATACTTTCGTTTGTAACATAAATTACTCTTGTTCTTGAGGAATGTACTAAATACTCGTTCATAAATCTTAAGTTTAGACATTTTTAATTCATAAAAGCTGATAATTATAATTACCCTATTTACTACCTGGATTGTCGTGATGCATTAACATTCAAAATATAATGAAATACAAATCGTCACGGACGAATAAAACGTATGCAGATTTTATTCATCACGATAAATGTAATTGTCTGAAGTCATTTTCGGTGTACATGTACTATTCTGTTTAAAAAGAACCTTCCTATGTGAGAACGTTAAATGTAATGGCGTCCGTATTGAATCGATTATCAATTTTATTGTATTTTGTTACGGCAAGAAAATGCAATTTAAATCTTTAGACTCCATTAACTCCATTTAGATTTTTCTCCCAACAAAATCTATTATTCATTATTCTCGAACTGGCGATTGACAAACTTGCCTTTTATTCGTCCATGACCACTAAATAAATAATAATAATGAAGCACCCAAATAAAATTATTATGCTCGTCTAGCTAAAGATATAATATTATCTACATAATAATTATGTATTTATTTAAATTACAATGACTATCACTTTTTTGTATCACGTTGTTATTTTAAACTTTAGGGTCGTGTTTCTGTAGCGAGTCTTCGGAAAGGTCAAGCAGTGGTTCTGTTTCAGAAGTGGTTGACCTCGTCGTGGCGGTGTTATCTAGGGACCCGTATATAGAAGGCCGCACCTCCACGGGCGGTGGCTCTGCGTCTACGGTCAAATTCGGGGCCGAACTAGACGGAACCGGTTGTTCGCTCATCAACCTGGAACTTTCGTCGTATCCACGCGCCATATGGTACATCGATTTGCCTCTAAGCCGTCGACTAAATGAACTACCTGTGCGGAAAAATGGTCAAACATAACTCCTAGCCAGTCATACGAGTAATTGATTAATGTATGCATAATTTAATATTTATCACAACTAGTTATATCAAAAATATGCATTTCAAGTTCGATGATATCAACATATTTAGTATTTACCCACGCACCATTTGGATCAGGTCACGGTCAATCGCCAGACAGACAGAGAGAGAGCTATATCACGAAGCTTCAGTTTTTTTATAGTTATCCCTGTCTGTCGGGCGGTCGGCCCTCCTGCCTGACCAACTAGGTGCGTCGTTTAGGGTTTTTAATATGCTGTAGGTTATCCAAAAGACTTAAGCAATCTTAAAAAAGTCATAAAGAATATAATTAATATGAATATATGTATATACTATTAATTAAAGTAACTTGTACCCACCTACAACACCAAGATGTTCAGATATGTCTCGCTTGACATCAGAAACATCCCACATGGCGAGGAATGAGCCGAGACACGAAGGCGACGGGTTGTGAGGTGAGACATAGGGCTTGTAGGAGAAGCTGTAGTGATGTGCGATCGCCGCCATGAACATCTCGATGCATATCAAGAAGTCCTGTAATAAAATCCGTTGGTCTATCATAGGAACAAACAAATTAGTAGATGTGACACTGCTTCTGAACTAGATTTAGCGCGTCCAAAGCTTCTGTTCAGTACAAACGCACAGAGTTTCACATCTGCTAGTATGTTTAGAGTCATGGATGAGAAAATCATACCAGTTTCACATCTAAGACATTAGATGTGTGAGCTTTAAATACAATTTTAGCTCTATTATGGCTCTATTATTAAATAAGTTACATTGTAATTTTGTTAATAAATTTCCTCTTATTTTGAATATAATAATGCAGAGTAGATCAATTATGTGTACTTTATAATTAGCTTGAAAATTTTACTTATCATTGTACGATCATTGAGGCTCAAATAATAAACAAGTATATTGTTCTTTACCTGTAGCTTTGAAGATATAATTGTTATCTTGTCTGAATCAGATATGTTGAATATTGTTGATATGACCCCACAATAGACTAGGATGTTGATGATAACACCTTGGCTGTAAAATTTAATATCATTATAAAACTTGTATCAATTTAAGTCGAACCTGTACCATAGATATGTTAATGACTACAATATTTCCACTATCACTAGGCTGGCATAATTAGAATAAAAATGTATCCATTTGGTTAAAATCAGTGGAGATTGCATAAAAGAGACTTTATATGACAAAGTCTGCTTACCCCTGGTGTTAAACAGTTACAGCAGCTTATAAATACTTGCAATACTAAAGGCATTGCTTGAACAATGCCCACCTGAAGGTGAGTGGGACACTGCCAGGGAAAGGGCCCACCCGGGTTGAGCTTCTGACTCTCTCACTCATAGTTCAAAATTCAGCTTTAATAGTCACTTATAGGCTACAGTTTGGCTCTCCTGCCATTTCTATTTAATAAATGAATTACTCACAAAAATGAGAAGAAAACAACAGCTTTTATACAAAGAAATTTTCCAATAGGCTTCATCGGTTTCAATTCAGTCCTATTTGCTCTGTAGAACAACACCAGGCAATACATGGCAACAAACTGCGACAGGTTGTTGATTGCTATCATGTATGGGAAGGCAACATTGGGGCTGAAGTCACTCTCTCCATAGACCCCACTCAGTTCACATATCACTGAAATAACTGTTGTGATAGGTCTTACAACAGTATACTGTAGGATTCCATGTTTGCAGTTATGTACAAATTCTCTGTAATAAAAAAACACCCTTCAATAACTCCGACTTGAAAGTAATACTTTGGGCTCAAACAAGTTTTAGATAAATGCTCCCCATAATGGAGAAATAATACTTTACTTTAAACTATAAAGATGTTACAATGTATTTTTACAACTACTGATTTGATTTTGAAAGTTATTTCAAAGATAGAAAGCTACACTATCCCTGAGTGGGCAGGCTGTTTTAAATTTCCTACGGGGTGAAACCATTAAATTTTTAATGAAAATGTAATCTAGATTAGCGTAATAAACATATTTTTTTTATTTCCTGTTGATGTATAGGTTAACTGTGGTCAGACCTGAACTACGTATTTACATTGAGGAAGAATCATGAATATTATAGATGGTTACTATTATAAGCCACAAAGTAACTTAAAATACGTAGTAACTGTTCCAGTGCTGGTTATATCATTGACTTACCTCCCCATCTCCCATGGGGTCAAACAGCATAATGGAAATATATGATATATTTGAGGTTTGGTCTCCAACAGGGCTTCCAAGTCATGGTCTTCATTCAGATAGTTCAATAAGTACTTCATAAAGTTATATATCACATAGGCTTCGTAGCATTCCCTCAAGGAATCTACATATATAGATTGTTCAGGGAATTCAAGGCCTATCCAGGCGTTCAATGCATATATTGGCACCATCCATAGTATTCTGAAAGACATTGAATAAGTACATAACTATTGAAGAAGCTGATGCCCAGAGAAGAAACTGTCAAAGTGGGGTTTGTGGGAAAAATCCACCAATGGGTGTAAAATTAAAAATACCTCAGCCTATAGGATTTTTGGATGTAAGTTCAATGACATAATACTAATAATGTATTTCCAGTTACTGGCCACATAGATTAACATGGTACTTACCTAATTATATGCTTCTGTAGCGACGGTTTAGTATAGTGCACTACGTGCTGGGTTATCTGCCATATGGAGATGGGCAAGGCGAGAAGAACGAAGCCTCCCCCCACAAGTGCACCTTGATCAGACTTCTTGAACCCATTGTTTATCGAGTGAGCTATCAATATTGGAACTAGCACAATGATCAAAATTACGTATAGAGCTATTAGAAAGGGCCTAATCCACAATCTCCACTGACTAAAGAACGATAATACTGTAGAGGAACACATTATTTAACTCAATTTATCTATTCAGCACATTCATGTGACATTAAATTGCATTTTATATGCTCCACATGTACATATCCTGTTAATTATTAGAATTTTTGTGTTTCCGCTAAATTAGTATGTTATTCGGTATCTATTTATTTCATTGTCTGTTTACAACAACACGACACAGATTTTATTTTTCTTTGTTTCATAATTTCTGGGCTGTCAGTTGTCCATCAAAATTATGTTGTCAAATTGTAAAATTGTTCATTCATTCGTTCGTTAGTTTTGATTACCACAGAATATATTTTCTTAGTTTGTCTCAAAATCGACTAAAACCATATTCATCGGCTTTTAGAATAATCTTTCATGGCCCTGTCCTATTGATTCATAAAAAAATATGACATATAAAATTCCTGTTCGTGATTGATTCAATAATATAAGATTACGAAACTTCTTGGTCCTATTTCTGTTATTTTCTTCACAACATAGAGTTGCCTCACGTAAAAACTAATCTATTGAGGAAAAAAAAAACATTTTACAGGTGTGTGGTTTTTTTATCAAAATGGTTTTGGTTAAAAGTTTATAAATTCCCTAAATGAAATACATAAGCAAAGCTTATTAAATACTTAACCCTATTTGGAAACATTTGAAGTATTAGAAAACCGGGATCCGCGTAATTATGCATTTACAGTTATACGCGTAACACGTATTTTGTGCATCGAAGTCAAGCATTGAATTAGGCCACATAGCGATCTCTCCCTAAAATACCGCTGTTCTGGCTGTCGACGTATCAAGCTAACGTGAGTTTGTGATTTGTTACTGATTAATACAAGGACTTTTCTTCATGTACTCCGCTGTAAATATAATGTAACGAATGCGATAAATAGTGTTAAAAAAGTGATATATTGCCAGTCGATAATTTCGTATGTTTTCGTAAATGGGTCACCTCGCCATTCTTATGAGAAACAAGTTGTTTTGTGATTTTCTTCTATTTGGTGCGCGTTTGGATTCCTCCTCAGCAGTGCAACGTTAATTCACGGTTTTTTTTATTTTGGTCATTATTTATTTGTTTTCTTAGATTTGCAAGGCGGGAGAGTGATGTTCGTGAAGTCCGCGACCTGGTAATGTGATGTCATCTAAAGGAGAAACTGAGGCCGACTCCGGCACTGTGTCGCCGAATTTGGTGGTGGTCAAGAATGAGCCCGTAAGTATAACCAGTATTACTGTTACTCCATTTTAAACTCTAAATATACATATCTAAGACTGGTATTTTCAATATCAATAGCATAATCTAACAGCAGACTACTTATTTTCTTTCTGTTGTTTAGCTGGGTTGTTTACTGTTTACTCAACCCATCTATGTGGTTTAACATCAGACAGAACTTTTCCTAAATTCCTATTCTTGGTTATCTTGACAGTTTGTCAATGAAAACATTGCCTTATGATATTAGCATTTTAATCATTACAATTAGCGTTAGTTACTCTGAGTAGGTACATTTAAATGTCATTATGTAAATTGATAATTTGTGCAACAAATTCCTATTAGAATTAATGTGGGATTGTGTTGTAAATCTATTGTTTGCACTGACCAAAACATTATACTGAAACATGTTGTTGTCTCTGTTTTGTTGTTGTCACAAATAGAGACCACAGATGTTTTGTGTGAATGTTTTATTCAGTGTAAACCAAGAGTGATGCTATACTTTTGTATGATCAAAACTCTCAAAATCTTTCATAAATAAGCAGTAGAAAATGTATTTACCAAAAGATAACATACCGTAATAAAGATAAATTAATAATTATGATATTTATTTCAAGCATTTAGACAGTTTGCTGTCAAAAAAAGTATAAGTTAAGTACATACAACCTACCTATGCACTGGTTTGTATCCATGATCTAAGATGAAAACAGACTAAGATATTTGGATGTTTGCATTTATCAACAAAAGTTCTCACTCAGCAATAGCAGCATGCTGTCCTTTATTAGTATCAAATATTCATGTGTTATTAAAATATATTCATAATTATATTCAAGCAGTGATTTACAATGTAGAACAAAATAATATAAACTAGATGCTCTAATATTTATTTTATATCTCATTTATTTAAAACATGTATTGAGATTAATATAAGTTCATCCTTCTTTTAGTAGAAGTATTTTTTATTTATAATGCTTAATAATGTATTTATAATAATGTGAAAATATATATTCCACACACATGCTATTCACACATTATATGCACTGGACTTTTCATCGTAAATCCAATAGCAAATGTCCATCAATAGTGTGCCATATGTTCATGGAAATACAATCTTTAGCATGATGTTGCACTTACATTGTGCATTACCTTACATTGTCCTCACACCTCTAATTATACCTATTGTAAACATAATTTAGAAAAGATGTATCCATGGAGTTTCTTGCATGTTCTTCTCCATAGGATATTTTTTTGGAACATGCACCTAGTTCTTGACTTTTAAAAGTGCCAGTTAATCTGGCCTATTTGAAATAAAAATATTTGAATTTGACTTATTGACACTGGCTGCATATACAATACCCTAATCTACTAAAAACTAAATTAGAATTAATATATAATTGACTAGCTGTGCCCGCGACTTCGTCCGCATGGAATAGTGTCTTTGTGTAGCATTTTTAATTATTGAGAAGTATTTTACAAATAAGACACATAAGTACATATAAATACTTTAATGAGCTATTTGCAATGTTTCACTGCAATTAGCTATATTTCCATACAAATTTTCATCCCCTATTCCCTATTGTTATTTTACACCCTTAAAAAAAGCTTCTAGCTCTAAAAATTACGATACTTCCATATAACTTTTCATCCCCCCCTTTTAACCCCTTACAACACTTTATTCACATAAAAAAATAGCCTATGTCCTTTCTCACGCTCTAGACTATCTGTGTACCAAAGTTTATTTAAATCGGTTCAGTAGTATTGGCGTGAAAGCGCGACAGACAGACAGAGTTACTTTCACATTTATAATATTAGTAAAGATTAATGTGAGATGAAAGACTTAGGAACACAGTGTTTATGGGTAATAGTTCTCATTCTGTTGGCACTCAACAAATTGAACAATGTGATTAAGCTGTGAATTGCCATTGTTTTCTAACCTCCCCCATAGTCATGATGTGTAGCAGAATATAAATACTTTAAGATATTTAAAAGTTAAGAGTCGTGATTGGACTTCAACAGAACTGGCATCAATATCCTTAATTAACTCATTATAGTGAACAACTATTAATAAAGACTACAAGAGTGTATAGTTAAAAAAAAACAATTTCCAGGTGGCTACAAATAGCAAAGAAACTCCGAAAAGAGGCGGAGGTACATTGCTAAAATGCACCACTTGCAACAGCTTTAGCACGCTGAGCAGCCGCGCCTTGACCACGCACATGGCCCAATGCTCGCCGGACAACAACAACGTGGCGGGCGCGCAGGCCGCCGACCCGCGGCCGCACAGGAAGCTGTTCGAGTGCGACGTGTGCAACATGAAGTTCTCGAACGGCGCCAACATGCGCCGCCACAAAATGCGCCACACCGGGGTAAAGCCCTACGAATGCCGCGTCTGCCAGAAAAGATTCTTCAGGAAAGACCACTTGGCGGAACATTTCACAACACACACCAAAAGCTTGCCGTACCATTGCCCAATATGCAACCGGGGATTCCAACGCCAGATTGCCATGCGCGCGCACTTCCAGAACGAACACGTTGGACAACACGATCTGGTCAAAACTTGCCCCCTGTGTAGTTATCGCGCACCCACCATGAAAAGCCTCAGAGTTCATTTCTTTAACAGGTAATTACTTAAATGTAAAGTATATATTTATCCTCCTATAATAAACATGATATTAATAAAGAAACCCACGTCTATGACAGATGCCCGTCTTGAGGTCATTTATGATAAGAGAAGATATGTTTGTGTATTCAAAACAGTAGTCTTAAAAATATGTCGACCTTGAAATGTGATTAAAAATGTCCTTGCTAAAAATATTAGTTATTATACAATTAAATTACTCCTTCGCAGACACGGCATTGACCTAGACAACCCAGGTCCGGGGAGTAATTCCTCAGTTTCCCTTCTTGCTGCCGGCATAGCTAATGCGGCCTACGCCGACGGCACCATGGACCCTAACGCCATCAATGCTTTAGGAGCATTGGGGTCCAGTTTATCAGTTTCCGTGGCTGCTACATACTCCGACAGTGGGGACAGCAATGGGGCGCGGTCCGTTGACAATGCCACACCACCAATGCATTATTTGACTCCACACGTCGAGATATCCATGGCCGATAATAACGAAACATATTCTCCCGGCCAGAACCATTTAGGCAACTCAGGTACGAATATTATCGTGTGTCACTCTTGGTATTTTCGATTTATACATTTTATGATGATATGACGTTTTATGACCTCAATATTTTTTGCATACATTTTATTTATTTTACTTGCAAATTGCAATAGTTGTAATGTACTCAGCGCTTGTTCGTAACCAATGTATTTGTCGGTTCGTCAGAATCGCGCATGAACGGCGAGGGCCCCAGTTCGCCCCAGTCGGGAGACAGCGCCATCGCGAGCAGCTCACTCTCCACTGCATTACCCACCAACATCACTCCGTCCATAACCCTCATACCTATCAAACAGGTAAGATCGCTAGGGTTGACACTCAGACTCTTGTGTGTGTGTGTGTGTGTGTGTGTTTTACATGTTTTTCAGATTTGTCTTTTCATCTTGAATGAGCATTCTACCTGGATATCTTTTTATAGGCTGGCCCGACATTTGCGCGTGTGGGCCGCGAGCATTTCCTCAACGAGATTATTTGCAACGTCGATACGCTGCCATGTTGTCCACATAGTTTATCAGAACTTTATCCTCAAACTTTACGCCAGTCTATTCGGTAGTTGGACGCTACTAAACTGGATTAGGTGATAAGCCAATTACGCCAGAAATTAATAATAAATCGTGTTCAAATTTTAGCTATATTAAAAAAAAAACATTTTTTTTGTGTGCAACTTGCTCTAACCAATCGTTGATTGCGTTCGTTAGCATGCATGTAGGGCAAACGATATGCATCAATCCACGATTGATTTTAATCTTCGATAATAGATACGTTATTCATTTTGGGCGTTGGCCACCTACACCAACAAATTGATCTTTACAGGAACCAAATGCTCAAGAAGAGACCGGCGGTAATGAATTACGGGAAGGCGAAGCGAACGGTGGTGACAAGCGAGGTGTATCCTCGAGTCTGTCTTCTCTGATTAAAGTGTCGCCGCTTAAAAGCTTATTAAGAGAAGACTTGCGCCGGCGTATCTCGGCTCGAGGACGTGCTCGCGGCTCAAGTGTATGTTCACGTCCACCTCCACTCGTTGTGTCTATCGATCCCACCGTTCACTGGTTGAATGTGCTTCTTGTATGTTCCAGGCGTCCCGCGCCTCCCCGTCCGAGGGCGGCGTCATCACGTCGACGCACGGCGACGCGGCCATGCTGCCTTCCTCCCTCGTATGTACGTTCTGTTCGATCACCTTCCCCGACTCCACCCTGTACTTCCTGCACAAGGGCTGCCACTGCGACTCCAACCCGTGGAAGTGCAACATCTGCGGCGAGCAGTGCTGCAATGTTTACGAGTTCAACTCCCACCTGTTGAGCAAGAGCCACCAATGACTGTTTGCAGGGGGGCCGTTCGATCACTGACTTTATGTTTGATGACGCACTTTCGTATGCAACTTGTGCATAGTCGGCGAGCACTTCGAATATACTTCACCCTATACAATAGGTATGTATTTTCATATTTTACAATCATTAATATTTCTCTTTCCATAAATTTTCTCTCATGTAACTTTATACTTGTTTTTGTCAGGCACTGTATGTTGAAGTGCTTCGAATATGCTATGTGCTGAACGTCCCCCCGAAGCTATTATTATTTTTAAAAGTGCAAATTATGTCAAGGTATATTTTAGTGATTATGATAGTTGAATGAGCGAAGATATTTATATGGATATTTTAGTACTTAAATGAAATGGGGTATGAGATGGTTATTCAAAATAAAATTGTGAGCTCTTGTCTAACAATTCGATTTAAAGTAGGGCTAAATATTTAGTTTGAAGAAATTAACATTCCAAATACAAACCTATACATTCCATATCATGAGATTGATAAAAATACATTCTTTGGTGGGGAATATACTGAGTGACTTCCTACTTAAAATAATATCTGAAAATGTTTATTGTTTTGTCTTTCAGTACTTAACGGTACCGTGATTTGTTAAAATCAGATTTAGAGTATTTTTTGGTGCGATAGTGAATTTTACAAATGTTTTTTAAAACTTATGGTGAAAAGTGTACAAATTAATATATTTTTACATTTCGCTGTTGACAAGTTATAGAAGGCTAAGCCGAGTCCGTGATTGTTTAATTATTGTGATCGTGTACAGACAGGAATTATAAATTCTACATTCCGTTTTAATTTATGTTTCTCTATTTATGCATTTAATGCAAGTCCACGACTAATACTTAATGTACAAGTTAAATTATTTTGTTGTTATTATTTATTTTTCTAAAATGCGTATACATACATTCTTAGAAATATAAATTTCATTATGTACTTAAAAGAGTTAAAATTTTATTATAATTACATATTTTATGATATAGTTAAAAATCTATTATGATTGCACTTTCTGTTATGAGTCCATCCGTGGTGGTAGTTAACCTATTTGTTACCCTTGGTCTATGAGGGCGTTACCACACCGACCAATCGATCATCGATCGAACATTGCTCCAAATAGAAACTGTCGATCAATTACGACTCATATCATCCTATCATCGATCGATACGGTCGATCGATTGATGTAGTAACGCCCTAAGAGATACGAGTGACTGCAAACCACCTTGCTCAACGAAGCTCAACCACAGAGCATATTAGGTGTCGTACTCGCACAAAAGCATAAACCAATTGGTTTCAATAATGATTTCATAACTGATACTCTGAAATACTCTACAGAAAGATGCATGTGCTTTGATTGGTGCCTGTAACAATAGATTATTACAAATATTTTATTATGACACAAGTTATTGAATTTTTCCTGAGTTCTTAGGGATATTCACTCATGGAATTGTTAATCGAAATGGTAAAAAAATATTTTAAGAGAAATGCTCAACCTCGTGGTGAATGATTTTAATATAATAGTTACTTAAAAGAAAACGAAGTTTGTTACTTATTATTATACTTCAAATAAATTACTTAATTATAAACTTATCACATGGAAATTAATCTGATTTATTTGTTTCAAATATTTGAAAGCAATTAGGAATTAGGTACTTACTAGAGTTTTATTATAAAATAGATGATAATGTATATTATTTAGTGTATTCCTTCAATACATTCGAAAATCTGTTCCATTCCTTGTTTTAACCTGAGATTTACATTCCTTTAGCTATTAAGTACTTAATATCGGTTGTGGTCTTGCCTGATAAGTTTACTAAATTGACTTAGATGGAACTGAAATTACGTTTACCAACGAAGTTTATTTTGTTTTGTTATTATTACATCGGTATTAGGTTAGCAGCCGGCGCACGCGGCCGTCCGTCTGTGGGTGGCACGGACATAGTGAGTTACCTGAAACGAGCAACACATATTTATTATATAGAGATTCTTTATTATGCTGTTTCAATTTGTTGGTTATGTAGAACTTGTACATGTTATATGTTTCGAACCCGTCGCGCCGTCGCAATTTGTTTTTAATTATAAGTTAACGTAAGAGCTATTAATAATATTAATCGGTTACCCCGTTGGGCGCCTTTACTTAATCCGTCCATATCTAATGATAGATATTGCCTTTAATATTTAATAGAGTAATATATTTTATAGATTTTAGCCTTAATTAAGAACAGATCCTAAGTATAAAATGTTTCCAGAATGCAGAGGTTTAAAAAGTAGTTATATTTATTTAACTTCTAATAAAAATGATGTCTGTAAGGCAAATAAAATCAGACCATGGTGTTCAGTGAATGAATACTTTGAACTGCCATGTTTGATTTATTTGCGATGCAGTAATAACATTGTTGATTGTTGCGGTTTGGAATAAATATTTTATTTTTTGTGTGGTAGTAATACAACTTGTAAATTTAAAGTATTCGAAATGGTCTTAGACTCGTTGACGTTAAATTTTATCACCAATTGTGTAGATACAAACAGTATTTTTAAAGTAATGTTTTCCTGTACAATCACACGTGAACTTGTTGATTATTTATTTGATATGGAATAGTTACTCCTACAATATCTCATTAATGTAAAGTGATTGTAGGTTACAATCATCACCTTACAATTAAACAACATATTTGTAACAGTTTGTTAGTGTAGCGATCCTCACCTTAATACCAAAACACAGCTTACCAACATTATAATTTTATTTTAAGTTGTTATGTATGTAATGTAAGATAGACAAAATATCATGGTTGAAAGCAATTACATGTAACTGTAAGCAGATAGTCGTTTATTTATATTTTATCGTTACATTATGTATGGTATCTTTAATATATCAAGCAATTATACCTACTTAACAAAAGGAGTTACTACTTGTGAGGAACTGCATTTCGGCATCATAAGACGTGATAGTTACTATATCAATTTTAGCAGATTGTGCCTTAGATCAATGGTATAAAGTTGACTTTAAAAGATTAGATGTGTGCATTTTAAAATATCGATACATTCATAAATAAAATTAAATTATACATCTATTGAAATCTGAGGAATTAAATAAAACGTTATCTATTTATATTTATAGAAAATGCATATTTACATGGCTGTTTGCTTGTTTTTATAAAAGAAAGTTTATTTGCAGTTGATAAAATTTGTTCTTGAAGTCTCTTTGTGAGGTCTAGGATTATAAACAAATGGTACTTATTACCAAGTATGTAGTTCTATTTATTTACTTTATAATAATTTGGTAAAGGGTCTAATGAAATATTAATAAACTATGACATACACTGGAAGTCTATTATTTATTTATATTTAGATCCCTGAAATTATTCAGGTATCTAAATATAAATTACTAACTAAGTACTATTAAGATACTACCTATAATGTAATACATCATTCCTTGTGCTTCACTCTCGTGTCGCGCGCGAAGATAAATTATTGTTTGCCTGCCGGTGCGGCGAATATGCCTTGCGAACATCTATGCAGATCAAATGCAGATGTTTCAATCTTAACTTCTATGTATAGTCTAGTTTTTGTACCTACAGTACTCGCGCTATAAGTTGGTCGTCATGAAGTTCGTTCAAATGGCGACACGACGCGTAAACGTTTTTCATACAGATAACGGAATAAAACACGAGCTGACGACTAGCTCTGGCGGGAGTCAAAGAGAATATAATAGAGACTACTGTCTTCCGTTGACATCCAATTGGAATGGGTCATGTCCTCCACCAGGATTCGGGTCGAGATACTGTCGTGTTTGTCAAAAAACAGCCAGCTGATGTCTGCCACTAAAAAAAAACTATCAGTGTTCCCAAACTCAACGATTATTAGTAGGTAAGTATATCTATTGATTTGACATCGATCTATCGCAAGAAACAATGAAACAACTTTCTCATGTTAATTGACACACGGGGAATTAAGGATTTTCCATTAATCTCAACATAAACGCTGGAAAATGCGCGTTCAACAAGGTCTTTTAAATCGATAAAGATTAATTTTGTACATTCTATCACTACAATTTTAAATAAATGTTAAACGTTTAATTACTTTATACATAGTTCAAGCAGATTTTCAATGCTTTGCAGTTTGCATCGATTCGCTTGTCCATAAGAATTTCGAATAAGTATACACCTATTCCAATATATGAGTAGTTGAGTACATATAACTTATTTACGAACTAGCATTCTTCTATCTAAAAAATGGCCTCAAAAATTTAGTAGTTATTAATAAATGGAAGTGCAGAAGTGGTTCTAAATATAAGATTCATACATAAATAAAGCTTTTTCTACACACCGTCCGCTACACCTATTTGTTGTATAATTTTGCTGATTTTCAACCGATATCAAAAAGGAGGAGGTTATCTATTCGAGTGTATGATTTTTTTTTACAGTTGCAACTCTACCCATTTTTGCATTTTGACGTTTATGACAACAGAGAATCACAGAACATTTCGATCAAACTTCTTGAAACTGTCAAAGCAAGCAAACTTTTGTTGACAAAAAGTTAACTTTTCCGGAAAAAAAAAAGATTTTTTAATATTATCTTTAAAAATAAAATTGTTGTTTTCTGAATTTAAGTTTTGAAGTTAATACAAATCTTTAAAGATACCTACATAAGCTGTGATGGGAAAAACTACAGAAGTTGATGGCGACAACAACCTTACATCTCAATGTCAAGAATCTGATCCAACAAAGTTATTAGAAGCTGCTCTGCAGCAGATGGATGGCATTATAGCTGGTGAGTGTTAATGGACAGTAAATATTCATATCTGGAATAATCTCTATGGGCTTCACATAAAAGTAACATTCACTAACTTTATGCTCCACTGAGTATTGGGGCCTTTACTTCCTCATTTACATTGCCAATACAACTGATATATTTCAAGAATTAAAACTAATGAAGTACCTAAAGTCAATTTTTTTTTGTGACATCGGAATATTTTGTGTTATTATATCAGCAAGCAGTGTTGTTATTTAGGTGCATCGAAATGATTCCTTGTTATGTACCTATTTTATTTTTGGAGATTATGTCCAATTTAAAATGATACAACTAGATAAACCTCCAACCACCCAGTACCTATTTGTTCCCAATATTTGGGGAATTATTGTTTGTACCCCACCTAACTGTATTAAGTATATTAATTATATATAAGGGCTACAGTAAAATGAACCTTATCCATAGGTACTTACCAAGTATTTGTTACTAAAGTTATTTGATGATGAAGATAAGTTAGACATACTTAGCTACATCAAATTTAAGTAATTCAGTATTAATTGGTAGATATTGTACAATCCATTTTTGCATATTATAATACACCCAGCTTTCATTACTTATAAATGTTAGATTTTGATTTGATGGGTAATTTTAATTTCTAAAAATCTTTAAATTAAATCTAATTGGGACTCATGTAATAAAACTACTAGCATTATATTGTATAATAATATGTTATAGTATATTTACAATATTTATTATAACATGATTATATTATATAATGTGATTTAAGTCAAATATTTATGTTTTTTATATCTATTTCCTTAGAGTTAGAGTAGATTACCATTCTACCCTCAGAGAAAATTGGCATTTATAATGGTAAATTATAAATATGAATGATAAATGAATAATTTACTAATTATTGAAATAAGAGTAATTGGTGCTTACATTCTAAATCCAAAAAGGAAAAATAAAGACTTGTAAGTCAACATTTACACACAGCCAAGTGATATACAAATTCTTTGGTTGATGCACACTTTTAACACTAATTAAAACATAAATTTCTTGTCATTAATATTGGTCAATGGCAATCATCTTCTTGGTCAATGGTCATGCATGAGGTGCCAAACGAAATAAAAGTCTTAAGCAAAATAGTTATGTAGCTATAAACAATTAATTAATCAACAATATGACTTCATCAAATCAGTTTGTTGATAATCAAATAAAGATTCCAAGGCATTTAGAGGTAAGTAATAATACCTACTCCAGTAGTCAATAGTCAACAAAAAACTGCCTTAGCGGGTCGGAAGAGGTTCGTATTTTGTAGGCTTTGTACGGAATAGGGGTGAGGTATAGGCGGGTGAGGGTGCAAACTGTTGAATAGGGGGTGGGCTGGCGCCAGTCCGCCGCCCGCACGCAGCCGGTCCGGACGCCTCGACGTCCTAGCGACCCATGCGCAAATCAAATCCTCGCGATTATCGCTCGTTATCACGAGATTACACGTGTTACTTCCGCGTTTTATACGTCTCTATGATAAAGATCTCGTTTTATGGTCTTAAATCTTAAATAAAAATGATACAGTAATCTGTTACGGTATGAAATTCACACGTAATTACTTATAACAACAGTAGGTAGGTAGGTACCTATTGGACCGTTAACAATTACTTGTCTCTTACGAACGAATCGGCAAAGTAAAGCGCTAAGTTTTGGGTAATTAGCCATCGGGTTAATTAAAATGCCATCCATCCCGTCCTAACTAATTACAGAGTAAACTAAGGTGAACTTAATTGACAGTTACCGGTTATTAGGTCTCGCTAACTTTAGTGTATTGTTTATGTTTCCATTATCACATTTGCGTAATGTAGATTTGACATAAGTCGCGTCTAAATAATCCACGTAGACGCATTGAACCTATCTTACACACTATATGAAACTGAAAACGGTTTTAAAATCCGCTCAGTAGATTTCGAGTTATAAAAAAATACAAGCCTTAGGTAGACAATGATCTGATACGCGAAATAAACGCACAAATCTACCTTTATACTTACTGTACATGTCATGCTCTGCATAGTAGATTATGTAGGAAGTTTTTATCGAGAGTACTTAATGATATATTTTTTTAACAAATTGAATTACAATTATAAATGTACGCGAAGTAAAACTTATTATCAGGTAGCATTAGGTATTCCGGATGAAGCTGAGGATAAGACGATTTAAATTCAAGCTCTTCTGTATTCCTGTCATGAATATTCCCAAGCCCAACACTATAATGCACACGAACAAGGGAATTTAATCTCAGTCGGATGGCGTCAAGATTAAATTTTTCGGCGTTTTTCTTATCGCAGCATTCTTGTTCCACAAATATTTGCTTTAGAGCTTTTGTATTCTTTGCCTCGTCTTGAAATTTGCGTATACATGTTTTCTTTTATTATTTTATTAATTCAACGCCACTGTTTTGATGTTGGCGAAATACGGTGTCAGTTGTGTATTTTATTTAGTTTACTAGTTCCTGCGTGTACGAGTACTGTCATTGCCTGTCTAGAAGTTCGTCTTTGTCCTTTTATCTTTGGGTTCTACGATCCTGGCTTTTAAGTATTTTTCTGTAAGCAAGCAACGAAGGTTCATATTTACTGTTCCAGTCATTTCGTTACAGTACCAGCAACATTGTGTGTAGTTTTTAATTAGGTGTCTATTTTTCACTCAGTATTTATTTTCATCAGTCGTGAGTCGTGACCCCTGCCTCACAGCCTCCCACTCACCCCCTGTGACCACTGGATGCGGGTAATCTCCGCACGTGTAGGGGTACATCCAATATAAAAATGTTTTCACAATACACATAACAATCGTCTGGTAATGTCACTTCCATTAGAGGTACAATCTGTAACAGGAGTATTTTTGTTTGTGAAATGGGCGTTGTTTAACTATTCGATAGCGCATGGGTAGACTTAAGAATAAGTCACAAATCATAGCGTTATGACCCTTGGGGGGCTTGAGCTAGACAACGTAATTAATTGCGCGGATGGAGTCTCGGATGAAAACAAATGTATGTCTAGTCAACATAACTATAGAATTTAACCGAATTTGTTCCCAAATAATGTCAATTTCAATAGATCAGTCATGGATCATACGTAAGCCAATGATTCAGTCCGTTAGGTATACACAACACCAAAATCTTTAGTCATTTACCAAACCACCAAAATATTTAGGTATGCTATGAAAACAAAGGTCCGTTCTTTCGTATTGTGGTTTCTGTGGCTACATTAGCGACTGACCGAGTAATCCCATTCACACAATTACTTGCGTCCTACCGTTTGTATTCTGTTTGACGATGTGCGTTTATGAACACGTGTGAACTAGTGGTTCGAGAGTTTTTCGCCTTTAGTGATATGATATAAGAGTGTTACTCGGCTCGAGATGCCGGGCTGTTGGCACTTGCCCGAACATTTCACCAGATGGTGGCTCCTCGACGTCTGCACTCAACGACTATTCGGCGATGTGGATAGCACGGACTCGCAGATACCGCAACGTAAGCCTTTTTCGTAACTATACTCCTTGTTATTTATTTCAATAGCATCTTTGATAAATTTATCAAAGAATAGCATTAAATCAATGAAATAAGTTTCATTACGCATTGAAGCTTGGTCACGAACACATTTCCTAATAACCTAGCTCATTATTACCCCATGCATAAACATAGGTATATGGGTAAATAAAAAAGAAAAGAAACGACATCCCAGAAATGATAAAATGAATCTCTGCAGCGCTAGCATATAGATATCTTCGCTTCGAGAGATATTTCGTACGTATTATAACGATGGGTAAAATGATGAAGATTTTTTTTTCTTTTTGTGCTCGAAGCCAAAGCCTCATTGTTCCTGGGCGGATGCAATTCAGTCGGTCCCCGCGCAATTTGCGCGAGTGGAGTAATTTCGAAGAGATTTGTGTCGCGTCGCTCTCGGTGGCTGTGCCCTGTTGACTAATGAATGAAGATTTAAATATAAATCACCATATTTACTCACATTGTAAACCTGCAAGATTACTAACGAAGAAAAGCAATTGCTCATTAGGCTTCTAGCGGGTGTATATCAAATGACGATATCAATATCCGTAACCAAACACCTGATACATGATACGGCCTGTATTGCGTTAGCAGTGCGCACTAGCATAGTTGACTTAACATCTCGATGGACATTGGACGCAGTGATCCTTACGAGCACGACCGCAAAAAGTAACAAAAATCTAGCTGTCTGACAGCGCCTACGTGTGGATGTGTTCTAGACGACTAAACTCGGTGTTAAGACTAACAACATGTAGGGTATGTAAGGGCCGGTCGGAGAATGTGTGCTAGCCTCACCGACGCGGCCGGCCCGTCCAGGGAAACAGGAGTCAAGCCAGACGTTTAACTTCATTAAACAATCCCGTTATATCTAAGTACTCTATGCGTGAAGTCCTCCCAACTAAGCAGAAACGACTGTAGGTATAGCAGCGACCAATGCGTAGTAAGTGTCGACACTGCAGAAGATATACACTTCCAACTTTACAGAAAAGTATTTTTCTTGTCAACTGCGTCAAAAAATGTTTATAACGTGTTTTAGGATCTCAGGGAAATGTATGCAAATGCAGTAAATGCTATTGTAACTTACATGAGCTTATATATATGACGCCGCCAACTAGCTTAATTCGCCGTTCAATTAACAGCCTAGGCACATAACTAAACGGCGCCGTTCAACTAGTGGCCTGAATGATATTCAGCCATTTGATCAAACAGCTAGGCAAATGACTTGGATCGATGACGTTTAACTACTTGTCTAGCCGTTTAATTACCTGCCTAGCCTTTTCATTTCAATTTAGTTCTACTTTCTGCCACCTAGCGCCGAAACTCACCAAACTGTCAATATCTCTATATTCTATATTATCTTTGGTCAATATGGCGTCGGAAAAAAACAACTTTGATGGAATAATTTTATAAGGTACTTATATTTTTACGATTTATTTTAGATCCACCGAATCTATTTGCCGGGTTCCTGTGGGGTCATAAAAAATAACCCTAACCTAAACCCATCCAGGTCGCTCTGCTTGGGTAGTATTTTGAAAAAGTTTTGTAGTAAGTAATGTAAATTTAAGTAAATGTCAACTAGTTGCCTAAGCATTAGCCAGCCAGTTTATATAAATGTTGTAATAGACGATACGGCGGAATATCATTTAGGCCGTTAGTTGAACGGCGCTGTTTAGTAAAGTGCCTAGGCTGTTAATTGAACGGCGAATTAAGCTATTTGGCTGCGACATATATATTTGTAAACATATGCCGAGGTAGTTTATTGATAATGTTATTATGTGGCACCCAGACAGTGACACCCAGATCTGGGAAAATTACTGGGCCATTTCCGAAACTTGTCCCGGCGGGAATCGAACCCGTAACCACCATGTGCAGAGAGCCTAGCGGCCTACACTCGAACCGCTGCGCCAAGCGGTCGTCGCTTGACGTCTGATGTGTTGCCATACGCACCTTAATGACTGAGGTTCAAAAAACAATGCTGTTTATTGTATAGTTAAGCGTTTCTTTTACTTACAGTCGTACTTAGTACCTACATACTTGGTGAAACAAAAAAGGTGTACTATTTTTTTTTGCAACTTTACTTTGTAAGTCTCAAACCATCGGCTTTGTGGCACAGTTGAAGTACTAAAGGTTTTGTAGACTTGTGAAATCTGTCAACAGCTGTATTCCTATAACAACTTTTGTTTTTCAGGTTTCCTCCAAAGCTTATAGTTTCAGAATTACAAAGTTAAGTTTAGAAAAAAGAAGTATACCCTTTCTGTTTCAACCTGTATAGAGCACCTGTTTATTTCTCACTACCCGCCCCGGCTTCGCACGGGTATTTTTTATGAGTGTTACTCTATTATATTATGCAAGTATTATACATAAAAACCATCCTCTTGAATCACTCTATCTATTAAAAAAAAACCGCATCAAAGTCCGTTGCGTAGTTTTAAAGATCTAAGCATACATAGGGACATACAGACAGCGGGAAGCGACTTTGTTTTATACTATGTATTGATGGTGTTCCAGAGGCTGGCAGCAATGGCTCGGGCGGGGCGGGCAGCGGGCCGGGCCGCGCGGCGCGGGCCCGCGCCCTCGAGCTGGCGCAGCAGCTGGCCTCGTCGCTGCAGCACGCCGTGCCGCCGCCTCCGCGCCCCGACTTTACCACCGCCAGCGCTATCCTGAGGTGGCTACAGCAGAACAACAACTCGGTTGCCCTTGTGAGTTGAATAATCTTTTTATTTTACTCGTTCATCTAATCCATAAGGCTAACCAGGACGGTTTTTACCAGGGGTCTAGTACGATTGACAGCCTACAAAACGTTAAGAATATTTAATTAAAAGTAGCAAGTTTTTGCTAGACGTTGCAGGTAAATATATGCGTATGATATGAATATTTCGCAATAAAATTGGTAATATATAAATAATTACGTAAGCCTACAACGAACTTGAATTAGACTCTAAACCAGTTCAGAATGCTGCACTTCCACTGTGAAGAGCCGGAAAGAAACTCAAAGGTTACTCTTTTTAACCAACTTCAAAAAGGACGAGATCTTTAATTCGGTTGTATATTATTTTTTTATGATTGTTACCTCAGAACTCCGTCTATTATAAACAGATTTTTTTAAAAATGTTAGGATGTTCTTCCAAATTGGCCCATATATTTCATCAAAATCCGTCATTAAAGGAAACGAAATTGCGTTATTTGCTTTCCCGTGACTTTTTAGTGGTGTTTGTAGTCACTAGAAAAGTCTCAATAGACTGCCTAAACAATAAGGCCCGTAGTTATTTCTAGGTTTTGAGTGCACCCAGGTTTTTTTAAAGTTTCTTCAATTTATTTTATAATTCTTTTTTAGGGTTCCGGACCTTAAAAGGAAAAATGGAACCCTTATACGATCACTTTGTTGTCCGTCTGTCGGTCTGTCTGTCTGTCTGTCAGTCAATAATTTTTTTCTCAGAAACGGATAGAGATATAAAGTTGAAATTGATATCAAATATCAAACGCTATGGGCCCTCGTAGATTAAAAAAAGTTGGCTTCTAAGACAACGCTATCAAAAGATACGGCCATTTATGTCGCATATTTTGGTACTTTTTGCAAATTCACGAATCAAAACAAAGGAATCAACGCACAGCCGAAACCGCTGGTGTTAGAATCATGAAATTTGGGCAGTAGGTACCTTTCATACCGTAAATATCCACTAAGGAAGGATTTTGTAAAATTCCACCCCCAAGTGTATAAAATAGGGGATGAAAGTTTGTATGGGTAAAAAAAAAATCTCAACTTTAAGCCATGAAAATTAGTATTAAGGTTACTGATTACAAATAAAAAATATAATTTTGAGCGTTTTATAAAACTCCACCCCTAAGTGTGTGAAATAAGGGAAAACAGTTTGTATTGGGGACCCGAATTAGTTTAAACTGAACACGTGGCTTTAGGTAGATCTTGCTGTAAAAACATGAAACATAGTGCAGAAAATCTAGAAAAAATTAGGACTCTAGCATAATGTAGTGGCAATTAAAATTATAACCGGAGAAATTGGTTCACTAAATCACGAGCTACAACCGACTAAGTTAAAGTGAAGTCAATTCCCCATCGTTTCTGAATAAACTCAATACTGAGATTCAAAAGACAACCGCAAATACAACCTTGTTTCTTGTGTTTCACTACTTTGGTTATAGATACGAGAAATCTTCGCCATTGAAATGGGTCCGTAAGCCTTCATTGTGCATGTCCTGATGTGCACTTGCCCGGTTTTTTTATAGAAAAAAGTAATTGTGTACTTTCTTAGAAATAGCAACGCAATGTGACCGGGCAACAACATTGTCACTAGAAATTACTATTAGAAAATAATAAACAAAAAATTCAATTCCCATCATTTGGACAAATATTTTTACAGAATGTCACGAACTCACGATACTATACTATTTAATCTGTGGCAGACTCGCGCGTTTAACTCAGGTGCTCCCACAAGTCGTGTCGTGGCGAGGCTCATGTTTTAAACTCCGCCACTCTAAAAGCCTTTGGAAGCTGTGTACAGAAGGGAACTAATTGCACGTCCATAGTACGTCTGTTCGCTGACGTGAATATGTTCGCTACAACCATATAAATTGTACGCTACTGTTACATAGTTTGTTCCGCATGGCTCTATTTACTACTATCTATATTATTATCATAATATGGTACCTATAGGTACTATTTGAGTTTACTAGGCACTTTATAATATTTGGGAATTGTTGATTTAAGCGCACATAATAATATTTTGGCCCTAAACAAACATATAACAAACGACTATCGAGAATTTGCATAGTTGGATATTCAAAATCCGAAACACTGTGGGTTCCCGACGGTAAATGTATTACCTGTCGGCGGGGACACCTTTCCCGTGGGGTTGATAGTTCGAACTAACCTTAACCACCGATTCGATTAATCGGATTTCAATTGCTCGCCGAACTGTCTGTGTGCAGTATGCAAGGTAGTTGATTTTCCGATATCGAATGATGCGTTTATTTTTCTCTTTTTTAGGTAGCTAACTGAAGTAAGTGATGGAAATGTGTATTCCTATTTGTATTCCATGCAGCGCTAAGCAAATATGGATTTATTGAAAGTAATGTAAAGGATGCTCTTGGTGTATTAATTTGCTTGTTAACTGCAACATTGACGTCTTATTGGCACAAACAATGTTTTTTTCCGTTGGCAGGACTTGTCCTTTTCACCTCCAAGTTCACCCCAGAATTTATTATCATCTGATGACTAATAATTTGATATATCATCATCTGATTGCATACGTTTTCTTTTTTAACATAACAGTGATGCTTTTCGACTGCCGTCTCCGAACTGAGACTCGATTCGTGGGACCATCGGTAACAAAAGGGAACCAAACCATATATCTTATATAGGTATAAAATTCTCGTGTCACAATGTTAGTTACCATACTCCTCCAAAACGGCTCGACCGATTTTCATGAAATTTTGTGTGCATATCGGGTAGGTCTGAGAATCGGCTACTATCTATATTTTCATACCCCTAAATGTTAAGGGTGGTCCACATTCCACACGGAAAGAGTCGCGAGGCACAGCTAGTATTTCTATAGTACCTTGTCTATGTCCAGACAATGTAAGAATTCCTGTAATACCGGTGTTAATTCATTGATATTCGTGCACTGGGCTACCAGGTAACACGTATGCGATGAATGTGCTATGTTTACTGACCAGCATTGAACTCGGAGGCTGAATAGTCCCATACAGCTGTGCACCACTCAGGCATTCATTGCGGGCCGCCTCCCTCACAGGCGCACGGGGTAACTAACCTCGCCTGTATACTGAATACTCTATTAATCGTATACATTCAAATCAGTTCAAAGCTTCAAATAGTTACTGAAACTTTATGGGATTCGAAAATCTGTATTCAACGCTCGCTTCACGAAATTCGTAGGTATATGTGCTTTCTCAATACTGAACTCGCCAAATTTGAATCCATGACGGAATCTATGTGAATTCTTTGAAATGTAAAATATTTTAGGCATGTTTATTTTAAAAGTAAATATTAGTGACCTGTTTATCACTTCTACTATTTTCAAATTTTCCACATAGTTTTTCGACAACATCACGCTTGTTTCACAAAAGTAATGTCCACTCGAGTTTTCACAACTGGTGCCGTCAGACGGACACGTATCCCGTAGTCCGCGGCACGAACAATATTGTCTTCTCACATTTGAATAAGTTGTGACACTTTGTATATAATTAAAACTAGCCACCCGCCCCGGCTTCGCACGGGTGCAATAAATTATCAGTGTTTCTCTACTATATTATGCATGAATCTATACAAATAAATAAAATTGGAGTGTCTGTTTGTAATATCAAAATAACACCTTTTCACTAAATGCATATGAAAGTACATACGACACCTACAGCACTTTTTTTTTTGGCGGGACTTTCACTGGTAGATAGCTGTTGTTATAAGCAGTAACTTAGTCTACGTTTATTGTAGAAACAAAATTTAAAAAAATGGGTCCTGATGCGCGGGCCCAGAACGCGGGAGCGGGCTTTTTTGTTAATTTAAATTCCACGCGGACGAAGTCGCGGGCTCAGCTAGTTATACATATAAACCTTCCTCTTGAATCACTACTGCATCAAAATCCGTTGCGTAGTTTTAAAAATCTAAGTATACATAGGGACAGACAGCGGGAAACGACTTTGTTTTATACCATGTAGTGATTAAGTATCCTGAAAAGGCTTGCATGCTGCAGCATTTCGTTGAATTGTCGTTTGTGTTGTGTATTTCAGTTGGTCTGAAAACTTAGGCCCGTACTATTAAATCGATTTCTAGTCTGAGAGCGATGTTGGAAGTGTCATTCTTACGTCATCCCAGTACCGAATGACATGTCAAAAGCGTACTCAAGATCGCTTTCAAAGTTGAGATCGATTTATTAATATGGACCTTAAGTGCACAATAACATACAATATATTATATATTATTAACATGTAGTTTTTAATTGCGATTGCTGATTGCTTTTTACTCATTATGAGGATTATGGTATTATCCTCATGTACATTGCTGTCAGTGGCGGCATTTTGGATAAGAAAACATTAAGGGTGGGTTGCACCATAGTAGAAGTCAAAGTCAATTTCGATGTTTGTTATTGTTAAAGTAAGATGGTGCAACCCAGCCTGAGTAATAATGAAGTGTAGTTGTTATTTTGATCTGGATAATATCTATATTTGGAAATAACTATTCATCTGCGATATTTTCCAATTAATATTGTTCTAACTATTTCGATCTGCTTCCTTACGTACGAGGTTGATAACTTTACTAAGGGAATCACTGCATGTATGTATAGTTAATCTTGTGATTAAAGCCGTGTTCACTGTAAAGTATTAGCTTTAATTTAACAAGCAGCTCCCCGCCACCGCGGACTAGTTCCAGGTGAACGCGCCACCCATTAGCGCTAATTAGAATTTCTCTAAGCTTCCCGACCACACTATGCCTCTCCCTGACGCCCATCTGATTATAACTATAATATTAATACTTTAGCTGCTGTGGGAAACATGAAACTAACTTTGTTAACCAAAATGACCCTTTGGAGATGTTATACGGAGATAACCGCATCCAAATCTAGCTCTTTTGCTCATCAAACAGTTAATAATTAGCGCCTTTTGCTTAGCTTAGGCTAATAAAATAAAATTTACTAAGAACCCGTGTCACATCGTTGGACGTAATCCTAAAAGTAAAGAAAGTTTGTGAGTGTGGATGAATGTTTGTTAATCTTTCACGCAAAAACTACTGAACGGATTTGGATGAAATTTGAAACACAGATAGTTTATAACCTGGATTAACACATAGAATACTTTACTTAAGTCTACGCGGACGAAGTCGCGGCAGCAACTAGTGTACCTATAAAATAATACTCCAAAAAGAAAGCAAATCATAGAATGTCTATTTCTGGATTTTCTGTCTAAATCCGGGAAGGTTTCATCCCTTGAAAGTATTGTGTTTTTTAACGTTTATATATTTATATTATACATCATATATTCATTTACAAGAGAATGATATACGTGGTCAGAATTCCAATTAAAATGTCAAACACTTTTAACCGGAAAGCTCGTGAGGTTTGCGGAAAGTCAATTTATTTCAACAAAATAATGATGTTACATAAATCGAGGTCTAAAATATTCAACGACGGGGGTATCTATGTCAACCAACGACGATGGTTTATTAAGTTAGTAGAGTGCCATTTATGCGTTCACTGTTGTGTGTAACCGCAAATCCTCTAATATCTCGTTATTCGTATTCAGGGTTGAGATACATATTGTATTATTTTATGGGTAGTATTGACGTGCTCGACAATCTCCAATGGAGCGATTTCAACATTATCTCTGCTTAATCGATCGATTCAGTCGTTTAGTTTACGTGTCGGGAATTTATAAATTTACAACATTATTTAAGACACGCATTTAGTTTAAAGGTCTCGCGCATTTCGAAGTTCATAAAGTCGCAAATGCTAAGGGCGGGGCCACCCACCCTCGACATTGGCCTCATCAACGTGACAGTTGGGAAAGTAGGCGCTGCCGTACTAACTTCCGGAGCCTGCCACCCATTTCCGCTTCACAATATTCCCCACCACCATCTATCTTCTGACTGATTCATATTTCTTTGCTTGCGTATTAAATAATAAATAAATATCGCCAGACTGACACACCAACTGTATGGTCCCAAACTAAGCAAAGCTTGTACTATGGGTACCGTACAATGGACTGGGGCGATCTCAGTGACACCCAGACCTGGGAATATTACGAAAAGGCCATTTCCGAAATTTACCCCGGCGGGAATCGAACCCGCAACCACCATGTACAGTAAACCGAGCGGCCTACGCTCGAACCACTGCCTCAATATTAATAATTATAATAAGCGGTATTACAATATTGAATAGATTTTTGGCATATTATTTCAATAATTTTACTTACATATACTCTTACTAAGCGTTATCGACTTTCTCTGTAATTTGTAGAATGTATTACGGCACAATAAATACTTCAATGCAATAAAGATAAAGAAGTCTTTGTATTGATGTTTTTAGTGTTGCAGCGATCGCGAGGCACATACGGAATTGCTGAGTGGAAACAATACTGTAGTAATTTGTTCACGAGGAAATGGAACGTGAATTGTTATTGCATCCTCCTGATCGAGCCGCCCGATTGCTCCAATTTGTTTCCACCCTTCAATTTTGCCATATCGCCTGCGATCCTTTAATTACAATCAATGCATGCTGACCCAATTTGTTCAAATAACCTCAACGAATTTAATAATATGCTAGCTTACTTGGATACTATTTGAAAGATTTCTATAGAGCCTATCGACCAATCAATCGTCTGGAAAGTTGGCTAAACTTTATTTCTTTTTTATGGAAACTGCAGTGGTCGTTATGGTCATATACTTAAGGTTTATTGTCGTAAAATGATATTGCGGTTCTTGTTATACGGATCCATGCTAGTAAATTGCTTCAGAAGCTGCTTAACTGCATTATATAATTTTATTGAGTTATGAAGTCTGAGTACGGTGCTTTTAATATTATTATTAAGTTGTTTATCTCGTCTGAATTTGTAATAGTTAATGACACTGTATTTAAATACTTCTTGTTTAGTTACAGAAGTTTTCCAACTAAGGCGTAAGAATTTGGTTTCCTGTGTAAACTTGTTGTTCTGGAAAATCGAAACGGGCTTGATAATTAGTTGAGTACAACCAAATGCGTGTAGATCATAACACTTATGTCTTTTAATACCGCCCTATACTGCCGTTCTGGTAATGATAAAAATATTGCCAAACCAAAATGTTCAATCAATATTTTTAACTTCATCTGCACGATGCTGTTGGGTATCTTACACCTCGGCATATTTTTTCAAAATTTAATACAGCCTATTAATGAAAGAAGAGTAAATAAATGATTGCTATCTTGGTAATGTAAAGAACCTAACATTGTGCGCACATTGGCACATGATATCAGCCCACTGGCTCAGTGAATTCGCCTGTGCAAAGAGTATATAATTTAAAATTCACAGCGCCTCAGTCGCGTCGCGTCGGCTTGCTCATTATTACCCCATTCTTATGAATGTTATGTTAATTTTTGTAAACATATACATGTTATTTTTCATGCTGACGAGCAGGAATATATAACATTTAGGCTCTTCGTACAAAAAAATATTACAGAGTATCACCCGTTTTGACCAAAACTACCATACATATGTATGGAGAGGCGTGTGGTGCCATGTTTATGTAAAAATATTGACATGACTAAACTTGTAGTTTAGAAACATTTTCTAAAACGATATGCTAGCATGTATCGAGTTGTTCGGAAAAGCATGTGGCATTCGATTATCCGGATTCATTTTTAATGTTCAGTTGGTTAACGCTAACGTCCATAGATGGCGATAGATGTTCGGACATTACGGACACTAGCATTATTGTTAATATTATCTATAAAATTAAGTAATATATGGATTCAGAATGACTCACTCGTATTGTTCTTTAATTGTTCGAAATTACAATAATAAATTAAAAGTAATATTAAGAGTGCTCAGCCCTCTACTTATTTATTTATTTATTTGAACAAGCAATATATCGATATATTATATGAAAAATATGTTTATTGAACGCAGCGTATCTATTGTATAAGCCTTGGACATAAATATTGAAATATCAATTTGTAAGTTCTATAGCAGATAACAATTATTGGTAACTGCAAACAATATAAATAAAATGTAGATGGGTCCAGTGTCCGCATGTAGTCTACTAATATTAAA
This sequence comes from Notodonta ziczac, assembly GCA_918843915.1. Classification (NCBI taxonomy): domain Eukaryota; kingdom Metazoa; phylum Arthropoda; class Insecta; order Lepidoptera; family Notodontidae; genus Notodonta; species Notodonta ziczac. Next base: position 4,238,714 of record OU974041.1, read on the forward strand.
TCATAGGGCACGAGGTCAAGTGCGTGTTGTCGGTGCCTGTGCCAAACTAACGGCCGTCATCCATTCGTCTGTTCACGAGTGACAGATCGGGCTGCCCCCGCTGGTTTCAATGTTTTGCATTTATTGCTTAGTAAAGTAAGAAGGGTCGCCGACGTCGTGGCAAGGTGATGATGGTGCGACGATTCCTACACCTTCGCGGGCAATACATGGCAACATCAGGCCTAAGAGTGGGAACCTGTGATGACAAATGGGAGACCATTGTCCAGGTGTAGGAAAAAAGGCTATAAAAAAGAAGGAAAGAGTTTATTCTAAGTAAGAAAGCATGTGGTATACTGGTCGTATAGTATAAAATACGAAAAACAAACGCGTGGTTTAGTGATTAGTGCCCACTAATCACTAGACCACTCCGTCTGGGTGTAAGCCGCTCGGCTCACTGAATCGCGAGTTGCGGCCTGCAGGTTCAGGACCAATGCGAGGCTTTCTGAAATGCCTTTTCATTCTAGTCCTAGATTGGGTCCTATTGGGGCCGTAATTAGACTTCCGTGGATATATTCAAGGATTGCTCAGTGCTTACTTTGGGACCATATTATGATTGCTTTTATTTATCGGGCAATTGCCATACCTTAAAATAGAATTTAGAAATTACTTGTTTCATTTTATAACCAACTTGGATGTCGACATTTCTTGATGAAGTTTCAACAAAAGCGAAACCTATATTAATTTAACTTTTAAAGGTAACAATAAACAGGTAGCATTAAAAGTTGACACGAAATTCGAACCAGATCAAGATGACCTAATTGCAATGTACAGGAAAAACTCGGCCGAAATCAACTTCGAAGAATTTTAATTAAAAAGTTTCCCTTTCTTAATTCCACAGGAATGTCTTCACAATAATAGGATCAAAAATAAATCCCTTTCGCGGTTAATAGTATTGATCGGTTAATATTGAAAAATAATTTTATTTGACCTGCTTTATTAATTTGTATCAAATGTTAGGTTACATATCAATAGCTGATAATTAAGTGGAACAGTGTGTTGTATTTATATCCGCCCGCCCAAGAGTCCATTTGCCGCCCACCGGGCCGCAAGGGTGTCGACCCGTAATTTGCACACTGGTTTTGATGTGTTTTGTTCGGAAAAAGAGTGTTTTGGTTTTTTCCTACACTTTTTTGTTCTGTTTTTGTTTTAGGTTAAATCAAGGTTATTCGCTTACTATGACGCATTGTATTAGTAGGTAATGTACAAAATAATGATATATACTCCATCAATAGTAACTTGATGATAGTATTCCAAATTGGTTTTCGTTTCATTCCAGATGTGGAGCTCATAGAAAACAATTTAAAAAATAAATAAATAAGAAAGGCACCTATACATATATTTTAGAAGCTGTGTCATTACTTACCCAGTTTGTGTGTGCGGTTTGGCAAGTTTTTATTTGTATACGCCTATTTTTAAGCTTTCATTGGGATATAAATACAAATGTTTTTACAACTTGCACATGTTTTGATGAAACAACGCATAATTTTGTCCCACCAGTTGACAATGTGATTGGACGAATTTTAGCGGCAGTTAGCAACATTCGGTCGTAACACTCGATCGTACCGTTCAGCGGCTATTTTTTTTTAAATGTGTGTTTCTGTGGTGTGATTTTATACAAGAGTGTTTTGTGTTAATTAATAATTGGAAAAATTAAAAGGGCAATATAGTGCAACCTAAATTATTTACAGCAAATCGGAGATTCATATCGAATATTATTGCAAGCTTGATATCGAAATTTCATTTCGTGGAACAGGAATTCACAAAATTTCGAACATAGAAATAATGCCACGGTCCGTACCTCTTCAATTCTAATACGAAATATTCGAAATACGTAAATAATTATTTTCGAGTTCACAAGTTCATCGAAATTTGGTAGTTTTATATGAGATTGCACGGTTTTTTGATTTTCATGGCATTACGTAAGTAAAATTGGATTTTTAACGATCAGAAATAGGCACGCACATTATCTTAAAAACAATTTTTAATACAGTAGATGTTGAAACGTTATTAATTTTCTGTATCACTGCGAATACAATTACAAGCACGTTTGATGTTAACTAAATATGTAAAGGCAGGTGGCAGAAACGGTCTTGAAGATGATATAAATAAATCAATAAATATCGCCAGACGAACACAACTACATATCCCAAACTAAGCAACGCTTGTATTATGGGTACCTACCCAGACCAAGGCAAATTACGAAAATATGATTTCCGGAATTTTCCCTGAATCGAACCCGCAACCACCCGGTGAAGTGGGCCGAGGGACCTACACTCGAACCAGTACGTCATGCGGTCGTCAATATATTTATAAATTATCTATAAATTTAAGGTAAATAATCACATCACAAGTTGCGAAAAATTTCTCGTAACTGTAGAGTATAAGGAGGATAAAAGTTGCGGCGCTCGTCTAGAAAAGCTATCCGGCCTCGCGGCAGGCAGTCACTCCCTGTCAACTTCAGGCTAACTTGCCATTTAGTTTTATATTTTATTTTAAGAACATAAAATACAGGCTAAGTTTTACGGAAGTAACGTTCGTTATAAGACTGTTTGCGTTTAAAGTGAAATTAACGTTGTTCCGAGCAAAAACATTAATAACAAACAAATTTAATTAAGTAACCATGTTTGCCTTTCATTAGCGTTAAATTTCCGGACTCAACAGAGCTCGTTCAATATCACTTACAAGGGCCTGTTAATACCAGTTGGACCCATATTTTAATATTTGCGTTATTCTCGAAACAATTTCCGAATTAGTGTCATCCACAATATACGACGTATGTACCTAATCGTTAGAAATTTAATATCGAATATCGGATTTCTAAATGTGTCATCATTGTACCCAAAAACGATGCAAAATTAATTACCACCCAGACAGATACATGTAAAGAGACATGACAGCCAGCCGTAATAATATTGGATGCGAATGTTAATCTACCTATTTGCTGACTGTGATATGTATAGACTTTAGGTAGCTTCTCTTTTCCTTGCGATACGTAATCAAAGAATTCTGCGATGCGAGTTTTTAGCCTTGCTGAGCCGGTCTATCGACAGCCAAAGCCCCATCCTCAATCACTGCTTTATGTGCCTCTCAGTTTACTACTTACTTTCCTTATCAAGACTCTTATTTGATACTAGCTGTGCCCGCGACTTCGTCCGCGTGGAATAGTGTCTTTGGGTAGTATTTTTAATTATTTAGGCTAATTATTTTACAAATAAGACATACGTATAAATACTTTAATGAGCTATTTGCTGTGGTTCACTGCAAAGAGCTATATTTCCATACAAACTTTCTTCCCCTATTCCCTATTGTTATTTTACACCCTTGAGGGTAAAACTTTTACAAACTTTGAATGCCATTTTTATTTATTTACGAATCAACAGCCTAAAATAGTACATTGTTACTCGAGTGGTGAAAGTGACTTATTTTTCCCGAGACGGGGTTTGGCGCCCGAGCGTAGCGAGGGCGCTAATAGTTCGAGGGACAAAATAAGTCTTTCACCCGAGGTAAACACTGTGCTTTTCATTACGAATACAAGGGAAATAAAAATAAAAACAGGTATTGGCTAAAGAAATAATACAAGTAAGTATGAACAATACTCTACAATAGCTTGCTACATATCTCTAATCTGTGCTCTACAACTTGAAAAAAAAAAGATCGGATTGCCGCCTATTTTGTTTTTTTTCGTTGGCCAGCTTCATTATTTAGCCATTATTTTTCATTTTCATCTTTAAATATGTTGCCCAAATCTATTATATATTTTAAAGATATTGTTGAAACTAAATTATAATTAAATAATTTAAAAATAAATATTATTTAATTAATACTTAACTTTATGTTATTTCAATTTTACATCGCGCTGTAATTGAGTGACTGTAGAAAAAGTTTGAACATGGTTCCATAGAAATGTGAAAATGGAACTAGTTTTTTTTTATAATTTGACAGCTGTCAGTTGAAAGCGATTCTCCCGGGCCAGAAAAGTATTACTTTCAACTCGCTCCTCAGGCATCTTCAGACCTACTTTCAGAGTATGAGTAATGAAAAATTATTTTCAATCTTCTAGCTCTAAAAATGACGATACTTCCATAACTTTTCATCCCCCCCCCCCCCTTTCAACCCATTACAACCCTTTTTTGGAATAAAAAAGTTCATTTAAATCGGTTCAGCAGTTTTGGCGTGAAAGCTTGACAGACAGACAGAGTTACTTTCGTATTTCAATTATTCCATTTCCATGAAATCTTAAATGGAAGCACAGATGTCAGATAAAAAATCTCGCTGAAATAATAAGTGACAATAACAAAATAAATTCGGTTTTACGCACATATTCATGTTAATTTATAAAAAGAGTTAGTGACTTGGACACCTTTGCGGGAAAGATGTGGCCGGAAATTCCCCAGGTTAGAGCCGTGTGGAAAGTAAAAGCGGAGGCCTTTGCCCAGGAGTGGGACGGCATTATAGGCTAATGGGTCTCGCCAGTGCCCGCTGCAACTCTCCATACAAAGGCATCATTCTGCTGCTTTTAGGGGTAGTTTCCGCTATGCTGCGTCCAAGTGCTGGAACAACATCCCGCCGCCAATAAGGAATCTGCAAAATATACATGGGTTTAGGTGCAAATTAAAATCTTTTATTCTGTCTCATCAGAAGTCGCAGGAACTTTTAAGAAATGACACAAGTGCGATTTAATTTATTATTTTTTGAATTTATTTATTAACATATATATTTTATATATATTTCTATTTATGCACATTACCATTATTATTTATGCACATTATAAACTATCATAAGATATATACTTATATATGCTTTATCTATATGTGTACTTACCAAGTTTTTTATTTCCTATACGCTTAAACAGGCATTGTTGTAGGTACTTTGTGTTGTCCGATTTCTTCTATGTTTGTATGCTTTTCGTTATTTTCTCGTGTTCGTATGTTTTGCCCTTGTTTTGTAATTTGAGGTTTTGCCAATATCGGGTTTGCCACGTCAGCAAGAAAAATATATCCCTAGGTTAGAATTGTATTGTTGTAGTTGCTTCATTATGATATGATCTTGTCGAGGTGCTTTTATGTTTTACTGGTTTTTTTATTTGCTTATAATTTTGTATTCTACACCATTTTTTTTATTCACTATATTTTGTAGGTTAGTTTTGGTTTCACGAGCAATTCACGAGGTGTCTTGTCGCACCATAGATTTTATAGTTGTATGCAAGAAGCTCCAAGAAGCATATAGTGCCACACCATTATACAATTCTTGGTTTTTAAATTATTTTTTTATTATTATGAGTTTTTTTATATAGTTTTGGGTACGAGCCCTTTAGTCCTAATTTAGTTATTTATTTATTGTTTTTTGTGGTTTGCGCCCGTGAATTCGCCAATCGGGCCCAATGGAAGACCAGCGCTGGCTCTTGTCAACCAGCAAATGCTGAATTGGGTCCGTTTGTGACGAGCAGAACTTTTTATTATTGTTATTTCCTTTTTTTTTATATAATATATTATTTTACTCAATCTGCTAGTCATAATAAAGTTTTTCTTTCTTTCTTTCTTTCTAATAAAAAAAAAGTGTAACGAAATTGCAGCTTTACACACCTATTGGGTATTATCTATTATCGTATGACTAACAAGTACACATGTCGCGTATTTATTTGATTGATTGATTACTCTTACATATTTTTTATTTTTTAACTGAATTTTATAAACGCTTAATGTAGGTATATTATTATATAGTTGTCCACATGCTCCACATGAAACTTTGTCATGGTTGTATGCGTCCTATTTGAATAATATTTCCTAGGAAGTTAAATCTTTATTTCATAAAATTTGGCATCAACTACAAAGCAATCGGTAGTTTTCAGTATCATATGAGTCATTGATAATATTTTAGTTACCTATTGTTTATCTTATAATAACGCTTATTGCTTGCAAGAGTTTACAACACATTGCTATTTTTAGGGCTTGGTTCGGTCGTTACACGTGCTCGCCCTCGCTATGGAGGATTAAAATGGTGTTTTTGACGGATATTCTACACGGAACAGAACAGCTGTCGTGCTATTTCCGACACGGGGGGAGATTTCCTATTTCAGTGCGTGTCGATACCAAATGGAGCATTCAGATCTTCGTATTTAGAACAGGAAGAAACAATATTTTTTAATTGACTGATTTTGGAACTGATAGAGAACAAATATGAATTGTCTAAGTTCACCTCGGGACCGCCGAGACTTGAATCAATCGGAGACAGACCCAATGCCCTGCTATCCGCAGCAATTGCCTTATAATCCCGATTTTATCAATGGAAGCGATGACCCTGAAACGTTTCCTGTAGATCCTGATCATGCGTGGAGTATGTACGATAACATGTTGTACTCTGGATATACTTTGAAAAGCTATGATGAGTGGGGGCACCGTCGCCGCTCCCTGTATGAAGGCGTCAACTGTATGCCGGTGAGTGCGCCAGCTTGTGTGCATCGCGTCGCACGCCACCACCACCGTACCTATTACGCATTCCTGTTGTGTGTTGTTTAACTTTGTACATATAAACGAGATGCTGTGTTATCTTTTTGTTGTGTGTGCTGTTAACTAATTATATTGGAAATATAATCTTGTAATATACAAGTTAATTACTGACACAATAGAGCACGTGTGTTTCGATGGTAAAATTTATAATTTTTTGTGCCTAATAAACCCCGGATCAAAGCTGGAAGGGTGTCCGGAATGCATCAGGCGCATACACCGCGATCTATTTCCGGGCGCGGGCGTCGGCCCTATTCGTGTAAGCCTCGTTCATTTTGAACTAAAACATGCGCGAGCTCGGCCGCGGGGGCTCACTCGTGGCCGCCACCATAGCGGCGTTGCACAATCGGACCGCGGTGGAAGAGAAGCCTCGCCCTGTCAAATCGCGATCGACTTCCGCGGAGATAAGAAACCTCGCGCGAACTATTACAGAAGAAAATTTTTGCGACGACCGGTCACGGCGGGCGTCCGGCGGCAGCGAGCGGCCTCTGTCCACCGCGTCCGAAGCCTCCGAACGGGATTCCGCCTCGGTTCAGTCCAGTGAGGAGCCGCCCCCACACGAGAGTACGTAATTCACGGTCCGCGGACGAGTCACTGACGTAGCCTGAAACTGGAACATAGCCAAACTTTAAAATAGAGACACGTAGGTGACTCGTACCGAGAGCTTGTCGCGCAGTGTCGCATTTACTGAGCCCCATGTCCGACTGCGAATATCTGACGGAGCCCTTCGATGAGGAGCAGGAGCGCGCGGCGGCGGGCTTCGTGCACCCCGCCGTGCGCTCCTACATGTACTCGCCGATGGGTGAGTTCGCGTCGCTCATGGGGCTCCAGCTCGGTTGCCGTGCTCTTTATCGGTTATCTCGTGACAGGCGGCGATTCGGACAGCCCCGATGAGGCGACAGTGAAGTGCACGAACTGGACGGACGGCGCCATCGCCCCCGCGCGAACTGATTCTTCCGAGACAGAATCCAGTTCATCCAGTGAGGATGACTCCGATGAGCGAGAGTATGAGCCGCGGGGAGGAGACGCGGAATACCGTACTTTGACGCCCAGCCGGCGTTTGGACGATTCGACTCGACGCGATGACGATTTCAAGTGGTTGCCGCCCGGAACTATGGTTGACGACGTAGAAGAACCGACGCCGGACAACAGAACGGAGGCATATTCCGCGGCGAGTTTGGAGAGGCGCCGGCGACGCGTGACCGATCGGCACGATCGCGACCGCAAATCACGGTCGTCACAGTCATCCAAGCCGCCGCAGCATCCATCTAGTGTCCGCGCGTCGCCGCGGCCCCGTCAGCCCCGGGATGAGGATACACCACCCGAGTTGCAAAGACGATGGAACTCGTACGAACATTTTCGATGGCCGGAGGGCGGCTGGTGGCCGCCGATGTGCTGGTGCCACGGCCCGCCCGTGCCGCCGCCGTGCTACATGCACGACCGCACCTGGCCCTCGCACCCCTCGCTCCCGCCAGCTCCCGCACGCAGCTACAAGGTACGAGTGTAGGCGCGCAAACATACCGACCAGTTGAAGCAACCAATGATGTAGGAAGTTCCTTAAACTGTTTATTGCCCATAATACCCATTCACCAATTTATAATATTTACACCTACGTTTGCGTCTAGTCGTAAGGTCAATGAACTAAGGGTTGAAATGACATAATAACAGCGTGGGCGACTACGATCTTGTTATTTACGCATTTTATATCACTAAAGTACTCGAATAAACTCTACGTCGTCGCGTGTAACATTAAACTACCTATAACATTTACTAATTCGTCACAAAAAACGTACATATACCTACGATTTACTTCTGATAATGCGTTGATATTTGTTTTGTGTCTTTAATTCCATGAACATTTTAACGTTAATTACGTGTAAAATTGAAATCATTGACGTGTGAAATACTACCATAGTCTGTTATAATAACGTTCCAAAAAAAAAAGATCCACAATAATCAAGGTTGAATTAGGCTTCTCCTTGACATAATTCGTCTCCAAACATAGAACCGCGACATGAGTGCATTGACCTTTCCAGAATGACGCAGAAGACCGAGTCCGTCGGCTTGAGGCAGACAAGGACAGCCTGCAACTGCAGGTGCAGGTGCTCTCGGAGCAGATCGCTGCGCAGACGGAGAAGATGGCGGATCTCGAGCGCGCGCTGCTCGACGCGAGGCAGAGGCTGAACGATGCTGATCAAAAGTTGCAGAAGGTAACAAACTGATTCAAAATTATTTTTTCTATTACCTAGGTGCACTGACATACAGTCCAGATGGTAAGTCGTATCGTCGCTCAAGGGGTCTGTTAACCGTTCCAATAAAGCTTGGCTTGAACTCGACTGGCAATACGTCCATTCTACGGCATTTGTAGCGAGCCCACTTCAATTTCTTGTGAACTTTGGCTATGTGAAAAAGATTAACCCCATGGGAGTGGTCCCCTTTTGAAAGTATAGTAGCAAATTTTAAAGTCTAATCGTTTATTTAATTTAGGCCTACGGGGAACATATATTTTGTCATTTTTTCATTTTTTTTAAACCTACAACCGGATCGGAACGCTACTTCGACTGAGAAGATCCGGCAAGAAACTCAACGGGCTTGTCTTTTTTACATATTTTTTTTTTTTACATCGCCAGTTGCTTATATTTAATACGTACAAAGGGCGTATATTGGCTAATCAAAATGTTATATAATACAAATATTATGTTACTTTATCGGTACATTAGTAACGTGTTTAGATCAACACCGCCACAAAGACACCGACTACACTGGCACTGTTGTATCTAATTTTAGTTACAAAGTGGATACTACAAAGGTTACGTTAAATCACGGACGCGCTTGTTTACAACTTCCACAGTGAGCTTGTCTTGCCGCTTTCTAAGTTCCACGCGTATCGCATATTGTTTACTGTGTAACTTCACTAGGAACGCCTATGCAGGTTACCGTTCTAGGTAAACATTTCACTGAATTAATTTAGCCGTTTAATATAACGAGTGACAACCGGGGCATTGTCTCAATTTGAATTTGCAGATGAATTTATAACTATGAAGGCACGTCGGCGGGCTGTTTAACATTCGGCACGGCCTAGATCCCCGTGGAATGGGGCCATTGAATAATCATGATCGGTGTGAGCCGTGCAATTTCTAGCGCCCGATCTCTTTATCGCTATCCACGTCTATCACACCCGTAACACAATCAACTATCTGTATACAAACATAATAGGTACATCTTCCGTGCGTTGTACAGTCAACATCAAAAGTAGCTTGGTATCTGAAAATGATCGAAGGAATCGTAATGTACACGTCCTAATAGTATGACAGCAAAAAATCTCTGAAATATGTATCCATATACACGCACAATATTTCCAATTGCGATCATTAACTTTAGAAGGTGTCTACACCTTCTGTTGTCATTTTATTAGAACGTGTTCAACAATCTGATTCTCTGCACGTTTCAGAGACCGAGATACTTTTGATATGGACTGTACGTTCAGTTACCCCATCGGGGTAAACGCGTTCTAGTTGTGAAGTTATTGAGATTTTATATGTGTTCCCATTTGTATAAATCTAGCTTATGTTTTAAAACCAATTTCTGCAATTTAAAATAAAAAAACTGTTTCCACTGAGAAAATCCGGCAAGAAACTCAATGGTTACCCTCACGGTACACTGTACAATAGAATGAAAGATGTAAGACAGCACAATGTGAGCAGACAACACCATTGTCACTAAAAAGTACTACCTGGAGATAATAACACTTGTAGTACAGTATTACCAAGCTACTTAATTCTCACTCAATTTAAACTATAAACCTAGTTTAGTGAGGAGTGCATACCTACTCCCACTGTGCAGTAATTTCGTATCATATTTACATGAAACAATATGAAACCTATGATTGTTGAAAGTGAAAAGTAAACTATTTTGAGATGGTTCTACCTTAATCTGGATGTTATTACTGAAGGTGCAAATTAATAGCCTAGTCGATAGATTTTTCCTACATAGGCGCAAAAATTTAGTAAAAAAAAACACAACATGGCACTCAACACCTTGGAATGAGCTAGTAAAATAAACAGATTGTTTGAATCGTTCCAATTCTGTACTCCATTTGCGTATGGGGCCTCGTTTATAGTGAGGTGTACATCCATCGCGCCAACCGCACCAGATGCGCCTTTTTATTAAACAACCGAGATACGAGAGAATACAGATACGCGATATAAAAAATGTACGAATTAACTTTTATTTTAGATAGCCCAATGCTGTTTAGACATTCCAATGTGCCGGTTTCATTTGTGAAATAGTTTCGTAGGATTTGGCCTAGTTCAAACGCCCGGCGAGGAGTGAAAAGAATCTAATCGGAACGGAATTTAGTTTGAAATGACTGACTTATAATTTAAGAAAACTGAAACCCAGTGCGGGCTTATACATTAGCAACCCGTATCACGTTACTGGTATTGCGATACCATCACCATTGATCAACATAAGATTATTGACTGTGTGTTACCCCCTAATGGTTCAATGTTTAAATTAACATTGGTGATAGGGTGAGAAGCAGCAATAAATTGTTTTATCGCTTTAGAAGATTAAGATTAATGGCACTGGGCACCCGCTAACCTTGGTATCCTATTTTTCTTAACTAGTTAATTGTTGAAAAGTACCTAATTTAAAATGGCGACGACCGTTTGGTGCAGTGGCTTGAGTGTAGGCCGCTCGACTCACTGCACCGGGTAGTTGAGGGTTCGATTCCCGCCGAGGAAAATTTCAGAAATAGACTTTTCGTAATTTGCCAGGTCTGGGTGTCACTGGGATCGCCCCCAGTCCATTGTACGGTACCCATAGTACAAGCTTTGCTTAGTTTGGGACCATACAGTTGGTGTGTCAGTTTGGCGATATTTATTTATTTAGGTACTTATGTATGTATAGATGTGGTAATGGTATGCATGGATTACAGGAAATGCTTCAGCGTTCAGCACTAGAGACGCAAAAGTTGGAATTGCTGTCTAAGTTGAGTGAAGTGAGGCTGCGTGCGGCTGAACGGGGCATATTGGAGAGGTCGCCGCCGCCTGACGCCAGTGTAGCTGCCATGCCCGTCGCTAGACCTGCTCCACCCAGAGTATGTTCTTAACTATCAGGGGCCTAATCTCGCTCGATTTGCACTAGACTCGAAATACGTCAGCTTTTACAGTATTTCATAGTCCACTAACCACACGGCCGACTGATTTCTACTAAAAATCCGTCGGCATACCTATGACGACGGATTTTCACACATGTCGCCCACCTAGGCGACTTGTGTGAAGATTCGAGCGGTTAATAGACTTGGGCCCCAGATTTATTGTACTACTAACTGACCCGGCAAACGTTGTTCTGCCATATAAATTATTTCTATATTTCTAGGTGTGAAATGTATATTTCACACCTAGAAATATAGAAATAATTAACGATTATCATACCTACCAAATATACATAAAAATCGGTCTAGCCATTTCGGAGGAGTGCGATCATAAACACCGTGACACGAGATTTATATATACTATATAGTATTCCCGTTATAATGGTCGAAATTCGACCATAATTCATTTAGATTTCAAACGTCATTAAGATTTTATTGACAAATATTATTTGATACTGGCACGCAGAATGCACTATGGAAGTCCCGCCCTCCAAAAACTGTCACCGTTCGTCAGTCAGACAGTCAGTCGGTATGGAGGTTACAAAAGTGTGTGTCTCAATTCATAGTAGTGTGTGTAATGTTTTATTTAGCTATTGATTGTTATGTACCTCTAAGTATTATAATATTAAAATATTAGCATTCTGCACTCCTTCTCTATATAAACTATAAGTGTGCCAAATTTCATACTCCTCCGTCCGCGCAATTTTCGTATTCAGTGTTTGAAAGTATTACCTTCACGTATTAATATATACAGGTTGAAACAGAAAGGGTACCTATACTTTTTTTCAAAACTTAACTTTGTAATCCTTAAACTATCAGCTTAGGAGGAAATTTGAAAAAACAAAAAGAGTTACAGGGATACAGCTGTTGACAGATTTCATAAGTCTACAAAACCTTTAGTACCTCAACTGTCCCACAAAGCCGATAGTTTTAGATTTACAAAGTTAAGTTGCAAAAAAAAATAGTATAAGTACCCTTTCTGTTTCACCTATTATATATAGGTTGCACAGTTGGTAATTGAATGTGTTGTATCGTCAGACGCCGCCGGCGAACTACGGGCGGCAGATCGAGCGCAACACGCACATGTACTCGTCGCTGCCGCGCTCGGCGGCGCTGGCGGCGGCGGCGGAGACGCGCGTCGCGTTCGGTAAACAGAACAACATGGTGGTGGCGCGCGGCCGCGGACGCTCCGTGCCGAACCTAGGTCTCTGCGAACACTTGCCCCATGCCCGCTGCCCGCTGCCCGCAACGCGCATGCCCCGATGTCACCCAAGGCTTTTTGGTCCAAACTAACGTCGCCTGAATAGGCATTGTTCGTTGTACACTTATTAATCTTGAAGAAGACGACTTCACCACAAAAATCCACTTCCAAATCGCGTATGACCCGACCGATGTTACTCTAATACATCCATTAGCTAGAAGACGCCACTCTAATCATTTGCTCCAAGCTAATGCTGTCCATAGATTTAGGAAGCGCAGCGAAGATTTCTGAGGTCTGTGATGATATCAGATAAGCTTTTGAAGGTAATCCTCGCGGACCAACCACCCTAGGAATAACTTGCATCGAAAGGAAGCGGTGGCGACGTCATTGTGATTGCAGGGGAGGCAGCTTGTGATTGGTCGACCGTTAATCTTATATAACTTACTAAGCGTATGTGTTTCGGAAACTTTTGTCCTAAAGTGCGGAGTTCAAAGGGTGGTTGCTGTGGGTATCCTAGCTGCATTGGAAATACTGCTGGTATTAAAATAGCCTGTCATTGAGGTAGTCAAGTCCTCCAGTAGTAGTCCTAAAATCTATTCCAAGTTTAAAAGCCATTGTGAAATTTCAAAGTGTCCATGGTAACAATATTACTGGATAAAGCGCAATTAACTCCTATGCCCCAATAAATACATTCGCCTATCGGCTTTCTTAGCTTCTAATCGATGTTATTCCAAATAAGTGTTGTGCGTATAATTTACGATCTAACTTGTTCTAGTATCTACCACGAAGCATGTTCGCAAACCGCTGCTGATGTAAAGGCTGCATGCCGCTTTACCTGTTACTAAGGGTAGGCCTTGTTTCCTCATGGCACTTCACGAGGAAATAATGTCTACCCTTTATTATTGTAAATGTTGTGTAATTATTTAGGTATGTTAGCAACTTTAATAAACTTACCATAAAATCATCTTCATTTGAAGAGCCAGAAGCAATAATGTGAAATGGGTCTTAGCAGTGTTGATTGATTCGTTCAGGGTTGATACGAAATTACATTTGGTCATTTTCTTTATGGGCCACAGGGTCAGGGTCAAAATAACCCTGATCCTTTATGTTTAATATATTAGGGGTTACAATGTCAGGGTCAAAATAACCCATTGTTGTTTCCTTTATGGTTGATGCATTAGGGGACACAGGATTAGGGTTAATTTACCATTGGTTTTTCTCATCAAGGGTTGTAACCCTTGTTGAGAATTATGTATAATTACCCTGATCTTTTCATTTATGTTTCATGCATTTTGGGCTAGAATGATTTATTTTGGGTCACAATAACCCATGGTCCTTAGGGAACGTATTCATACTACGTGAGGGAGGGAGGTAGGTCTTCAAAATACCACGCTTGGTCACAGGGGCGGGGGAGCTTAGGTTTTTGTCTCGTAGTCAATATCCTTTAGGGAAATCTCGCGCTTTTTCGAGTTATATTCAAAAAGTTCGAGTTATAAGAAAAAATATTCAGAACCGTATTTATGAATTACTACGTGAAAACTAGAAGGGGGTCTTGGCATATACTACGGGTGGTCACCAAGGGGGTAATTTTTTTTTTAATGTGTCACGTGGTATGTGTAAACGTTCCCTTACCTGTCTTCTTGACATGTGTGATGCATTCCAGCGGAGAAGGAGGAGTGCATCCCCCGCGGCAGCCCGTCCCCGTCGCTGCGCGAGCCGCGCGCGCGCCTGCCCAGCGGCGGCGTGCGGCTGGAGGGCGCCGAGCTGCAGCGGCCCGCCAGGGTCTCCACGCCGCAGCGCGCCCGCCCGCCGCTGCCCTGGTAACTAGAGCGTGTTCACAACAGAACTCTGAACACCACTCCAGGGCCCTAACCACGCTAGCTACTCAAATTGTAATAGAAAAGCAAAAGCTAGCGATTGCGTTTCAAACGCTCCGCTTTTGACGTTTTGCTGACACCATACCATATCAATGTCAGTAGAAATCGTGAAGCTCGTGTCAGCAAAACGTCAAAAGCGGAGCGTTTGAAACGCAATCGCTAGCTTTTGCTTTTCTATTACTATTTGAGGAGTTAGCGTGGTTAGGGCCCTGGACTGAATAGACTTGAATCTCAACTAATATCTCCTACACTGCGCTCGAAAATGCTTACGCGGGGAGCTCGGGCTCGTGTTAATAAATCGATCGCAAATCTGGGAGCGATCTTGGAAATGTCATTCCAGTACAAAATGACATGTCAAAAGCGTACTCAAAACCGGTCTCAGACTTAAGATAGATACTAATATATTTATATAAGTACTGAGTTGGTTTTTTTTTTACAACTTACCGACTCACTTCATCGGGTGGTCGCACTTTCGAATTCTTTTAAGGGCAAATTTCGGAAAGTCCCTGCGTTTTCCTCGGTCTCGGCGTCACCAGGATCGCCAAGGCATGATCGCCCGGAATCATCGTAAGGTATCAATAGTACAATCGTCGCTTAGTTCGGGAACATACCGTCAGTGTGTCAGTCTGGTGCCATTGTATTTAGCGAGTGATCGTGTCAGGCAAACGACGGACGTGCGCTCGTGGGACTGCGAGATGACGTGCGGCTGGCTGGAGAGCCTGGGGCTGGCGGGCGCCGCGGCCGCCGCGCGCGCCTGGCTCGGGCCCGCGGGGCCGCGCGGCGCGCTGGCCGCCGCCTCGCACGCCGCCATCGAGAAGGAGCTCGCCCTCAAGCATCCCATGCACAAGAAGAAGATCATACTCGCGCTCACCGATCTGCTGGTGAGCCGCTTTATAGTAGATCAGCATTCATCCCCGGCTCCGTCCGCGTCGTATTTGTGATATAGATTGAGCTTTCTTTCTACCAGTGATTTTTTTTATTTTTCGGAAATTTCATTTTCAAATATATTTAGATACTTTTGTTTCCAAACAATTTTGACTTGCAAATATTGTGTAATGTTGTATTAGTCACTATGACTATATCGCGCCGGTCTGCCTGAATCGGATTTCCGCGTGAACGTTTAGTATTTCCTTGGGAAACCGGGGCATTAAAAAGTGTGGTGACGGAGTCAGTAACTGGTCGGTGTGGCAGGGCGGGCACGGCGACGCGCTGCTGGCGGCGGCGGGGCGGCTGGACACGGGCTGGGTGCTGCGCTGGCTGGAGGACGTGGGCGTGTGCGGGGCGCGCGCCGCCGCGCACGACGCGGCGCTGGACGGCCGCGCCCTGCACCGGCTCACGCACGCCGAGCTGCACGCGCACCTGCGCGTCGCCATCAAGCTGCACGCGCTCGCCATCCGCCGAGGTAAGACGACGCGGCGCTGGACGGCCGCGCCCTGCACCGGCTCACGCACGCCGAGCTGCACGCGCACCTGCGCGTCGCCATCAAGCTGCACGCGCTCGCCATCCGCCGAGGTAAGACGACGCGGCGCTGGACGGCCGCGCCCTGCACCGGCTCACGCACGCCGAGCTGCACGCGCACCTGCGCGTCGCCATCAAGCTGCACGCGCTCGCCATCCGCCGAGGTAAGACGACGCGGCGCTGGACGGCCGCGCCCTGCACCGGCTCACGCACGCCGAGCTGCACGCGCACCTGCGCGTCGCCATCAAGCTGCACGCGCTCGCCATCCGCCGAGGTAAGACGACGCGGCGCTGGACGGCCGCGCCCTGCACCGGCTCACGCACGCCGAGCTGCACGCGCACCTGCGCGTCGCCATCAAGCTGCACGCGCTCGCCATCCGCCGAGGTAAGACGACGCGGCGCTGGACGGCCGCGCCCTGCACCGGCTCACGCACGCCGAGCTGCACGCGCACCTGCGCGTCGCCATCAAGCTGCACGCGCTCGCCATCCGCCGAGGTAAGACGACGCGGCGCTGGACGGCCGCGCCCTGCACCGGCTCACGCACGCCGAGCTGCACGCGCACCTGCGCGTCGCCATCAAGCTGCACGCGCTCGCCATCCGCCGAGGTAAGACGACGCGGCGCTGGACGGCCGCGCCCTGCACCGGCTCACGCACGCCGAGCTGCACGCGCACCTGCGCGTCGCCATCAAGCTGCACGCGCTCGCCATCCGCCGAGGTAAGACGACGCGGCGCTGGACGGCCGCGCCCTGCACCGGCTCACGCACGCCGAGCTGCACGCGCACCTGCGCGTCGCCATCAAGCTGCACGCGCTCGCCATCCGCCGAGGTAAGACGACGCGGCGCTGGACGGCCGCGCCCTGCACCGGCTCACGCACGCCGAGCTGCACGCGCACCTGCGCGTCGCCATCAAGCTGCACGCGCTCGCCATCCGCCGAGGTAAGACGACGCGGCGCTGGACGGCCGCGCCCTGCACCGGCTCACGCACGCCGAGCTGCACGCGCACCTGCGCGTCGCCATCAAGCTGCACGCGCTCGCCATCCGCCGAGGTAAGACGACGCGGCGCTGGACGGCCGCGCCCTGCACCGGCTCACGCACGCCGAGCTGCACGCGCACCTGCGCGTCGCCATCAAGCTGCACGCGCTCGCCATCCGCCGAGGTAAGACGACGCGGCGCTGGACGGCCGCGCCCTACAGATTGTTTCTTTTTTATTCATCATTTCATTATTCATTTATCTTAACGGCCCTCGTTTATCGACTCTCAGACGACTACCGAAACTGTCCAGAGTAACAAAAGCCAATCTTTATTGATGTTATATATATACTTCCAGGGATCCAAGTCCTCCGCGATAACCAGTTCGACCCCGACACGATGATCCGGCGCGCGGCGGAGGGCGAGAGCATCCCGGTGGGGGCGGGGCCGGGGGCGGGGGGAGCGGCGGCGGGGGGAGCGGGGGAGGGCGAGGGGAGCGGGGAGGGGCTGGTGCGGGCTAGTGAACTAGCGCGCTGGTCCAGCCACCGCGTCATGCAGTGGCTCAAGGAGATCGACCTCGCCGAGTACGCGCCCAACCTCAGGGGAGCCGGTCAGTCGCATTACGCTATACTAAACGTCAATAGCCTATTGGTTAGTGAGGCTGCTTTCGTAGCCGAGAGGCTCCGGGTTCGATCCCGTTCCTGGCAATTAAACTATTGACGTGAAGCCACTCCTAACACAAGCATTAGATTAGGCTTGAGGGGAAATATTAGTTATGAGATAAACTCACATAGCCAGTATAAAAAAAAAAAACTGTTGACCAATTTACTACAGAGCACTACGATACAGGAAAATATTGCTGCTTTTAGACATCGCTTACTCATAGACGTCGCCTAAAACAGGTTGCCTGAAAAGTCATGGTACCGCCTGTACCTACCGAGTGGTTTTCAATGGGAACAATCCATTACTATATTCACAGTTTTCGTATCATGTCGGAAGCGACAGCTCCATCTTTCTTCTAATTCATTGGTAAAAGGAGCATGTAAGCTGTTGTTTCCGACATCGGAAACTTTCCATCGACTGTGAATACCGCGTAGGAGTCATTTTCGACACCGCATGTTAGGGAAATTTTTATCACTGCGACGGACATTTTCCTTTATAAGGTTTGACGAGCACCTATCATTACCTCCTTATCACACCGGACACTCGATTCGTATGTTATTAATAAATATCGCCCGACGAACATCGCTTGTACTATGGGTACCGTACAATGGACTGCGGTCGATCCCAGTGACACACAGACCAGGGAAAATTACGAAAAGGCCTCGGATATTTACCCTGATGGGAATCGAACCCGCAACCACCCGCTGCAGTGGGCTGAGCAGCCTACGCTCGAACCGCTGCGCCAAGCAGTCGCCAAATTAACAGCGGTTTTGCAGGAGTTCACGGCGGGCTGATGTTACTCGAGCCCCGCTTCACGGCGGAGCTCCTGGCCGCGCTACTGAACATTCCAGCCAACAAGACCCTGCTGCGGCGGCATCTCACGCAAAGGTAACGTCAATCACGACAGTTTTAACATCAACACTATGTCCTCTAACATTCAGACTACCTACATTATTTACCTACTAATAATCATTTAGCCCTTTTAACGTCCCACTACTCATGGGCACGGGCCTCCCCTCAACACGAGGGGGATTCAGGCCATAATACACCACGCTGGCCCAGTGCGGGTTGGCGGATTTCACATGTCTTTTGAAAATTGGTTAGATCTTCTAAGACATGCAGGTTTCCTCACGATGTTTTCCTTCACCGTAAACTAGTAATAATCATATAGAAACTATTATTCGCACATAATAAAGTAAAATAAAAATAAAAAAGCTTTTTATTCCACATCCATGATCCAAGTTCTGTTGGTTAGTAAATTACTTAATTAAAAGGAAAAAAAATATAAAATAAACACAAAATAATAATAACAAAAGATAAAGGAGAAAAAATAAAAACAAAAAAAAAAAATATTCGCACATAGAAAAATCCAGTGGTGCGAGCCGGGGTTTGAACCCAAGACCTGGTACCCCCGCAAGACGCGTGCTTTATCCAATAGGCTATCACAACTATTTACCTACTGATTTCATTATTTTTGTTGTAGATTCAACGACCTATTAGGGAAGGATGTGATTCAGCAGAAACGTAATGCCGAACAGACGCTCGGTTACCAACCACTTACTGCAACAACCAAATATAAGGTACCTACATCATTATCACAGTCCGTTTGATGCGCTTCGGTTGGGTTAAGGCATGTCTATTAAATATTATTCTTTTAAGTAGGCGTATCCACAGTAGAAGGCCGAGATGTTTTTTAAAACTAAATATAATTGCATTGCCACGCAATGCATCTTGGAAGTACAGGGTCCACAATTTAAAGGCTTAGAAGCAAATTATTTAGAATATACCAACGACCCGCACAGCCTTTGTCTACTATTTATAAGTTTAATTATAATGAATTATACATATAAGCCTTCCGGAATATATTTTCTAAATTATAGTGGAACCGCATTAAAATTCCATTGGGTAGTTTAGAAGAACTAAGCAGACACATTACATTATCGATTATATCCAGTAGACGCGGCGATCGTTTCTAGTACCATATTCGGAAGACAGATCTTAAGTTTGAGAGCTATCTTGGAAATGTCATTCTTACGTCACACCAGTATACAAAGCGTACTCAAGACCACTCTTATACTTGAGATCGATTTATTAATACGAGCCTATGTGTGTGTATTAGTGATGTAACGAATATTCGCATTCGCATATACTCGCATATTTTTTGATATTCGCATTCGCATTCGCAAGAATCTATGCGAATGTTTGGCGAATGTTTTTGAAAAACATAAAGGAAATTATCTATAGACGGATATGGAATGTTAACAACTAGTAAGAATTATATATTATTAAAACAAACTTGCTGATAGGGTGGCCCTTATTGCACCGCTTTTAGGTTCATAAAGCAGCTTATTACGCACTAGTAGTGTATCAGGATTTCTCTGACGCTCGTGGACCACAGTTGTTGACTGACAAGTTTACATTGCCAATTAAATGGTATTAGGCGCCTACGGGGCATGTAGTTGATAATGATGATGACAGACGTACGCTTGGCGCAGTGGTTCGAGCGTAGGTCGCTCGCGTCACAGCACGTAGTAGTTGTGGGTTCGATTCCCGCCGGAGCAAATTTCGGAAATGGCCTTTTCGTAATTTGCCCAGGTCTGGGTGTCACTGGGATCGCCCCCGGTCCATTGTACGGTACCCATAGTACAAGCGTTGCTTAGTTTGGGACCATACAGTGTTTGGGACCATGGTGTGTCAGTCTGGTGATATTTATTATTATGATTTATTTATTTATTTATACTATTTGCAAGAAAATAACGAACGAATAATTACGAAATCGCTGTTTGTCAGGTACCAAAGAAGAGCCAGTTCTCGTTGAAGCGCAAGAAGAGCAAGGACGAGCTCGACCTCGGCGACCTGGTGTGTCCGCTGCACGACGACTTCTCAGGTGACATTACCACATCGCCAGTAAGTCGCCCACTAACCACACTAATATCTATCTATATAGCACAGTTATCAAAGCCCAACATCATCAACAAACATCTCAATCCTATATTATGGCCAAAATCGATGTAGAATGTTTGTCAACAAATCCTGTTTTGTTTTTATTAGGTACTAGCTGTGCCCAACGCCTTCGTCCGCGTAGTATTTAACTTAACAAAAAAATCGGGATAAAAAGTATCATATGTGTCAATCCCGGTTATAAACTATCTATGTTCCAAATTTCATCCAAATCCATTCAGTAGTTTTTGCGTGAAAGAGCAACAAACATACATAAACTTTCGCATTTATAATATTAGTAGGATAGCTGTGCCCGCGACTTCATCCGCGTGGACTTTTATATTTATTCACCTATTAGACCTTCTCTGGACTTCCACAAATAATTCAAGACCACAATTTGCCAAATCGGTCCAGCCGTTCTCGAGTTTTAGCGAGACTAACGAACAGCAATTCATTTATATATATATATAAGATTTCTTAAACAATAAATGCTTGATGGGTAATGTCGAGAAAACGCTCAGTAAGTATTTTTTGCACGTATTACTATAGAAAATGATGGTGGTGATATTACAACATTACATATTAAGTAGAAAATCAATCAATACCCTACATGGATTGTCGATATACTTATCGCATTTGGCTTCAATATAGACTTATTAGCATTGCTTTGTACAGAGATCGCAAAGAGAGCGCAAAGGACATTGCGGTGTCTCCGCGTCGTATTCGAAATAGAAACGATACTATATATTTATAAATGGCCGAGTGAGATTTAATTTCATTTTTTTCGCAAAATTGTTGTATTCTCGAGTTTGTTTATGATTTTTGGTTGCAAACTTATCGCTAAAATAATGAATGTTTAGACAGTCGAACGTGTTATCTTATGTTTTACGAGGATCTGTGCTCACTGACAGACTGCATAATAATTAATTATAATTTTAGCCCTTTTGACGTCCCACTCCTGGGCACGGGCCTCCCCTCAACACGAGGGGGATTCAGGCCATAATCCACCACGCGCTGGCCCAGTGCGGGTTGGCCGATTTCACATGTCTTTCGAAAATTGGTTAAATCTTCTAAGACATGCAGGTTTCCTCACGATGTTTTCCTTCACCGTAAGCAAGTGATAATCATATAGAAATTATGATTCGCACATAGATTTCGAAAAATCCAGAGGTTCGAGCCGGGGTTTGAACCCGAGACCTGGTAGCCCGCAAGACGCGTGCTTAACCAATAGGCTATCATTGCTATAGCACAGAACACTTCGAGCAGAAAATAGTCTTACCACATCGTAAAAGAATTCATATTTTATTGTTTTGTAATATGAAAGAGCAGTAGAAGATTAACATGAGCAATGTAATTATAACACAAACAAAGTGCTATTACTGTGCGTTATTCGTTACTAAATTAAAATTATTTGCTGTGCCTTCCTAACGGTAAATGACATGCGAAACCCGAACAATATCGGGGTATTATAGTGGTTTAATGATCAGATCAGAACTTTATTTTAGCGATGCGTTTGCTCACAAATTATATATTTTTTAGCTATACACGTTTTTAGTTACGTTTTGAGTGTTTTAGTTTGCGTTACGAACATTGAATGTGGCTGAATTTCGTGAAGGAACGATAAAAGTAGGTATAATTCGTGTCGTATGCGTAAAAGTATCACAAGTCTACAAGAAATCGAGAAAGGTATGGTTATTTTCTACTGCACTGTTTCAAAACAATGTGTGTACGCACAGTAGTTTGGATTGAATACTTTCTTTTAATTCTTAACACTGGTTTTGGGATTCTTTGGTTTCGGGTGTTACACTTTTTTATGTTTCTACAGGTGTGAATATTTAATAAAATTTTAACATGGCATTTTTAATACTTAAAACATAATTAATAGAGACTGTGAATTAAATAGTAACCGAAAAACAATTTATAATCTTGATATTTGAAATAACACATTATAAATTATGTATGAACATTTAAAATGAGTCAATTGATACTGAAATTGAGATTTTAGTCGCTCCATACGTAATTTTTCCTTGTAACGACCGAGTTCACTAATAGGCCATTAGATTATTTAACAATAGTTCAATATACATATTGTTAACAATCGTTTAATGGTCTAAAAGTCTGTTAATTGGTGATCTCGGGTGCGGATTGTTTATTGCTGAGCTACCGTTAGTATCTACTTATATTTTTTTATAGTTATTTTAACGGATCTGGGTACTAGCCCTTTGAGCCTTAGTACTTATAATGCGATTGGGTGTTGCCAACAGACGATGAGAGTAAAGTCAGCAGCAGCGGGCGCCGCGTCGGATGCCTGTCCCCCGCGTGACGAGCCGCGACACTAGCGACACCTGCCCACGCCGCGCACATTTAACTATTTCTAATTAAGCGTCTCCCAGACAGTCGCAAACGCGTTGGCGATTCCAGATAAATGTCTCTTGTACCTAATGCCGGTATTAATAAATCGATCTCCTGTTAATGTTGTCCTGGGATGTTACGAATTTCCTGTAGGTAAAAGACAAGGACTGAAATACGAATTCTGAATGTAGGAGTGGCAGTTCAAGTCAAAAGGGGGCCGTTGTCCCCTTCCCCCCTCGGTACGATGCAAGCCAGTATAAAATGACAACTCAAAGGTGTACTCGAGTTTGGTCACACAGTTGAGATTGATTACTTAATACCAGCCATAATAGTCTGTAAGGTTGGGAAAAATACAAATAACCCTAGGTTGTAGCTGTCACGCTATGCTGCGTTTGCACCTGTCTGCGAGAGTCCTTTCTCTAAAAGCAGCTCAATCATAACGGGTATGAAAAATTAATCATGATTTTAAAAAATGGCAAAGTACGTACCCTCGCCCGGGGTACCGCATGGTGAATTATTTCTATCGAGGTCTTCGTCTTAATTTAATATTACCTGGTGCTAAATTCTTTATTTTGGTATTATGGGCGTAAAAATCTAAATAAGATATTAAAGAGACTTGGTCCTCGGCGTTCAAAATGTCCAAGGTAATTATTTAGGTAATAAGGAACTAAATCTATGAAATTTTAATATGAGCAACTGCCAAAAGTCAAGTCAATGTTCATAGATTTATGAGCGATTTTGAAGAATCAAAAATCTTTTTTACCTGATATTTTAAGTGTAGCTTGGATTTCAATACTAGGGCAGCTGGTCAGCGAGAATGTACATGTGGAAATGTCAAAAAAGCTTAATTAAATGCAATCCGATAAAATATGAGTTCCGATGTTTAACCAACCGCTCGCGTCGTTCTATTTTGCCATTGTCTGTCTATGACGCCCAAAATATTAATCATACGGAACAATAGACATTCCACTATATATTTTTTTTTTTAAAAACACCAATTTGAATATGTTTTTAACGCATTAATAATACAAAGGTGCCTACAAATGTGCTCGAAGTTCATCGATGTTGCGATAAAAAAAGACAACAAAAATGTGGTAACAACGGTTGTTCAACAGAATCTATGAGCAAATGTGTAGGAATCTTTCAGTTGCCTATTGCTCTTGCGCAGTTAGCAATGGCGGGTAACCATAACAACGATCAGTAAAAATCGAGTTAATTTTTAAACACCTTTACATTCTAAAGAATATTACCCTCAAGTTAATGTAATCCATTGCAAAGCGTTTTTGAGAATGAATTGTTATGCAGGTCATGGCTATGAAGCCTTTGAATTTGGGGGCACTTTGCTTACAAATAAGTTATGTAATGTAAAATATATTTAATTATTATCGTTTGTTACAAACTTTGCGGTACTTAGCTCTTTTTACAAATAATTAAGTAGCTTACTAGAAACCGACTGAAAATTGACAATATTAATCTGGTCTCATTTCTAATTGCTGGAAGTAATTTTCAAATAGTGTTAAGAGTTATATCGGTTAATATATTTACCAACTTAGATAATAATTATGGAGCAACACACGAGTTGTTCAACGAGTCTTCTTTGTTAACGTTTTAAAAGTGTATTTATTATAAATAGTTGTTAAGATATGGACTGGTTTCGTATGGACATTCTATGATTCTTTATGAATGAATACATGTAGTGAATGTGTTAATCGGTAATCGGTATTAAAAGAATATCGTGTGAAACTAGTCTGAGCCTGATTTACGAAATTTATCTTAATCTAACATTTACAAAAAAAAATTTAAAGATTGTAAAACAGGCTTTAAAGGCACGCGTTAACTTGATACACACCGGATATGTATGGGCGAAGCACCAGCCGACAGTCAGTATTTTTTTATCCGAAATAAATTTTATCCGTTGCATGCAGGTTGACGCGTACCTTAAATTAATTATCTAATTTATCAGCACAATATTGTTAACTTTCGATGAGGTATTGTTTCTTTAACATTTTTGAAGCATTTTACACGTATTATTGACGCAATAACTAGATTAATCCAAGATCCTGTTCCTACACTTCGTGCCAAAAGTTATGAACGTTGTAAGCCCTTTACGATAGTCCCTTGTCTTCCATAGTTTTATTATACGAGATACGGGCCGTCAGTTATGATCGGCGCCAAATATCATTGAAACAACAGAACCTTTGTACAATAATGTATTGAAACATTTTTTACAATACCTTAAAATCATAAAATATAGAATTTAATTAGTTTAATAAATATTGAATGAACACAATTAGTTTAATTTGTATCAAATATCTGCTGGGATTTCATTAACGTTGCGTCTGCACTTTTCAATACTTTGAGGCCCTCTGAGAACAACGAGCGAATAATAATAATAATAGATATCGCCTGACTGACACACCAACTGTATAGTCCCAAACTAAGCAAAGCTTGTACTATGGGTACCATACAATGGACTGGGGCGATCTCAGTGACACCCAGACCAGGGCAAATTATGAAAAGGCCATTTCCGAAATTTACCCCAGCGGGAATCGAACCCGCAATCACCATGTGCAGTGAGCCGAGCGGCCTACGCTCGAGCCACTGCGCCAAGCGGTGAAGCGATATAAACGGAAGATTTGGCAAAATAATCCGGTTCTCGGCTGTAAAGACATCTCGATAAGGTCCCTAATTAATTACAAACCTTTCCCGCGTCCCTTGCGGCGCAGTTCGGCTATTCTCTCCACTTCGGTTTCCTCTTCGACTTCTTTCTCTCTTCTCTGCGCCTCTTCGGTGGCTTGTTTCAAAAGAGACTCTTCTAAAAATGTTAACTCTGAAAATTGCGCATTATATACTCATTGAAGATGCCTAGAACGACAGTTACATACGAAAAGAGCATTTATACCCGAGATATACTATAATAGGTGAAACAAAAAGGGTATACATTTTTTTTGGCAAATTTACTTTGTAAATCTGAAACTATCGGCTTTATGACACAGTTGAAGTACTAAAGGTTTTGTAGACTTGTGAAATCTGTCAACAGCTGTATTCCTATAACACCTTGTCTTTCAAGTTTCAGAAAGTTATGTTTTGAATAAAAATATATACCTTTTCTGTTTCAACCTGTATATTATCTATTTCTTCCAAAGTTAATTGTCCGAAAAAAAGTGTGATGTTACTAGAAAGCCTCGGATCCATGTTGATCCAGGGCCCGTTGAAGATGGCCCCGGCGGTGGGGCGCGCCTTGGCGTCGGGCTCCATGAGCACCGTCACCTGCTGCTTGCACTCCGCCGACAGCTGGTTCACCACGTTCGTGCGGAACCGCCACTTGCGCATCATCTGACACAACACCACAGATATAGATTTACATAGATAACGCAAGTATCACGATTTGTATTGAAACCAAGCGTGCCAAAATTTAACACCTACTGTGACGTCACAGATGGCGGGAAATCCAAACCGATTCAAAGACACCGATGCCGCAGATACCCCTCCGCCCGCTACGATTCTCTCGGGTGAATATCTCGCGTATACTCATATTTTTGATATCTGTAGTCGCGCGGACTGTAAGTTAGCGGCGACCAACCTTCACGCTTAGTCGGGGTTTCGTACACGCGAAGTACATGCATTTGCGTTATCTATGTAAATCTATATCTGTGCAAAACACCTTCTACCTACTACTCACGTACAGTAGCTTCACCGTGACTATTACGCTCGCTACTCGCTAACGTCAATGTAAAACTGTTATTATAATTTTACGTAGACCCTAGCGAAATAATAATAGTGAAGTAAAAGCAGCGGTCGATCAACCGCATAGTTAAGACATGGGAGTTATTAGACAAATTAGACGTGCCTTTATTTCTTATAGCTTGTGGTCTCTTTCTGGTGAGCGACTGATTCAACCATACAGAAAAGCTTTAACACGTAAATATTTGAGAGGCGTTAGAGGATCTAAAATCACGATGTGGGGTTTAATTAAATTAAAATGTAAAGTGGAATAAAATGCCCAAGACAAATGCGGTCGCGCGGTATGTTGTCCACTTTGGAATTTGATAATTCTTTACAAACTATGCGTACGTGCGTACCTATGTTTGACCGCCTAGGTACGCGTTTGCGGGACGCTTTATCCATACCTGTTTCTCATACAATTTCTTGACGGACGTCTCGTTGAAAGGCAAGGCCTTATTTAGCATCGTGTAAAGAATGATGCCAATGGACCAAATGTCCGCCAGTTTGGGCAGATAGGGCACGCCCTTCAGCACCTCGGGCGCCGCGTAGGACAGCGAGCCGCAGTAAGTCTCACTCAGCAAGTCCCGGTCACGCTGACGCACGTTCCGGGCGAAACCGAAATCGGTAATTTTCACATTGTAATTTGACGTAATCAATATGTTTTCGCATTTCAAATCTCTGTGCGCGATATTCAGGGTGTGAATGTACTGGAGTCCTGATAAGATCTGCCGCGTCCAAAGTCTACTCTGGTTCTCCGGTACGGCGCCGTTCTGAGTCAAAAAGTCTAGCAAATCCCCGTTTTCTGCGAAACGTAGAAAAATGAAGTATTTAGCGCGGCGTTGGAATATGTGCGATACGTGCACCACGTGCGGGTGGTTTATTCTTATTAGAACGTCTAGTTCGCGCGGCAAGAATTTTGTGAGGTAGTCTCGCGGGGCCTGCGCCGTGTCTATCACTTTGCAAGCCATTACTGTGTGACGCGTCTCGTCGATGATATGCGTCGATCTGTAAACCTGCAAACATTGCAATTTATTATGCATATACCTAGACTGAACCGTCTCAGATCGTCCACCATATCATTATAATCGCTTACCTTAGCGTATGAACCTTCGCCGACAATACTTTCTAATATAAAACCTTTTTCTTGTAATATTGCGATGTCCGATTGTGTTGTACTAAGATCCACCTTCTCGGTCGCAGGACCCATTTATGTTATAATCCCAAACATGATTTCATTTTCACTTTAGTCGGTAACATACTTGTTCACTATTATTTTATGGTCTACAGTGTTTCATTTCAAAATATTATGTGCATTTTGTGTGTAAGCAATAGTTAAAATGTGTTAAGGTATTGACATTTGTCATCTTTTTAATCATAAAGTTTTATATATTTTGATGGCAAGTCACAGACTTCTAAATACTATGTATAAGTGGCAAGTATTTGATAAACGCGTATATGATCCTTCTTTATAAAAATAATTACCATGAAGTTGATGAACGCTTCATTTCGTTCACATCATATGTGTTGTTAACAATAGACGTATCAGGTAAACACCCGTCTTTATCCGATTTTGTATTATCTAAGGCTTCTAGTTTCTTTTGAAGCTGAGATCTCTCGTCTCGAGCTTTCTTATAAGCCATAGTTTCCTGAGCCGTCCATTCTAAAACATCAAACCAAGTATAACCAATAAGAAGAACTAAGAACGTCACTTTCTGCATCTCTAGCTAATAAAATAAAAATAAGTTATTACCCAGCAATCTGGAATCCATTGCGATCCATTCACTGTTAATAATTTGATCAATCTTTATTCTATTCTGAAAACTTGGCTCCAACATTAACGTCACTAAACGCTTACAATTCTCAGATAGCGCGTCGACGAATCGCGAGCGAAATTTCCAATTTCTGCTCAACTGTGCTTGGTAAAGTTGTTTTATATGCTTATCTTCGAAGGGCATCGCTCTGTTCAACATCACGTAAACCACGATGCCCAGCGACCATATATCCGTGGGCTTAGGGTAGTACGGCGCGCCCTGGAGGATCTCCGGAGCGGTGTAGGACAAAGAACCGCAGAAGGTTTCACTGTGGATGTCTTTAAGTTTTTTATCGACGCACAGACGAGCGAAACCGAAGTCGGATAGCTTAGCGTTTTGGTTCGCCGTGAGGAGTACATTCTCACACTTGATGTCTCTGTGCGCTATCTCCAGTTCGTGCATGTACTGGATCGCGAGCGCCAGCTGTCTGGTCCAAATCCTCGCCTGGTCCTCATGCACGGCGCCCTTTTGTAGTATGTGCTCCAACAAGTCTCCGTGTTCCATGAACCGCATGAATATGAAATACTTGAACCTTCTCTGGAATATACTGTGCGTGTGCACTAGGTGCGGATGGTTCAGTTTTATCAGCATGTCTATTTCTCTGGGAAGAAACTTTCTCACGAAATCTTTCGGCGCGGTGGTGGTGTCGATCACTTTGCACGCCAGTACAGACAACTTGTCGTTTTTATTCGGATTTCTGTATTCTGCTAGGTATACCTGTTTAATTGTTTTAGATGTAAAATAAAATAAATTTTTTATATATGTTATTGATTACTTTACAACGCTTAGGTACCCTCCCTACCTTGGCATAGGACCCTTCGTTGACCTTTTTTATCATCTTGTAACCACGTGTCGCCAATGTCAATTGTTCAGATCCACTGAGTTTTAATTCGTCTTCGATTTGGTGAAACTGCGAGTATAATCGTATTACTATTGGCACTATAGACATAAATACGATACTACATATATAAAAAAATATGTAAAAGTATATATACAATTTCACCAATACCTGCGATTTACCCTCCATTTAATCTTCTTTCCTTTGTTTTGCAGTTAAATTTGCTAAAGATTTTATCATCTCACTAGCCTGTGGATGAAACTTGTTTATAAGTGTAGGTTATATTTGACTATAGTTCATTCGTAAACTAGTCAAAAAACTTTCACACAATGTGACCAGAAAATTTGATTCAGTATTTACCCTGTAAGCAGAATTCCTTTGCGGTCCTTCTAATATATCGCCCTGTTTTTTAGGTGGGTTCTTGCGTGACTCCGCCAATCTACGACGTTCCTCTTTAGCACGTTTCAATGCCGACTCTTCGACTGCGTTTAAAGCTATTAACATATTCCAAGAACACTGAATTAGTTAAAACACGCAACGAAGCGGAATAATTAAAATTAATATTACTCACTGGTGAGTCTACTGTCCATAGAAATCCATTCGGAATTGAGTACTTGTGTAGAAGAGTGGCGCAGTCCTGGATCCGGCTCCAACAGATGCTTCACAACGCTCTTACATTCGAGAGAGACCATAGCAGCGACGCGAGACCGAAACCTGTACTTCTTTGCCATCTGCTGTTCGTACAACTTGCGCATGCGCGTGTCATCGAACGGCATGGACTTGTTCAGCATAACAAACAACACGACGCCCAACGACCACAGGTCCGTCGGCTTCGGAGAGTACGGCTTACCGCGCAGGATCTCCGGGGCCGCGTATGACATAGAACCACAGTAGGTCTCGCTCTGAATCAGCTGGTCATGGTCGTCAACGCAGAATCGTGTGAACCCAAAGTCCGAAAGCTTGACGTTGAAATTCGCCGTCAATAGGATGTTCTCGCATTTGATGTCCCTGTGCGTGATCTCCAATTCGTGTAGATATTGCAGGCCCAATGAGAGCTGTCGGATCCACACCCTTGACTGGTTCTCAGACACGCAGCCGTTCTTCAAGATATACCCCAGGAGGTCCCCATTTTCGGAAAATCTCATAAAAATATAGTATTTGGTTTTCCTTTGAAATATGCTGTGTATATGTATCAGGTGCGGGTGGTTCAATCGTATGAGCACGTCGATTTCGCGCGGCAAGAACTTCACGACGAAGTCCTTGGGGGCTTTTGATGTTTCGATGACTTTACATGCGAGCGTTGCTTTGTGTGAGTCTTCTTTTCCAGTGTATTCAGTTAAAAATACCTGTTGAGGAACAGAAATTTAGAAGAAACACGGCGGAACCTTGTACCGGCAGCTGTTAATGCGTATGGTTACCTTAGCATATGCTCCTTCACCCAAGAATTTTAATAACTTGTACCCTTTAGAAGACAAAGTGTTTTCCTCGGACGCAGTTGTTTTGAGTTCGGTCATGATAGAGTAAACATATTATTAGACATCGGCCAGCTCGGTTTGCACGCACTACTTCCCAAAGCACAGCGAGGGTTAGCTGGGTGGCTACTTGTGATCAGCAGGAAAGTAGGCATTTTTATGTTTTTTATTGTAATTTCACATTGTTGTACAAATATAGATTTTAATAGTATTGTGATTCATGGTGTTGGTTTGGTCATGGTCAAATCTGTCAGTAAAATTTGACACTTGGAATTCTTCTTAAAACATTCTTTCAGAA
The DNA here is from genome assembly GCA_918843915.1 of Notodonta ziczac. Lineage (NCBI taxonomy): Eukaryota > Metazoa > Arthropoda > Insecta > Lepidoptera > Notodontidae > Notodonta > Notodonta ziczac. Next base: position 4,270,017 of record OU974041.1, read on the forward strand.
AGATGACAAAAGGAGGCGACTCTAGAAAGAGTATTAATGGAAGAAAAACTTCAAGAAATTCAACTTTAATAATACCTATAACGTTACATATTTACAATGTATTCAGTCTTCGTTTTAACGACACTGACTACAAAATGTCTTTAGGACTAGCACAGACGACCGTCAAAAGTCGGTAACATAAATTGGATATCGTTTTGCAAAACGGAATCAACCCACATGCACTGATGCAGACCAAAACCAACCTTGTTTTAGTTGTTGTAGGTTGGATTCCCTTTGCAGAAGTGTGAGTGCGTTAGTTAAATTTTGCAAAACTACGTCCAATTGGAGGACAAGTGGCGATTTTACTTTCATGAAACCGACTTGCACTCTACACATCACAATTAGCACATGCTACCGGCGAATTCAAATGTCTGACATATGAGTCGTCTAGAATCAAAGTCGGCTATCTGCCATTTTAGGCAAAATTAAATTATTTATATGGCAGCACAGAAAAGTTTGATTCAAAAACGTTCAAGTTTTCGTTAGTGATCAGAAACGGCTATTTACTATGTAAATCGTATCCAAACGTACGCTATAGAAACAAATACGGCCATCTTTCGGATATTATTTTCAAAAATGGCTATCCTAATGTGCTAACCAATCACAGGCGCGTATTTGACAGTTGGTTCAACGGTGAATTCAAATGGATGCGTTGAGTTTTGTAGTCAGTTTTTAAGCGATTTTTAAGTGTTAAAACAATAAAACCGACATACTTAAGTGTAATTCTATAAGATGGATAGTCCATTGACACCAGTAAATAATCGATATTCGCGGAAACAACGGAGAAATCCAGAAAACTGGAAAAGAAATGTAGCTAAACGAATGAAGCGAGTACTTAGTTAGGGTTGACCATTTTATTTTATCGTATCTAAATAATTTGTATTAGTAGTACTTAATTGTGTGTTATTAGAAGAATATTGTGAAGAGAGGCTCGATGAATCGAATGATTTGCGAATTTAATTTAGTAAGGTTGATTACCAACGATTTTATTTAAAATATTATATAATTAAAATATGGGCATCATGTAGCCACCAATTTTAACACAATTTCTAGTTTTGAGATTTAATTACTATTGATTAAAAAATAATATTGTTGATTTCCAAAGATTTCATTATTATTAATTTCCAAATATTTATTTTTTATTCATTTTATAAGATTTAATTATGTTGATTAAGCTATAAGTTTTATATTCCAACTAATGTAACAGACTGCTTTGCATATACACTTTAATAAAAATGTGATACTTTTATAAAATGCATCTCATAAATTCTTACAAGCGACAGCCCTACGATTGATCGCCATCTTTGTTTATGTGTCAGTATCAAATATGGCTATCTGTGAAGAATGTCAGTATCAAATCCGGCTATTTCTAGAGTTTAATATCAAATACGGCTATTTCCAAAAAAAAAACGTTAATAATAGCTTATTTTTAAACTCCACGACATTATCTTCGTGTTACCATGTAAGATAAATACCCATAGATTATATATAGTTTTTACATTTATTCATCAGTCGCACAGTTTAGAAGAAATTCATTTTTTTTAGTTTACCAAAAATGACCTAAAGTATAGATAGACGCCTTTGATTCTACACGACTCATATGCTTTAGCGCATTTTCTTTCGTATATTCTTTATTCGTTGCCCTTATTGGTCGGTTAGAAGGACTCCCAGCTTTGTAGGACCGTTGTTATTGTTGAACGCTTGCTTACGGGCTGGTTTAGTAAACATATTTCATTCTAATTTTCACCGACTATTTTCGGTCGTCTGCGATAACTCGAAGCGAATCGGTTTCGGCAAATAAATGGGACAGGGATCATAACTCCAGTTGCTTTTTGTTTAAAAATTCACCGGCGAGTGATATCCTCTGTAAGAAGGATGGCGCGGGCGTCAGCAACAACTGGTATTTATCTACATCCGGATGGTCCGGGTATCGCTTCTCTCTGCGTATCCTCTCCAACATTCGCTGGGGTTCACATTTCGACTTCGATTTCCAATCGCTGTTTAAGAAGTCTTGTATAACCTTTGGTAACATTCGGAACGCCTGTTTGGCTTTGGTTTCGCTCGGAGGCTGTACCATTTCAGGTTCAGGGCTCTGCGCCACAATTATGTCATCGACGTCAAACTTCGCTTCGAAATGCGTTACCGGCGTGTTGTTTTCAGGTGGCGCGCTATTTTCCTCTTCGCTTTTCATATTTACGTTGCTATTGTAGTAGCTATTGATGCGTTCCTTAAATATATCGCTTAGATTAGATTCGTTCTTCGTCTTTTCCCTTTCTGTACCATCAATGTTCACGTATCCTGTTCTTGTTTCGGTCTTGATCAAAACTTGATTTTGGTCGGCTTTTCCTATCACTTCAGGAATTTCAATGTTCACTTTAGTAATCGACTCATTGACTTGTGCCTGACTTTCAACGTTTTGAATGTTTTTCGTTGTATTTTCATTGGCCGTAGCCTCTATCATTGTCATGAATTTAATATTGTCTTCCTCTTCAAGTATTTGATATATTCTGTGAACTTCACTTATGTTTATTCTGTAAGTAAATTAATAATTCAATTAAAAACGATTACGATGTATCTGCTACGATACGGGAGCATTATGTTGGGATTACTAATTACCGATATCTACTGCATATTGACCAAATGCTTTACCACAGGTATGTCTATTAATAACTGAAGAAGAACAACACTTACCCCTGCCTAGCTTCATGGCAACAGTATAACATTGAGGGATCTATGGGATGTGCTTCAGTATTGAAGATGTACCCTCCGAGGTCCACGATACATTCGCCATTAGGGGTGTTGATAATAGTGCCGTGTACCCCGGGGTTGTGAATAAAATTGTCCGGATCAAAGAGCAAGTACAAGTATTTCGTCGTTTCTGCCAGAAAGAAGGATTCCATACGATCTTCCTTGCGGTGGTCGCGCACGTCTTTGATCTGAAAATTCGTGAAATTGATTGATACAACCCTTACAAAGCACTATTATTTGGAAACTGGAATATTCAAATTTGAAGGAATAGATTAAAAAAATAATTGTTAATTACTTGTATATTATCCGAGGAACGATTATAGTCTTCGAGAAACAAAGCAACCTATATTATATTCCAGAACATAACAACCACCCATGCATGCACCTAATATTATTCACTATCCAACCGTTCTTGTGTCATACAAGCAAATACACACTTACACATTGAATTTATCATGTTCTGGATAACACTCAAACACAAATCGTTTATTACGACCGCTTGGCGCAGTGGTTCGAGCGTAGGCCGCTCGGCTCACTGCACATGGTGGTTGCGGGTTCGATTCCCGCCGGGTAAATTTCGGAAATAACCTTTTCGTAATTTGCCCAGTTCTGGGTGTCACTGGGACCGCCCCCAGTCCATTGTACGGTACCCATAGTACAAGCGATGCTTAGTTTGGGACGATACAGTTGGTTTGTTTGTCTGGCGATATTTATTTTGTTTAAGCCTATGTGAGCCACAAAAAATATGGAGATCTTACCGTGGCATACCCACACGGGGTCCTAGCACTATGCTGTATGCTCCTAAGTATATCTTCACCCATTTGCAGTAAAATAGGATCTCTGGTGTCCCTATACAGGTACATGATGGACTCGATGAGTTCGGGGCGGAGCGGGTAGCTCTCTCGCGACGAGGACGCCTCGCCGGTGCCGAGGTTGTACACTTCGGGCGTGAACCCATACTGCCGCCACACGCTGTGGTAGTTGTGGATAATACGCATCGCTGTGTCGCTTTCACCTACAAATGCACAAAAATACATATATTTTCTTAGTAGTAAATAGAGCGACATACTGCAATCGTTTTTTTTATAATAAAAAAGTCCGCAAACAAGCTTACGACCCGCCTGATATTAGGGCCTGTGCACACCACGTTTTGAAACGCGCCGTCGTCGACGCGCGTTTGTAGCGATACAGACGCGATACTCACGCGAGTCAGACGCAGCCTGTAGACTATTGTGGGATAAAAGCGCGCCGTCGACGCACGTTTCTAAAAAGCGTCGACGGCGAGTTTAAAAACCGTAGAGTGCATAGGCCCTTTTTTTATGGCCCGGCCGTGTTCACCTCTAATATGGGGGTCAGAGACCTTAATTAACACGTTATAAAATAAATGTACATACCATTTTCATTTGAATAAAATCATTGAAATAAATCGTGATACTTGCGTTATCTATGTTAATCTACACATATCTGTGGGCCTTTACACTACTTTACAGTAGCTGGAAATGATTGAGCTCACCAACAAGACTGAGCAGTCCCGGCCAGTACGACTCCAGGGACTGGAACACGGGCAGCGTGACGTGGCCGCGCAGCATGGTCGCCCACACGAACCAGTCGTCCTTCTTCAAATATTTCTCTATAGATTGCCGCGCTTCCACAAACATGGACATCAGCTCGGGTTTCTCTAATAGTATTGCACCTGGATGAGATAAATGATAAAGCGTCAGTAACCTAGTGGATAGCGAGGCCGCTCTAGTAACGAGGAGGTTCCGTATTCAATTCTCATCTAGGCTATTGAACTATTGACGTGAGTCTACTTCTAACAAGAACATTCATCTTAGTTGGAGGGACTAACAAATCCACTAGTAATGTAATAGATAACCTCCTTAAATCTTAATGCAGGAAGGACCTATAACTATAAATGGATTTGTTTAATAAAGCCTATTGCATTAGGCCGGTAACAGTAGGCTAGCTACACACCTTTAACTAAATATTCAAAATAAGAGTCCACACCGCCGCCTATGCCGGCGTCCTGAGCTGTCCACCTGCCCGTCATCACATCAATATGGTTGCCAACCAAACCAATCGGTGATTTATGATGATACAAAGCTTTCAATGCATTGTAGGCCACCTGCAAAAATATCACAGACTTGAAAAAAACAAACATTTATTCCATAGTGTGTGACATGTAACTTGTGTGAAGTCTGGGGATCTCTTTGCTCGCTAGCGGCAGTCATTTGGGAAGCAAAAAAATATAATAACCTTTGCATTGCATTAGGGCTGTCAAATACTGCCTACATCTCCATTTAAATAGACTTTACAAGATTTTGAAATCCAAAGTCCAAAGACTGGCAAACCAAATCTATAATTTTAAAAAAAAGTTGCAGTATAGATACCTAATTACCTCCTCATATAAAGGATCTCCGGTGAGCCTACTCAATGTACCGAACTCAATGATAAATGTGCCGACTCCCGCAGTGCAAGTTACACTGGTTTCACCGGGAGGCACGCCAGTCCTCAGGTTGATGGTCCCATATGGCATGCCTGTTGTTGTGTCGAATGCTGCAATGAGTCGCTGCGCCACATCCTCCGCAAGCCGTAGTAGAGGGCCATTGCATGGCCAGCCTGGCTCCAATTTCATACCAGTCCTGAAATTATTAAATAAGTCTTAATGCATATGTAAAGTTTTTTTTTATAACTGGGGAATTTCTATTAATCTGCAAATATTAACTTTATTTGTTCTTTTCCCACCAGAAAGTGACATTTGTACATGTCAGATTATTACCAGCGACCACTTAGCACAGTGGCTAGAGTGTAGACCGCTCGGCTCACTGCATCACCTCATTGCAACCACCATTGGTTGATGGTTTGATTCCTGACAGGTGAAATTTCGGAAATGGCCTTTTCGTAATTTTCCCAGGTCTGGTGTCCCTGGCATTGCCCCCAGTCTATTGGACGGTACCCATAGTACAAGCGTTGCTTAATTTGGGACCATGCAGTTGATGTGTCAGTCTGGCGATATTTATTTATGTATGCAGCAAATGAAAATTCAACTTGAGGAATCCCTACACATAAGGTATTATTGCCAACTATTTAGAAATTGAATGCAGGATATCATTGATATCGCAGTTTTAGCCTATTTTCTGAATTGATAGTGCAAAATTATAACACAATTTGTTTTAGGATTTGTTAATATTACCCTTAGTTTTCACAAAACAAACATTCACACAAAACATGATATTTAATTGACTATATTTTTTGTTATTTTTAGATTAGAGATAACATGTTTTTTGTGAGTTTTTCATTATATTTATGTATCTTATGTTGTCTATTAATAGATATAACCATATTAATCTGATTGACAAAAAATATTTTAGACCACAACACAATTTTTAAACTTTATTCCTTAGTACTTGCATAATTATCTATTTGATACTAGAAACTTACTTATGTGACAAAAGATGAGCGCTCAACAATCCACCAATAATTCTTATATTAGTTTCAAACACAGACACATTAATATCCGCATCAAAGTTCTTCTTCTGTAACACAATGTCAACTACACGGTTGAATTCTGTATAGTTCCCCATGATAGCCAGCGTGTCCAGGGCATCTATGAGGGTGAGTGAGTAGCTGCCCCAGGTGTCCACCCCGTCGCAGCTCAGGGGCCGTAGCTCGTCGTAAGGAAATGCATAATTTAGATAACTGTCGTATGCATGTTGGAACATCTCTCGAACTTCTTCCCTGGAAGTTAATTCAATGTTGTAACACCTGCTGCCAGTTTAAAAGAAGTAGGGTACACATATCAGGGATAATTCCCAATAATAAGCTCTGCTCTATTTATCACGAGTGTAATTAATAAAGACGAAATGTTTCTCGGGATGTGCAACAAGCCGAACTACAGTGTGAGATTATTTTACAAAATATAACCTATGAATAATTAGATAGGTTTACACAAAATTCTCACCTGAGTCTCAAAATATCCGCCTTTTTGTAAACCCTAACAGCTAAGCACACATTAAATACACAGTATATAAACATTAACGTGACTGGTTTATTCATCTTCATTTCTCACTCACAATTTCTTATTTCACTATCTTCCGTCAATTCATGAATTTTCATTAATAAATTATATTAATCGGGTTCCACGACAAGTGCAGTTAATTAATTAATTTGTCTCACTCAAAGTACGTAAAGTAAAACACCAGAAGAAAGTTCAAAAAACAAACACAACAAACACCAAATGAATAAGAATAAACCATAGACTTATTTTTTTATTTTATCGAACTAACACGTCAGTACAAGACAGAACTAGCATGTGCGTTTTAATAAATGGTCTAAGGTTTTAAGGGTTTTAAGATATTTGTCACATCGATGCTTATCGATGCTAATCGATATCAAAGATGCAGTATCCAGAGAATTGACATAAATTCGACATAGTCGAAGGCTGTATGTAGGTATCTGATACTGATATCGTTATTTTTGACATCAATGCATATCAGTGTGTTTGCCTAATGTTCATACCGTTATTGGCTGCCGATACGATACATTGTTAATTTTACAAAAACTTTTCAGATTTTTTGTTATTTGAAATATTGTTTAATTTAAGGTACTGAAAATGAAACGACTGCGATTTTCAGGTAAATGTTTCAAAAACAGTCTCGTCTAGGGACGCCTGAAAGAAGCAAAGCTTTATGGTATAAAGCGTAGGGCGCCGCAGCTGCCACTCTGTATACCTATATATGCCGTGTAACACTACTGACGTCATCGTGTAACGCTACTGACGCTTAGCACTGATAGAGTGTCCGCACGGCGAGCGCCCCAACGCCTGTATAGAAAAAATATCTTGAAGTATTACAAACTTTGATAAAGGAAGGTTTATCAAAGATTACAAAATACAAGGTTTCGGTTATCATCCTTATACGCTGGTGAATATCATAGGCATCCGTTGTCAACATCTACTACTAGATGGCATCGGTATCCGTTGGCAACATAGCATGTTACCGGATTTCGGTATCTAGGGGCATCGATATTTTTAAAACGCCTATATTTCAATTGGAAACTCTATATTCCGTACGAGAAAGCAAAACTACACAAAAATACCTGTAAAAAGTGTGAAATAGTGCTAAGTGCAGACTTTTTGATATTATTTATGAGTGAGTGAGTAGAGTAGCCTTCTAGAGCAGATGATGTCTATAGTCCAATTCCATCGTTTTCATTGGTTCAAATTTTAAATTATCATAGACAAAAGATTAAACTGCAACAGCTGAAAATATGTCTGTTGTCCGTTGTCTGACGCTATTTGTGTAGCAATTTGAGGGTGAAATTAACTTAAAAGTCCGCATTTATTATAAGATTACTCACAATATTTTAACAAAATGTGTGTGTAGTTTGAAATTAATCTAATTTCCGCTTTGGTTGCCGTTATAGCATTCGCGTGGCGTCCTCACAGTTGATCTTTTTTCGTTACTGTTTACGGAAGCAGGGGCAATGGCTTTTAGAATACACGAAGATCAAGAAAATACTGCTTTGGGGCTTAGAAAAGACAATGCGGACGTATTTACTGCCAACCAACGGCGTGCCCTTGGCGACCTCAGCCAGTTCGCATGCAACCAAAGTCGGAATATAAAGTTTGTAAGTGTACCCAACTATCTCAGTAAAGTTTTACTCAGTGTAATATCCGTTGCAATTATTTTAAATGAGAACTTATTTCTAGCCGGGATTGACGAATGGGCCTTGTAAAGTTCAAGATGAGAACAGGACGGTGCGTCAGATCAAAAATGAGAAGAACATCGTACCACCCGTGGCGCAGTTTCGCGCCTTTAGCGTATACGAAGACAAGCCAACGGAGGCGGAGGTGAAGAAACGCGAGCACACATTCAAACCGTTCGTTGCTAAAGACACAAGGAAAGACAGCATTTTTGCCAACAATGCTGATAAAGCATTGTGCCCAAAGGTTGAGAAGAAACCGGAGCAAGTTAAGGAAGCACCCTCAGTTCGGTGAGTAGTATATGGATAACCTCAATATTATGTATAGTACATACGTACATAACATAGGTTTTAAGGTATATATTCCAACATTTTCATGGTGGTGGACCCATGGTGCAGCCCACTGACTACAGTTCATATATGGTCTGGCTTGACCAGGTACTACCACATTACCCAATCACAGAATACTGCCATAATGTGAGCAGCAGCATTTCTTATGATGAAAGGCAGCTGGATGCCCAAGTCCCCCCCCCACTCCCTCTGCCCTACTTCCCTTGTCTATGATAGTTATGTGTGAACATGTAAGATTGTTATGGTAGGTGAGGTGATACATATTAGGCTCATGATAAACAACCTATACTAAAAGCAGTTTACTATCCTACAAACTTCTTAGCTATGGGAAGAAGAAGCAACTACATTGCATTCCATTTATAGTCTTATAATTTTCAAGTTAATGTTCCGTGAACTATGAATTATTGTAAAATTATTACATAGTCTATCTGTTGATGCCAAGCTGAACAAACCATACCTACTGTTTGTTTTGTATGACATTAACACTGGAAAATATATTTAGTTCTTCACTTTGTTTTCAATAACAGTACATTGGTTATATTAAAGTAATTTTATCAGGCTCCCATTGCAACAGAAGAAAAATGTGGTGGAATCACCCATGTCAGTTGTGGACACCAGCATGTTGTCTATGTCGGTTTCCAAGGATGAGAGTTTGATCCTTGATGATGATGATGACGATGCCACTACCGCTCAGACAGACCGTGAGATGTTCTTCCACGTGCAGGAGTATCGCCAGGACATATACCAGTACATGAAGGAAATTGAGGTGAGTTACATAAATCTACTAGCAACCTGCCCCGGCTTCGCACGGGTGCAATCCTGATACTAAAGTGTTTCTCTACTATATTATGCATGTATTATACATATAAACCTTCCTCTTAAGTTTAGCCCTTTTTGAGTCCCACTCCTGGGCACGGGCCTCCCCTCAACACGAGGGGGATCCAGGCCATAATCCACCACGCTGGCCCAGTGCGGGTTTGGGGGATTTCACATGTCTTTCGAAAATTGGTTAAATCTTCTAAGACATGCAGGTTTCATCACGATGTTTTCCTTCACCGTAAGCAAGTGATAATCATACAGAAATTGTGATTCGCACATAGCGACGGCCCCTACGTATAAAGCGACATGTCTGAAAACATTTGTTTCGACATGGCGCTTTCTACGTAGGAGTCGTCGATAGATTTAGAAAAATCCAGAGGTTCGAGCCGGGGTTTGAACCCGAGACCTGGTAGCCCGCAAGACGCGTGCTTAACCAATTGGTCAACCTTCCTCTTGAATCACTGCATCTATTAAAAAACTGCATCAAAATCTGTTGCATAGTTTTTAAGATCTAAGGCTACATAGGGACAGACAGACAGCGGAAAGCAACTTTGTTTTATCCTACTTCCTACTATATATCCTACTAATATTATAAATGTGAAAGTTTGTGAGTGTGGATGTATGTATGTATGTATGTATGTTTGTTACTCCTTCACGCAAAAACTACTGAACGGATTTGGATGAAATTTGGAACACAGATAGTTTATAACCGGGATTAACATATAGGATACTTTTTATCCCGATAATCCCGAAATTTTTGTTACGTTAAATACTACGCGAAGTCGGGGGGCACAGCTAGTACTGCATATGTAGTGATGGAACTAAAAACCACTGGAGACTGCACAGAGAAAAAGTTGTATCAAATTGCTCTATTGTAAATTTTATTAGCTACCTTAGGCATATGAGTTTCGGGAATTATTGCCCTAACATTTAGTGTCCAGTGGTTGGTTAGTCCACATGTAAATCATTACACCACTCCTCACTATTGGAGATTAGACATCACATTTATTACTCAGTCATTCTTAAAAGTCAAGTTTGGGTCCAAAAGATCATTATAAAAACTGGGTCACATATTCACCATTTATCATTGACCAAATGACCCAAATTGGAACAGTACCTTAAGATTAAATAATTAGATTTGACACTCATTTGTTTCTACGATGCTGACTTTGTTCCACAAACATGCCAATACTTCCATCTCTACCATACTTGCTGTACTCATCTAGCTCACACCTAGAAACTCTAATAAGTAATATAAACTTAGGCCAAAACAATTTCCAGATAATTGATTATCTATGGTTACTAAGAACAACTTGCTGCATGAAAGTTTTTTTTTTATATTCTATTCCCTTTTTATTTTACAATCAGTTTAATAACTATTATCAGATTGTATGTGAGCAAGTAACCTGTAGGTGGGGTCTGGGGGTATACACAGCTGACGGAAAGTTTCCGATGTCGGAAACGACGGCTTCCATCAACTGTGAATCTTCCCACCCTGGTATTCCAGCGGAGAAACTGCCTCTTATTTCACAATATGGAATTACGGCCAGTATATTCATTAATCAATCACATGTCTGAGATCAATCTTGAGTATGCTTCTGGCATGTAATTTTGTACCAGTATGCCATAAGTATGACATTTCCAAGACTGCTTTCATACTTGAGATAGGTTTATTAATATGGCCCTTATTTTATTATTCTTCTTTGTTAGTGGCTTCTTTGGTAGTAATGACAAATACACTTCTCATCAGAAAAATCGAAACACCTTGCAAATTTATGATTTGTAAGGAAGGAAACCTATGAAAATTTATTTTTAATTTAGAACATTAACATAACGATTTGAAAACCTCATATTATTCACTATTAAACGACATTTGGCATGTATATTCCTAACTAGTTTATGCCCGCGACTTCGTCCGCGTAGACTTCAGTAAAGTATTCTATGTGTTAATCCAGGTTATAAACTATCTGTGTTCCAAATTTCTTCCAAATCCGTTCAGTAGTTTTTGCGTGAAGGAGTAACAAACATCCACACTCACAAACTTTCGCATTTATAATATTAGTAGGTTATAAAATTTTTTCTGATAATCCGTACACAACATAAACTTGCAAGGTGTTTCGATTTTTCTGATGAGAAGTGTATTCTTCAGATAAAGAACAGGGCAAACCCGCGCTACATGCGTAAACAACCCGACATCACGCACCTGATGCGTTCCATCCTCATTGACTGGCTGGTGGAGGTGTGCGACGAGTACGGCCAGCAGAGCGAGACGCTGCACCTCGCCGTGTCGTACGTGGACCGCTTTTTGTCGTACATGTGCGTTGTCAGGACCAAATTGCAGCTTGTGGGCACCGCCGCTACTTATATTGCAGCGTAAGTACTAAACATTGCTGCTTCTATTTTACTATTATATAAATGTTACTGACTTGTGTCTGAATGTGGAAGATATTTTTTATAAAATCTGTATGTTTAACATCGTCATCGTTAAACATCAACATCATGGAGAAACGGCTGAATTGATTTCAAGATGGTTTCACTATTTGTTTGGCCTATCATATTAGCTGTTCAACAAAATGCTAGATAAATAGATAGTAAAATTAGTTGCTTATTTCTCTTGATTGTTATACTTAATACAACTTTTATCTTTGGACTCTTAAGATAGTTTATTTTTTTTACAATGTGATTATAAATACTATTGTGCCAATAAGTATCACACTATTTCTTATTGGAGAACATTTTAGATGGGTCCACAGTCTACAAATCTTACTTTAATTTTATAGGAAATATGAAGAAGTGTATCCTCCAGAGGTATCTGAGTTCGTGTACATTACTGACGACACATACACGAAGCGCGAGGTGCTTCGCATGGAGCACCTGATACTGAAGGTGCTGTCCTTCGACCTGTCCACGCCGACGTCACTCGCCTTCCTCTCCCACTACTGCATATCCAACGGACTCTCTAAGAGGACTTTCCATCTTGCTGCTGTGAGTATTCTTGCTGGCATTTCATATTTTGTATGAATTATTTTGTCGAATATAAAATCAACCCTAATGTGCATGTAATAATAATAATTTCGCTCGGTTAATGTCCCTTTGCTGGGTACGGGTGGATAGGTTTATTTTAATTTGGACATTTTGGACTCGCGCCAATTTCTTCTAGGTCTTGTATGTCTATTTGCATAACGTTCTCTTGTTGTTCTATTTCAACTTCCATTCATTAAAGTTAATACCTACGGAATGTCCTATATTCTCGTATGTAATGTCTTTGCTTGCGGTGGCATTGTGGAGCGGGTCACCCTCTTCCCTCTATTATGGTTGAGGAGAGTGATGCCGCTTTTCAGGTCATGCTCGTGCGCGGGCGCTGCTTGCGGGGATTGGGCCACTCACTTTCCTCTTAACAACATTGTCATTAAATCCTATTCATTTACTTAGCATGGAAGGCATCACACCAAAGCAATGATCTTATTATCCACCTATGTTTTATTATTTTGGTTTGTAAACGTTTATTTTGATGTAAGTATGAGTAGGTATGCACACCCTACTAAACTAGCTTTCTCATTTTATTTAAATACCTAAATCTGTGTGAGATTTCATTATTATTTACTACTAGCTGTGCCCCCCGACTTCGTCCGCGTAGTATTTAACGTAACAAATTTTTCGGGATTATCGGGATAAAAAATATCCTATATGTTAATCCCGGTTATAAACTATCTGTGTTCCAAATTTCATCCAAATCCGTTCAGTAGTTTTTGCGTGAAGGAGTAACAAACATACATACATACATCCACACTCACAAACTTTCACATCCTACTAATATTATAAATGTGAAAGTTTGTGAGTGTGGATGTATGTATGTATGTATGTATGTATGTTTGTTTGTTACTCCTTCACGCAAAAACTACTGAACGGATTTGGATGAAATTTGGAACACAGATAGTTTATAACCCGGATTAACATATAGGATACTTTACTTAAGTCTACGCGGGCATAAACTAGTTTATAAAATTAGTAGGATTACTTATTTAGTGATAATGGTGTTGCCTGCTTATATTTTTTATGCTGTTCCTGAGAATGTACACCATCTTTAATTCATTGAAAAGAATAACCATTGAGTTTCTTTCCGGATCTTCTCAGTGGAAGCAGCATTCCGAACCGGTGGTAGATTTTGACTATTCATAAATGCCTTGTTGGCTTACATGAATAAAAACAATTTCGAGTTTAAGTTATGATGTGCTAGTCTCCTAAACTTGCGTTTTTTTTAACAGTACCTGGCCGAACTGTGTCTGCTGGAAGCCGACCCGTACCTGCAGTTCAAGCCTTCCATCATCGCGGCGAGCGCGCTGGCCACCGCCCGGCACTGCCTATTGTGCGAGGATTGCGCGAGCAGGCGCGAGTGCACGAGCAAGCGCGACGAGTGCGGCGACACGGCGTGGCCGGCGGCGCTGGCGGCGTGCTCGGGCTACTCGCTGGCGGACCTCGACGCGTGCATGCGCGAGCTCGCGCGCACGCACTCGCACGCGCCGCACCAGCCCTACCAGGCCATCCCCGACAAGTACAAGAGTAACAAGTGAGTTACGATTGGGTCACTCATCGACCGCTTAGCTTTGATAATCTGTCTCACATCAGCGGAACTAGTATGCGGGCCAGATAAGACTTGTCATAATCTCCTTTTCATGAGGAAGAATGAGAAGAAATAGACATACCTCATTTTGTCTTGTCACAGTCGGCCATGCTAGGCCTGCAGCACAGGCTCTCGCCTAATATATACGAGAAAGGCCGAAAATGTTTATATTATTCTTGTATTAGATTATTATTTACTATTAGTTATTTAGTGATAATGGTGTTGCTTGCTCATATTGTTATTTTATGCTGTTCCTGAGAATGTACACCATCTTTAATTCATTGAAAAGAGTAACCATTGAGTTTCTTGCCGGATCTTCTCAGTGGAAGCAGCATTCCCAACCGGTGGTAGATTCTGACTATTCATAAATGCTTTGTTGGCTTACGTGAATAAAAACAATTTTGAGTTGAGTTTGAGTTGAGTATTTTGACTAAATGTTAAGTGTTTGGATTTCTTGCTAGTAGTTCTTAAAATTAGTGTAGTTGACTTGTTCGGTTGAATCAGTATTTATTTGTTAACCATTTATTTTGATACCTAACATCAAACTTGACTCAAGTTTTTGAGGAAGGTAGTGTAATTTATTTTTCATTACTCATACTCTGAAAGTAGGTCTGAAGTTGCCTGAGAAGCGGGTTGAAAGTAATACTTTTCAGGCCCGGGAGTTTCGCTTTCAACTGACATCTGTCAAATTATAAAAAAAAAAACCAGTTCCATTTTCACATTTCTATGGAACCATGTTCAAACTTTTTCTACAGTCACACAATTACAGCACGATGTAAAATTGAAATAACATAAAGTTAAGTATTAATTCAAGAATATTTTTTTTTAAATGACTTAATTATAATTTAGTTTCAACAATTTCTTTAAAATAACATAGATTTGGGCAAAATATTTAAAGATGAAAATGAAAAATAATGGCTAAATAATGAAGTTGGCCGGCCAACGAAAAAAAAAACTAAATAGGCGGCAATCCGATTTTTTTTTTCGAGTTGTAGAGTATTGTTTATACTTCCTTGTATTATTTCTTTAGCCAATTCCTGTTTTTATTTTTATTTTCCTTGTATTCGTAATGAAAAGCACAGTGTTTACCTCGGGTGAAAGACTTATTTTGTCCCTCGAACTATTAGCGCCCTCGCTACGCTCGGGCGCCAAACCCCGTCTCGGGACAACATAAGTAACTTTCACCACTCATGTAACAATGTACTATTGTCTTTCAGATTTGATGGCGTGTCCACGATCGAGCCGCGGCCGATGTTCGCCGTGGCCAAGTACCAGCCGGCCGCCGCCGCGCGCCCGCCCGCCGACACCCGCACCAGCTAGTACAGTCCGCTACTCCCCAACTACATTAGTCGAATTGATTTCACTTGGCGCGCGATGATGAAACTGATTTTAAACGCCCAAATTGGTACCAATCTTCCTCGCGAATTGCTCATTTTTTCACTCTACTCTCCGATATGGCATTTATTTAGTTGTACGACGTGATTCCAGACTTGTTGCTTTAAATATCCTTTCTTCGTTTCACCCAGTACACACTGGTGCAACCGAAAACATGGACAGATGAAAGATTCTTTGTATTTTTTCGTTACATAGGGTGTGCCAAAGACAATAATGACCTCATTTTTGGTGGCAATGTCGAAGTAGGAATATTTTTTTGAACAGAATAATAATTTCCTGATGGAGACAAGGATACAGACAAATAATATTAATAGAATCAAAGGTGAGTGAGTAATAAACATGTCGAGAGTATTCCTTATTTGTAGTAAACTAAGAACTAGACAGTTTGTCCTAATTTCGATATTTCTTAGTTAAGCCACTTTTTTGTGTAAGCCGTTGGGATAATTACGCGTGTTGCTATTGTGTTAGATTTAGTTTAACAATTTCCTATGGAAATAAAAGAGCGTGGCGTGGGGACGTTTTATGTGTAATTTTGTTTGTATGTTTCAGGAATGGATGAGAGTAGACCTGTACAAATCTGTGTGGTTATTTTGCTCAGAACAGGTTTGAAAAGATCTTTTCATTACTCATACACTGAAAGTAGGTCTGAAGTTGCCTGAGGAGCGGGTTGAAAGTAATACTTTTCCGGCCCGGGAGAATCGCTTTCAACTGACAGCTGTCAAATTATAAAAAAAAAAACTAGTTCCATTTTCACATTTCTATGGAACCATGTTCAAACTTTTTCTACAGTCAGTCAATTACAGCACGATGTAAAATTGAAATAACATAAAGTTAAGTATTCATTAAAGAATATATATTTTAAAATGACTTAATTATAATTTAGTTTCAACAATTTCTTTAAAATAACATAGATTTGGGCAAAATATTTAATGATGAAAATGAAAAATACTGGCTAAATAATGAAGTTGGCTGACCAACGAAAAAAAAACAAAATAGGCGGCAATCCGATCTTTTTTTTTTCGAGCTGTAGAGTATTGTTTATACTTCCTTGTATTATTTCTTTAGCCAATTCCTGTTTTTATTTTTACTTTCCTTGTATTCGTAATGAAAAGCACAGTGTTTACCTCGGGTGAAAGACTTATTTTGTCCCTCGAACTATTAGCGCCCTCGCTAAGCTCGGGCGCCAAACCCCGTCTCGGGAAAAATAAGTCACTTTCACCACTCGTGTAACAATGTACTATTGCTTTCCAGTTGAACCCATTATTTTAAAATGTCTTCTATATTCAATGGGTTAAGTACCCAGAAACAATTTATTCCAATTTGAACAATAAAATTGATAAAATATAGTATTGGTGATTATTATTGATCAGTATAAATTTGTAGTAATGAAATTTCGTTTAGACTACTGCTTCACATATTTATATATATTTTTCTTCCCATTTGTAAACCCTTTTGTGTTCACTGACATAAAATGTTGCTTGATATTTCTCATTTCCTCTGAAGTTTAGCGATGATAACGTAGAGGTTTTTATAGTGTGTTCATCTACCTCTATTGCTGTTTATATTTACAAAGTTTCAAATTTAAAACCATTTTTAGTTTTGTTATTTAAAAGTACTTGTAATTTCTAACTGTCGGAACACAATTAGGATGCGACTTGTGTTGGTCACTTGGATAATATATTTAAACAATTATTCCATTTGATTGATAGCGTTACAGTACGATGTTTGTTAGTAAATTATTATTTTTTGAGATGTAAGGTATGTTTTTAATATTGGTAAGTAGTTTTTAATGTAATTTAATATAATATAATCGATATTTTTCTCCAGTTTTGTAAGTGGAGGTGAGTACGAATACCTTTATCGGTAATATAATACTTTAAATAATCAATTCGTTTTATTTAACACAGACACACTTCCTGTACTAAAGTGGTATACAAATATAGAGTAATTGTATTATAGAAATTGACAGTTAGCTGGTTAGCCAGGTGTTCCGTGTACAGCAGACATTGAGAAACAACTTCCTTCCGCAAGCATCATGATTTTCTATAATGCAATAATATGCCATATACTGTATAATAATAGAGTTGTTATTTAAACTGGGAAGTCGTACGAAGTATGAAGTACGGTCGAATCTATTTGGAGCGCCTACGTCAGAGGACGACTCGCGACTCGCTCGAGAATCTATAACTACTTTGTAGCCTCAAGCACAATCTTTTTACGTAGGTAGCGTTACGTTAACGATGCGTGTGCCGTCCCACTCGCGTCACAGATTAAATAAATGCGAATGACATGACAGTGACAGACAACATGATTTCTCAATGGAGATACCAATTACTTTAGTAGATTGCGCTCGAGTGGCTGTTTGAAATTGACACAGGGTGAAATTTTATCTTTAAAAAAAAGGGCAATATTGCTCGAATTCGTTTATTCTATCTATAAGAAAATATAATTCTTATTCTCTAACTCTTGACGTGCGAGGTCATATAAATTATTTAAGATTTATTTGTACTGTTGACTTTCTGTAGATTGTTTTCGGTGGTTCGTGATATATCAAGAAGTGTGTTTCTCCTGCGTGTACACGTTACCCAACCCTTTCTTAGTTGCATTCGGACCTGTAACAAACAAAAAACCGTTATAAGTATCTATCTACCTACATCAATTTGCAATAGCTCTTGCGTAACTAACCATTTGCAATATAAAAAGTTTCTATGTGTGTTGGAGCTAAATGCTAATTGCGGTTTGTAGTTACCATATTTGAATTTACGGCTTGGTTGCGCGTGCGCGGCATGCTAAACGGTCGACGTGCCTACTATACTGTGGTGCATGTAACTTAGTGCATAACAAGGCGGGAAAACAAATGCCACGAAGCTGTTCAAAAATGGGCTAAAATCCCTACGTATTTGATTCTCCATCGTTTTCGTAACATAAGCTTGGCACCCTTTTCCGTCCATCTGGTGTATACGTTTCTACAGCTAATCAATTTCGACAGTAATGTTTGTTTTCTAGTGTTCTAGGTTTATATAAACAGTCTAAAGTTAGCGAGTAACACGGAGCGTGCGAGAAACGTCTGCGCGCGCGTTATTTCCAGGAAGCTAAATTAAAATAAACAAACATGATATTCCCCCATTTCAATTTGAAGTAACCTTCAAATGTTCGCTAAATATTCGGTGCGTCTGATGAGATGAGACTACTAACGAATGTTATTTGCGAACGAGTGGCGGGAGACGCTACCCAATAAATCATGTGGCCGGCCGCTCAGTCAGAGTGTCGCGACGAGATATTTGTAGCGTGATAAGGGCACTAAGGGCTCCATGAGCACGTAGGACGACTCACGCGCACGCCCTTATGGTTTTATTTTAACGCTTTGGCCTTATCCGCGTCTTCGCCTGTATTGATTTCTTAGTATATCAGTATACACATATGAAACTTACACTTACGCAAAAGGGTGCATTTTTTATATCGCCAAACGAACACACCAACTGTATGGTCCCAAACTAAGGAACGCTTTTATTATGGGTACCGTACATTGGACTGGAGGTGATCTCAGTGACACCCAAACCGGGGCAAATTACGAAAAGGCAATTTCTGAAATTTACCCTGATGGGTAACGAACCCGCAACCACCCGGTGTAGTGAACCGAGCGGCCTACACTCGAACCATTGCGCCAAACGGTCGTCAATTTTGCTGTTGTTTTATGTGTAAGTTTAATAAGGAGACACACTAACATTATCAAGTTACCATATTGAAACGCCTAGAATGTATCTTCCAAATATAAAAAGAAGCTTACAGTATGTTTCTACAGAGCATAACAATACTTCATTTCCACATACATTCACACTATTATGCTTATTGCCCAGTCAAACTTCACACTTATCTATATATATAAAACTCAAAGGTGACTGACTGACATAGTGATCTATCAACGCACAGCCCAAACCACTGGACGGATCGAGCTGAAATTTGGCATGCAGGTAGATGTTATGACGTAGGCATCCGCTAAGAAAGGATTTTGATAAATTCTACTCCCAAGGGGATAAAATAGGGGATGAAAGTTTGTATGAAACTTTGTCAATTTTAAACCGAGCGGGCTGAGACTTTGCATGCATAAAGCTACTATGACGTAAACATCCCCTAAGAAAGGATTTTGATTAATTCCACCCCCAAGGGGATAAAATAGGGGATGAAAGTTTGTATTAAAATTTGTCAAATTTAAACCGAGCGGGCTAAGACTTTGCATGCATAAAGCTACTATGACGTAGACATCCCTTAAGAAAGGATTTTGATTAATTCCACCCCCAAGGGGATAAAATAGGGGATGAAACTTTGTCAATTTTAAACCGAACGGGCTGAGACTTTCAAAATTTCACGCGGACGAAGTCGCGGGCTCAGCTAGTTAAAATACATAAGATTATTAGAAAGATGTGAATACCATGATACCTATTCACGTGAAGATTATTACAGCAGTTCTTCAACAAACGAATGTGACGGCACACTCGCCACGGTTTTCTCCCATCACGATTGTCTGTTCGTATGCATTGATCTTCCCTATTAATATGCGCACGTGTTCTGTGATTTAATTATATTACCATTGGCTAGTGTTTACTATTCACACTCGTAGGTTCGAACGAAATAGACATTGACCGTCGCGTGATCTAATCTAGGTAATGTGGTAGGGTGGTGTTCTATTACGCCATTTAAATCTAAATAAGAAATTTAAAATCGGTTGCACATCAATATGGATTTAATTAAATCAATGCATAGGGTTATATTCCCTTTGGCATATTATTCATATTTGATTGGTCTGTTCAAATGTTAATCTTTGTTCCCTTTAATCAGAATCTATAAGCTTGGCTGTGTAACAGCTTCTAATATGCAGATGAGCGGAACATTACCCTGAAGCCTTGAAGGCAAATCAAATCAAAATACAAAGTGTTTGTATATTTTTTTATGCCAAAATACAAATGTTATTGACATCATGCTTTGTATGCCGGCCAAAGAATAGCTCCTTAACAAGCCCACGAGCCACTTCCGGAGCCCCGAAAGGAAAGGAAATACACTTGCGAATTTGCCATTCTCAACACGATCGGTTGTCCGGAGTGCTCCCGTGTTGCCATGTGGTTTGCCCATTGTTATTACTTTGACGTCTACGTTAGAGCTTTTATTAACAACTAGCAACCCGCCCCGGCTTCGCACGACTCTAATATTATCAGTATTATGCATATAAACCTTCCTCTTGAATCACTCTACCTATTAAAAAAACCGCATCAAAATCAGTTACGTAGTTTTAAAGATCTAAGCATACATAGGGACATACAGACAGCGGGGAGCGACTTTGTTTTATACTATGTAATGATATCCCAGTGGCAGATAGATAAGTACCTAGAAGGTAAGTATCTTCTACTACACCACCATTTCCATTGTTAATCGATTTAGTGTACTTAAGATATTAATAAAATCACGTTGTACTGTATAAATAAACAAAGCGGTAAGCAGCGATCTAGTGAACCCACATGTCGCCAATAGTGGTGGGTGGTAATGGAGTAGGTTTTCTTCCTGAGTTATGTTATACACAATACTAGAATTTATAGAGAGAAGTTATGGCCACCATTTGCCGAATCTCAATTCACACCAAGATTGGCGAGTTGCCTTGCGAGACTTGCAAAAATGATCCGTGCGGTACTATTTCGGTACGTGGATTTTATCGGTAACGGTTATGTTTATGATCAATATATAAAACAGATAGCGAGGAATCTGATGGATTCTATTTATTGACTGCGCAAACATGAACATCGGGTGAAAGGAAGCTTTTGGGCCATTTCCTGGCGCTGAGTGAAATGGGGCCGTGCGCGCCGTGACGCCTGTTTTCACCTCTACATCCGTTTATAATTATATCTTATTTTTTATGATCACATTCTTTCTATGAGACCAAATTTTTTTTCAGTAATCATTTATAAAATAACACCGTGAACCTCGATTCTGTGGTACGGTAAACCTGCTAAACCATATTTCTAAAGTCAAAAGTAATTCGTAATAAATATTTAAGCAGTTTCCCTTTTTAGCAGTCTGGAGTTGCAGAAATATGGACCTGTGGGCGCGTAGTGTTTCCTACCTACTATTATACAAACACCCAGTTCCTGATTAAGACCATTCATAACAAGGAAACTATAAAATTAGTTTAGTTGGTCGCGATTGCTGTTACGCACCTGTGCGGTGTAGATACGTACTAACTAACTAAAAGCTAACTCAGGGGAACTATAGTTTTTTGGACGGGATAGGTATTCTCGATGTAACTGATAATGGCTTACAACTACCCTTTTTGTGGATATTAGATTGTTTAGTGCCTACCGCAACGTGAATTACTGACTTCACCGAAACGATTTTTTTTCAAAGCTGCGAACAAATAAGAGCCTTCATCGCTGATCTTTTAACCCACGGCGCGCGCGCCTCACGGAATAATAAGTTTCTGAGTTCAATGCACAAGGCTGTGTTAAAGCTTCGCGTTTTATTATTTTTTGTGTAACTTCAGACACTACTTGGATTTTTTACTATTTTATCAACAGCAGCAGTAATCTTAAGTAGTTACATACTTATATTCAATTTAAAAAATATCATGCTTCTCAAACAGTTTTTGACTAAACTAGTCTTACATCATTAATATTTCATCAAACATTCTTGTGAGGACCATTCAGTTCAACACCCTAATAAATTATCTGTCGAAGGGGCTATTTATTGATAATTAAAAAATATGAATGTCAAAAATCGGTATAAGCAGGAAGTGTGGGCCTTCCCGGCGGCTCGAGTGAAGCCCTCCGGGGCGGAAGCAGCGGCGCGGTCGCCTCGGCGACAAGCTTGCATTACAAATAACCCCTAATGAACACACGTGCGCGTTACCTACTCCCAGATCGGTTCGATTACCTGCCTACTGTGCCCGCTAGGATTATCTATCCATTGGTTATTCGAAGGAATCTCGGATCATCTTCCCTCATTGCCCACTATTTTTACTCTGCAATGAAATTTAATGTTTTCTTGCTTTTTACTTTTTGTAAGTGTGTTGTTAAGAGTTATTTATAAACAACGAAGCGTTATTAATATTTTCAAGACTTTGTAAGAAGCGTCGAAGATTTCGTGTTTAAAGAGATCTTGTGAATACATAAATGTTATATTTAGATCTTATTATGTTTCTTCTGACGTTTTTCATGGCAGCCTTGTTTTTCAAGAATACCTACTACCAACATTGCAATTTGGAAAGCGTCCATTGCGACACCATTCCCGCTGTTGTGTATGATCGGACTACAGATTGAATAAAGATATCGACGGAGCCATTAAAATTTGATCGACATCGACTACGTGCGCGTGATGGCATCCCGTGGCCTCCATGCATCTGTGACCGCGGCGGCGCGGGCCATATGAGAACAACGATTAGGAGGTTGCAAGGTGCTTCGGTACTGAGCATTGTAAATGAGAACACGTTGGCCGTTGGTGATGCACTAGATTCCTATTGTAATATGCGGTTGATGCACTGAATCGCATTCAAAATCATTGTGTTAATAATGGACTTGTCTGTCAGTACGATATTGCCAACGACGAATCTGACCTCGAGGACGTCCCGAATGAAAATAAAATGCGGGCGGCGAGCGCCAGACGGAGCCCGTCGTAGCCCACGCCCACGCGAGACCATATTTTATACTTGACTGGCTTGGCGCCAGAGACGCCGCACTGAGGATCCTCGGCCAGTCCGTTAATGAGAATTATGACCGCGTAAACATTCCCTTTTGGGGAATGCTTTTGTTCTTTGAATATTCATGCTGCATGCTCGTTTGAGACCAAAATTAGAACGTTTAACGCCTCTGGTCAGAAATGTGATGCAACGAACTTGAACAAATGTTAAGATGCAGCGAGGAATGCATTGCTCACGAACGTTATATGCGTACTTAGTACACAGTACGAGCAGGTTATACAGTTGCCTAGATTATACCTTGGTACAGTAACTACCCACATATCTACTCGTATATAAGTGGCCAGTGCGTAATACTTATAATGTCTGTAGAGCTCATATACAGTGATATGACGTGACTAGGATCCATTCACGAGTATACCTATTACTCGTATATACATATATGATGCGCTCATAGACAGTTGTAATCGGTGATCGGTAAACAATTGGAGGTAAAGCAACGCGTAGAAAGGTCAGTCAGAATTGGGTGACCATTTAGTGGAAATTTGAACAGAGCGTTTCCGTGCCTCGGAGGGCAAGTCGTAAAGATATCTCTGGTCGTGCTGCATTGCCGTCGCATCGAACTATGAGAGTTAGGGATGATGGGGTGCATCTGTGCTTGTACCCACAGTGAACTATAATATCGCTTGCGTTGTTGAGATTGAGGACTATTTTTATACCTACATAGTACATACCAAGTAAAGACTCTTTGCCCACGTGTATGTTGCAGTAGATGTGGTGGTCAGTGGCTACCACCGGCTCTGCCGACGTTTCGCCGCCCGCTTCCATCAACTTCAGCTTCGCCGTCAGGTCTTGAACATCTGTAACGTCGAAAACTTGTTTTACAACATGCCATCCGCACGGTATTAGCACACGTGTCAAAATATTATATTTAGTAGGGACAAAATCAAACGGGTAACCATAGGTAGCGGGTAATGAAAGTACCAACACAATAGCTAATTAAACTTCTAATTTTGGAAAAGATTAATGCAACCAAAACCGTTAGCTATTGTTGCGCGTGCGGTCCGCTACGCAGGTCAAAATTAGTAGCGCACATGTTCAAACAAACTCGTATTGTTTACACGGGCGCGGCGCGGCGCGCGGGCGCACTGCCATGAAACTGGGTCTGCGGCCTGCGCCTGCCAGTTCACATAAACTTTTTACTTTATTTCACTATACCTACATAAATAGGTGTTTACTATACCTACTTTAGTACCTGTTAATGAACACTTCTTTGGATTCAGCAACAGATTTGTGCAACGGTGCTTGTAAATTTTCACCCGACCATAAAATGTGGTTTGTTTACAAAAAAATACAGAACCGCCAACAATAAATAATTCGCATTGTGTAAACATGTTCGCTGTAGCATAATTTGAGGTTGTTTATTCAGGACGACGATCAACTCGCGCGACCTCCGTGTAATGTAGTTTTTATTATCCGATGTCGATGACGTCCGTGGAATAACAACGGTTCGTCTTCAACCGACTTTGTGGGCAGTCTGGCCGCTTTCATTATGCGGTTTCTTATTGATAATAAAAGTTGTACAACTTATTAACACTCAACTATGAATAAACATCACGTTGCCTTGGAAAATTATCAATAAAAAGAAATCTGGGTACCTGACTTTCTTTTAAAGTCCGGAGCGATCTGTTACTAGGTAGGTACGATGTAAGATTTTAACGTGGACCTAAATATATGTAGTTACTAAAGGCCTAAGTACAAACCTAGGTAAGTAGGTCCTACTTCAATTTTAACGGCCGCGCCGCTTTTAACAGCCTGATTACAGATATGTGCACTGTTATCTAACTTTGTTTTCCTATCGTTCCGTCTCTTCCAATTAGGCATCAGATTAGGCCAAACCGTCCCAGTGCAACTTTCCTATAGGTATGCTGATAATAATGATAATAAAAATAAATATTCTTCTTTCTATTATATTACGGTTTTAATAATTATAATAATTAGCTTTGATAGGCAGGCCAGAAGGCCCCTGTCCAGGAGTTTCTACTCCTGGACAGGGGCCTTCCCTCATTTCGAGGAGAATACAGGCCATAATCTACTACTACGGTTAGGTGTGATAAATAAAGTAGATCTGACCTGACTTGAGCGCTTGCTTAATCACCCTCCACTGCCTCGTATGGTACAGAGACATGACGATAACCACAACGAAGAACACGACACAGCCACTCGCGGCCAGACTGAGGCTGGTCGTCTGCAGGTCCCACGCCCCTCCATCGCCACTATCGGTCACTTCACTATCGTAGTCCACGTACTCATAGTACTCGTAATCACTGGGCAATTCACTCGATTCATTGTCTTTTTTGTGCACGCGTTTGGGGTCGTGGAACGGTGCGATTCGCGCCTCGTTGATGGGCTGGCAGACGGTGTCCCTGTGGACCTCGCAGGGGTACCGCACGACGAGCCGCCTGGCGGGGTCGCAGCGGGTGCAGGGGAGGCACGAGCCGCGATGCCGGTCCCACCAGCTCAGCCCGCGCTCGCACGCGCCGCCCCCCCACACGGAGCCGAGTGCCAGTGAAGCGACCACCAGACACAACTTGGGTATATCTCCTTGCATTACCTGTGTGGATAGGAGATTATGACACGTGAGAATTGGGCCCTAATTAGGTAAGCACCTACTAAGATCCATAGTTTTGCAAATTCCGAGATGTATTATGTTGGGTCGATTACTCTGCTACAGTGCTACCAATGACTGGCACCGACTTCCTACCGTAGCACTACGACTGTGGCTTTATAAGTGTTATTCGGTATCGTCTAGATTGTGAATTAAAAAGGTAAGTTACATCTCACTGCTTACATATATAGGAACTTCACACTCAAATCTAGTTTTAGGCATTTCAGAACCAAGTAGAGGTAATTAATTAATAAAACATTACCAACCTTCTCCCTTAAAATCATGTATGCTGCCTAAGTATTCACGAAGGACCACATCTCAATATAGGCACGTAACAATTAGTTATATCTATTAGAAAGCTCACTTTCACCAGGGCTACGACAGTAATGTGTGTTGAAATAAAACAACGGTTGGACTTTGGCGTTTCCCTTAAACGTTGGTTTTTCACGCACAGTTGCTTCTATAGATGAATTAGCCAATATGTATGCGCACAATATGCGGAGTCGTTACGTCGCGTGCGCAGCGCGGTCGGCCTGCGTCTGCGCAGCGCGGGAGACGCGGGTTCACGTCCAATCCGATCCAACTGAGCGGTCCCCTATCCCTTCTCCCACGCAGGATGCTCGTACAAACGTTACCTAGCTACAATTTAAAATATGCGTTTGCTCTGCGCGGAGCCGCTTTCAATAGGTAGGTAACAACTCTCTATTTATTTTACACCAGCTGTTGCTCGCGGCTTTCATTTGTAAGGATCATAATATACCTACCTAATATCATTGAAGTAGCCCATCGCTACATGTATTAGGTTAGGTTGGATTTTTATATTTTTTTAAGTAGGTACCTACTTACTTTCCTACCCTAAAATTAAAGCACTCGACGATCTGGGGTAAGTACGAAGTAATCTAATAGTTACATAATTTTCTTTTACAATAAGGCTTTGCAGACCCCGTGAGAAGCATCGCTGTTTTTTATTTAAAACTCGCTGTACCCTGCGCGCGTTGCTACGCTGCACAGTGTTTTAAGAAGACCATTTTTCGGACATCGCGTTTTTATTGCAAAATCTGATAGATATAATCATTTAAATGCTTTGAGTCGAATACCCACTTGTTTAGCATGTCTAGTTTCTGAGATATAATTTTTTGAAAATCGACAAATTTTGATCCGGGTTTGTAGAAAAAAAATTATATCTCTTAAACAAGGCAAGCTAAGTAATTATGATGTTCGGTGCATTGATGGTGTATGTTATGCTGCACCTTTTAAAGCATTAACGAATCTCGTAGCTTTGATAGATTCCGATATATACGCGTTTTTTGGTTTTTAGATTTTCTTATTTTTCTCGAGTATTCCGCCGTATTGGGAAAAGTTATTTATACACAAATGGTGTTCTTTACTTCCCCAACACACCACATAAATTTCACATCCCAACTCCATGGAATCTAGAAGTTATTCCAAATTAACTATTTTTGCTAGGGTTGTCACATTATTCATCCGAATTTCATCGACTCAATTTTCATTTAACATTCATTATTACAACATAATTAAACTTATACTACTAGTGATACTTATGTATTTTTAAGGTTCCGTAGTCACAATGACAGACCAACATACCAAAACATTTACCCTTTTACTCACAGTCCAGCGCTGAAAAGGCCTCTAAACATGTAGTTATATGTACCCTTCATACTAAAGTACTACATTTGCGTGTTTGTAGAAACTATGAAACAAATGACAAACTAAGGGCGACTACAAGTTTGAAATTACTAATATAATACAATTAATATAAAATGATACGAAATTTGGAGCATAGGGTTCCGTAGACTGACTTAATGTCGCTTTTAACTCATGCCTAGCGCGGGTGCTGCATGCGGGGATTGGTCCACTCACTTTCCTCTTAACAGCATTGTTGTTATACTCAATTCATGTATATAGCATAGAAGGTATTACAACAAAGCACATTATCTACTATTATGCACTATTGGTTATAGACATTCGTGGGAGTTTTAGGCAGTAAAAACTGTTACCGCCTTCACCGCGTGGAGGTACTCCCATCTTATGTTATTACTATTGTCATGTGCTATGAACATACATAGATAAAACTCATACAATTGTTAAATTTGCCCTTAAATTTATATCGCTAAGTATAACTTTTGCATTTCCGTTTATATAAGTACTAGCGACCCGCCCCGGCTTCGCACGGGTGCAAGAACCCTCTAAAATTATGAGTGTTTCTCTACTATATTATGCATGTATTATACATATAAACCTTCCTCTTGAATCACTTTATTTATTAAAAAACAGCATTGAAATCTATTGCGTAGTTTTAAATATCTAAGCATACATAGGGAAAGACAGACATCGGGAAGCGACTTTGTTTTAAACTATGTATTGATGGTTAAGCTGGTCTCTTAGATACCTCAGACATAAGATAATCCAAACCACTGGTTGTATATATCAACAAAAATGCTATTAAGTAAGTATATTTTTTGCCAAAGAAAAATTCGGTCCGGATATAAATTATTATCTTTGAGCGTGACAACCCTAACGACAAAAAATCGGGATAAAACTTTAAAAAATTGCGGTTTCTAGATTCCATGGAATTGGGGTGTGAAATTTATGTGGTGCATTGGGAAAGTAAAGAGGATAATTTTAGTATAAATAACTTTTCCCAATACGGCGGAATACTCAAGAAAAATAAGAAAATCTAAAAACCAAAAAACGCGTATATATCGGAATCTAACAAAGCTACGAGATTCGTTTATACTTTAAAAGGTGCAGCATAACATACACCACCAATGCACCCAACATCACAATTGCGTATCTTGCCTTATTTAAGAGATATAATTTTTTTTCTAAAAATCCGGATGAAAATTTGACGATTTTCAAAAATTTCTATCTCAGAAACTAGACATGCTAGACAAATGGGTATTCGACTCATAGCATTTAAATGATTATATCTATCAGCTTTTGCAATAAAAACGCGATGTCTGAAAAATGGTCTTCTTAAAACACTGTGCGCTGTCAAAGATTGGTCGTACCAACTCAGAAACCTTTGTGGGCTCATTCACAACACTTTGCTGAAGACCATGAATGATCAAATGCATGGTTTACGATTCTATAAAGAACATAGAGACAAACATTCATTCTTATAAATATAGAGCACAACAACAACAAAATTTGTTCCTTTATCAAAGGAACGAAGGTATTATGAGCCATCTTTGCCATTATAAACTTACCTGCATAAAATGGAACGATAACTATTGATTTGTGTTGTCTGTCACTGTCATTGTGTTATTTTCAGATTATTCCAGCGACAGGTGTGACATATTTTGCATTATCGTTAGTTTTGTCCCTCTTTACATTATCAAATTAAAAAGAGTAAAATGATAAATGTTCGATTGTAAACCACATGCACTGGAACGTATCAACGTAGTATTGTCATGTGTCTGTCATTCGACGTTGAAAGAAATGAAAATTTCAATTTCGAATTGTGTTGTCAATCAATGATGATTAGAAATTTATTAGAACTCGTGTATATTGAATGTAATAGCCGTGTAATGTGAATTATTTCAATAGTGTAGTGAATATTTTGTTGGAATATTTTAAATAGAACGGAATAAAACAAATTAATTTTCTTCAGGCAGCAAACATGAGTACGAATCATAGAAGAAGAAATTCTCGCGGGCGAAGCTGTCCAGGTTATATTCAAGATCCTTCTATATCCTCCACGGTCCAAAACCCTTATGATACCATCCCAGAACCGAGAATAAGAAACATACGAACTGATTGTGTTGGATGGTTCCATCCTCTTTCAAGTACCTATTTCCTAATGTTCTTTGTTTCGTAGCATTGTATTGTAATCCGTAGTTCCTCCTTTCTTTCTTTCCCTTATCCTATCCTTCCTTTAATACCATTATTTTTAATAATAATAATATATTATAATCTTTTCTTCACCCTGTTCTGCTGTTTTTTGTACTAAAGTGGTAAAAAATTTCAGATTCACTTGATGTCACATCAAATGCTAACGATTTATCGACGTCTAAGGCATTAGTTCTAGTTTTAATTATATTTACGTCATCACTATTGGCACTGGGACTCCTATATAAACAGTTCCCAGATTTAGAAGAGTAAGTAATTTTTTTTTTTAATCTGTTTTTGGTAGCCATGGACTTTGATTCTTTATTTTTTTTGTATGAAAGCACTTTCAAAGTTAGAGACACCAGTTGGCCATACATAATTCATTATAATCTTAGTAATTCTTATTTTTGCAGGCATGAGAAACAACATTTGCATTTACCATGGGACCTTGAAGATGCTAAACATTTAGGTTTAGTATTGGACCGGTATAAGGACAAGTATTTTTATGAAGTATTATCTGGAGTCTTCCTAGTGTATATTTTGTATCCTTTTTGTCCATACTTCTTGTCATGAATGACAAGTATGTTAATAAGTAAGTAGGTATAATATATTAGTGATGTCCTTTCTGTGGTGCTGTTTGCGTCTGTCTATGTAGTCATAGTCATATCCATATAGGATTTTTTTTCAATTCAATTGTTTTTCTTTTGTGTCTGAGATTGCAGTAATTAAGAGAGAAAGAGGAAGCCCAGTGCCATCAATATGCTCATCACTTAAATATTATTACATGGTAAAAAAAAAATTAAGCAACAACAGTATTTTTGATGACTAGGCAGGTACTATGTATTATGCTATTTGTCCTGAACTAATTGTACAGTTTGCAAACATTTGCAATACCTGGCTCCATTTTCCTAAGTATTCTTTCAGGGTTCCTGTTTCCATTTTATTTAGCGTTACTTTTAGTTTGCAGTTGTTCAGCAATTGGTGCAAGTTTATGTTTCTTTTTATCCAATCTCCTTGGGAAAAAGTTGTTGAAGAAGTTTTTCCCAGAAAGAGCTGCACAGTGGGCGAGCACAGTCACAAAACACAAGGATAACTTGCTCAACTACATAATATTTTTGAGGGTGACACCCTTTTTACCAAATTGGTTTATCAATATGACTGCACCTGTGATTGGTGTACACTTAGTCCCATTTGCATTGGGAACATTTATTGGTAAGTTGACTTAAATAATGATTCATTAATCTACATTCAAATGTTTGTAATATCAATGAAGGCATATTATAAAATTTTGTATCTCTTTCCACAGGTGTTGCTCCACCATCATTTGTGGCCATCCAAGCTGGACAAACCTTACACACCTTGACGTCAACCAGTGACGCGTGGTCCTGGACATCGGTCACAATACTTAGCATTTTCGCATTAGTGTCATTAGTACCAGTGTTCCTTAAGGACAAGTTGAGGGAAAAGTTTGATTGAACACATTTTGTTGATTTTTAGATAATTTTATTTATTTTGTTAATAATAAATTGGTGTATGTACATTCCACAATTATGTTTTAAATAGTTGCTGCCCGCGACTTCGTCCGCGTAGACTTAAGTAAAGTATTCTATGTGTTAATCCAGGTTATAAACTATCCGTGTTCCAAATTTCATCCAAATCCGTTCAGTAGTTTATGCGTCAAAGAGTAACAAACATACATCCACACTCACAAAGTTTCGCATTTATAATATTAGTAGGATATGGGGTTCCATTTAACAATATGACCCAATGTGAGCAATGAAGGTGGCATTTCCCAAAGATGACTGCACCACCGGTCTCCAGTACCACCAATTATACCATACTGGAAGAAAGTGAATGTAAGGTTAAATTCTGCCAATGGGTGTTTTGTAATTATATAAGAAATATTTTAATTGGTTGGTGAGTAATGACTAGAGTTCCATATACATTATATGTAAATCAACTGAGAACGGCTGGAAATATAAAATGTTATGGAATAGGAATTATTGAAAACATCACTTACATAAATAAGTTTCTTTCAATTCAACTTTAAGTGTCTTGCACTGGTGTTTACATTCCTCAGCTGGTATCAGATCTATGACCCTCGTCCCACTTAGTGATAAGAGAAATGAGAAACTGCACTCAGTGTCAGGTATGTGGAATGACTGTTGACTTGTGTCCACTATTATATACCTTTCAGTGCTTTGGCCAAATTTTGGGACTACCTTAGGTCTTGGTATGATCTGTCTCAATAGTTTTGCCACGTTCATGTTGTTGAATTTCCTGAAACAGAATTCCTATGATTCAGGGCCTTCTCTCATTTATAGTTTAGAACTTTTGTGATAGTATGTCTAGTTTTAACTTTAAGTTGTCAATGAATAATCTGTGGTAAACGGTGTTGGTGTCACAATTGATAATATTAAAATTCATGTACTATTGCCATATGTATTGTGTCACTGTTTGTTTACCCAAATAAATTAAAAAAAAAAAAAAAAAATAATCTTACGACCTGCCTGATGTTAAGCAGTAAGCAGTATTGCCAAAGGTATGCTTGCATGTTGCCCATGAGACAGGGAGTGAGAGGGGAGTTAACCTTCCGGTTCTCTACACCTAGCTATAATAGATATTTTATGCTGATCTTTCCTCAGTGTCTAGTAGTACACCGGTGGTTATGGTTCCACCCATGTATTATGGTTTTAGTCAATCAGCTACAGTTAAATATGGACAATCCAGTGTTATGTTAATGAGGATGTAAGTATTAACACACCAAATATATAAGTTCTTATCTTGTAGCAGCTGTTGGTTGAACATATCACTTGGACTTGAATAGTATTTATTATTTGTTAAGATTTCTGATGATTCTTTATCAAATATAGGTTTGTTTCTTTGGTATAACTTTTTAAGATCTTCTATACTAATTATTTGCTGTTCAGTCTGAAATCAAAAATACATAAATTCTAATGTGGGGAAATTACTGAATTAAAAGTAATTTATGTACTTGTGAAGCTTATTGAAATTGTAATACAATAAAAAGTTGAAATGTAAGTTATATTATAACATTTGTTTATCCAACAAATTAAACTTGTGTAAGTATATGTATAAATATCTAAACCCTGTTTTTATTGGATAGACAGTAGGGCATTAGGTTATTTATTATGTATTGCTAAAACCATAAGTAAATGGTAAAGTTAATGTACCTACCTCATAAATAAATGGTGCACTATGAGATTGGCTGACTGGTTTAGGGTCATTCACTTCCCTAATATTTATGACGGAACTGCACGGCCAACAGTCCATGTCCACTACAGTGAAGAATGGGTTTTGTATCAGACATGTTTCATGATACAGATCTGCAATAAATAAATATAAATAAATATCGCCAGACTGACACACCAACTGTATGGTCCCAAACTAAACAATGGTTGTACGATAGGTACCATACAATGGGTTAGGGGCGATCCCAGTGATACTCAGACCTGGGCAAAATAAGAATAGGCCATTTCCGAAATTTGGCCCGGTGGGAATCGAACCCGCAACCACTATATCCAGTGAGCCGAGCGGCCTACACTCGAACCACGGCGCTTAGGGGTCCTCGAAATTGCGGAGAAATAGGAACTCTAACTACATGGAGATAAAGATAATAATTTCATATACAAAATAGTGGAGTTTTTGCATAATATGCTCACCTGTTAAAGCAGGAAATAACGATATGACAGGAATAGATAATCGTCTAAGAAGTCTTAGTCCAGGATAAATGTATTCTTGAAGATTACAAACTATACAACTGTAAATTGTTTTAAAATTATAGGCAACATATACTGAAACGACAATTCCTAGTACTGCTAGAAACAAAAACCTATATTTACTGATGAACTGGCGAGTAGCGTTTCTATATGTATGTTCAGTAACTTCTAAACTGTTTAGAGATTGAAAATATAGTCTTCTGAATTCGTCTTCAGTCATGCCGGCTTCAGTGCTTTGTTTTTTGAGGTTTCTAATAGAATTTGCATATTCCTGCAATATTTCCTCGTTAGACATGCCTGTAAAAGTATGTTGAAGAAACTTTATTAATAAAGGTAGGTTTAATTAGTATAAAACTAATAAAATAAACATTCATCACGTACTGCATGCGTAGTCTGCAAAATACAAAATAAATAGCGCAAATGTCATGCATGACATATGTCATTTATATACAGTTGTCAAATACAGCTGTTATAATCTCACTCTTTGTGCATTAAGCCAGTATTATTCTATGATGCTTTGCACCGTCGTCGCCTCGTCCAAGGAGAATACAATACTACGCCTCGACGCGTCGGTGGCTTAGACCATTTATTAGTTAACACCTCTCTGGTCGGTGGCAAACACATTTAGTTAGATCAAAGCCTTCGCATACTTAGACAATTATTGGCTTTATTTCTTGAAAAATAATAATTGTGCTGCATGATGTTTTTGACACCCATAGTGGGATATCCAGGTAGTTACTTGGGTAGTAGCTGGTATTGAAGTGAAGCTTCTATACGGGCGTTCGGGGCGCTCACCGCGCAGCCAATCTGCTACGCGTCAGTAGCGTTACACGATATATATATAGGTATACAGATTGGCAGCTGCGGCGTCCTACGCTTTATACTATAAAGCTTCGCTTCTTTCCGGCGTCCTTAGACGGCACTGTTAGATTTGATAGGAAGGAGTATCAAAATTGAGTCCCAGATAGCTTAGGGTTTTTTTTTTTTTGAATTGACTATATGTTGTTGGCCAGAGTGGCCATAACAACTTCACCCGGACAGAGGGCGAGCGCAAGTGCGCTCCAGCCATAGGGGCAGGGGGGCAGCTAGCTCAAGGGCGTCACTAGGGACACGACCTCGGCTTGGGCCGCTGCCAGGAGAGGTGGCGAGGGTAAATCTACCACCGGATCGGAACGCGACCTCGACTGAGAAGATCCGGCAAGAAACTCAGCGGGCTTGTCGGGTGCCAAGGTGCGTCTAGGTAAGTAGACGCACCTTCTAGCGGAAGCGGGGGTTCGTCGACCTCGCCGGCGAGGTCGGTGTCTGGCGGGGAGCTTAGGGTTGTAGAGCTTAGAAATGAATGAGCTTATAAAACAGTCATCTGTGGAAATTTCTATGCTAATCCGGGAAGCTGTGCTGTTTTTATCGTAGGTACCTCCTTTAAAGTTGATAAAGATACATGCAACTTCTTACGAAATCTAAGCTGTTCAACTTAGGTATGTTACCTATATAGGTAGGTATAGTATAGTGAGCGGGAATTCGCAGGGTAGTGTGGTTTTTGTACTTGTAATTAAATAATGATATTAACATGGATACTCCCGGGCTTTTCTCAACAAATTATCTGGCTACCCGTATTAATTGCCATACCTACTATATTTTTATTATCTTAAGTAAAGTGATAGTTTTGGGCTATATATCGATCTCTCAAAGATAAGATAAATAAAACTAAATTATCCAATAGGACTTAATATATTAATACGTTTACGCAACATAGCAATCAACCTTATTATTTTGCTCTATCAAATAGTTGCAAGTAGAAAAATCACACTATCCAATTCCGACCCCCCCGTAATTGGTGTATGTACTTACACTATACCTACCTATATAGGTACTATAACTTAATATTAATAAATAAAAAAATAACAATTACTTATTAATATTGGAGTCTTTCACCGAGACGATAAGATAAGACAAAGTAACTACGTGTTGGGGCCTTTTGATAACACGGCCGATGTATAGAATCCTGTCAATACTACGATATGCCGTCTTACGGCTACAAGTTTTAGAATAAACAACATAGTTATTTTCCATATAACTTACGACATTGTTTAGTAACGCTCGAGTAATTTCAGTGTATTATGAATTCGTGTCATGTGACGAAATAATTGTACATTGTACGGGAGTGTGTCTGTGTAGTTACTGAAAAATGACAATATACTTCGGAAAATGCAGGAAAAAGCAAGACTAGATGGAATTTGACGAAAGAGTTCATGGCGCGACGTGGCGCTGGCCCCTACTGTTGTCTGTCGTATTTTTGAACGTACGTATACCTTACATGCCTTAGGTATAAGTACCTACATGTAGGATTCTCGAAGATTTTTTTTTAGTATTTTAATCGCTCAAAAGTAAGTGTAGAACATTGTAGTTCAGTTAGTTTTACGAGGCAGTAATCTAAAGTTATCTTTACAGTGCTGCACTGAACACAATATAACGATGCTAGTTCAGCTGTTACGGAAACCCCTGAATGTACCTAACAATGTCATTGTGACGTCAGTACAGTGTGTCGCTCAATTCATGATCGCTTACGACAGATGCATAGGTCGCAGATAAGATTTTGCGTGATTTGATTGTCACGAAACGAGACATTTGTAATCGAGCGTTATAGAACATTGATACCACTGTAAGGAAGTAGTACTTATTGTATGTTTTCGTCATTACCTACAAGTTAAGCTAAGCTAATATATATTCTAAGTACCTGCCTACTCACGTATTTGCAGTCACGCGTAATTTATCAAAAACCGATAACTAGGTAAATAACGTGCCTAAATCAGTTAAGGTAGATATGCCGATATAGCTACCAGGTACCTACTTACTTATAAAACAGAGATTGATTGCATCGATCACCGTGTGAAATTTTTATATTCCGTTTTAGTGATTGAAGTGACAATACGTCCAAAGAGAATACAATACTACGTAAGAAGAGACGGGACTCCATAGATTAAAATAAACCCTGCTTTTAAAATGGGGCTACCATTTATGGCCAATCTAACAACGAAACTGACAACCATAATACAGTGTACCAACATAAAGAACGAAATAGGGATGTACGGTGAAAATTATCGATATCGATGGATTACCTAATCAACCATTTACCATTTTTGGTTTCGTGTTAAATAAAAAAGCCATTGATAAAACAAATCATTTATTGAAAAATATGTGAAATATTTAACGTTGAATACATATTTTTTCCAAAACTGGCTACTTAAGTATATTAACAATATTTAACATAAATAGATACATTTGTTGCAAATGCGCGGTCCACTTGTATGAACTTCTATTGTATCTTCTATTGGAGTACGCTCACTCTCATTGTAAACAGTAGGAGTTGATGAAGTTGACGGAACTTCTATAAAGAAAGAGTAAAAGATTTGAAATTAGGAAATACATTATTATTTAACTTATCGACCTTTATTTGGTGTCCACTGTTCTTTAAAGAGGTGGAAAGGAAATTCAATTAATTTGTCATCTGATATTGGCTCAGTAGTCAGTTGTAAGGACGGGGCGACGACTATCTTTAAATTTGAGTAATTTTTCTGAAAATATATATTTTTTAAATGGTTGCTAAAAACAAATTTCAAATTATTCATTTTTGCGATGGGCATGTTTACTAAGTCCTCATTTCCATTCACCATGACCCCTCTCTGAAAACTAAAAATAATAATATCGAATATCGATAAATTTTTTCACCACACTATTTTTCTGAACAATTTTATTTTATTCTTGAAATTATGAATAACCTGCCTTTTTAATCCCAAAATCAAACATAGGCCTGGTAAATTAGTTAATATTCTACTCACCGATCACTATCCAGGGGATATCTTGCATTAAATAAACTTTTTATACCGGCTTTTCTTTCTGATATTTTTCCACATAAATCACACTTTATATATTTCATTGGTAGGTACTTAGTAAAGTTATAAAGTTTGCATAGAACTATAACATAAAAACAACCCAGTAACACTTATTTTCACAGTAATCACCGAAACAAAATTGAAAACAAACAGTTGTTGACGAGATGAGTGATCAGTTGTGACAGATGGCCACTGACGTTTTAGTTCTGACGTCCACCATTAAAGTTCTACCCCATTTCATAGATCGTTTTTTTCTTCTGAAGTTGCGACAGCCTGAATACGTCATTTAGGATTTAAACAAAACTATTAGTAGGTATTTTTGTGTCAAATCTAAGCTATGAGTCGATCCCGCAACTTCTACTTTTCCGAGTCATGAAATTATTAAGTTCTTATGTACCTAAGTACCTACATAATACGCAGATCCTTTTAATACAATTTATTTAGCATTCGAAAGCCAGATATTTTAAAGTTGTGTCCTACGGCCTTATTCGGGGTCATTTAAACATATATTTGAGTTTAGTCCTTCCGTTTCGCACAGTTTCATCGCTATGTTCAGGTATGTATCCCTCCCATTTGCGGTTTGGTGACGTATTTCCGGTGGAACTTTTCCAGGCGACATCTTAGGATGTGTACTTCATTGGCGTCCTAAATTTCTAGCAGTACGCATCGCTTTATTAAAAACGCTGTTAGCGTTCGTTATATAATTTAAATAGTTATTTAAGATTTAATTAAAATAGTGTAAAAAATATATCTAGATTAATATTGATTTAAATAAAAACGTGGCTTAAGATGGCGGATGACGAAAAAAGTCAGGGCGGATCCGCATCGGATTCATCATCTAGCACCTCTTCAGAGGACTGCAGAGGTGATGGGAAAAGAAAGAGAAAGCAGAGATCTTCAAAGAGTAAGCGGCATCGGGGCCAAGACAAGGTAATCAAGCACCTTGCTGAGCAGGTTAGTGAAATGCAACAATTTTTATATAACTTCCCCGCTATGTTTTACAATGGCGGTGAATGTGCACAAGAACAAAATGTGCAGGAGGAATCGTTACCGGAATCAAGTAGCAAACCGTTAAAGTTTGATTTATGTACCCAGTTGAAAGAACCAACGGTACCTGCTACTCCTAGTGATCATTTAACTATATTACAATCACTACAACATTTTAATACAGAAAACTGGGGTAATGTACGTTATTCTGACGTTGAAAAACTTTATAATTCTCGTCCTGGTTATATCGACCTCGAGGTCAATGATGAAATTAAACCCTTTGATCGACAAAATAACTTGGCTCATCCTGAGAAGTTCGTAGCTGCCGTGACGCATGCGCTTATTTTGCAAAGTGAAGCTTTACAACAGGCTTTCAGCAATTTGATGAAATGGGCAAAAGAAACAGATTCTATAAAACCAGATACCCTCAATGATAAAATAAATGAATTTTTTTCTGGGAACTATCAAAAGATTTCCCACGATTGTCTGCAGTTACTATGTGGCCGTAGGGCCAACATAATACAACAAAGACGTGATTTATTTTTAAATAATTTTGTAAATGACCGACTAATTCGATCTGGTTTGAAGAAAATACCACCTTCTAATGAATTTTTGTTTGAGAAATCTCTTTTTTCCGAATTTGTTAAAAGTAATGGTGGTGTTAACAAAGTATTTGGTATAAATAAAGTTAATTTGAATAATGATAAAAAGAGAATGCCCGTGTCCCAGGCGGCGTACCCTGGACCTAGTGGTTTACAACAACCGACCGGTCGCTGTCTTGCACCGTCGGCTAATGCCTACAGATTTATGCCCAATAATTTTAATATGCCTTATCAGGCCTATCCAAGGCAATTTTATAATTCTACAATGTCAAATTTTAATGGGGGAAAATTTTTTCGTCCCCCGGGCAATTACCAGCTGGCAGGACCTCGCTTCCTCCAGCCTCAGAATTTTAGAACCGGCCCACGACCTTCCACCTTTAAGGGAAAAGGGGTTGGTAAACAAAGCAGAAAATATTGACTCGGATCACGGGGGTTTTCGGGGGGGTTGTTTGCAAAGATGTCTGTCGGTATGGAAAAAGATGGGTGCCCCAACACCCTTGCTAAAAATTTTAGAGGGTTATCGTATACCCTTCAAAGCAAAGCCACCTCTTCATCCATATGGGGTGATGGAAGACCAATTTCAAACCCTACCATCTCCAGACATGGATGCAGTTATTCAATCCCTTCTGGATCAGGACATTCTGGAATATGCCCCCGAGACACCAAGTTTTATTTCGAATCTCTTTTTAATCCCCAAGCGAGATGGGACCACACGCCCTATCTTCAACCTAAAAAGACTGAATGTATTTTTATCTCTAAAGAAATTTCGCCTGATATCCGTAAATCGAGTTCGAGATTTTTTGCAGAAACAGGATTGGTTAGTGAAAATCGATCTGACGCAGGCCTATTATCATTTGAGGATCGCGTCCTCTCATCGTTGTTTTCTCCGTTTGTCATACAGAGGCCAGCTATTCCAAATGACCTGTTTACCGTTCGGACTAGCCTCTGCACCGAAGGCCTTCGCCTCTCTTACAAATTGGACGGCCGAGATTTTCAGAGAGAGGGGTATTCGGGTGGTAGTGTTTTTGGACGATTTTCTAGTGGTAGCCCAAGACAGACAAGCGTTAATACGGCACAGGAACATTGTTCTCCAAACACTTCGCCAACTAGGGTGGCACGTCAACTACGACAAATCCATCCTAGTTCCTCAAAAAGCGTTAGAGTATTTAGGTCTGATATGGGATCCTTGGTCGAATCTAGTGTCGTTACCCGAAAAGAAGATTCAACATCTAAAACAGGACATATCGAAGCTTCTTCAACGGAAGAAAGCAACGCTGCACGATATTCAAAGTATAATAGGTCAAATGAATTTTGCTCGGTTGGCAGTACCGATGGGGCGCTTGAACTTTCGTCATCTGTTAGCGCATTGCAATTTCCTATTGAAGCTCCAGTCGTCGCAAGCATTCTATCTGACACCTCAGGTGATAGAGGAACTAAGTTGGTGGATGAATCATTGTCGCGACAAGTCCTGTCTCCACCCTCCAACGGCAAAGAATTTTCTGACCACAGACGCAGCAGATTCCGGTTGGGGAGCAGATTTGAATGGCATTTATTTGAACGGGGGGTGGACGGAAGAAGAAGATCGGCTACATTCGAATCACAAAGAAATGTTAACAATTTTGAAAGTTCTGTCAGAATACGCTCCCGCTCTCTCCCAGACATCCCTTCTGTTGCAGTGCGACAACAAAGCAGTGGTGGCTCATTTGAAAAAGGAGGGGGGAAACAAGTCGAGAACACTAATGAATTTAACCTATCAAATTTTTCATGTTTTACAGAAGTACAGCATTCACGTAATCCCTCACCACATACCAGGGAAGTACAACAGCATTGCGGACAGTTTGTCCCGCCAGTCGACACTACCGGAGTGGCATCTGTTACCCAGGGTAACGGAGGTAGTCTTCGCAAAATGGGGTACCCCGGACGTGGACCTATTTGCGTCAAGCACAGCTCACGTTGTTCCCCGTTATGTGTCTCTAGACCAGCGCGATCAGAATGCATGGAGGCACAACGCTTTTGCCATCACATGGAATTTCGAAATAGCATGGGTCTTTCCTCCTCCGAACCTAATGCCACGAGTATTGATGCAATTGAATCAGGCAACAGGTATATTTTTAGTAGTGGCACCGAGGTGGTCTCGAGCTTTTTGGAGAGCGGACTTGAAAGCTCGTGCGACGGCGCCACCGTTCACACTGCACAGGTTAGACAAGGTGTTGAGGGACACAGCAACGGGCCGACCA
Source organism: Notodonta ziczac (assembly GCA_918843915.1). Taxonomy (NCBI): domain Eukaryota; kingdom Metazoa; phylum Arthropoda; class Insecta; order Lepidoptera; family Notodontidae; genus Notodonta; species Notodonta ziczac. The sequence continues at coordinate 4,311,344 of OU974041.1, forward strand.
CCACCACGGATCGAAGAACTGATACTCGAAATTTGGAGATGTGGGGGTGGACAGAGTCTATAGTTGATTGGACTGAGGAACAAAAAGTCTTACTCCGGCATGGCTGGAGATCATCAACCGTTAACAGTTATAAACCGGCCTGGCGCAGATGGTTGACATGGTGCGAATCATCAGGAATAAATTTTTCGAACCCTTCGGGAGCAGACTTAGCAAAATTTCTAGCTGATCTACACTTAAAAGAAAAGTTGTCATATCGTACTATTTTACTTCACAAATCTGTTGTGTCAACTCTTTGCAATGCTACGAATGAAATTCGGTTAAGTTCAAATATTTTAGTGAAACAAATTCTAAAATCTATAGCCTTAAATACACCTAAGGCACGTCCGGGCCCTATTTGGGACACTAATTCTTTAGTTCTTTGGTTGCAGGGAAGAACAGTTACAACCCAGAGTTTGTTCGAGGTTTCACGGATCTGTGCAGTTCTGTTACTATTGTGTTCGGGACGAAGGGTTCATGATCTTACGCTTTTGAGTGTTTCAGAGGAGAGGTGTATTATTAATGAAGACGGTATTTTGTTCTGGCCACATTTTGGTTCAAAAACTGATTCAGAAAAGTATGTTCAATCAGGATGGAAGCTTTTAAGTAACTCACAAAATCGGAATCTTGATCCAGTTGGGTGGCTTAAGCAGCTAATGCTTATTGGAAACACTCGTCGTACGGCGTGTTCCAGTGACAGATTATTTGTTACTGTTAACGGACAGGCTAAAGCTGCCTCGCGCACTGTTATAGCTGGTTGGGTTAAGTCCATTTTGAAAGAAGCAGGTATTAACGCTACCCCTGGTAGTTTTCGTTCTGCAGTGGCTTCAAGAAGTTGGCTGGATAATGAATCCTTGGAAGTAATCATGTCAAGAGCAAACTGGAGATCAGAAAATACCTTCAAGAGGTTTTATAGAAAGGAACTAAGGAGTATTCAGCCCACTGTAAATGATAGATCATTGAGCCATCTTTTTCAGGCAATAAATTAAATAGCTTTAAATAAATACATATATTCAAATTGAATACTTATTGATTACGAAATATTAGAAGATAAGTAAATTGAGAGAAAGTAAGTACTAGTAATAAAAATAAATGGGTATGTATCTTTTATCTTCTTATTGTTATTATATTTCTTTTAGTTCTTAATTACACGCGTTCATACACATTGGCGTCCGGGTCACCAGGCGATAACAAACAATGCCTCAAATATATGTTTAAATGACCCCGAATAAGGCCGTAGGACACAATAGTAGCGTTTTACATACCCATAAAACGCTTGTTGTGTCCGGAGACTTATTCGGGGTCATACTTTTTAATTCTGCCTGGTTGTTGTTTAATTTAAAGTTTTCAGTTATTTGAGGCCGCAATGAAGTACACATCCTAAGATGTCGCCTGGAAAAGTTCCACCGGAAATACGTCACCAAACCGCAAATGGGAGGGATACATACCTGAACATAGCGATGAAACTGTGCGAAACGGAAGGACTAAACTCAAATATATGTTTAAATGACCCCGAATAAGTCTCCGGACACAACAAGCGTTTTATGGGTATGTAAAACGCTACTATTTATTTTTGTACCATGAATAAGTCTGTTTTCAACTAACTTTACCATCTCCACACTTGTGCTTTCACCCCTAATAATAATCATCCTGATGAAGCTCCTTTATCTACCTAAGTAGTATCTTCATCCCTTTTCGTAATATTAGCGCAGTACGGAGAGACCAGTGGAGCTATACTATAGGGTAATTCGCTCTCAAAATATGCGTTCACTTAAGTACGTACTCTTACGACGGTACTTTTGTATTTTTCACAGATCTGTCTACCAAGTTTGGTATTCACGTATGGAGTATTCATAGTCAATTTGGCCGAGCTCCAAGTGCCGATATGGATGGGCCTCTCTACACCTACCATATACATACTCAGTTACAGCCTCTCACGTAAGCTATATTTTTCATTTTATCATTGGACACAACGCAATGATGATTGTCGCCGTTGTCTTTCTTACAATTTTTGATCTGCATGAAATTAATCTCTATTCCAGAATGTTGGTGCAGGGAGGCAGCGGACTCATGGGGTGGTCCAGTGGGGTACCGAGTAATGGCGACTATTGGACTCGCGATGGTGGTTGTCAGTTTACTCGTTTGTTCAGCTGTCCCCTACCATTTACAGCCTTATATCTATGGCATACTAGGGGGTGAGATAAATACATTTCGACTAAATTATTTACATCTTGAGAAATGTCACTAAATATTATTTATTTTAGGTACTAAATTCCGATTTATTTTTAGGTTTGGGATCCTCCCTAACATCGGCTCAAGTAGATGCTGTAGTGTTTGATACTTACGACTCGCGTTTGGGTCTAATCCGAGGGCTATGCTTCGCTGGCCAGGCCGTCGGGCAATCACTGTTTCCGCACATCATAACAGCACTAATAGACTATTATGGCTATCCATTCTCATACATAGTCTTGGCAGGAATTTTGCTACAGTCATTGCCGGCAATCATGCTACTGAAGGTTGACGACAACGTCAGGAGACCACTTTCTTTCTCCAGATACAGCGACATAGCAAAAACGTACGCTATATTCAGTAACGAAGGCATGGATAAGAACTATTATACCACAGATCTGCCGTTACATGAAATGAGCAAAAAATGTTGGAAGAGTCCAGCTGATGACAACTTGCATAGGGAAAAAGATTCCAATGAAGATGACATGGACTATGAGGGTGAAGTTAACGCGACTACAACACCGCCTCCCTCTCCAGAGGAAAAGAGAAGAAATATATTCGGAGTAGAAATATTACCGGAAATACCAGAGGAGAGCGAGGACAGCGACGACGACGACTCGTTTGTCTTAGACAAAGATGTAAATAAGAATAAAAAGCGACTGAGTGTCGCAATCAAAAGACTGAGTACTTTAGGTGACAGCTTCGACGGTTATATTACCAAACAAATTAGACGGGATTCCCAGAGCGAACGAGATGGAATCGAGGTTATAGAATATTCTGAAATAGAAGTAACATACGAAAATATATCGCCAGTGACCGACATTCAAAGGGAGAAAATATTCAATTCATTCAGCTTCCGCTGTCAATCTGCATACGCAAGTATGAGACGGAGAATGTGGATGCCCTCGTACAGAGTATACACGATACGGAGAAGGTTATTGTACATTGCATATTACACCAATGATACGTTTGTAAAACCTTTGACGAGATCATTGTCATGTTGGAGATTCTACCCGTCTTTGCTGCTGTACTTCTGTAGACTGAGTTTAACAGCAGTCATGATGGTGTCTCTACCGGTGCTCGCTTCAGAGATGCATCCAATGATTTCTATGACCGAATCTAATTTCTTGATGACATTGTACGGTTTCACATGGATTTGTTTTTTACTGAGCACCCCGTGGCTTGCGCAAACGCCGAAGAGAAATTTCAAATACGTTACACTTGCCGGCTTGACAATATCTAGTGCAGCGTGTTTTGGTAATAATAAGTACCTACTTGTGCATAAAATAAATCTTGCTGTGTGTAATTGGTTATTATAATTATCAATGCTCTTCTATCTTTTACAGCGTTATCGGACGCAGATAATCATGATTCACTATCGATCGGATGCGTGGTAGCCGGCTTCGGTTATGGCGCCATTTCGTCATGCTGCGAAACTACGGTGCAAGATTTCCTCGGCGCGCGAAAATGGCCGAAACTCCACAGTACCCTAGAAACGATATCAGGGATGCTTCTAGCTATATTTGTCGTGGGTATATCATTTATAGTGGATCAAGATGGAGGTATACAGTACACAATGTTCATTTTGGCTTTGATATTAACATCAGTCACCGTGGTTTGGTCGTTTTTAGTCGTGTTTTCGATATACCTTACGAAAGTAAGGTCTGTGAGACACGGTAGTCGCTGGATGTTTTGACATTTCTCACGTTCGGGTGGAACAACCTGTGTTAGTTGGAAAAAGGAACATTTTGATAATCAAATCTTGCGTGATTGTTATACGTGCAGTTGGCTGATAAGCCATCATTGTTATTAGTTAAATTATATTTTCTTAATAAATTTACTGATTTTATAATTTAAATCACCCTTACTAAAATAAACTTTTTTTTTAAGTAAGTTCTGGCATGGTTTTTGTAAGTAGCCAGGCAAGTTCAGATAGTGTGTCTAAGTTTATTTATACCTCTCTGTTTTATGCATTACTTAGGGGAATATAAGCCATTTGCCATTTAACTGGAAAATTGTGTACCTACCCTATTCCGAGATGTACACATTCGTTCATCTGAGTACACAGCAAATAAAGTTATAACTTATTGATAGAGCGTTATCTTGAACAAATAACCTTCTCCCGTCAGTTACCGCTCGCTATTACGATGAAATACAAACCTTTGACAATAACAATAGAACACACAGATACATTAATTATTAGCTATCTGACTCAGATTATATATATTTAGGTTGCAGACAACGACAAGTTAAGTACCAAAATATTTCTAGGTAACTTCATAATGAGAACATAATTAATGTAAACACACCATGCGTAATAAAAACGAATGTATGAACTCACGTATAGTTACATACATTGTTGAGATTGTTTTGATATTTATACTTAATGTGATTCAAATTATTAACATATTTTTTTATAGGAGTTTTAACGACGGAGGCTATTTAGTGTGGTTTTCCGTTTCCGACCACTACCTCTCGCCTTCCCGTGTTTAGAGCATAGACACCTAGAAGGTACCTATAACAAAATGTATGCTTTGAAACTATTAGTTTACTCAGTTACTTACATATCTCCGATAATCACTAGACTGGTGAAAAAATTATAATTTCGGACTTGCAATTCGTCTCTACCTAGACGCAAATTAATTGAAGACCGTATTGTACATTGAAATAAAACTATTTTTACGGATTATATCGCGTTTATTTTTACTTTTTATTACCGTATTGTAGTTTTATAACGTCGTCATTACGTGAGAAGGTGGTGTTACCCTGGTCGAGCCGGTATATGAGGTTTAGTCAATTGGCTTTCTGTACACCTTTTGATCTCATTAACTGATAACCATAACCTAATATTTCGTTTCGGTGATTCACAAGTGCAGATAATAGGTATCTGACGACAATCATCTTGCCTCACCTCATTAGAGGAAAACACACTCCTTACGCAAATAAATAGTGAAAAGCCGCAGGAAATAAGGCGTTAGGGTTATTTGTCTGATGTCGTTGTAATCTAATGTAAATTTTACACATAATGTCAACAATGCTTCATACCGTCAGTCAAACTAGTTGGAAGTAGCGCAGTACAGGCGTTTGAGTGTAACCTCATGAGGTAAACAAGTGCTAGCGAGAGTGCTGTGCGCGATCAATGTCCCCATATCTTGGATTGACTTGACCATAATGAAGGAATTGTATGCGAAATGAACGACCTTAAAGGAATTTTATTTCTGGTGAGTAACATGTGTTTTACAAGAGTAATTTGATAAGCAAGACAGTTGAAATAAAACATTGAATTTGTTTAAAGTGTGTCTGGTGGAAAGGTGCGTAACATGTTCACAAACTTGTTTTAATAACATAACCTGAGAAATACTATTTTAAAACTTAGTGATTATAATTATTGTTTTTTTTTTAAAGAATACCTACTTACTAGCTATTTGAGTTTATCACATTACTAGTAATCCTGTTAGCCCCTCCAGCTAAGCTAATTGTTTGTGTTAGGAGTGGGCTCACGTCAATAGTTTAATGGCCAGGATGGGGATCGAACCCAGAACCTGTCAGCTACGAAGTCGTCCCCTTTAACCAATAGGCTATTGACGCCTTCATTTTAGATACAAATATTATTTATTTAAATCAATGGATACATTTATGTGAAATTCAGTTTCTTTCAAACAAGGATTGTTATTTTTTCAGGTGTTATTGAAAATAATATTAATAACATCAACGAATATCGACTGCAGTGGAAACGCTTTCCATTGCGTGAATTCGACTCATTTTATGATATGCGTGGACTTAGGAGGCGGTGTATCGATCACTATTGATGATTTCATTATACCATGTCCACCGGCGACAGTTTGTGAACGAAGCAATCGTTTTGAATGCGAATACCCGAAAACTACGACAACTGTACCCCTTGGCGTTATTGGGGTTACTAAAGCAGAGCTAACAGAAGGTGGAAGAGATGGACTTAAGACAATGTCTGGTTACGTAACAGAGTCACCAGGGACTTACAACACGGTATCAACTAGTACGGTTACTGAAGAAGTATCAACTCTATCAAATGTTGAGACACTAGAAAGTGTGAAATCACAAACAGAAACAAATGTTGAATCTGCATCAGAAATTAAGACCGTCAATTATGGTAGCACCACTGATACTTATATTGACGTAAACGAAATCACTGCAAATGTTCAAACAAAAACAAGTACACATGAATCTTTGTTTACTCCAAACAGTAATTTCTTCAAAGTGGAATCAGTTGTCGAGACTGTGTTAGATAAACCAGAAATCACAAATATAGGAATAAAGGAAATACTAAATAGCAATTTAACTATAAATGAAGTTATTGATAATACAAAAATAATACATGAAATAACTACAGATGAAGGAAATAATTCGAGTTTAAATAATGGGAGGTTTATCATTAAACCTAAATTAAATGACCAAGTTGTTTCAGAAAGTGTAAATCTAACTGTGAACAAACAGAAAAATGATTTTGCTATACGAAACAACACAGAAAATAACTCACAACAAATTTCCGGGATTAATTATCACAAAATAGCTAATGACACTAATATTACTCAACAAGCTCTATCAATAACTTTGATGGAAGGAGTTCTTAGCATTACTTCTAATAGTATACAAAATGCAACAAACTTTAATCAGAGTGCAACTTTCACTACAGCCACAATGACGATCCCATCGCAGACGACTATCGGTACGGAAATTCCAGAATATGGTGTTGCTGATAAAGCAAGAACACTAATAAATAATACAGAAACAGTGTTAGTGAATGAAATCACAACCAGTCATACAAAAACTGGGGCACATTTTACTGAAAACCATCCATTGATTAACCAAATTAACACATTGCCTACGGAAGTGACAGATATCAAAGAACCTGTATACCAAAGCGACCGCAATATTGAACAAAGCCTGTCAACTGGAAGTCTAGCATCCAATTTTAGTGGAATGCTAAGTACGTTAAATAGTTACCAAAGCATAACTACAATAGAAATTCCGCTTGAGATAACTACCAAGGCATTTACAACAGGGTATCACAACGATAATGTACCTATAGTAAGTTACGAAAGTAATACTGAAATATTATTGGGCAACGAATTTATAACAACTGAAACGACTTATAATGAAAATACAAGTGGAATAAGTACGCTAGCCTCGGAAGTTACAAACACAGAAGAATTCGTAAACCAAAGCAGTTCTAACAAGATTACAGATATTTATGAGAATGCCAGTGATGTAACTACCTCTGGACAAGATCCGACAACAAGTGCAACAAAAAAATCTGAGACTTATTTGAGTAGTATCCAAAATGTGACAAACTATAACCAAAGTTTAGCTTCTACTACCCCTTCAACGACGATTTTTATGAAGAATAATACATCTTCAACACCGCATTTAAATAATGTTCAGATAACGACAATAGATATTTCTAATACTGATATTGTTTCCTCGACTACTGAAATGAACATAATGGCCACGGAAGAAATGCATGTAGAACATCAATTTAAAGAAATATATCAGAACGTAAATGAAATTAATATAACTGCAGGGATTCTTCATGATGATGTGATAACTACGGAGCAAGTTCCGACAATAATAGCGATTGAAAGGATTCCTATGGAGTCCAGCAATATCCTAACTGTGACAAGCTACGACGAACATTTAACTACAGATAGCCAAAGACGAATAGCCGATGAGTTCATAACAACCACGGATTCTTATACTGAAATAAATTTATTTACTGAACAAGTCAATACAGTGCAAAGTAAAAATTCAATTAACGATTTATTGAAGCCGATTATTCAAAACAACATACATAACGAAGTGTATCAGAACGCTAAAGATAAGTTACTGAGCACTAATGAGACGGTTAATATTACTACGGATCAAGGCCTGACGATAACTTCAACTCAAAAAAGTTTAGAGTCTATAGTAAATAACACCGAAGAGCAAAATTATAATCCAAATTTTATTTCTACTACCCCCCTAGAAACTAGTAGTGTGACATTTAAAACAGAATACCACGATCGCATCGAAACAAAGACGAATGAAACTAATAAAATTGAAACCACAACAGAGCCGTATTTTACTGAATACAATTTGTTTACTGATCATGTAGATGAATTGTCTACGGAACCTACGAATATTCAAGATGTACCTTTAAATAATCCAACTATTGAAATTATCAAGACCCAGCTCAATGATGAGTTTGTTCAGGATAACAACATAAATATTTCGTTACAGATATTAAATGACTCGCTACTCAATGAAACTAATACTATTAGGCAAGACGCCCCATTTCCAGTTCTAATAGAAGAGTTGTTCGAGAATTCAAATGACACACATACAAACAATGGACCGTCAGTAAACATCATGGATACTCTTTCAGAAAAACCAGTTTTACCTCAAATCACAGATGACATTGACACTAAAACCAAGAACAATGTGTTCGTAACCACATCCAAGGGTATCGTTACTGATAATATTTTACTTACGGATGCAACAAATACCTCGCAAATAGAGGAACCATATTATTATATCAGAGTTGAAAATCCAAAAATACCAGTGAATCAGACTAATCTCAATAATCCCCATGATCAAATGACTAATGAGAAATCAGCATTGATTACTGAGACTCTAGTCAATAAAACTGGAACAAACATATCAATGATATCTTCAAAGTTTACTGAATATAATAATTCAAGTTATTATATTAAGCAGAATACTACAGATCGGGATCAGATAGTAAATATTTCTACAATATCAGTAGAACCAATTGTTATTACAATCAATCCAATTGTTCGACAGGATAATTATAGTGAGAGAATGAGTGCCCAAAACAAGTTAGACAAGGACGTCACTGAAAATAATGGAACGTCGTGGACGGCAAAAGAAAGTACCATCAATGATACTAACATTACAGTTCTTACTACGATTGGTACTGATCAGCTTATTGCACCAAATTATACAAAACCTGGAAATATTATAGATAAAAATGTATCTATTATAAATAACACAAAGCTATCACCTACGAACATTACACATAGGACAGTACTCAAAACTGAAGAATTACCCGAAGAAATTATAACTACAACGGAAACGAATCCAGTCATTGATAAAGTGTATATTGAAACTCGACTAGACATGTATCAAGACATACGAAATAAAAATCCTCTTGCTAAGCCAACAGATCTACAACAATTTCAAATACTCGAAGACAGAGTCATAAATAAAAAAAACAAAGACGTAGCAACAGAAATTAAAAATGAAACATCAATAATTTATACTGATTTGATCGGTTCAGATTCTACAGCATCCAATAGTAAGGAATTGCAACCAGAAAAATCTATCTTATTTATCAATTCTACTGTGCAACATACTTTACAATCAGACGATATCCTGACATTATCTAATATTGAAACCGGTACAAAATTTATGGAACCAATAACTAGTGTAACAACATCAAAATTAACTACTGATGGTAACGTTGAGCTTGTGCATAACAGCACTCTACCACTTCAATCGGCAGTTGCGGAAATATTAAACACATCAACATCACATGTAGATACTTTCAGAAATAAAATTATTGTAGATCATCTCGACGAAATTGAAAAGGTGACAGAATTGAATACACTTGAGCCCCACACAGATAACATCATAGAATTGATCACGCCAATGACACTAACTTCTGAACCATTAGAAAAAATATTGTTAGAAAATAAAACAGAGCATATTTTGGTGTCTCAAATAATAAATCCGTCAACTAGTAATCCCTCTTCAAATGAGGCTAATATTAATAACACATCTGCTAAAAATAAGAGTGATCTTGGGATAAATGCAATAGCTACCACTTCAACCATAAGCGATTCAGAAATTAACATTGTAGCCAATGTAATGACGGCTGAAACAATGATTGGAAATAGTTCAGATATTATTAATTCAACAAATGAAAATATTGCTGATCTTCAAATCGATTCATCTGTTGGAAATATTGGGACGGAACTACCTAAAGGAGGAAAATATAATACGACTACAAAGAACAATACCAGTTACAACGAAATGCAAAATAAGAAAATATTATTCGTTAACGAAGCTACTAATAACAGTATTCTGAACAGAACAGACACCTCTTGGGTCTCGACGCAAACCAAGATCAACTATCATAACATTACAGAAAATGTATTTATTGGGAGAAATAATAAACCACCTGTTAAGGAATTTACAAGATCAATAACAGAATCATATACACCAAGATTAGATGGTGGTAGACAAAATAATATAATTTATTCGGAATCATCTCTTACGACTCAACCTCGACTAATTTTACCATTGCTAGCTTTAGATACAAAATCAACAGGAAGCAACCAAACCTCATCAACTAACTTATACAAAACCAGTATAGATATAGATGCATTCTCTACTAGCACATTAGAACCACATGAACATTCAAATATAACTAAAAATCTAGATACAGAAGATAATGTACTGATAAGTAGTCTTAATAATCCAAAGCAAAATCATATTGGATTACAGATAACGAATAAAATTCAAGGATCTGAAAACATCAATACTTCAAGCCACTCAGTCATCAAGGTTAATTCGTCAGAATCTTTTCATAATCAAGGTGGTTTGAAGGAGCAATTAGTAAGAACAGCCAACTTTCAAAGCGAGTCGGAGATTCAACAACCAAATGACACAATCGACGCGATGAAACCCAAAGTCAATATAACGACAAACGTTACGGTTAATAGAAATGTCAGTAACATAAATGGCTTTCACTTTAGTTGCTTCAACCGTAGCCGCGGTAAATATGCCGATAGCAATGATTGCAGAAAATTTTACACTTGTATAGGGCGACCTCAACCTTTAGCAGGGACATGCCCGCTCAATACGGTATTCAGTGAAATAAACAAACAATGTACGAGGAATTTATCGCATTGCGTAAGAAATAATCAGTTCCGATGCTTATTAGAAGGTCGATTTAATGACTTTTTCAGTGATAACGTTTATTATATCTGCATTAAAAATAGTTTCAATAACTTTACGAGATATAAGTTACGATGTCTGAATGGGTTCCACTTAAACAAGGTCACGGTAAAATGTGAACTTAATGTCGAAGAATCCAGTTTGTCTGTTAGCGAAAATTTGCAAAAAAGTAATGATTACAGCGAAGCGATACAAAATACTAGACAGACTCAGGAAGTAAGCAAAGGCAGTTTTGAATGTGAAATAGAAGGGAAATTTCCATATCCAGACGACTGCAAGAAATATTACTTGTGTTATAAAAACAATAAAGCAGAATACCGCAGGAAGATCAAACAATGCTCTTCTGATGAAGTTTTCCATAGCGAAACGAAAAAGTGCATTGAGTCAGAAAGTAATGGATAACTATAAAGAAAAGGGAATCCAACTTACATCGGTAGTGTAATTTACAAAATAGAGATATTTCTCATTGTTTCGGGTTTATTTAGTTCAAAAAACATAGTGAAATATATACAGAAACTGTACATCATTAACATTTTCCAAATTATATTACCGTTTGAATGTACCCAAGGTTCCCTATAAATAAATAAAATAAAAACATTATAAATTTACTACCTAAGATTTTAATTTTTTATTTCTGATTTTAGTAAGTAAATTTGTAAATAATATTCTAAGGAAATATGTATACACGGATACAGAATATCAGTCTTGTTGTTGTTTGTTCTACTTTGTGGGCCATCCTTCTCACATTCTGGGTCGTCTGTATGGTGCGCTATCGTGAACGTAATGGTCCTCGTTATCTCTCTCTAACGTTATACAAAATTGATTCGAAAATATTGTACACCGCACCCTCAGCTCGCCGTTGACTGGTCGTGACGGACAGAAGTACGTCGCTCGCACTACACTGTTGTCTTGTGTCACCTTCAACTTGTAATTCTTGCACTCTATAGGCGTAAGCCGTTGACCCGCGTGCCTACTACTGATGCTAGACTCTTGCCTATAGTCGTCTCTATTGATCGCCATGCGATTTTCAGCGAAGAATAGCTCCTGGTTGGATTTGGTAACGTTTTCAACAGGACACTTGTATTTTTTAGGGGATGAACAAGTGCGAGTGAGTCTATTGAAAATTGTGTTTCCCGAGCATTTGAACTTGATGCCTTGAAAGCGACTGCCGTTGGGGACGCACAGGATGTAGCCCTTGCAACCGGAAACGGAGGGGTCTGCGATTCTGTCATGTCTTCTGCAGTGCAGTGACCTCGTGAAAGCCGGATCGATGTAGTTGATGGCGTTTTCGCAAACGTCAGTTGATTCCTCATTGCAGAAGGTGCCGGCCGGGCAGAGGAACGCAGGCCCCAGGAATTTTGTATCATCGCATAGTCTAACTTTGTTGTTTCGTTCGCATATGAAACCGTATGGCCCACATTCTGGGGTCGGGGTGACGACGTATCCTTTAACCAAACCGGCGCCGACTATAATCTGTAAGGTTGACAAAATAGTCACTACTTGTATATTTACTCAGAATTGCATAGTACTAGAAGAGATGTAGTTTTATTTGGATCTAGTAATAAGTAAATTATTGCAAAGTGATGTTAATAGACTGAGAAAAAAATAACGACAACATATTATTTGTAATTACAGAAATACATTTATAACTACGATGCAGTGAATAAATATTTGCTGTAATTGTAATTACAATACGTTTAGTGAAGAAAACTAAAACGAAAATTAGAAACTATGAAAATAATAATTGGTGCCGATATTTTATTCTATGCTAACTTTTACTATGAATAAATACTTCCTGGGCAAGGCTAAGTATACAAGTGAATTATTATCTCCACCTTATGACGATTAACATAAACACAGTTGTCAAGATAACCCACTTGCCTACTTTTCAATTACATTGTAGATTACTTTTTTTATTATTAAAAAGTAAATACAAGATTATCTTACCGTTAATAAAACATAATTTGATGTACTGCACATTTTATAATTAAACATACTATGCACTGTATCGCACTAATGTATAGCTGCTTAAATGATGTCTGGTAACGGACTAACGGACAACCACAGACTTTCTTTCAAGTCCTCGCTTACCAATTAGCACCAGAGTAACACGACACAGAGAAATGAGTTCACACACTGACACAGTCACAGTTTGAAAAAAAATCGTATGTAACGGTACTGGAGTGAATGCGGGTTTAGAAATGGTAGGTTGTAAGGGGCGGCGGCCACAAGGGCACTATGCGGTCACAAATCTATATATATAAAACTCAAAGGTGACTGACTGATCTATCAACGCACAGCCCAAACCACTGGACGGATCGGGCTGAAATTTGGCATGCAGGTAGATGTTATGACGTAGGCATCCGCTAAGAAAGGATTTTGAGTAATTCTACCCCCAAGGGGATAAAATTGGGGATGAAAGTTTGTATGAAACTTTGTCAATTAAATTCCACGCGGACGAAGTCGCGGGCACAGCTAGTATTTACATATACACGGATTCGTGACGAATTGTAATATGAAGCCTAATACAAATGTTTGGAGAAGGGGAGGCCTTTGCCTGGTAGTAGTACTCTTAACGGATATTAAAAAAATATTCAGACCTATTAAATATTGGTCTCAGAGAGTAGTACCATAGTATGTGGATTATGTATATAAAAGTAACTTTCATTATAATCACTGTTTGACGACCGCTTGGCGCAGTGGTTAGAGCGTAGGCCACTCGGTTCACTGCACATGGTGGTTGCGGGTTCGATTCCCGCCGGGGCAAATTTCGGAAATGGCCTTTTCGTATTTTGCCCAGGTCAGTGTCACTGGGATCGCCCCCAGCCCATTGTACGGTACCATACCGTTGGTGGGTCAGTCTGGCGATATTTGTATTATCTTGGGTACTATACGGAATAAAGATCCGGAAGACCAACCCCCCCCCTCCCATCTTCGTCCTTTGTCCCACTTCCGTTCGGGTCGGCATCGTGCAAGCAAAGCCTTTAGTATTGCATGTATACGGTACCTAACTGTTTAACATGAAACGAGACTTTCGATTGATGGCCGACTTCGTTATTAAAAGTATATTATCCTTATACATGTTATGCGAAGAGAGGATGATCATGCGGTCAAAAGGACGATGGGTATGAGAGTGAGCGGTGGTCGGGGTAGGGGACGTCCTAAAAAGACGTGGATGAACTGCGTGGAAGAGGGTATGAGCGAAAAGGGAGTGAGTGCAGAGATGACGGATGATAGGCTTGAATGGAAGAAGAGAACGTGCTGCGCCGACCCCACCAAGTGTGGGATAAGGGCAAGGTTGTTCGGGTTATGAAACCGAACAGCGCAGAGTAAGCACTTTTTATACGCGGCGGCTTTGTAAGCCCGTTTTAAGTTAGTACGTTACCAACCACCTACCAAACCATACTAACCATAAAAACCATTTCGTCGCGTATTCACCACCATTTAACATTAATTAATATAGAATTATACCAGTAATAACCATTTTACCAGTTATTGTGCTGTGTTAAGTTTAGTAAACTTACCTTTGTAGACATTTAAATAAACCATAATTTAAACCAATTTGCTGTCGTGGACTTAATTTATAACACCCTACAACCAGAAAATAATTAGTAGTGAACACTACCATAAAAATAGTGTAGACTGCTACATGGTCCTTCGATCAAGGACCTCGGTTCGCGAGTGACTAAACCAGAAAGTTTTCGTTTCATCGAGGTTCGAACAACCAGCGGGTCCATTTGGACTACAGAAATTCACCAAAGTGAGCAATATCGTAAGGAGATAACCAGGTCAGAACAAACCATTATTATTTCTAGCGTATTCGACTAAAACGTACCAACCAAGATGGAGAATTATTTCCTCAACCAAACTGAGATTTACGAAGAACTAAAGAAGTTTTTAACCAATTTTAAGAAAGATGGCGCCGATAGAAAAAATATGGACTATTGCAAGCGTAAGTGGGATATGTTGGAAACTTATTGGAAAGAGTACCAGATTAACCATAAATGTATGTGTGAACTTGCGGAATTTGATCATGTTTATTTCAGAAAGAACTGCTATGATACCGCGCAAGACCTATATTTGAAAATAAAAGAGTTAATTGACTCTACTATGCAGCAGCTATCGCCGAAACATAAACCAAGTAAGCCGGAACAGCTAAAGCAACAACCAATTGGAAGACCTGAGGCGGAACCAGGAACCCAGAGCCACGAAGAGTCAACCCAGCACCAGGGTAATTATGCATCACCAAGTGGCTTAAGTAGTAAAGTGCAGGACATGTTTAAGAAACAAACCATCCAATTTAAAGCATTTATGCGAACAGTGAATACCATTAATATAGACCAGATGCAGAACAAATGGGAATTCGAAGACGCCCTAAAGTCTCTTCAATCCCGTTGGGAAGTTATCGATACCTATCATTGGGAAATTGAAGAAGAAACTGACGGAGACGTAATATGGTACCAAGTTGAATTTAATAAGCATGAGAAGTTGTTTAAAGAATTGAAGAAAACTATCAATACCAAGATGTGGTCTGAATCGCATCGTGAAAAAAGTACGCCGAAGCTAGAGATACCAGTTTTCAACGGAAATTATCACCAGTGGACTAGTTTCAAAGATTTATTCAGCGAAGCTATCCACAAGAATCCATCGCTCTCTAACGCGCAGAAAATGCAATTTTTGAAAGGAAAGGTAACAGGAGAAGCCGAGCGTCTAATCCAACATCTTCGGATTAGCTCGGAAAATTACGAAGTGTGTTGGGAAATCTTGAACCATAGATTTGGCAACATAAGACTAATTTTTACTTCCCATGTCAACATTCTTCTAGGCCTCCCTAATATGCAACAGCAGTCATTGAACATGTTGAAAAAATTGCATGACGTAACCAAGGAAAGTCTACATTCCATCAAAAATTTAGGAGTCGATATAACCACATGGGACCCCTTACTAGTGCACTTATTGGCACAAAAATTAGACGGTGAGTCGTTTGCCGAATACATAGAATCAATAAAGAAACCCAGGGAAGTACCAGTCCTACAAGAGTTTTTGGACTACTTGGAAAGCAAATTCACCGCGCTAGAAGCATCGCGTCGCAGACAAGAGTCTGTAAACCAAAAAACAAACAATAACGGACCACACCACCCAGCTTACCAAAGTGCTAGTCAGAACCAGAGAAAATATTCTAACCAATCAAACCAACCATATAATAAAGTCAATAACAATTATGCCAAATCGAATATGAAGGCAATGCACGCGTCAAGGTCGTCAAATTGTGGAATGTGCAACGCCGACCACGGCTTGTGGTTGTGCAAGAAATTTTTACAATTGTCGGACGAACATCGGCTGAAAACGATCAATCAGCTAAATTACTGTACGAATTGTTTAATTTGTCATTACAATAAACAATGCAACTCAAACAAGCGATGTCGCAAGTGCCTTAAAAATCATAACACGTTATTGCACGAGGCATTGGAACAACAAAAACCTAATTATAAAGTAGCACCTAATGCATCAAAAGATAACGTACCACCCTCGAGCCATGTGGCTGCGAATGACGTGTCGGAAATCCTACTAGCCACCGCAATAGTCAAAGTTACTGGAGCGGATGGTAGCCAACATACCATGAGAGCTTTAATTGACCAGGGGTCGCAGATTTCATTAATTAATGAAAATGCCGCGCAGAGACTAGGATTGAAAAGAAAGCAGTGCAGAGGAAAAATATATGGCGTAGGGGAAAATGAAAATAACTGTAAAGGCATGATCACTGTCGAGTTCAGATCAATTTATAACGAATTCAGGCTTAATACTGAAGTTTTCATAATGAATAATTTGATAAAGGGTCTACCAAACAGGACATTTACCAAACCAGAGTGGTCGCACACTCAACACATTAATTTAGCTGATCCTGAATTTAATATCAGTCGTCCAGTGGAACTGCTTCTTGGAGCAGAAATTTACAGTAAAATAATCTTAGAAGGCATACTGAGGGGAGACTCTGAAGAACAACCCATTGCACAACAGACTCAACTAGGCTGGTTGCTTTGTGGGTCTGTGACCACATCATATCGGTGTAATGCAGTGCTACAGAACACTGACGACCTTAGGAGATTTTGGGAGGTGGAGGAAATAGCTAACCAACCAAATGAGATGTCATCAGAAGACCAGGAGTGCTTGGAATACTTTTTATCAACCACAAAGAGACTTGAAAACGGAAGATACGAAGTACGACTCCCGTTTAAGTCGGAGCTCAAAGAACAGTTAGGAGTAACAAAACCAACAGCTCTAGCTCAATTCCGCAATTTAGAAAAGAAAATGAAAAAAAATATGGAACTCAAAACAGAATACAAAAAATTTATGACAGAATATTACAATTTAAACCATATGATACTATCGGATGAACGTATAGCAACCAACAACACACGCGAGTGTTATTTACCACACCACGCGGTCACTCGAGCTGAATCCACTACTACGAAACTAAGAGTCGTATTCAATGCATCTGCAAAATCATCCGCGGGGATTAGTTTAAATGATACCATGCACCAAGGTCCTAATCTGCAGCAAGATTTACAGGAGCTTATTTTAAAATGGAGACAATACCAGTACGTATACACTGCCGATATTGAAAAAATGTATCGACAGATTATGATACACCAGGAAGACCAAGTTTACCAAAAAATATTATGGAGGGACTATCCCGAACAATCAGTACGAACATACCAGTTGGCAACCATCACCTACGGAACAAAACCAGCACCGTTCTTAGCAATGATGTGTTTGAAACAATTAGCAAAGGATGAAAAACATAAATATCCGGAAGCTGCAAAAGCGTTAGAAAACTCATTTTATATGGATGATTTTTGTGGTGGAGGACATTCCCTAAAAACAACAAAGCAAATGAGAAACGATCTTATAAAATTATTAGAATTAGGAGGATTTAATTTAAGAAAATGGACAGCAAATGATCCAAAACTCCTAGAAGGCTTAGACCAAGACCAATGCAACCAGCAAACATACGAATTTAAACAATCTGATTCCACCAAAACCTTGGGCCTCGGATGGAATCCCCAGAAGGATAAGTTTATATTTAAATCAAAATTAGAACCAGAAAGTCAGACAAAGGCTACCAAGAGATCGCTGCTATCCGATATCTCAAAACTATTTGACCCACTAGGTTGGCTTACCCCACTAAGTACATCCATGAAATTGCTATTCCAAAATGTTTGGTTATCCAATCTTAATTGGGACGAAGAATTACCAGAAGAAATCAAAAACAAGTGGACCACTTTGCGACAGGAGTTATTAGAAATTAATACAATTGAATTAAATAGGTGGATCGGAATAGGAGAAAAAGATCAGAGAGTGGAATTACATGGGTTCTGCGATGCTTCAAATAAAGCTTACGCCTGTGTAATTTACTGTAAAGTCACCAATGATAACCAGTGCACAATAATGCTTGTAGCGGGGAAAGCCAGATTGGCTCCCTTAAACAAAGTGATATCTATTCCTAGATTAGAGTTGATGGGTGCACAGCTCTTATCACAACTAATGCAAAAGGTGCAAAAATCCTTATCTGATCACCATAAAATTAACTTACACTGCTGGATAGATTCTACCGCAGTATTGGGTTGGATACAGGGAACACCAGCTCGGTGGAAACCATTTGTGGCCAACAGAGTGAAAGCAATAACCAATATAATACCACCCAACTGTTGGCGATATGTTAACACCAACGACAATCCTGCTGATTGTGCAAGTCGCGGATTGTCAACTAACCAATTAAAAATCCATGAATTATGGTGGCAAGGCCCTAAATGGCTCAAGTCGTACAAAAAACCAAACAAGGAGGAAATCATGTATGAAACCAGCTTAGAAACCAAACCAAAGATTGTAAAACAGTCAAATACCATTACGCACCAAACCAATATAATCGAGGATTTATTAAATAAATTCAGTTCGATTAATAAAATCACACGAATTCTTGCTTGGGTATTGCGCGTGCCTTCATGGAAAACACGAGGTCGTCAACACTATCTCACGTTACAGGAGTTGCGACGCGCGAAATTGCTGATCATCAAGAATGTTCAACAAACAATATTTTCCACTGAACTAATTTACTTGCAAAAACACAACAGAGTGCACTCGAAAAGTGATATAAAAAATTTAAATCCGATGATAGACGACGACGGAATATTACGCGTGGGGGGAAGACTTAGGCACGCGGAAATAAATCCACAGATGAAACACCCAATTATTTTACCACACAATCATCGCCTAACTACTCTTTTGATTCAAGAGGCCCATGAGCTAACGTTTCATGGAGGAGCACGTCTTACATTAGCAAAGCTTCGACAAAAGTACTGGATAATAAGCGGTTATATGGCAACCAAGAAGTTCTGCAGACATTGTGTTGTATGCAAGAGACATGATCCCATAAAGCAATACCAGCTTATGGGTGACCTACCAGCGTCCAGAGTAAACCCGGAGAAAGCATTCCACCATTGCGGCGTGGATTATACCGGTTTCGTAGAAGTGAAAGCAAATAAGGGACGTGGAATAAAAACAACCAAAGGGTATATAGCGCTTTTCGTATGTATGGTCACGAAAGCCGTTCACATAGAACTAGTCTCAGATCTGAGCAGTGCCGCTTTCTTAGCTGCTGTGACAAGAATGGCAGCCAGAAGAGGAGCACCACGTCACCTATACAGTGACAATGGAACCAACTTTGTGGGAGCCAATAGAATGCTTCAGGAGGAATATGACCAACTTAAGCAAATATTTAATGAAAGTTTTCTAGTTGAAATTACGGAAATGGGTATTGAGTGGCATTTTAACGCACCATCATGGCCAACCGCTGGAGGACTATGGGAAAGGGCAGTAAGAAGTCTGAAATATCATCTGAAGAGAGTCATTGGTCACCAGAAACTCACATTTGAAGAATACACAACTCTGTTAGCCAAGTTGGAGGCATGTCTGAACTCCCGGCCTCTATGTGCGTTATCCGAAGACCCTGAAGATCTTGAATTTCTAACACCAGCGCATTTCTTAGCAGCAAGACCAGGTTTGACAGTTATCGAAACTGAACAAGATGCTCGAACCAGATGGCATCTCACCACCAAATTGTTCCAGGATTTATGGAAACGTTGGAAAACTGAATACTTGCTACAGCTATCAACCAGAACCAAGTGGATGGATATTCAGAAAAACATTAGCATGAATGACCTGGTTATCATCCATGATGAAAATTTACCAGCGGGTAAGTGGGCCATGGGGCGCGTAGTAGAAACGCATCCCGGAGATGACGGTATAATCCGCGTTGTTACCTTGAAAACTAAACATGGACTGATAAAACGACCGATTGTCAAATTATCAGTATTACCAGTTAGACAAGCCACTGACGTACCAAAACCAAAAGAAGAACGAAAAAGCCAAACAAATGATGATGCTCAAGGACCAAAACCAAAAAATAAAAGAAGACGACCAAATAAACCAGCATTTGTCACGATAATCACGACTGCATTATTATTATTCATGATGTTTTTTAACTCAACCACCAACGGAATGCACACCATTCACAAATTTCCCGGAAACCAATCTCTATACTTCGATCCTATAGCCAAAGTACAGCTAATTAGAGATAAGTGGACATTAATTGTTTATTATGATATGGGTCCATATTGGGCAGGCATAAATGGCTTTAAAAGAATAAATAATTACTTAGACAAAGTTTGTCATACCATTCAAACGCAATCACCATGCAAAATGATTGTATCTCAGTTGGAACACGACTACCAAGAATTGGAATACTACAATGAACTTTTACTTACACAACATTTCAACATCCACGACAGACGGCGACGGCGCCGGGGTCTTATCAATGGTGTCGGTTACCTCGCAAACGATCTTTTCGGGGTACTGGACTCTCGATTCGCTGAACAATACACAAAAGACATCGAAGCGATTAAAATCAACCAAAACCATTTAGTTAAACTATGGAAGAACCAAACATCGGTAATTGAGTCCGAATTTAATTTGATGAAGAAGATGGAGGATACCATTGATAAACAGCACAAGTTCATCAACAAAAAGATGATGGATTTGGAAGTCAATATCAACACTGTTAAAAAAGAAATTGAAAACAGGTCCTATGTACAGGATTTTACGTTATCTGCAATGGCCGGAGTCGGTTTGCTTAACAGTCTTAAGAGACTGCAAGATACGTTGCTTGATACGATCACAGATATCTACCATGGTCAAATAAGCTTGCATCTATTGACACCAGCGCAACTGAAAGCTGAGTTGCAAACCATTCACAGTCAAATGTTAAGCGAAGTGGACTTACCCATCAATAACATAGAAACGGATCTGCAGTATATTTACCAACTATTAAAAGTAAAGGCCCGAGTAAATGAAAAATTGATAATATTCGAAGTGACATTTCCGCTTATCAGCAGAGAAAACTTCCAATTATATAAAATTTGGCCAATCCCGCATCAAATTGCAACCAACATGGTGAGCATAGTACCAGTCTCAGAATATGTCGCAGTAAATTTTAAAAAAGATGCTTTCTTTGTCGTAACCATAAACGACTTGAACAAATGTATAAGCCATGGAAAAGCATATATGTGCCAACTTCTCAAACCAATTCGCACGCTAGAAAATGACGAAAGTTTTTGTGCCAAGAATTCACCAGATAATAAATGCAAACTAGATATAAACATATGTACCAATAAATGGGTAGAACAACACCTGACATCACAATACTTATACTTCTGTTGTGACGTGTATTCAATCAAAATTATATGTGGGGATCAAGTTAATCTACAACAGCTAACGCAAGCTGGGGTCATTAGCATGACTCAGGAATGCATAATTAAAGGAAAAGAATTCGTACTATATTCACTACATCATCAATCGAACCACTTAAATATTATACCCGAGTTTAAGGTACCAGAAATTGACCCCATCAATCACGTAGTTAACATAAAAATACCATTCGAAGAAATACCATACAACAAGAATTTAAGCTCATCTTTTACGAAGCTAAATGACCAAATAGAAGGAATGAAGGCAACATCAGACACAGTACAGGATATGGAACTTTCCACACACGATATCCACCTCTATACCATTTCCTACCTCCTCCTCGCAGTAGTGTTGTGTGCATCAGCTGCATGGTTGTGGAGAAGTGGACGTTGCCGCCCATGTTCCAGTGTTACCGAGTATCGCCGTGGAAGCCGCCGACAGGAGTCGGTGCGCACGAGTACGCAGCAATCCAGCAGATGTGAATCAGTGTTAAGTGAACCATCGCGAAAGCAGAGTACGGCTGGTCCGAATCAGTCGAGTGCAAGTGAATTAAGTGCGCGAAATAGTGGAAGTGTACGTGCGGAAAATCTTGCCGATCGGTGGCCTAGTGGTAAACGCGGTGTGAATGATAGAAAAAGTGAAATATCACATTTTGCTAAAGACAATTTAATTTTTACTATTGAAGATACAGAACTGTAACTACCTTATAATAAGATTCTAATGTATCCTTTGTATTTTAATTTTAGTTTTTATCCTAAAACAAGAGATCCTTTGTAAGAATAATGGTAAATTGTTACTTTTATCTTGTTTTTTTGTTTTTTTTAAGTAGGGAGTATGTTCGGGTTATGAAACCGAACAGCGCAGAGTAAGCACTTTTTATACGCGGCGGCTTTGTAAGCCCGTTTTAAGTTAGTACGTTACCAACCACCTACCAAACCATACTAACCATAAAAACCATTTCGTCGCGTATTCACCACCATTTAACATTAATTAATATAGAATTATACCAGTACCAGTTAATTATACCAGTAATAACCATTTTACCAGTTATTGTGCTGTGTTAAGTTTAGTAAACTTACCTTTGTAGACATTTAAATAAACCATAATTTAAACCAATTTGCTGTCGTGGACTTAATTTATAACACCCTACAACCAGAAAATAATTAGTAGTGAACACTACCATAAAAATAGTGTAGACTGCTACATGGTCCTTGTCTGCGATGCGTGGTGATGATGATGATTATCCTTATTATAAATAATTATAAAATCCGTATCTTGGAGAAGATGCAATTATAATTTGTACCCACCTTTACAATTCCTTGGTTCTGTCTCGAACGGTAAATAAACTCTTATGGGATGGGGTAACGGTTACCGGCGAACGTCCCGATTTATCAATTAAAAAATCGTCAAATCGACGCGAAATGATTGAAACCAATTGAAACATGGTTACATAACAGCACTATTGGCCCTAGTCAATCTTCTATACAAATAAATAAAGTTGGAGTGTCTGTTTGTAATATGAAAATAACACCTTTTCACTAAATGCATATGCAAGTACATACGACAACTATAACAAAAACGCAATTTAATTTTTTTTGTCTGTCTGTCTGTCTGTGTGTTTGTTCCGGGTAATCCCCGAAATGGCTGGACCGCTTTTGACGGGACTTTCGCTGGCAGATAGCTGATGTTTTAAGGAGTAACTTAGGCTACTTTAATTTTAGAAAAACAAAATTTAAAATAATTGGTCCTGTTACGCGGGCTCAGAACGCAGCGAGCTTTTTTGTTAAGTTAAATTCCACGCGGACGAAGTCGCGGGCTCAGCTAGTAAAAATAATTCTTCACGCAAATAAACACTTACGTAGACAATAAAATATTACTTAACAAAAAAGGTATGTTAGAAAAATGTGATAATTAAAATCGGTTCATTCGCTTGGGCGCTACGATGCCACAGACAGACACACAGATCCACACATTAAACTTATAACACCCCTCTTTTTTGTCGGGGGTTAAAAATGTCCAATAATAAAATCCGATAAAAAAGGAAGAAAACAAACTACACCTACCACCTTGTGATGTTGTGATTTTTCCGAACCTCCTCACCCGCCCTTTCGAGCTTCACGTGATTAATGGACGATCACTTACTGACAGTGCCACTAAATAACAACATATTGTAAAGTACTCTTTAAACACCTAAGTTCATTTTATTAACAATTATATTTAATACTAATATACAGTAGATGACTAAACAAATCACTCATCGTCCGACGAGGACTCGCTGTCGCTGTCCGAACTCGTCGTGTTGTCAGACTCTCGCGACATGGGCGATCCGGTTTTCGCTCTGGAGACAATACACCTAATTATTGCAACTATTCAGCATACTGTATGTACAAATTATTATATTTTATTAATTGTAATTCCAGTTATAAAATATAATAATAATAATTTAGCCCTTTTGACGTCCCGCTCTTGGGCACAGGCCTCCCCTCACTACGAGGGGGATTGAGGCCGTAATCCACCACGCTGGCTCAGTGCGGGTTGGCGGATTTCACATATCTTCCAACAACAACTATATTAGAACCAAACTCTATAATAGTATAGAATGTTTGTAAGGAAAAACAACAAAAGTAACAATTTCCAAGTATTTTATATCATTGCACAATGTAAATAAAGACTACCCTAACCACCCCATAATACGGTATAAAAATTCACAAACCAGTATTTTAAGGCCCGTTTTAATTAATAATTCAATCTCAAGTCTGACAGCGGTCTTGAGTACCCTTTTGACGTGTAATTTTGTACTGGTATGACATTAGAATGACATTTTCAAGATCGCTCTCAGACTTGAGATCAATTTATGAATATGGGCCTCAAATTCCTTGCCTCGCACTAGACACTCAAAATCGCGGTTACCCGACTATGCACCTTATGGAGATTGCAATAAAGTTTAGAATGTACTCACAAATGGTAAGCTTCAGCGACGGCCAGCGCGCTGGGGTGCAGGGCGGCGGTGAGGGAGGCTGGTTGTTGTGTGAGCAGCGCTTCCACGTCGGCCGCGGGCCGGTTCAGCATGGCGGCCAGCGCCTGCACGCTCGCCGCCGCCGCCTCCTCGAACCCGCACTCCGCCAGGTACGACACCGCCGCCTGCATAATAACACAAGGGTTTCAGGACTTGCGGGATCTTTTCGCCACTAGGGCGCGGCGGTGCCACGTTGTAAGATACCGACATTGATAATTGGGACTAAAATCGAATTTGGTATATTAACCTTATTCATCGAGATAATTATAGTGAAGTAATTATTTTTTTAAAAAAGCAATGTTTACAGAGTTGGGACGTCATATTACAGTAGGTAGCTGGTACTGTTTTCGAAAGTAACGTCTGTAATTTTGACAATATTTGAGTAATAAAAGTTTATTTTTTAAATACTGTATTTAAATATTTAAAGCCAAATGATTATAGGATACCTCCCGTACTTGGGAAGAAGGAGCGAAATAGTACATTGTTACATGAGTGGTGAAAGTTACTTATTTTGTCCCGAGACGGGGTTTGGCGCCCGAGCGTAGCGAGGGCGCTAATAGTTTGAGGGACAAAATAAATCTTTCACCCGAGGTAAACACTGTGCTTTTCATTACGAATACAAGGAAAATAAAAATAAAAACAGGAATTGGCCAAAGAAATAATACAAGGATGTATAAACAATACTCTACAATTCGAAAAAAAAAGCGGATTGCCGCCTATTTTGTTTTTTTTTTCGTTGGCCGGCCAACTTCATTATTTAGCCATTATTTTTCATTTTCATCTTTAAATATTTTGCCCAAATCTATGTTTTAAAGAAATTGTTGAAACTAAATTATAATTAAGTCATTTAAAAAAAATATTCTTGAATTAATACTTAACTTTATGTTATTTCAATTTTACATCGTGCTGTAATTGAGTGACTGTAGAAAATGTTTGAACATGGTTCCATAGAAATGTGAAAATGGAACTAGTTTTTTTTATAATTTGACAGCTGTCAGTTGAAAGCGAAACTCCCGGGCCTGAAAAGTATTACTTTCAACCCGCTTCTCAGGCAACTTCAGACCTACTTTCAGAGTATGAGTAATGAAAAAAATGTTTATTGTTCCACTGAGTGGGGGACCATTATTTTGAGCTTAATTATTAAAATGAAACATCACGTTTATTATTACTGAATAGTGTCGGGTCGGGATGTCTACGGAACCCTATATTATGCGTGGTACGACCGGCACTTGGCCGATTTTTTTTTTAAAGTACGACTGACCGCGGCCACGGCGTGGTGTCCGAGCTCGGCGGCGCGCTGCGCGACGCTCGCCAGCGGCTGCGGCGCTGCAGGCACGCCGGCCGCCTCGCCGCGCCGCAGCCGCTGCAGCGCTGCCAGCGCCTCCTGCCACCTGCCGTCCGTCAGGTCCGCACACAGCTCGATGATGTTACACAGCGCTGTAGCCGATAATCTGTACAAAAACAAAGTAAACAGCTTCGAATCAGCTTTTCTTTCTTTTTATTTACTTGTGTCGTTATCCCTTATAGTCGACTAGGCCCAGGCCTAGAGCCGCCAGATATTAGGGGCAGCTAATCGTGGGAAAGAATATACTAATGCGAACATGTAACGACACCAAATAACAGTGCACTAATTTATCTATTCTATATCTAATTTATTTATTAATACCGATATTAATAAATCATTCTCAAGTCTCAGAGCGCTTTTGACGTGTCCTTTTGTACTGGAATTACATAAGAATGACATTTCCAAGGTCACTCTTAGACTTGAGATCGATTTGTTAATACTGGCTTATAGCCTGAATTATATATCTCAAATCTGGGAGCGTTCTTGAGTAGTATGTCATTAGGATGACATTTCCAAGATTCTATTCTATTTTCAAGATCTATTTATTGATACGGGTCTGAGACATATAAAGTGCGGGCGGTTGGTAGTACACGGCTCAGGGCGGCCGAGACTGCTAGTCCGCCTCTGGCCTCGACATCGGCGAACAGATAATATTTGATACGTTTAATACTAAATTCGCTTTCACAGTGTCGCTATCGTCACCGTCGGCGTTTGACATATCGATACCATGCGGGTTGAGCGTAGCGGGCGTATAAAGTAAATCCTACTAATATTATAAATCCGAAAGTTTGTGAGTGTGGATGTATGTTTGTTACTTTTTCACGCAAAAACTACTAAACGGATTTTCGAAATTTGGAACACAGATAGTTAATAACCTGGATTAACACATATAATACTCTACTTAAGTCTACGCGGACGAAGTCGCGGGCAAAAACTGGTAATATATAATTTACTAACGGCTGCCTTTTTCTTACTCTTTTAACACACTTTTAGACTTTTGGTAGTTTGGTACGTCGGTCACCGATATCGGACCGACATGTCCACATCGGATATTGTGAAAACGCCCAATTGCGTCAGTGTCAAAACACGCTCTAGAGAATATTTTTATTTATTTGATTTTGGTTGTCTCGGCGTAGCCTCATCTATTTCTCGAATACACTAGGTATACAATTATAAAAAATATTTTGAGGATATTATAATTTATTATTAACTTACTTTTGTACAGGTGTTCGGAGATCTTTGGTCTTCTCCTGTTCTTCGGCGAGCTGTCCGAAGTTGAGGATATCCACTGCCGCATCCCTCATCTTAGCTTTCACTTCGTCATCTATGGAAAACGACATCTACCTTTAAACAGAACTAATTTTAAACCACATAATAACATTTAAAATTACCATACATTATCTAAACTAGATTATAAAAAAGCAGTAGGTAGTGTAGTTACTAGGGCCGCAAAAACAAATCCGTGACTAAGACCTTTGGTACAAATGTATATCTATCCACCGACAAAATTACAGTGACGACCGTACAAGTAACCAAACTACAGAATAGGAATATAATACAAACTGCAACTGCAACTCAATGCAACTCTCCAATTCATGGCTATTCACGGAAATACGAACTCTTTGATAATATTTGCGAACAAGAGTTTATAATAAATTTATAAGATTGTTCTAGCGATTCAGAAACTGATCCAGATATGGATTTGGGGTGTACTCCTTTAAGAGAATAAATTTCATTTTATATTAAAATATTCGTTTTTAGCATCGATGATAGCATGAAACCTCAATAATTTCTATCGACAATTTTTATATCCTGACCCTATAAATGTCAGTTTTCCGTCTGTCAAAAATATCAAGCTAACTTGTACAGAATATAACTGTTTTTTTTTGGGCCCCTTTGACCTTTGTCAAAGGGACTCTAACTGTTTAAGGTTAAAGCGTCGGTCGGGTTTATTGCAGTTTCTGTCAAGATGACGCTGTAGTCAACAGATTCTACTTATTTATTTTTTGCGCAAAATTTTAGCATTTCTAAGCTATAATACTATTGTTTGCGATTAAGACTTATTATACTGCATTGAAATATGCAATAATATCAACCTAAAATCATTCATAATCTAAGCGTTTTCCGATAAAAAACTTCTGTCACTTTTTATTGTAATACATACACGCACACATTGACAAAAGGTGTATTTTAGCCACTAGCCACTAGAGGGCGTACTTTTATATTAATTGCGGCCTTTTTATTTTATAATAAATAGCGAAAATATTATATTTTTGCTATTGTAAAATACATTATTATATGTGTATTCATCATTCTAAAAAACCGATAAAAATATACGTCTGTTATAGAATAATTTTATTGTCTGACTAGCTGTGCCCGCGACGGTCCGCGTGTAATTTAACTTAACAAAAATTTCGGGATTATTCATCCCCTATTTTATCTCCTTGGGGTAGAATTAATCAAAATCCTTTCTTAGCGTATGCCTACGTCATAACATCTGCATGCCAAATTTCAGCCCGATCCGTCCAGTGGTTTGGGCTGTGTGTTGATAGATCAGTATGTCAGTCAGTCAGTCAGTCACCTTTGAGTTGTTATATATATCTAGATGTTACTAAATATAGTGAAAATATAATTGTAATACACTTGTTAGTGTATTCCACTTTTCTAACATATGCGATACATTACTGAGAAATAGATGTGGTTTTCCATGTAAACATATTTTTATTTATAACAACAACAATAATTACAAGAAATCAACATAAAAATTGTGTCTCAATCAAAATTATAGGACCTAGAGTCCTATACAGAGTAGCGTTAGTAGTGTTTCCTACATTGAGACACTACGTGGCCTACTTTTTTGCAATATGTACACGACACCTTAGGCACACTATTTACACTAGACTACGAAAAGGCACTAGATGTAGCAGAGGTATCTCGGCGTTCTTCCTTCAGCAGGATCGATGCAATCGAGTCTGTAGATATCGAGGTGCCGGAATGCTCTATTGCCATCACCATTGGGCTGTAGCTGTCGTTAAGTCCTGCCAGCATAATCACACCAACAAGTTCATCTTCCAGGCCAGCCTGATTGGCAATCAGTTGTTGTTGCACATGCCGTATGTCATTCACATAGGCTTCTATGTTCGAGTACAATACAAGTTTAGTACCAAGCTATTTCTTCATAAGTTGTAAGCGTCGAGCAAGCCCGCTGTCAGCGTAGGCTTCCCGAAGTCGCTTCCATGTTTCCTTCTAAGTTTCAGCTGTCATAACGATGAGATATAGATGTTCGCTTAGACTCAAGCAAATCTTGGATCTTTGGCATCTTTGCGTTGAAAGTCGTCAACTTCCTCCGCAGGCTTCATGACGCAGTCCCATAGTTCGCTGTCGATCAAGTACATCTTCATGGCGAAGCTCCAAGTCGCGTAGTTGACGCTTCCGTTTAATTTTGCGAAGCTCAGCAGATTAATAAAACATATACGTAGGCCAGATAAGATATTTATGTACAGCGTATTTTGACAGACAGAATAGAATTCTATGTAAAAACAAATGTCAATTTAAATTACACGGAATTTAAAAACTAATTATAAACAGGCCAGTGCTTTGATGATTTCCACCACGTAGGTTTCAACAACGGTTTAGATCTTCTAAGACATGCAGGTTTCCTCACGATATTTTCCTTCACCGTAAGCTAGTGATAATCATATAGAAATTATGAGTCACACATAGATTACGAAAAATCCAGATGTGCGAGCCGGGGTTTGAACCCAATACCTGGTGCGTTAAGCAATCGGCTATCACAGCTTCAGCTCAATCAAAATAATACTAATAAATAAAGAAATATCGCCAGACAAACATACCAACTGTATGGTCCCAAACTAAGCAAGGCTTGGACAATGGAAGGAAGTAAAAGGAAAAGGAAAAGGAAAAGGAAAAGGAAAAGGAAAAGGAAAAGGAAAAGGAAAAGGAAAAGGAAAAGGAAAAGGAAAAGGAAAAGGGAAAGGGAAAGGGAAAGGAAAAGGAAAAGGAAAAGGAAAAGGAAAAGGAAAAGGGAAAAATAAAAATTTTCATTTTTATGTACCTATACGGTAATCCTAAGCCAGCGGCAACACTATCCTACCCACAGATTTGGATTTACATAGATAACGCAAATGTATGTACTTAGCGTGTCCGAAAACCCTCAACCCCGACCAAGCGTCAAGGTTTGTCGCCGAAAACTTACAGTCCATCGCGACTACAGATATAAAAATATGAATATGAGCGAGATAATCACTCGAGAGAATCGTAGCGGGCAGAGGGGCATCTGCGGCATCGGTGCCTTTGAATCGGTTTGGATTTCCCGTCATCTGTGACGTCACAGTAAGTGTTAAAAATTTGGCACGCTTGGTTTCAATACAAATCGTGATACTTGCGTTATCTATGTAAATCTATATCTGTGATCGTACCTATAATACACTAAACGAAAAAAATATTTCCGACAACAAACGCTTTTATAATAGACATTCGACGTTGTCAAGTCGCCGCTCTCTACCAATTGGCAACGTCGCGTCTGCAACAACGTAGTACCTCGTGTGGCGAATTGACGACCGCTTGGCGCTGTAGTTTGAGCGTTGGCCGCTCGGCTCACTGCATCGGATGGTTGCGGGTTCGATTCCCGACAAAGGAAATTTTCTGAAACGGCCTTTGCGTAATTTGCCCAGGTCTGGGTGTCACTGGGATCGCCAGTTTAATGTATGGTAACCATAGTACAAGCGTTGCTTAGTTTGGCGCCATATAGTTGCTGAGTAAGTCTGGCGATATTTATTTATTTATCTGATACCTATCATGTCAGCGATACATTAATTTATTTATTAGACACTTTGTATTATGTCCGGAAAATATTAAAAACACTTAGCTCATTACTTCATTTTTTTATTGAATGTTATTATTATGATAATTAAAGATGAAAACCCGGCTTCGCTCGGGTGAAATGTGACTCATTTCAATTTTCGGCATGATGTGTTTACGTCCAAACAAAGTTAATAGAAATACAAATACATCCAACAGAGAACCAAAGTTATCGACATAGCTCAAATAATTAGCAAGCTGAAGTGGCAGTGGGCTGGCCATATCTCGCGAAGAACCGACAACCGCTGGGGTAAACGTGTTCTTGAGTGGAGACCTCGACTCGGCAAGCGTAGTGTAGGACACCCTCCGATCAGGTGGGATGACGATCTGCGAAAGACTGCGGGCAGATTCTGGATGCGGCAAGCTGAAGACAGGGCGCTATGGCGCTCATTAGGGGAGGCCTATGTCCAGCAGTGGACAAGCATAGGCTGATGATGATGAAAGTTAATCACTATGCAAAGCAAAATTAATGAAATGAATACTCGTACGGAAACATCATGAACATTGAACACTGAATTTGTTTGTTCTGACAGCTCAATCAATAAATGCACTTCTTCTTCTTCTTTCTTTAAAAATATGGCCCACCACACTGGCGCAGTCATCACTGACACTGACTGACATGCGTTCATAGAAAATATGGCGGTACTGTGCCGAATATTATAATTATAATATTGTTTATAACGACAATCCGAATTTTGCGGATATATGTTGTCGACTCGAAATCATTATTTTTTTAAGTGTTATTATTCTGGTAACGTTTCAATCGAGTTTACCGTACCCCTTGACGGAATTATTAATATAGATGGCGCAATATAGGGATATACATATTTGCAATAATAATTTGGTCACCACCATCTGTCATTTCAACTAGTACACTATTAGCACGCAGTTTACGCAAAGTACAAATTTTATGTTAATAATGGCCTAATTTAGTCAGATGGCGCTGACAAATTCACACACACAGGCGTAAATTTTAACAAATTTTACGATCGATTTTAATTATGTTAATGTATTTTTAAATGCCTGAAATCATTAGATGCGAATACAATAATTTATTTAGAAGTGATAAAATCCATTGTTGTAAGGAAAAACTTTATGTGTCTCGTATACATTCGGAATGAAATATGTATGGAGAACACGATCGCCCCATCGACCTTAAAGGCAAGGTTCAAATTGAAATGGCAATATATAGCGAGCAGTGCTGGCACCCTGGTACTGGTAGCAGCTGCAGCAGGCGGCCAGCAGCCGCTCCACGAGCCGCGCGCGGCGCGCGTGCCCGAACACCACCAGCTGCGACCACGCCTGCGCCAGCCGCGCGCCCGCGCCGCCCACCTCCAGCGTCTTTATTACCTACACCATAGATGTCAAATTAAACTAAATCTCTACACATCACATACGCTTGCCGACCTTCAGCTTCTTTATTACCTACACCATAGATGTCAAATTAAACTAAATCTCTACACATCACATACGCTTGCCGACCTTCAGCTTCTTTATTACCTACACCATAGATGTCAAATTAAACTAAATCTCTACACATCACATACGCTTGCCGACCTTCAGCTTCTTTATTACCTACACCATAGATGTCAAATTAAACTAAATCTCTACACATCACATACGCTTGCCGACCTTCAGCTTCTTTATTACCTACACCATAGATGTCAAATTAAACTAAATCTCTACACATCACATACGCTTGCCGACCTTCAGCTTCTTTATTACCTACACCATAGATGTCAAATTAAACTAAATCTCTACACATCACATACGCTTGCCGACCTTCAGCTTCTTTATTACCTACACCATAGATGTCAAATTGAACTAAATATCTACACAATCTACACAAGTTGAAACATCAAGGGTATACTTTTGTTTTCAAAACTTAACTTTGTAATTCTAAAGCTATTAGCTTTGGAGGAAACTTGAAAAACAAAAGGTGTTATGGGGATTACGCCTGGTGACATACATATTTCCTAAGTCTACAAAACCTTTAGTACTTCAACTGTCTGTGATTTCCAAAGTAAAGTTGCAACAAAAAAATGTATAACCTTTCTGTTCCACCTAGTACTGTTTATCAGATGGCCGAAATAATAAAAAGTATATACAATAGCTGTCTAGATACTTAGGCATGTATTAACAAATTGATCTCAAGTTCGCTGACAGACTTGAGATGGATTTATTAATATGCGCTGAAATTTCTGAGTTTTATTTTGAACACATCCATAGCATAAACTGAATATTATTTAAAAAAATAAATGATATATTTTTTAAATTTCAAGCTTGTGCCAGTACAATTTAAAAAATAACAGGTTTAGTTTTAATATAGCAGTGATAGCCGATTGGTTAAGCACGCGTCTTGCGGGCTACCAGGTCTCGGGTTCAAACCCCGGCTCGAACCTCTGGAATTTTCTAAATCTATGTGCGAATCATAATTTCTATATGATTATCACTTGCTTATGGTGAAGGAAAACATCGTGATGAAACCTGCATGTCTTAGAAGATTTAACCAATTTTCGAAAGACATGTGAAATCCGCCAACCCGCACTGGGCCAGCGTGGTGGATTATGGCCTGATTCCCCCTCGTGTTGAGGGGAGGCCCGTGACCAGGAGTGGGACGTCAAAAAAGGGCTAAAATTATTATTTTATTATTAGTTTTAAAAAAATATATATTATTGAGTTCTACGCCCAACACGATAAACCATATGTGAAATTATTTTTTTTTGCTAAAACACACTGATACACGTGACTTACTATTTCAGTTCAGGCTAAATACTGAAAACAGGTGTTTGATTCAAAATGACTTACCTCCTCCATAACTGAGGGTTCTGGTACATAAACATTTGGCACTAATGTGTCTAACAGTTCCATTGTCTTTTCAAAAGGTGCGTGCCTGCAAAAGGATTAATCCTAATCAATAACACATACAAACTAATTTACAAAAACTTATTTTTGTAGGGCATCTTACCTGCAAGCGACTGTAACATAGTGTCTGTAGTAAATACTTTCTTTGTACGCGTCTCCTACTAATTTGTAATTATCGCCTTTCATTAGAAGGGCGTGTAATCGTTCAGCCATATTAATATCCTGAAACAAAAACAAATGCCAGATTAGTTAACTCCATTTACTCCATTTTGAACTCCATTTATACCTACTTAAGACTTTGAATAGTGCACTGCGCAACACATGACTATGAGTCTAAAGTAATAATGTGGGACAGCCTTACACCAGATCGAGGCGAGGCTATGTGTAGTAATATAACGACATATCATAGTGATTCATCAGTGCAGATCTAGCTACACCAGATACATTAAACGTTTTCATTACAATTCATGCACAAAATGGTCATAAAATCATCAATGTATCTCGATCTGCACAAAGATATCGCTACGATATGACATGTCGCAAATTTACCTGTAAGTGATCACTGCAAACTCCCATCGCAGTTATGAAGAAATTCGTGTCTGTTGCTTCTTTGGCGTCTAAGTGTTCCCTTTGTTCTAAATCATTTATGATTATCGATAGTATATCATGACGAGGTCCTCCTGAAAACATTATTATTATTTCGATTAATATGCAACCATTAATTCTAAATAATTCTGAAACTGATACAATGTAAAAGGTGACAGGTAGTTATAAATCGAACGCCTTTGTTAGTCTGTGTCATAGCTTACAAGTAAAGCCATTAAACACTATTTTGGGGTTTCGTATCCAAAAGAGTTATATTTATTTTTGGTTGAAAATCAGTTCCGCTTTTTTTTTCTAGGTTACATAAAAAATATAGGTTCTTAACACATCACCATGAGTGTATGTTTACCATGGCCAACTAGAAATGAATAGATAATTTTATTACATTAGTTGTTTTTAATGTTTTGCCATTATTTATTTTTAAATATTATTAAGGTTACTGACACGGTCAGGAGAGCGCGGCGGTTATTGACTTGAACTCGAAGATAATTATGATTTCATATTGCTTTTCGTCGGCCATGGTACATTATTTAGATGGAATTAAATACTCACTCTCCTTACAGAACAGACACAGCAAATAGTAATACGCCGACAGGCCCGGCTGTATCCCCAGGCGCCTGAACTCCGCTACGATTTGCAAGGCAAACTGTTGCAGGGCCTTGCCGCCTCCCCACGCCGATATGGACCGCAGGCACGCGGTGAGCGTCGCTTCGTTGGGGGATAAACCCTATGAAATGAAAAAAAAAATTATTACAAGTTTAAAAAACTATTATCTGACTACGGACTATGTATACGTGGACTATGAACTCAGAATTTTATTTTCTTTCATTACAGCTGACATGATGCGACGGCCAAAAAAACAGTGCCGTCTAGGGACGCCCGAAATAAGCGAAGCTTTATAGTATAAAGTGTAGGAGGCCGCAGTTCGCCACACTGTATACCTATATCGTGTAACGCTACTGACGTCTGACGCTTCGCACGGATAGTGCCCGCGCGGCGACCGCCCCAAACATTCGTATAGAAGCTTCACTTCAAAAAGATTCTAGGGACCTCCACTATTTTCGGCTTGCGATTTACTCTGTGTGCCCTCCAAGCAAAGTGGTCATAATTTGATCACTCATCCGAGATTCTACATCTATCAGGCCTTTTTACCAACTAGGCTATGACCCTCATGAGTTCATAGTACTATGGGAACAATAGGAGTTCGATTAATCCAATATTACCTGTTCATTCATTTGCACCAGCAATGTCTTAAGCGCCTCCATACGCAGCGCGGTGCCTTCGCGCAGGAACCCGACGCAGCTGAGCAGGGAGTTGTAAGCACTTGTCGACAGAGGTATACCTTTCTCCAACGCCTCTTGGGTTAACGCGTGAGCCCGCTCGGCCTGTGATAAATATTTTTTATAACATTATTTTTTTCATGATTTCCATACTACTTACTACCGGGATTTTAAAAAGTGACCTTATTGGTTTGCAATTAAAAGGGATTGCTACTTTAACTACATAATGTTATCTTATATACATGTAGAGATATATTTCTAAATCAATGTGTATACCTGATAGTATTTAGCCATGCCCTGGATAATGGCACAATATGCTTCAGAACCCTTAGGCTCCATTGATGTGAAGATCTTGTCCGCGAGACCACCAAGCCTGTGAAGCAACAAAGGTCTTAAATTACCACACAACGAACATTATCATTATAATTTATATGTGAAACAAAAACATTGTATCCCTTTTGACGAAAATTATGCGGATGGTGGAGTATGAAATTTGGCTCAGTTAAAGTTTATATGGAGAAGGACTTCAGAAAGCTAATATTTTTATATAACAATACTTAAAAATACAATAAACACACTACCATGCGTTTGACACACACACATTTTTAACTTCCACTCGGTAACTAACTAACTGTCTGAATGCCAAACGGTGACAGTTTTTTTTTATTCATTTCTTAGTGCGGGACTTTCATAGTGCATTCTGCGTGGCAGTATCAATCAAGAAGGTTTTGGGTTTTTGTACTTAATAGTTGACAATAGAACCTTAATAATGTTCAAATCAAACAGAATTTTTTAATGATATAAGATCGAATTTCGACCACGGGCTACTACTAGTTACTTGAAATAGAAGATTTACTGATGGGATATTTAAAGTTGCTTGATATTCATTTATCCACTTACTTCCAAGTGGTTGCTTGTCTCTCGCGCATGTTAGCAGAGAACCACCTCTCCTCCAGCCATTCCATGGAATCAGGCTCCTTCTCATTGTAAAAGCACAAGAGCTGCAGGAATTCCAACTTGAGCTCATCACTTACTGCTTCCGTGCCACCAAGCAGTTGAAACACTTTCACTGAGTCTTCCAGTAATGTGTTTTGTATTGTATACTTTAAGTCTTCTACTGTGACCTTTGAAATAAGGATGATATTGATATATCTTCATGGTGTATTGTATGATTCCCATGTAGTTTGGGACCTTGTGGTCAGCCTGTTTGTCTGATCAGTATTTATTCATTTATGTAATACAAATAGGGAAATTACTCATCACACTTAACAAAGGTAAATATATAAAATATTTTTTTCCTTTTCTTATATAGTAATTTTTAGATAAGAATGTCTATAGAGGTATCGTTTCTAAATATAAATAGTGCCAAAAGCAAGCAGCTGTTAAGTTTTATTTAACTTTAAAAAATCAGAGCTATGCTCTAGATGTGTGAAACATAGGTTGGTAGTATAGTGTTAGAGTATTATTTAAACTGTATTTTATTACTTATGTATTGCAACTGTATTTTAAACTTTATTATTTCTTGTATTATAGGTATTTAACAATGGACTTCCAAAAACAAATTTTCTGCTATTAGTATAAAGCCCAGTCTATTAATATACCCATGAATGTTCAACAACATCAGATTACAAAGCCTTCTCTACTTATCTTACCTTGCTCTCATCATTATAAATAGGTTTTGGTGCAAATGCCTCTATGCGAGGGTCGGCATTGAAGTATTCAGTCTTCTGCCTGGTTGGTGGGTCCCATTCCCTAGTGGTGAACAAGTCGGCGTGCTCATCCCTGATCCAAGCGGCCGCCTTCCGCCCAGCTTCTGCTGATAATGCGTATGCTCTCTTGCGGTAGTTTGATAGTGGTATTAAGTATGGGTCGTCATGGTATCTAAAATT
The DNA here is from genome assembly GCA_918843915.1 of Notodonta ziczac. Classification (NCBI taxonomy): domain Eukaryota; kingdom Metazoa; phylum Arthropoda; class Insecta; order Lepidoptera; family Notodontidae; genus Notodonta; species Notodonta ziczac. The sequence goes on from OU974041.1 coordinate 4,349,288, forward strand.
AGAAATGGTTTTTACCTTTTGTTGTACATGAGTTGTGAATTTAATAAATAAGTCTTAATTTAGCATCAAATAATGTTTTTCAAAAATAAATTAGTATTTTAAAGTTTAATGTCATTACAAATTGGTACATGAAGGTATAAGGAATTTACTTGTAATGAGCAGCGGTTGGGTCAGTTCCTACGGTAGCCGCTAAAGCTTGCAGTATATCAGTGGGCCCTCTTGAAATACGCGGGGGTGGCGTGATATCATCGCTGGATGTGCCGGTCTGAGGAAGTTTCTGACCCTCAATTGTTGCTAGCGTACGGTAGAGGCTTGATAATTTCATCCATTGTCTGCAAATAAAGGGTTTATTTTATAAATAATTATATATATTGCTTCGAAGCTTCCAAATTATTAAATACAAACCTCGACACATTCAATGTGGAATACATTGTAAATATGTTATAGGATTCTGTGTTAACTCGGGTGGTTTCACTCTGTTCACATTAATTAACAGTCCTTTTATCTTTTTGAAACAATTTATTTGAAAACTCTGAGAGATAACAAACTTATTTTTCTTTTATAACCAAATTTATAACCTCAAATTGTGGTATTGTCAATGTCAAGTCAAATCTGTCAGTATCACAGAGTCAAAATGCTCATGTCAGTATTATTTGAAATGACAGTACATTATTATATCCATTCAAATTGCCTTTAGGTAAGATACGATTGGTACCATTGCATTGTGATTTTTATCATTCAATAACGCAAGTAGTCATCTCTAGCATATCTCTGTCTCTAGAATAGAATAGAATAGAATAGAATTGAATATTATTTATTTCATAAAAAGAGCATCGTACAATTACAATGGAGTACTGCAGCCTGTGGTAGCTATGTATAAGCTGTGTTGTGTGTCTAGGTCATAATCATAGCAAAGTCTAATATAGCAGGATTAATAGTACCTATGAATAGGGATGTTATAACTACTCCGGTAGGTAGGTATAATTAAATAAATCAGCATGATCTTATTTCCTTTTATTTAACATACTTACCTATTTATTTTATTTGTTAGCTAGGTACATAGTTTAGGACAGTACAATTATTATCTTTAATAAATTCTAGTAAGAACATATTCAGATAAAATTACTTAGGTAGCGATAGGTACCTACATCATTATTAAAATAAGGAATGAAATTGCAAATATTGACTTAACAGACAAATTATCTGCATTATTAAAAGTCACATTGGATTTAATTATTAAATTATTTTCCACAACATCCGGAAAATGTAGTGTAACTGGACATAGATATTCAGTTTCATTAACGCATTGAGCGACATTGGGATCGAAAATCATATTAGGTGTACAATGCACCAATCTCGCTGTGACAATTCCACTTATCCCCTGAGGACATGCAACGAATGAGGCACAATTTACGCCATTTAGATTTACAAAATTGCCGGGGCTCGTACAATTGTAAGTCGCCAAGCACAGGTAATCAGTCGAATTAGTGCATTGTTGTTCCAAGTGGCTGTACACAGAGCCTGAAGGGCATTTCAGCTTGTACTGGGTGAAGTTGGTGAACCCATTGAGACACATGGTGAAGCCCCGACAGTCCTCAGTGTCATCATTTGGGAATCTTCCATGACCCGTGCACTCGGCGGCCTGACTGGCGCCGTGGCATAATCCCTGTAATTAAACACACCCCTTATCAGCTGTAATGAAGATCTAGATTTACGACTAAGTAGGTAGGTATACTGAGTATGACAAGTACCTATGAGTTAAACGTTTCTAAGCAATTTATAATACAAAATAATTTGTTGGAGAAGGGGAGGGGGGGGGGGGGGGGGAGTGTTGGTCTTCCGGTTCTCTCATACATCATACGAAAAGCAACAATTATAGGTACTTTGCGCCGTTCTTCTAGGATGGTAAGTATTAATGTGAAGGCGCCTGTCTAGCCCGCGAAATTCAAAACTTTCGAGTATTTTTATAGTTTATCCAAAATCTGAAAACATTTAAGACAACATTTTGTAATTCGCGACAAAGACCGTGTGCAGTGCATTTATTAATATAACCAACTTACTCTAAAACATTTCAAGCACGACAGCTATCCAGATAATCTGGCAATTTTTGTATATTTAGTGATTAACTAGTATCATATCCACCGTGATAATATTTAGAGTAAAATAAATGTATAAAATGTGAAAACATTTTATACATTTATTTTACTCTACTCGTATACATGATTTTGGATAAACTATAAAAATACTCGAAAATTTTGAATTTTGCGGGCTAGAAAGGCGCCTTCACCCTGAGCCTTCACCTTACCCGATCGAGCCAGCCCGTATAATTCAATATTTTCATTAATGAGCTGTATTCAACCTTCTAGAGGAGAGCTTGGCTATCCTATTACCTACCAGAGGTGTATACGAGTATACCCACTAAAAACCCACGGTGTATCTTCCGCCTTTGGATGGGCCATCACAGGATCGACCGTGACGACGACGGTTCTATTACCTACCTGCCTTAAGAAGTCGGACTGATTTATGTACACTGAGATTTACCCTGATAAATCTTTGTGTACACAGCCATCGGATGTGCAGCATACTCAAGCTACAACATCCGGTAATGCTGTGGTGTGACTCCGGTGTGCATACTCTTAGGTACACTTACCTTAGTGCTATGAATAAAAACTTATAATAAGGTAGGTACTCTGGATAAGAAAAACTCCTTTCTATAGTACCTACTTACTTACTCAGGTTACCTACTTACATGATATTTTAACCAGGAAAAAGGGAATAGATTCACCGTTATTGCAAGCTCGTATGCAAGCAGGTACCTAGGTACCAATTCATATTTCAGTCTGGATCGTAAGTAGATGAGTGGTTTGACTCCTATAGGTAGGTAGATAAAGTTTTGGTACTTACAACAATTAAAATAATTACACAAAAGTTTTTCATTTTCAATGCTCCTTTAAAATAGATTCTTATCAACTTTACGCTCGACACGTAGTCGAGATGGTGGTGCACAAGTCTTAACTATTTTGACGCTCAAATCTGATAACAAGGAGGCGGAAACTGATAATCTTGAATGTAGTTCTCAGTACTAAGAAGTAGGGCGGTAAAAGCTATTTATCGATATTTTTTGCAACTAAGTTACAACCCATGAGTCTGTATCAATTTCACTATTTTCTTACGCGTCTTTTCACAATGTTTTGAGGAATATGAGATGTTATTTTCTACAAAAATACTTGTAGATATCTACCGTATGTCTCTAACTCAGTATGTGGTCGATTTATAAAGCAGTTGTTAAACCTCACTTCTAAGCTCTTTTGATTGCTATCATATAAGAAAATTTGTCGACAACGGTGCTGCGCTATGTTAGCATAAGATAACTGATATTATTGTTTGAACAACTCTTGGAGATGTCGTTATTGTAACAAGACCACTTATAGAGTATACTACTTAGTATAGGTGGGTAGAGCCTAGGGTGTCAATTATAAGATCGAACCTATCACAATATGAATTTAAATCCTATTTCTTTACCAGATCAAAAGTATATAATTCACTTTTTTTATAAAACATATAAAATAGGTATCGTACTTTTATTCCTACCCTTTTTATGTTTTGTTTAATTAAATTGGAGACATTCCGGACGACCTAGAATCTGCCCACATTTCGGCCAAAGACCTAGATTTCCGGCCAGGTTCGATACACTCCAGACATATTTTAACGTGGAACAGAGCGTTCTGTACTAAGAACGATTCAAATTCTGTACCTACACACAAACTCACTCACTACCCAAATCATTATCCTCAATTATAACTGCCGCGCCGTGGTCCGTGGCTCATATTATTCATTTTTATGAATATAACTTCAGTTTTATAAGTATAATCTAACTGCGTGGTAAATCATCGCAATTTAAGTCTTTGAATACAGATGGCCCTTTAAGAAATGAGATAACTGAAGCATTCCACTTCTAATCTTTGTAAAATTAGCCAAGGTTCTATAGCCAATATGATGAAATGAATTTGCTAAGAACTGAGCAAAAGACTCTCCTTTCATTTGCCCGAATCAGTACTTACCTAATCTATCTAATGCAAGCAGAAGCTTCTATTACCTATATCTACGTTAATTATAGTCTGAACTCCAAGTTCTTTGAGTTTTGATAGGTAGGTACCTACTAGGTTGGCGTGCAATGGAGATAACTACACCTCTACCGTAATAACAAATGTATTGTTCAGTTGTCCCCTTATCTTAGTTAATTATTCGTTTAAGATAGAGAACTAAGATCTGCGATGCTCATCGCGCATATCAACACATTGATGAAATCATCACCACATTACGTATGAGAGAAATTATGCGGAGTTATTTACGCGGCACGCTTGAATAGCTTTATACGTAACTTTGTCACGTCCACTGTGAAAAAGTTTTGTCAAAGTCAACTAGATGGCGTAAGTGTGTTATTCAGGCGACTGGATAGTGCGAAATCGACAAGATTTTTTTTTAATATGTAAATAACCCTAATAAAGGACTTCGTTCCTGATATGGATACTCCGAGACCGCACATTTTCTTTTCTCTAAGGAGTAGTATATTACAAAAACGCATGCGAAATAGAAGCAATAATAACTTTTTACAATCGATTGATTATCGATCGATGGTAGAATGTGATGTGTCGACGACCCTTGGTCGACTGAAGATCATGGTTTGGTAGCACAAGAAGATATAAAATTAAGGTTTGTTAGGGTCAAGGACGTCAGGGTGGCTTTAACGGATTTGTACAAGAATATACCTAAGAATAAGTAAACGGATTGCATCGTTTAAATAATTATATAAATATTGGAAAAGTTTCAAAGTTTTCACCAGTAACTTTGTATGGATACCTATGTCTGTGTGTCTTTGGCTAGTTGATGCGAAGTGAAACGTATTGATTACGTAAACACTATTTTATTAACTTCCTTCGATAAAATAAAAAATGTTTTGTCAGTTTTTCAAACAGATCAGAACCTGACATTATACCATCATTATACCTGACCCTTTTCGTTGCTAAGCAGTTATATCAGCTGTATTAGGTGGCCACTTATGACTTGAATTTCATGATGCATCGTTCAGCCTGTCCACAGGCTCTGGATTTGAAGGATTTGCGTTACAAATTTTGCAGACTCCTAGTAGGAACAATGTGGATGTTCCATTTGACAAATACTTATCTTCTTCTACAATATCTTCTGGTCATATACGGGCTGGCTCGAAGAGGGTAGTACTACTCTCTCACAGAAGATCTGCGTAAAGTAGCTATTACCAATAGCTGCGTTTCGGATGATGGGTGATTGAGCCGAAAGCCAATCGCCGTCCCTTCCCCTCTAGTACCAATTACCTTTTCATTACTCATACTCTGAAAGTAGGTCTAAAGTTGCCTGAGGAGCGGGTTGAAAGTAATACTTTTCCGGCCCGGGAGAATCGCTTTCAACTTACAGCTGTCAAATTAAAAAAAAAAAACTAGTTCCATTTTCACATTTATATGGAACCATGTTCAAACTTATTCTACAGTCACTCAATTACAGCACGATGTAAAATTGAAATAACATAAAGTTAAGTATTAATTCAAGAATATATATTTTTAAATGACTAAATTATAATTTAGTTTCAACAATTTCTTTAAAATAACATAGATTTGGGCAAAATATTTAAAGATGAAAATGAAAAATAATGGCTAAATAATGAAGTTGGCCGGCCAACGTAAAAAAAAACAAAATAGGCGGCAATCCGATCTTTATTTTTTTTTTCAAGTTGTAGACTATTGTTCATACTTCCTTGTATTATTTCTTTAGCCAATTCCTGTCTTTATTTTTACTTTCCTTCCTATTCGTAATGAAAAGCACAGTGTTTACCTCGGGTGAAAGATTTATTTTGTCCCTCGAACTATTAGCCAAACCCCGTCTCGGGACTAAATAAGTCACTTTCACCACTCGTGTAACAATGTACTATTACGTAGGCAACGGTCGAGCAATGCCTTTGGTATTGCAATCATCTATGGGCTACGCTAACTGCTTTACATCAAGTGAATTATAATTGTTTGTCGACTTTGTTATATAAAATAAGGGTAGGGTATTCCCTACAAAGAACCCTTATTTGATATGACAAAGTTAGCAAACAGGGTTCCTTTTACGAACTATGGAACCCTCTAGCCTTATTAGCTGATAGAGATATCATTCAGGTTATCTCGAATTGTGACGATTAGGATTGTTTTAATCCTTTGCAAATATTATACTTTCTTAACCCGCGTCTTAAAACATAATCGTAGCTAGGATGTTGTGATAACATTAGGTGCCTAGCTACTACTTATCTAAATTTATGAAATCAATACCCCAGAGCTCCTTTATGTTTTCCATACATATTAAATACGTACTTTTCAAGTTATGCAGTAGTGTATTTTTTATACAGTATAGTTATAATATCTATCAACGAAACTTTTTTATTATATGACTAGCTGAGCCCGTGACTTCGTCCGCGTGGAATTGAACTTAACAAAACCCATTTTTTAAAATTTTGTTTTTCTAACATAAAAGTAGCCTAAGTTACTGCTTATAACATCAGCTATCTATCAGTGAAAGTCCCGTCAAAATTAGTCCAGCCGTTTCGGAGATACTCTTTGATTTCATGTGTTTTTATGTTTTTACGCGGAACCCTAATTGTTTTTCTAAAATTAAAGTAGCCTAAGTTACTCCTTAAAACATCAGCAATGAAAGTCCGGTTAAAATCGGTCCAGCTGTTTCGGAGATTACCCGGAACAAACACACAGACAGACGGACAGACAGACAGAAAGACAGATAGACAGACAGACAGACAAAAAAATTTTAATCGCGTTTTTGTTATAGGTGTCGTATGTACTTTCATATGCATTTAGTGAAAAGGTGTTATTTTGACATTACAAACAGACACTCCAATTTTATTTATTTGTATAGATGTTGCTATTTATTGGCAACCGATTCATGGTAAGTTTATTGCGTGTGATATAGCGATTCTCATAAGTATTTGAGGGTTGTAACAAAAAGTTTATATTTGCAAACCACACGGATCGGATTATGAATGATGACGACGACGCGCTATTCGGATTAATAAACTCATTGCAGATAATTCCTTTACTGCTTCGCATGGATATATAAACATTATCTTCAGAGAAAGACGAATACTACTCGGGGACATCCGTCATGGCTAACAAGATAGGAATTATTTCGTTTCTCGTAAGTGTTTTGTTCAATTCACTCTGTTAATTTTCTTTCATATTTTGTCATTGTATTGTATTGTACTCTTACATAACTTCATTGACTTCTATTTATTTATTTATAGGTGCTGTCTGTGGCCTGGCAAGCATATGCCGCTGTGAACTGTACAGCGGAAGGTGCCGGCCGGTTCGCGGACCCCGACGACACCACCTGCCAGAACTACACCTTGTGCGTGTACGTCAGCTCCAGCAGCTCTTACCTGTCATACAACTACATCTGTCCGACCACCTCGGTGTTCAACCCCAACACAGCTCAGTGCACTGCATCAAGCAACTATGTGTGCAACGTGACGACAACCAATACTACGTCATCGGTCTGCACAGCTGATGGCTACGTGGCCGATCCCAGTTCAACAAACTGCTCCTCCTACATTGAATGCGTCCAAATAAACGGCACCTACACAGAAACGTCTTACACGTGCCCGACCGATACTTACTACAATCCGAACACTACCTTATGCGATGCTGACTACAATTGCACTTCCACTGACAGTACAACTGCATTCACGTGTACTGCTGCGGGAAGATTTGCAGATGACTCTGATACCACTTGCCAAACGTATTATTTATGTGTGCTCTTGACTGATGGATCGTACACCCAGTACAACTATACCTGTCCTACTACATCTGTGTTCAGTCCTTCGTCTAAAGTATGCACTACCACTTATACTTGTACTACGTGATGACATTATACTCTCGATCTTTATGGATTAGGATACTTTAACAAAATCGACCTTAGCTCTTTTACCGGACTGTAAGCGGAGATTGTAATATTAAAATTATTATACTTATCTTGTTCCAGAATTTTATTTGTTAACAGTGTATTGTGTGAATTAAATAAACTAATTGCAATTAGATTCAGTTGTTATTAATTAGTTTTGATTCCTATGAAGGTTTTATTTTCATAATGCATGATATTGACACCTTAGTATAAGAACATGAAGAGAATAAAGAAGATGTAGGTACCTATCACAACAAAATAATCTGATGGGTGTCTTTCTAATAACCGACCTTTAAAATCACTCGTGACCAATAAGCTATATCTACCATCATATTTTAACCGACTTAAAAAAGGAGGAGTTTATTTATGTATGCACCGACTCCAAATGAAAAAAATATATTAGGACCCTAGTGCACTAAATAGCACCCAGGTTTTTCGAAGGCGGTTTTTTTTGTATACTAGGTATACCATTTACTGAGGCGCTATGCGAAATATCGTGCATAATTTTAAAATAAGACCATACTATTAGTAATTGATGTACCTCATATTATTGATTGATATTTGCGATGCATTTATCTATATGTGTGTCTTACCTAAATCTGGATTATTATTTAAATTATTACTTTCTAGAGCATATATATTTTAAAAGAAAACCCAGGTAATAAATAATCATACGAAACTAAGAATATCAAATATTAATTTTGGTAGATAACGTAAGAATTATACAACAAGTTGTCTTCTTATCTCAGTATAAAAACCTAGGTGCACGGAAATATCTGCAGAAGCTCGCGATGTATGGGAAAACAATAGTAACGTTTCTCGTAAGTACCTGAAAGTATTAAATTTTAAGTGCATTAGGTTTTAGAAATGTTAAAACGCGTGTGATTTTGGTTCAGTGAGTTCTTACTTGAAGTGTACGACAAAATCCCATCCACATTATCTTGCAACGATTCTTCTTCAACTACATACTATTTTGATAGATACTAGTATAGGTACTAGTAATTTGCTACAGAAGCATAATTACTAACCAATAATTTCATTTTGGAATACTGATATTTTCTGTTTGTTAGTGGTTCGGAAAATTAATGCGAGGTCATATCTATTATGACGATTGGCCCTGTGGGAAACTGTGTTTTATATTTATCCACAGATTTTTAAGTGTGTAACATTGTTATTACTTGTTTCGTTCAGGTGCTGTGTGCGGCATGGCATAGCTATGCCGCCATCACTACCAGCTCATCAGCATCCTACACTCTAAGCTCTTCTGGCGCGACTGGTTCCAACACTACTACAGTGTTAACGAGCAAAACTGAGACCACGGACACTTCCAATACTACCGATGAAACGAGTAGTGCTGTCTCAACTAACACAACAACAGAGGACGACACAACGAGCAACATAGATTTGACGATTATCGCAGACACATCTACTTCAAATACAACAGGGTCATCATCTACAATAACTATACTGAAAACTCTGAATTCGACTAATGTTGTAGATACCACAGCGACGTCTAATAGTTCAGCAAACTCGACGTCAATTTTGGATATAGACATATCATCAAATTTAACAACAGTCACGGATGCTACAAACACGACTGTTACGAGCGACTCTACAGATACTGTTACATTGAACTCTACAGGTACAACAAACTCTACAACTGAAATAGACTACGACAATTTAACGAGCACAACAAACTCTTCTGATTCTTCAACTTTGTATATAGCGACTTCATTAAATTCAACGACAAGTTCGAATACAAGCAATATGGCTGAGATATTTGACATTCTTGAAACTTCATCATCAAATACTACGACCTCAACAAATTCAACATCTGACTCGGATACCCTTACTTCAACAAGCTCAATAAATATTACCGATATCACAATATCGGATTCATTTAATTCAACAAGTATAACAGACATTTCGAGCTCTACCAATGCTACTAACGCGAATTCTGTAACAGATATTGCAAGTACCTTTATTTCAAATGATACCACAGAATCACTCACATCAGAATCTACATACTCATCAAACTTAACTTCAAGTGTTGATGTTACGAATATAGTTAACTCGACTAACATCTCCGATGCTTCTACAATCGAATTTTCAAACTCGGAAAATATAACAGATGTAGCGGAGACTGTAAATTCAACATCGGTAATAGATATTTTGGAATCTTCTGCATCGAACTCTACTAGTTCAACGAATAGCACCGCTACTTCAGATGTTACTAGTTCTGCCAGTTCTACAAATGCGACAAACATCACGACTTCAGATAGTTCAAATTCAACAAATATAGTGGAAAACTCCGGCTCTGAAAATTCTACTTACTTAAAACATAATACAAACAAAACTATCACAAGTACGAATGATACCACTGAATATATAACTTCAGGATCAACATATTCATCAAACTCATCATCAACGGTTGATGTTGCAAGTACAGTAAATTCTACTAATTCGTCGGACACTATCAATTTGGAACTATCATATTCAACGAACGTAACAGATGAAATTGAAACTGTGAATTCAACAATATTAACAGATGTTTTAGAATCATCTTCATCAAATACTACGACCTTCAATAATGTAACTTTTATATCCGACATCTCAAGCTCTACCAATTTTACAAATACTACTGATATAACGACTACGGATACTTCAAATTCAACGAGTATAGAAGAAAATTTGGACTCTACTAATTCCAGTTTTTCAACATATTCTACAAATGCAACAACAACTTCAAACGACACTACTCAGACCCTGGTTTCAGAAGACAGATACTCATCAAATTCAACTTTCGACTCCGACATATTAAACACAACTAACTCAACGAATACTTCAGATTCTACAGTATCGCAAATTACATCTTCAGCAAACTTAACAACAATATCTGAGAGTTCCAACTCATCTAGTGTTACTAACACAACAGACTCATCATCATCTAATATTACAAGTTCAACAAATTCAACGTCTTCCTCTGATTTTATTACTTCTTCAAGTTCAACTAATTTAACGGATATCACTACTTCAGATACTCTGAATTCAACCAGTATTAGTTCAAGTTCTACAGACTTTACAAATTCTAAATACATCACGGACATAGAAAGCGCTTTAAGTGCAAATGATACGGCTGAAGCTTTTTCATCGGAATCTATGTATTCGTCAGACGCAACATCAAATGCAAGTTCTGCAAGTACAGTCAACTCAACTAGTGCCTCAAATAATTCTTCTACGGAAATTTCAACTTCTATAAATGTCACAGAAACAGAAGATGTCACAAATTCAACTAGTTATATTGATGTTGTAGAATCTTCCTCACTAAACTCTACAATTTCATCAAACTCTACATCAAATGCAACCAGTTCATCAGTTTTTTCAAATAGCACTGAAATGACTAATTCAGATTCTTCAAACTCGACAAAAGAAGTGGAGAGTTCAAGTTCGACAAGTTCCTCGAGCTCAGCATCCACTGTAAATACAATGAATTCCAGCAATACAAGCGAAAATAATAATTTTTATGAATCAGGATCTACTTTTTCGTCAAATTCTACTTCTGGTAATGAAAATTTAAATACAATAACATCTGCAGATTCATCTTCATCGTATATTGTTATTTCAGCAAACAGTACAGGATCAACAGAATCTATTAGCTCAGCAACTGCAAAAAATATTACAGAATCTTCAACATCAAATTCCACAAGTTCATTGACTTCTACGGCTTATATGGATAACGCGTTCAAATCAAGTCTAACAAATAATACTGAAGTTTCAGTTGCTAATTCTACAACAACGGCTAATTCAACAGCTTTATCAGATTCAACAAATTCCACTTATATAACTGTTAATAGAGGTTCAACTGTTTCAACAAGCGCAACAAATAGTTCAGAGACGTTAATTTCAGACACTTCTAACGTATCAAATTCAACTTCTAGTACCAGCTCTTCGAGTTCATTTGGTTCATCAAATTCAGCATCAAGTTCATCGAGTTCTACTGATTCAACTGATACAACCAATTCGAATAGTGTAACATCAACTAATTCAACAGCAAGTACGGAAACTTCTCTTTCAATTAGTACGAAGGATGTGACAGAAGCTTATATTACAAATTCCACTACTTTTGTTAATACAACTGACATCACGAACAATACAGTCATAACAAAGACCACAGATAATACAGAGATTACGACCACAACTATTGTAACCGACACAAGTAATAACGAGTCAATTTCTATAATTATTACAGTAAATAAAGTAACAACTATTATTGATGACTTATCCAATATTACAGATATAAATGAAATCAAAAATGAAACTGATAGTACCGACGTGGTAGATATCACGACAACAAATAATATAAATGACACAATAGTTACAACAATAATTACTGAGACCACAATTACAACGATTACAACAATAGGTAACGAGACCACAGTGACTACGACTGTAACGAATACCACAGACGTTATTACCACAGTGACTGTTGATGACACAACAAACACCACTATTACGACAACTACCACCAACAATACAGACACAACGATCACTGTAACAGAATCTGACACATCTAATATAACGATTTCTATTGACACGAAAAACACAACGTTATCTATATCGAATGGAACAGATACATCAAACACCACGAATAACAACAACACTACTGACACAACAGATACAACAAATTCCACGGATTCAAACTCGACTGCAAATTCAACCGTTTGCACTTCAAATGGCTACTTTGCAGACCCTGACTCAATCAATTGCACGACATACATCGAATGTGTAGAGGACGATGGAAACTTTACTGAGACAATCTTCACTTGTCCTGACGGTTCATACTACAATCCAAATACGACTCTCTGTGACTTTGATTACGTGTGTACATCAGACACAGATGACACTGAAGAAGATACTTTTAACTGTACAACATCTGGTAGATTTGCTAACGACGGTGATTCTGCTTGTCAAATGTATTACATGTGCGTGCTGTTAAGCAATGGAACTTATGTTCAGTACGAATACACATGCCCAAGTGTTTCAATGTTCAATCCATCAAACCAATTTTGTACTACTAATTATACGTGTTTGTCATCAACAACAACAGAGTCAAACTCAACAACTTCGTCAAATACTACTAATACTAATTCGTTCGTCTGCGCATCAGATGGTTTCTTTGCTGACCCCGACTCTACTAATTGCACGACGTACATAGAGTGTATTTACGATGATGGAAACTACACTGTGACGCCATATACTTGTCCTGATGGTTCATATTACAATCCAAATACGACCCTTTGTGACTTTGAGTACGTTTGTGCGGACTCCGATGATTCAGATGATGATTCCGACGAGGATTTAGATGAGGATGAGGTGACTTTCACATGTTCAAGTTCTGGTAGATTTGCAAATGAAAATGATTCTACTTGTCAAACGTATTATTTATGCGTGCAATTGAGCAACGGAACCTACGTCCAGTACGATTACACTTGTCCTAGTGTTTCAGTGTTTAATCCATCTACTAAAATTTGTACAACCAGTTACACTTGTACATCATCTTAGCTGGCTTATCTGATTGGTGAATTTGACAATTGATCTTGAATTTTAAGTGAAAGTGATCATCAAAATTATGCAATTATTTTTAGAGTTCGTGATGTTGTTACGTATTATTTTGTTTAACCAGACAATTAATTTAAAGCTTTTGAGACAAGGCAAACTGTACAACTAATCACCGGGCATACAGATAAAATTTGGCTGCATGTATTTACATTTTCTATTTATTTAGAACAACCTGTGTTTGAACAATGTAAACACGTCACTGTTTCTTTTATCGGTTTATTTTTTAATGATAATACGAGTGTATGTAATAAATTTTTACAAAATCTTACTTTGACGCTTAAACTTTGTGTTTCCATGTTTTCTTTACGCTGCGGTAAATAGAAAGCAAATATTACACATTTATTATTTATGCCGCCCTTTTATTTTTCGCCTTTTTCTGTCATTATGAACTTTTTTCTTGTCCTTCACCGTTGAATACAGAATATCATTGATGAGCAACGTGGCCAGTTTTCTCACCGTCTGTATGTTTTGTTTGAACTTAACGTTAGCAATGTTCATTTCATTATTCGTTTCCAACAGATTCACATATGTGGACGTGCTCTCAGAAGTTAGACCGAGTCCTTTATTAGGGTTCTTCATCGTCGCATATAAACGCCTGAAATAATTTTGTCTAGCATTGTTGATGAACTCGGCTGATATTCTCTGCTTCTTATTTTTACTGTCGCCAACTGTTACCGTAGTTACTTCGAGGTCATCAGTGTAATAAGATATTTTACTGTCACCGTTAAGAGGAGTTCTGTCCATTTTACTCCGTGTACCTTTTCCAAAAAAGTGCTTGAGGTCCCTCGCCTCGTATTCGGGGAAACTTGTCACTACGTAAGTGGATTCATTTAAGCGTCGCACTTGGTAAGTTTTCCCACTGATCGATAATGGTGTGAAGCTAATGAAAATATACTGTATAAGTAAAATATATTTTGTAATCAAAGTAATCATTAAATTATGAAAAATTTTGCAAATTAATTATGGTAAAATAATAAACACTTCATGTCATCGTGGCATTACTGACGTTGGTTGTTCTGGGAATCGGCACAGCATCAACCAAGTCAATCAATTATTGGAAAAGAGGCTTGCTTACTAAATAATGTCTATGGTTAACGTATTTTTTGTAGTTCATAATATCCAATATAATAACACCATAGATTATAGATAAAAGGTCTTAAGAATAACACTGATATTTGTTATATTTTATAGAGGTCAGTGAATACCATGGACAAACCACGTAGTACCTTAGACCTTTGGTTCGTTAATCTATGCGTAGTACTTATTATTTCGATGAAAATTACCGTGCAACAATTATTATTAATATACGACTAACAATAATAATTTCAAAAGTCTATTATTAGAGGCCTCTGTAATCTGTGATGAAAACATTAAAAGCGACAATGAGCACTGCAGTTGCAATATTCAGGAATATTATCCCCAATAAAGTCAAAGGCAAGCGCCTTGACGCCAGACGCAATGCTATCGTACTTAAGTCTTGGTAAAAAGTGAATGAAAATCTCACAATGGGCGTCGAGAGTCTGCTCCCATGCCGCGGAATCAAGGTCGAATTTGTCTGGCAAATCATCCAAATACAATTTACATCTCAACATGTACAGAAGAAATGCAGCTTTATTAATATTCACCTTAAAGTATTAAATCAAATCGTTGTCCATAGAACATTATATCTGAAGAAAGAGTCTTGAGATAGTTCCCGATGTTGTTATTGTTTTCATTGCCACGGAGCGCACGCTTCTTAATTGCTATTCCGTAAATGAGCATGAAAGCAATATAATAGATAAGCGGAACGTCTTATGATCATGATTCATTACAGATTTTGTATGTTGTACGCATAAGTATTCCACATTTTCCAAATTAGGTAACACATGTTTTGGTTATTATAATTTTACTGAGATGCTATCATCCATAATTTTATTAGCGTTAATATATTTAGGCTCTCGGTATAAAAATACGAAATTTTTTGCTGCGTTTGATGCTGTTGGCTCTATTTTATTTACTATTCCAATCACAGATATAGATTTACATAGATAACGCAAAGGCATGTACTTCGCGTGTACGAAACCCCGACCAAGCGTCAAGGTTGGTCGCCGCTAACTTACAGTCCGCGCGACTACAGATATAAAAAATATGAGTATGAGCGAGATAATCACTCGAGAGTTGTCGAGAGAATCGTAGCGGGCGGAGGGGCATCGGCGGCTTCGGTGTCTTCGAATCGGTTTGGATTTCCCGCCACTAATGACGTCACAGTAGGTGTTAAAAATTCGGCACGCTTGGTTTCAATACAAATCGTGATACTTGCGTTATCTATGTAAATATATATCTGTGATTCCAATGCCACTACATTTGATCAGCTTTCACTGGCGTTTGTTCAGTAATTAATTGATTGACAAGTTCTCCAAAATCGCAACTAAAAAACAAAATTATACGACTTATAAAATTGTGATGACCATTCAATGTTAAAATTATGATGACCATGATGACTTTGCTGGCTAAATTTCGCGGGTAACTTTCAAGTGGTCAAGTGTTATGTATGCGTCATCAGCTAAGCACACGCACAGAGCCCAGACAATCAGAATGGAAACATCATGAGATTGCGTGACGCGATTTCTAAGCACAACATTTAGATTCGGTCAAAGACGAACTGGCCGATTTCAGAGATCATTATTTTCATCAAAAGGACGCATTAAATTAAAAGAGACGTGGGATGTTGTAATCGCGGTAAAGTTAAACACTGTGAGGAAACATGTCCACTCAAGAGAATAAAACTAATTGTTCGGCCATCTAAAACCTACTTGTTTTACAATGAAACTGTATTAAACTTAGTTTCATTGTTTTTATTGTCAAGTAGTTCAGCTTCTAGTTATAAGAATGGGACACGAACTGATATTAAATCTCACTTACGAGCCAAATTCCAAACATTTACTAATTAATAATAACTTAAAACTTTAACACCTTGAATGTAAGGTTGGGTGGCTTGGATACTAGTTCTTAGGTGTATCATCCGTTGGTTATATGACTAGCCAGCTCAACCCCGATGACCTGGAAGATTTAAAATAGTTAAACGTATTTTCATATAATTTGTAAACGTGTTGTGAAAGATTTAATGAGACTTCACACGCACAGCCGCGGTAACACAACCACCTAGTAATGTACAACCTACGGGCAATGCCACACACATAGGTTCCGGGTGTTTATACTTGCATTGATAGCTTCTTAGGTAACTATGAATTTGTTTTACACAGAAACGGCTGAGAATTTCTTGTGGCGTCAGCCTTCCTGATTGTCAACGCTGTCACGCACTCTGGGATTGCAACAAAATGTATTCCTTGCGTAATCCTCGCTGTTGAAGTTGCATCTTACATGCACGCACAGAACATCAAGAGTATTTATTGGGAACTAAATACATGGAAACCTACTTAAGTTAATGTTCGTATAATGTGTGTATTACTAAAATATGAAACGATGAAGTCGCCTCGGTTTAAGGAGTAGGTATGCCAATGGAATTGGTTAAGAAATTCATACAAGAAAATGTAGTTATGATCTATGGAAACTATAGGAATTTTCTTATGAGAATTATTTTGTTATTTTTCAAAAAAAAAAAAGATTTGTCATATAAGTAGGCTCAACAATACCTAATAGTACGTTTCTACAAATACTAATGAGTATGACATAAGGTTAGGATTCCCATTCCGCTATATGACAGCGACGTGCGAGGAACGGCTTTGGTATTCTAGCATCT
The DNA here is from genome assembly GCA_918843915.1 of Notodonta ziczac. Taxonomy (NCBI): domain Eukaryota; kingdom Metazoa; phylum Arthropoda; class Insecta; order Lepidoptera; family Notodontidae; genus Notodonta; species Notodonta ziczac. The sequence continues at coordinate 4,366,626 of OU974041.1, forward strand.
ATGGGCTTCGGTTAAACTTTAGGCTGGCTGTTCGCTTGTTGGCCGACATTGTTACATAAAAAGAGTACGATGATTCGCTTGTGTGATGATAAGAAAATCATGGCGATTGATTGCATAAATGGAACCATGCAGAAATGTATACTTACGTCCCCAAGTAAAAGTTCTGTGATATTCAAGACATGCGCCGCGTCGCACCCGTTATTTGCGAAAGCCAACTGTTTAGTAATTGCGGCGCGTAACTTCTCTTCGAAATTTAACAATTTCACTGGATAACAGTGAATACTAAACGACCGAATTTCATCATTGTATTTGTAATCGATCACTTGATAGGCAGAAGAATATGAAATAGACAAACGTAATTAAGTAAAGGCACGTAATTAACGTAATACTTAATAATATAAATAATAATTTAGCCGCTTTGACGTCCCACTCCAGCCCCCCTAGCCAAGTGGCTTCGTCTACTAGCGTTTCTACATAACTCTAAATTGAAAATTTAAAAACCCCCGATGCGACGACTTTTTCATCAAATGTATACTTTACCTAGTTCTTCCAAATAATTAAGTTAGCGAGATTTGCGTAGCTACCGTAGCTCAGTATTCATTGCTCATCTCAAATTCATCTGGTACAACTAGTTTCGATGCCAGATTATGAAAGCGCCATTTACCTACATAATTATTTTTGGCTTCCTCATAATCTAAGATGCCATTCCATTCGATTCCAATGTACAATATCCAACATAAAATATGTGTAAAAGTATGAGACATTATCTTGTTATGACATTATAATCATTGACATTAGAATAGACAAGGAATCTAAATATTGATGCCGGAGGTTTAATTCCTAGTAAAAGATTATCAATTATGATTCAATTTGATGCAATATAACTCTGGTTGAGGTGGACAGACGCAGCCCAGGGGAAGAATTTTAAATAACGCTAAAATTATTTGAAATTATATTTGTTATTCTGTATTGTTTCTCAATGGCGGAGCAGCGCCCTCTAGAATTATTATTGCGTAATATTCCATTACCATTAACAAAATATAACGCATGCGCGTATCCATCATTTAACACGTGACTTATGGAACGTCTTTAGTTCATACACAAATCTCATACAAAAATTGATAAATATTCATTTTTTTCCAGAATCCGGGAAACTTTTCACATTTATAATATTGTAAAAAGCCAGTTCAGACTATTACGATCATTTAAAAATATTATAAAGCGAAATCCAATAATCTCAAATTTCGAGCGGATTCGAGCCGTAGAAGTTGGTTTTGGCCTTAAATGTGGCTTTTTTAACCCATAAAAGAGGTGATGATCTTCAAACGGCTGAACCGATTTTCATGAAACATAGCTAAGAACACTCTCGATCAGAATACCTTTCTAACAAAAGAAACAAAATTTAAATCGGTTCATCAGCTTGGGCGCTACGTTGCCACAGACAGACACACAGATACACAGATACACAGATACACAGACACACAGATACACATGTTAAACTTATAACACCCCTCTTTTTTCGTCGGGGGTTAAAAATGCTACGCTTAAATGTATGGAAATGACATTACAAGTCGATAAGTAGACCACGTGACTTATGTCACATACATGAAGCGTAGCGAATTGTAGAAACGAATGCAGACGAAGCCACTTGGCTAGGGAGGCTGGGCACGGACGTCCCCTCACTATGAGGGGGATACAGGCCATAATCCACCACAAAATTGGTTAGATTTTCTAAGACATGCAGGTTTCCTCACAATGTTTTTCTTCACCGTAAGTATGACAATCATAATTATTGAAATTATGATTCGCACATAGATTACGAGCAACCCAGAGGTTCGAGTCATGGTTTGAACCAATGATCTATCACTGCTGCCTAGGCAAACGTAATTAGGAACCGACATAACAAGAACAAAAAAATCGCATTATAGTAGAATTGGTAAACTACAGTTATTAGTAGCCATTACTACAAAGAAGCGAAAATAGTAGAATACAATAGAGGTAGAGCTGTTCATAGATAGTAGAGTAGGTAAGGAAGGGAAAAGCTTTTTGTTCTCATACAATATCTCGATTTAGTGTTTAGTTGATTTATTTTTGCCTTAATTATTTATTTTACAAGTTTATATACACGTCGGCAAACACGCGTACGACCCGCCCGACGTTAAGCAGTTATCGTAGCCTATAAACGCTTGCAATACCAAAGGCATAGTTCGCACGAAGGGGGAGGGTGGTTAGGCTTCCGGCTCCTCATTTATCCTACGAAATCTAAATCTAAATATATATATAACTCAAGGTGACTGACTGACTGACATAGTGATCTATCAACGCACAGCCCAAACCACTGGACCGATCGGGCTGAAATTTGGCATGCAGGTAGATGTTATGACGTAGGCATCCGCTAAGAAAGGATTTTGATTAATTCTACCCCCAAGGGGATAAAATAGGGGATGAATAATCCCGAATTTGTTGTTAAGTTAAATTACACGCGGACGAAGTCGCGGGCACAGCTAGTGCAGCTATAGTAGCTGCTTTACGCCGATCTCCTGAAAGGGTGGAATTGCCACCGTTGAGCCAGTCCGTATATGTACTGTAGTCAATTTATTAAAACTTGACTCGACCACCATTTACTTAAGCCAAACGAAAACATAATTTGTTCGCATAACAAAACATGAAGCTCACAAAGAATTTCCATTTTACTAACGAGTTGAAACGATACACACACACACTTGTTTCTTCCGCATACTATTGTGCGATGTATCGAAAATGCCAACAGAAATTGTCGTCATTTGTTTTTATTGTTTCACTTTTTTTATTGTTTCACCTCGCATAAGTAGTTGAAGCTAAAATAGTATACACTATAACTACTAAAACGATTAAATCACCCTAGTATAACTGCAATACTTACACTGCATACGCATCTAACTGTGCTCCACTGGAACTCCTTTTAAAAGTAAACATAAAAATTCCCCAAGGTTATTAGGGGAGGAAGCGGTTTATCATAATATGGTACCATATTATTTAGTAGGCACCATATCGAAGGAGAGCCGCTAGTGCATTCCTGACATACCCTCCCGATGATACGGCAGGCATTGATACAAATGGAGTAAAAAGCCTGTAATTCCGTAATTTATGGGGCTGTGGTTACCAAATGGATTTTTAGATAGGTGGGTAAGTAACTAGATTTAGATTTGTTAATGCTCAAAATGCTCAAAATTAATATTTGAAAAAGCTGTTTTCATTCCAATATTTCTAGAATCAAGTCATATGGATAATCCTTAAGCGTTCATTTTATCTCTCAATAATTTTATTTCATTAAAGTAGAATTATTGCGTGCGGATAAAATCTACACGCAGTGAATTCACTAACGGCCGCGGGTACCTACATTTCGACTTTGTAAAGTTAAAACAACCAAAGCGGAAAACGTTACCTAATAATTTAATTTGTTTTCTAATGTTACTACTTAAACCGTTATTGTTTGAAATCATATTAGGTATCTTCAATAGTAACTACCCACCTAAAACAATATTGCCTCACGTAAAAAATACTCTCCAATGCAATGTGATTACCTACATCAGATTATAAGATTATTTAAAAACCGAACCGGAATGATTCCGAAGATCGAGTGAGGGTTAAAAATTCCTATAATGATTGTGGTGAACGGTCGAAATGGGTTAGCAGGTACCGTCCCGGCTGGGGGCGGCGCGGGCGCAGTGCGCGCATCGCGCCTGCGCTCATTCACTTTTTGCCCACCTTTCGACTCGCGCGCAGCCTCCACCATTGTCCGACTCGAGCATTTCTCTCACGTGGGAACTGTTGACTTCTTCGTGCCGTACCCGTGGAGTCATTCATCCGTATCGATAGTGAGGTACGCACGTAATGCGATCATTGCACGATTCCGCGGTTAGTGTTATCGGTACAAGGGTGACGGTGTGATATGAAGACTGAGGATTGTCGGCATGGAAGCAGGTGACGCTCCGGGAAGACCCTGGTGAAAGTTGAGTGATGATCAAACAGACACAGTGATTGGGATCTCGCTATCAGACAAGTGGAGCCATGGCCGTGCCGCCGGTGAGCTATGCCGCTCTACGTACACTTAATAGTTCACGCTGAGCTTTTAATGTTTCCCATTATTCGTGTTTACATGTATAGTTATTTAACTTAACTGTTGTGTGAGATAATCATCGAATTATTTACTGAAAAATGTTTATAATTGGTGATTTTCTCACATTTCCTTCTGCCTTCCTATGTGGAGAATAATGCTTAATTTCGGTTTTAATTAGTTTCTGTGTTTTATGACTTCCTTTTAACTTACTTGAGTAGGTATGTAATTGCCAATAATATCATCATTATAGAGCACCACCCATTTTCCAGTTATCCCAGGGACTACATTGTCATAGATAGTAAGAAGTTTGTTAACGGAATGTTTTATCACGTTCGTCTCTATCATTGTAATATCACATAAATGTGGTTATTTCTATACAAACATCAATTTTCTAGATGATTATAAAAATTGTGATGGAATCTTATTTATGGCACTTATGGTACCTACTCTCCCTCCAGGTAGAGTCCAGATATTTTGGAAAGTCATAAACAGTCGAGCATGTAAGGGGATATGGAACAAGTAGAAATATTGTCATTCTTTATTCAGTACTATTTTTATTAATTAGTGTGAATGAACCTTTGATAAAAAAAACCTTTATCAAAGGATTGGACCACATTCATTGTTATGTTTTCTCAAATACATTGATGAATATGATTTTAGTTTAATATGTAGTTATATATTTAATTATAACTAAAATACGCGTAGGTATTTGGTACTTGCCTAAATATTGCCATTGCCAAACGCCTAGCTCAGTAGGTATAGCAAGTGAAATTGTGTTGAAACATACCTACATTGTGAAATACTCGTGTGAAGTCGACCACTCAGGAAGAAGGAAGAAGCGAAGTATATTCAAAAGTAAACATTCAACCCTTTTTTTGTGTCACTGATGGGAATTCAAGGAACAACTTTGAAAACCGCTGATAACACTGTTTGCGTTGGTAGTTAACACAGAAAGAGCTTTACGACGGAAAATTTAATGGAACCCTTTTACCACGCTTTTGTTGATTACTTAATTATTGTGTTGTAAGGTGTCGCTACACGTCTTCTAGTCCTTGGGATAGTAACAAATTTGTTTAATTTCAATACGGACATAACAATTTAACTTTGATTGTTAATTGATCATGGGCTTTTGTTTCTTTCGATCGTGTTGCCTCATTTTAATTTGAATAACAACGAACAAAAATTTCCCATTCTTATTTTAAATTAGAAATTATATATTGAGCCTAGTACTAATCATCCATTGGGTACATAAAAGCTGGCTGACTAGTTATTTCTAAGCATCTTCAACCTAGCGAAAGATATTGAATTTTAATTTTATTCGTTACATTATATAAAATAAACGGCCGGCACGTAAATAAATTATAATTTCCAGTATGACTCGGCGCGTATTTTGACACTAGGCTCCGAGAGAAATCTGAGAACAAGTTTTGTTTGTTCTGCTCTTGAAGACGGACGAGATGATCACAACTAATCTCATAGTACAGTCAGGTCGAAAAGTTCTCCAAAGCTTCTTACGATCTTGGTTCGATTGGATCATTTAAAAATTTACCGTGTTTGGAGGAAGTGTGAAAATAACACAACCTCATTTCTGTCTCACAAGTGATGTTCTATTACACTGATTCTAAAATTAATATGAGTATAATATTGAGCTTACGTTATGTTTAAACCGGCGGAAAAAGATAGGTGTTATTAGGTTAAAACGTGTATTTGTTTATTTGAATGTCTGCCATCGCGCAGCTCTTAAACGGATGAACAGATTTTATTTAATTTTTTTGTTGGATTGATTCCTTGTAGTAAATATCTTGATACCACGACTGTACCTTATTTGAGTCCGGTAAATAAAACCGGATAGCGAACGTGCTTAAGTATCGCTCTCAAAACTTGTGCACTGTTGTGACTTCGTTTATCACACTGTACCTACAGTGTTGATATTTGTATCCAACAGATATAAGATTAGGCATATACTCTAGTTCCTTATTTATGTTAATCTAGAAATAGTATAAAACAAGGCCGCGTTTGTATGTTTGTCACATACTATATAACGGATTTTGATGAAGCTTTCACTATCATCTGTTTGTACCCATTATTCAAAACATTTAAATTTATAATATGAAAAAGCCTCGCGCAGCCCGGTGGGTCTCTAGTAAATCAATAAGATAGTATTAAAGTTATTAGATAATAATGTGCACCATTTCGGTAAAATAGTAGGTTTATATGAAATCCGACGGGAATAGAACCCAAGAGCTCACGCACGCCATGCTTACCGTTTCAATATCGTGCCGCGTGCGTGTCGTTCACTTTCCATTTCAATACGGTAACCGCTCCGCAATTCCCCAGTAACCTGTCTACCGCGTTTTTAGAGATAAACCACGACACGGAAAAACCAACCTCACGTAGGTTATGATTTTATTTCATTAATTATAAATTGAGTATTTAGTTCAGGAAATCCTTTTCGAAAGTAATAAGTACATTAGTAGGTATGTCTATCGAAGAAACCAATGGACGGAAAGCTATAAAAGATAAGGTTGGAGGTAGAAATACTGCTTACGACAGAGGGTTGTAATTCTTAAGTCTAATTAGAGAAAAGGCTTAGATAAGAAGGGTTTCTGCGAAGTTACCAGTTGTTTTTACATAGTCTTGTGCTTTATTAAACCTGTCCAATAATAATTATTGTTAATGCTTCTTAAAAAAGATGTACAATAAATCTACCTATCTGAAAATTCAACATAATAGATAACAAGTTGGTCCACTAAATCTTTATTGTATAAAATTTTGGTGTGCATGTTCTTAATTCAGCTCCTCCTAAACGGCTTGACCGATTTAGATGATTTTTTGTGTACTTTTTGTCACCTGGATGTTTCTTGAGATGGTCCAGAAGCTGCCGGAAAAGGCTAGTAGACATTATAAAATTTTGACATCAAATAATAGATGTGCTCAATTTTTAAGTGGACGTCATCCAGCTATGACATGTAATGTGAGGCAAGCTAAATGACCCGTCTGGTACATAAGCGAGTGTTAGTATAACAATAAAGCACAATACCATCCAGCCAGTGCTCATGAACGTTTCGTACCATTGTTCTGGCCAATTGTTACATTTGAATCAACATGTTGCGAAGCTCGTGAAAGCGCCGTTTCTCACACACTGCTGAGTGCTACAGTAAGAGATTAATACTCCAAGGTGCTCATTTCGGAGACATTCACACGGGCAATGCGTGTAATTTCATATAACTATTGTGTTTTGTCTGATATTTGTTTAACGATCGAAATCGTATCGTCTTTAAATACGAAATCTTAGAAATTTATATAGGTATACTAGCTGTGCCCCGCGACTCCGTCCGCGTGGAATGTGGACAACCCTTATCACTTAGGGGTATGAAAAATATATAGTAGCCGATTCTCAAACCTACCCGATATGCAAACAAAATTTCATAAATATCGGTCGAGCCGTTTCGGAGGATTATGGAAACCAACATTGTGACACGATAATTTTATATGTATTTTTATAAATAGAGTTTAAGTTTCAAATGTATTTTATTGGTGGAATCATATTTTCATATAACTAGCGTAAATTGGTCCCAGATACCTCAGCTATAACCACAGTCTAGACTGTGGTATTCATTGAAGACAATAGGTATATTCTGTTTGTTCAAACAGTGTCAGGGAATCTATATTATTATTATACCTATTTCCTCATGACAGTCAATAATTTTACATACTGTAGAACAAAGCGCGGAACGCCGGAAATAATCGCAAAGTGTAATCAACAACCGTTTAATATTTGTTCGTAGTTGCAATTAAGGTACATCGCATCGCCAGGTGTCGCTGTGATCGACTGGCAAACGTGTGCGTGTTGCATGGCATTGCACTGTAGAGTAGTTTTTATAATAGGAACTGATATTTTCATACGTACTGAGGCGACGCTCGTAGCTTCCTTGCTCTGGATAAATAAAAAAAAATCATTTTCTGGCTGGGACGAAACATTTTGAAAAATATCCCAGACTTATTACTTACTGCTAACATTTCTTGGAATCTAACTATCCAGGGTTCTTATTTCTGGAAACGAATTAACAAAATAACTATCGCCAGACTCCATACTAATAAGTATAGGCCCAAACTAAGCTACCCTTCTGCTATGATCTGGGGGAGCTCTCAGTGACACCCAAACCGAGAAAAAATATGAATAGGCTACAATAAGCGGTCGTCAAAATGGTAAATGATTCAAATGTACTTACTGTTTACAAATTGCATGTTACTATTACTATGGAAAGCGAGTATTTTACTAGAAGGCTTAATTACATGATATGCACCACCAATCATTCCAAAGGATTTATTGCCTGTTCACACGCTGGCATTCTAGCTTCCGTGAAAGATAACGGACACCCATGTTTTCGTTTCGTTGTTTATCTATCTAAATATATATAACTCAAAGGTGACTGACTGACTGACTGACTGAGATAGTGATCTATCAACGCCATGCCCAAACCACTGGACGGATCGGGCTGAAATTTGGCAAGCAGGTAGATGTTATGACGTAGGCATCCGCTAAGAAAGGATTTTGATTAATTGTACCCCCAAGGGAATAAAATAGGGGATGAAAGTTTGTATGAAAGTTTGTCAATTAAATTCCACGCGGACGAAGTCGCGGGCACAGCTAGTCTTATAAATAAAGTAAATACTTACTAGGTATGTAATAGCTAAGTTAGGAGTACCAAATCCTTAATTTTCGAATCTCTACCAAAAATAAAATAAGTGACTACATACAGTTTATGTATCTTTCTGAATCTCAGAACAGTAAAGGATTCTGAGTACTGACTACATTAATATAATAGATGTTTGATTTTCTAAGGGTACGCTTCAAGACGCATTTTTTTGATTCTCATGCTTGATTTATGTCATTGTATGTCTATGCGCATCTGTCAAAATCTTTATTGATGACCCACAAAAAAAAACTTTACTTAAAAATAACTGGGTTCTGTATGCAAGTAGGGACTTACCTTACTATGTTGAATGATATATGCACGTTAATCCCAAGAATTTAACGTAGGTAGGTGATAATAAGTAAGGTTTGCTAGTTATCTTGAATTCAGTATTCATGGTTTAAATAGTAATTGCTAGTAAAAGTAAAAGCAACAGCTATAGATGACTAAAATTGTGAAGAAAATAATCAAATTTAAAAGTTTTTATCTTATGACATAATTTTTTGTTAGTCAGTAAATTATACAAGTTTTAGTCCCCAGCTTCGCTAGCGTAAATATTCGATATCGAATAAACAGCACAGAGAATATATTTTGTTCTGCAGCTCGAAACCAAATGGTTATAACGTGATGATATGTAGTACACGGAACTTACGAGGTACATTATATACAGGTAGGTATGAGTGATGATATGATAGGTAACCATAGGCTATTTAATGGTGAAAACCCCATTGAAATCGATTCAGACGTTCTACTGTGATACTCGCAGAGCAGACAAACAGAGAAGAATACCAAAACACTTGATTTGGACTCATGACATTCAACAACTATTGTACCTACTTATTAAAATACTATATTAAATGATTAGAGACAGCTTAGTAAAGTTTGAAAATAGTAATACATAGAACAAGGTATTTCCGGGAATGCGGATCCCTAATTTATGCTTCAATGTTGTTGCTGGGAACAGGTTTTGTAAATGATGCACGTCAAGAGTAATTCACTCTCGTTTTCAAAGCATATTTTCCGTGGGTGGCTGGCGGGCAATATACAGGTTGAAACAGATAGGGTATACTTTTTTTTCAAAACTTAACTTTGTAATTCCAAAACTATCAACTTTGGAGGAAAATTGAAAAACAAAAGGTGTTATAGGAATACAGCTGTTGGCAGATTTCACAAGTCTACAAAATCTTTAGTACTTACCTCAACTGTCCCACGAAGACGATAGTTTTCGAATTACAAAGTAAAGTTGCAAAAAAATTGTGTACCCTTTTTGTTTCACCTAGTAGATACCTGTGGTTATATGTACGTCTGTCTTAGGGAATTGAATGTACATATTTGATTATATTATAGCTTATTATATATATTTTAAAATTTGTTTGCGAGTTTTCAAGTCTCTTATTTAATTAATAATTCACTTCAACAGCTAATAAAAAAAATTGATAGACTTTTAATTTCGAAAGTTATGAAGTTATGAAACCTTCCTTGTTAATAAGTAAAGAAAAATAAAATTTACCAACATATTTTTTATCGAAAAAAAAGGGATAGTGATTATGCCTCATAGACTTAAAAATTATTTTAATAATCTATCTATCTATATATATTAAAAAAAAAATTGCCCTTTTGACGTCCCACTCCTGAGCACGGGCCTCCCCTCAACACGAGGGGGATTCAGGCCGTAATCCGTAGGCCGTTTGATCTATCTATATAATATATCTATACATACAAATAAATAAAATTGGAGTGTCTGTTTGGAATATCAAAATAACACCTTTTCACTAAATGCATATTATGAAAGTACATACGACACCTATGGCAAAACCGAGATTTAATTTTTTTTTGTCTGTCTGTCTGTCTGTCTGTGTGTTTGTTCCGGGTAATCTCCGAAACGGCTGGACCGATTTTGACGGGACTTTCACGGCAGATAGCTGATGTTTTAAGGAGTAACTGAGGCTACTTTTGTTTTAGAAAATCCAAAATTTCAAAAAAGGTTTCCTGTCGCACGGGCTTAGAACGCGGAAGCGCGCTTTTTTCTTAAGTTAAATTCCACGCGGACGAAGTCGCGGGCTCAGCTAGTAAAAAATAATATCTATTTCCTTGGTCATAGCATCACGCGTGAACGGATGGAACTATTTTGCTAAATCTTTAAAAAATAATATATATATAATTAATAAATAATAAAAAATTTAAAATAAAAAAATAACAAAGGTGGGCGGAACAATTCTAATTCAATATTGAAAGTTAAGACAGGAAAACGTCTGTCGGGTCAGCTAGGAAAATATAAATATCATATTTATTAAAAGTATTTAACATAATGCCCATCTTACTATGATATAAAAGTACAAGATAACTACAAAATATCAGCCATTGGTAATGGGAGCCTCCGCGCAAAGACTACTACGAGTATTGTATACTGGTGGTAACCTCCGCGGTTGAGGTGCAGGCCCTTTGCCCCCTGAGAAACGCGTTTTATCGGGCCATCTCACCGACGCCGCGGCGGTGGCGCGTTCACCTTCACATCGATCCCTGCTTTCTTCGCTATTTCAAGGTAGAGGTATAGAGGATTTCCCTTGTTCAATATAATTGAGTACTTATTATATCTTTAGTGATGAAAAATTTGTATCTGTCGCATTAACGCCTAAAACACTAACAAATCGACGACCGCTTGGCGCAGTGGTTCGAGCGCAGGCCGCTCTGCTCGCTGCACATGATGGTGGTTGCGGGTTCGATTCCCGCCTGGGCAAATTTACCAAAAAATACCTTTTCGTATTTTTCCTTGGTCTGGGTGTCAATGGGAGCGCCCTCAGCTCTTTGTACTGTACCCATAGTAGAAACGTTGCTTAGTTTGGGACTATACAGTTGGTGTGTCGGTCTGTCGACATTTATTTATTTAATTCATTTTGGTGGGTTGGTTTCCAAACGTACCTAAATTTTAGCAGACATAATAAATATGTACCTTAGATTTACCATGCATGTACCTACTAATTAGTAAAAATAAATTAACTTTATGGTTTTACATCTACTCACTGTTAATAAAGTAAGAAATAGTTGAGTAGATTAAGTGAGTATCTAGTTATTTTTTAGTACATAGTAACTTTTTCGATGTTCAGGTTCTATGTAAGACTGCTTCCTCAACTCCCTGCCTCTGCCCCCGATACCTTAGCAAAACTGCATTGATTTCATCACCGTGTTATAGTACAGTCATTTTACGAAGACGCGTGCTGTGATTCTTAAAAAACTGGCATATGGATTAATTTGCAATAACTGAACTGGCTATAACTAAACTACAGTAAGAACTAGTAGGTTCTAATATCAAGTCATAGAGGTATATTCTAAAGTGACAACTGACCATTAAAAAAAATCGTGACTAAAAATTTTCCACCTGTCCAACAATATTCATAATGATCAATATTGACACTGTATTATATTCAAATGAGAGACCGCTCAGGCGGTGTCTAACATATCAATCAGAGCAACAATAAACCTAGTGTAGTTTAATGTTTTAGGTACACTTTCCCTTGCAAGGAACCTTATGTCTGTGTAGGTATTCACGAATAACGACGTCATAGGGAATTGGCTTAATCATTTAGAAAAATAAAATACACCATCACGCTGTATTTTTTAGGCAGGTAAATGTGTGCACTGCATGCAACCACCACCTACACCTCGCAAATCGTAATTTGGTCCCAATGAAAAGGGTAGAACCTAATGCCATTGTACCAAACAAGTTACTAAACAGTGACTCGAAATAGGTAAGTAATGCTGAAATGTTTATTCAATGCATTTGACTCTTAGTAGGAACAACTGCAAACTTTTAAGCTTGATAAAGAATAAATGCTATTATCATCGATTAGATAACTTAGCTGTGACCTAATTCTTAAAAATCTGTAACCAGTACACGTCTAGTTTCACTGATGCTAACGGTGAGAATCAGCATGAACACTTTATGCGAAGAAAGCATTGTTACCATTTGACCACCAATTAAGTAAAAGTTCACTGACACGCCGTATGAGCTGACTCACATAGACGACATCTTGCTTTTATATAAGTACTAGCTGTGCCCGCTACTTTGTCCGCGTGTAATTTAACTTAACAAAAAATTCCGGATTATTCACCCCCTATTTTATCCCCTTGGGGGTAGAATTAATCAAAATCCTTTCTTAGCGGATGCCTACGTCATAACATCTACCTGCATGCAAAATTTCAGCCCGATCCGTCCAGTGGTTTGGGCTGTGCGTTGATAGATCACTATGTCAGTCAGTCAGTTAGTCACCTTTGGGTTATATATATTTAGATAAGTGAAGCTATTACCATTAGACCTACTGGTAAATTTAGTAAGTATGTCAGTAATTCATAAGTATTTAATCATTTGTATGATTCCAATCGTACAAGATATAAAAAACATTTTTTTTTGCATAGTAGATTGGTATGTAATATTTATCCTTGCTTTCCGTTATAATTACATTTATGAGAAGGAACTCGTTTCACGTTTCCTTAATTTTATTAGGTACACATCAGGTTATATGCTCTAATAAGATATTTAAGATATTACGTTCACAGCAGACAGGTTCGATGCGATTTATGTTTTCTTAACGAAGTTGCCAATGTTTTCTAGTCAGTAATTATTTGCCATCATGTCCTACTGACTCAGAATCACTGAGTATCACAAACTATCTAGATTCTGCACTACAATTTCACTTTTCTTCACGTTTCATTAAATGATGCGCCCAAATGCATGCGTAGAATTAAACGGTGTTTCGAAAATCGAACGTAATACGCGTACCGAATTGATCATTGGTGATTCGATGGTATACGGATGCCAAATCATGCTCGTACGCGTGCTATAACTTTAAAAGTGGAATACACTCAGGCACTCCTGCTGCGTTTTGTGGCAGTGGGTACTTATATTGGTGTACAAATGTTTTTCAAAGTTACACAACTCTGATGTATGATGCTTGTAAGAAGCTGCAAATTATTCAGGTTACACAAGCGCATTCAAATGTATGGGCTCCCCGTGGTTATGTAACAAGGGTATCAAAACACTTGTGAGCGTCGAGCTTGACTACTAAAATTATTTACTAAACTAGCTTCTACGACTTGGTCTGCATGGACTTAAGCCAAGTATCCTTTGTATTAATCTAGGTTATAAACTATACGTGTGCCAAATTTTATCCAAATCAGTTCGACTGTTTTTGCGTGATTGACTAATAAAAATCCAAGCATCCAATCTTACGAACTTTCACATTTATGGTATTAGTAGGATAATTATGAGTGATCGCATTCAGTATCAGTATGTTTATGATATTTGTAGCACCTTTATCAATGCATGATAATAAAATATAGCGAAATAATTATCTTCGTAGGTACCTACTTCTTTTTTAATTAGGTCACTAATAATTAAACTTGTTAAATTATAGATACAAATTATCTATCTGTAATGTGGAAAACACAGTAGTTAAAAAAATAATAAATGTATTTTCTGAATCAATATAGACGTTTAGAAGGTAATTGAATTCTAAACATAGCTGCTTCTTCCGATCACAACCATCGTCGGTATATAATGAGAAAAGAGAAAAGTGTAAAGAATAAACTCGTGGGAATCACCCACAATGGCCCAGATATGTCACGCTGGGTGTTTCTCTGCATTTTCTAATTACTAAATTAATTCCGAACTAGGTACTAGCAAAGATAATACGGACATATTTGACTGTTTACATATTTTAATTTACGAGAGTTTTTTTATTGTTTCAGATACTGCTTCTGCTAATAGCTGTGGTCACGAGATGTTATTGCGATCACGCAAATAGTTACAGCGGAAACAGCGGGGCCAGTGCGTTGCAATTTGGTGCAATATTGAGACCACCGCCTCCACCGCAACTGTCTCCAATAGTGCCCGTACCATTCCATGGAGGGGCAGGCAAGAATCAACTACAGAATCTAGAAAACCTAGATGCCGGGTACCATTACCAGCCACCCGCGCCTCCGGCCGCACCACCGATAAAACTAACCAACGACTTCAAATTCCCAGCGCCTTTTTACAAACAATACAATTTCAACTTCGTCCCACCTCCTCAACCTTTCTCAACCACACCGTCGCCATCTCTGTTTCAAAAGGTCTCGGGATGGCTCTTCCCATCCCAGCAAACGAGCGATGCAGGTTCAACTATATTTAATAACGATAATGTAGGTCCTATTAAAAAGGATTGCAATCCTTGTAATTTAGTGCCATGGTTACCAGTAATTAGATACAATGTAGGAAATAAAAATGTTTATCAAAGTTCTTTACCGACCTACGGACCACCTAGCCCTACCGCTTACGCTGATTTACCAAAAGTAGCGCAACAGCACCCAGAGCCATTCCAATTACAACATGATGAGAGACGATTACCGCAACTGTTGCCCAGCCCACCGCATAAAACTTACGGGCCACCTTCATATAACACTGGAAATGTAAGAATAGTCAGTTCAACATATGGTCCACCAAGCGCTACGCACACATTAGACGTTTCATCACAAAATCCACCAAGCTCTACATTTTCCCAGCCAAGTTCTTCTTATGCTGTGCCGAGTTCTACATACGGTTTACCAAATAATCAATTTAGTACAATACATAATCAACCCGCCTTATCGCTTGATCAGCCTAGATCGCCACTCCAACCAGGTTTATCATATAATCAACATAGTACTTACTTATCTACTCCTGTTCAGGAAGTACCGAACATTATAAGTAATATTGCTAGTTCAACATACAGCCCACTCTCTTCCTCGTACGGAACTCCTTCTCCATCGTACGGAACCCCTTACCCCGCAACTACAACATTTCAACCTGTTACTCCACTCTTCGATCCTAATGTCCTTAATAAAGAGCTTCCACAAGAAAGTGATATAGAGATATTGAAAAATGTGGATCCAATCAGAGAATTACAGTTGCCTAAAGTTTCATATCCAACATCGTTCAAGAATTCTTACGGAGAACCGATCACCAAAACTGACGTATTTGGAATACCATACCCCTCATCGCCTACAGGAGCTGAATCATCGAACGTAAAAACGCAAGTTTTGCCGCAGGGTTACACAAAGCAGCCAACATCCAATGTATCATTTTCATTGGCAAACCCAGCACCCTTCACAATTAATAGAGGAAGAAATATTCATACACTGCAACCAGTTGCACTACCCAACTTAAGTGTATCACCGCTACCGCCAATTTTTAATGCACGGCCTTTCCGACCGGTAGTACCACAGTTTGCTACAAATGTTCTTCATGGAATAAATCAAATGCAACGACCTGGAAATACTGTGAATGTGGAACAAAGCATTTCCCTTGCTGAGTTTACACACTCCGTAGACTATCCAGCTACGGTTATTCAGTCCCCTGTTATAGAAATAGATGCAACGAGGAATTTTAATCAAAGCAAAGCTTATAGAGACATACCAAATAGTTACATAACAGACGATATTAGAGATATAAGTTCCCAAGCTTCCGAAGATCATATATCTGCTACAAAGTCTGTTCCAGACTCAAGCTTTGAAAGTACGGGAACAGAAGTCGATAACGATTTATATGATACGGGTGCACCTTCAGATTTGAAACCTATCTTGCAAGTTCCTCCTAATCATAAACCTGGATTCGCGGACCTAAGAGGAGTAAAAGATGAAGATATCGATAATTATCGTACAGAAAGTAATTTACAGAATATAGATTCACCCCTTTTGTATTTAAAACCAAGTGCACCACATAAAAATTACGGAAATTTCGTTTTAGCCGTTTCTTCACCAATACCTGATAATGATTACGAAATATATGATGATGCAACAACGACGGCATCACCGCAGACACAGACTCATGCCGATAGCTGGGATGAAAGTAGCTCAGTTTATAATGGTGAACTATCTCCACCCCCTGTTCAACAAAATGTGTATCAACCCAAGATTGTTCAAATTATCGTTCCGTATACCACCGGCAATAACCCTGAACACATTAACGTGAATGAATATGTGCAGATGCAAGTCGATACAATTTCTACACCAAATGAAGAATACCAACCCAGAAAGGTACCGTCGAATACGGACAATTCTTACGTAACCACTGTCACTGAAAACTACAGTACTACAGCTACAGCTACAACAACTGAGGAAACAGTGCCTACAATCACAGAAAATTACGATTCGGATAGATTAAGTTCGCCCGGCAATAAAGATCTCTACGATGAGAAAGAACCACCTTTTGACATCATTAAATTACAGCATACTATAGATGACTGGACAGAACAGGAGTACTCTAAGCAATACAAAACTCCACAAAGGACCCGGAGTAGTGAAAAATATGCCAAACAGATTCCAGATGAATTCTTTACAACAACGGTTCCAACAAATTTCGTGACTTCGACTAATAGTTATAATTACGACTTTTATGATCATGAAGGATCAAGTAGTATACAACATTCGGTAACTGATGAAGCCAATGACACATCGACTAGGCCTCGTAAAGAATACAATGTTATAGATCGAACAAAAAGTAGGCATAACAGCGGTAAAGATGAAGAATTGGAAGAGGTGCAAAGACTTCATATTTATACGGCAGCATCTTCTTTCCGTAAAACAACAACAACCACTCCTGCCCCGTGGGGTAAAATCCAAACATCCATTTCACCTTTAACTAAAGAAAAAGTTTACGTAGTTACTTCGAAGCCTTGGAAAGAAAATCCAAGTGTTTCAAGTGAATGGTATGCCGTGGATGCGTTTGAATCAAAGAAAACCAATACAGACTACGAATCCTCTGGAACTAGAAATCTACCGTTCAAGTCACCGAGGTTTATAACTCGGCCATCCTTTGGTTTTACCTCAGGAGGGAAAGTAGAGTCCGTCAAATCGGACTCATCGTATGCGTTCTCCAGGAGTTGGTATCAAAGCAGTGAGTGCGATGGAACACATATTCTTAAGGTAATTTAGACAATGCTGAATATTTATTAAGTTTATTTTCTTTTTTTCAGTAAACGAGTTGCAGAGTCAGCCGGAGAATAATAGCACGTCCTTCCCGGGAGACACTCATCAGAATGAAAGCACTAACTTGGATGAGATTTAACGTGTAAATAATTTACTAATTATATGAAAACTTTACTACTTATGCACCACTTAAATATTAGGAACATAAATAACATAAAGCATAATAGGAATAGTTGTGAAACAGATTTGTACAAATTGAAAACCACCACACATATCACACCACACCACATATATAACACTGTAAATAATGTGCAAATCATAGTTAAGTAAGTAATAAACAGATTAAACATAAAAAAATCTAATCCAATGCAAGAAGCTGAAGAGACCAACCAGAAATAAAGAGCTCTTATTTTACGATTTAAATAATAATATAGGACTATTTAAATTATGTAATAATAAAAACGTACTTACTTATTTTCATTACGTTTGTTACAGGATCCAGCCGCTACGACTGTAAAGTCATTTAATCGCGGATAGATGTCATCAAAGCAAAATATGAACAGTTACAACAATATACTTACTGACAGTGACGAACTATTTTGAACAAAACAAGTGATTTGTGTTTAGTGAATATTGCGAGCAAATTATGAAGAATGCTTACATATAGCAGGAGTATTCTTTTTAATTTGATCAACTTCGTGTAGATTAATTTGGTATTATTAGTGTAGTTAATCTAGTTATTTGTAATAACCGCATATGCCATAATTTTTCTAAATGTTTGGCAAAAAAAGTAAATTGAGAGGCAATTGGTCCTCATTATCAAATCCAATCTACTGCCAAAGCGAGTCTATAGGTAATCTAATATTATATAATTGATGGTTGCAATAGTAACGCAGGATATGTTTTTGTATGCGGTAGGTACCTAATGTTAGCCAAAGTGGTGACTATAAGAAAATTAATTAATTAATTTTCCATTAGGTCTAAGAATAAGTACCTACATACTTAATATTAATATTATTTTTAGTTGTAGTATAAGTAGTGTATCTGCCTACAATACATATAAATATAATTCATATTCCAAATGCAATTGATATTAAGTATAGATCATGTGTAAATAACGAACTGTAAATAAATTAAAATAATTGAACTGAAAAATATACAGTTATTTAATAAAACACATTTTGCACTCGACCCACGGAGAGATAGAACTATGCTACAGTTAGTTCTTGAGAATTAGTTCTATTCCTGAACCTGTAGTAGAAAAACTCAGCGCCCCAGCATAGGATTGTTATAAACGTGACGAAGTTTAACACGACGATTGGCACCTGGTAGGAACCAGATGACTCGCGAACACGAGCTGGAATCGAAATAAAAGTTATGTTATAAATAAATAATTTAGCCCTTTTGACGTCTCACTCCTGGGCACGACCCTCCCCTCACTACGAGGGGGCTTCAGGACGTAATCCACCGCGCTGGCCCAGTGCGGGTTGGCGGATTTCACATGTCTTTCGAAAACTGTTTAGATTTCTAAGACATATAGGTTTCCTCACAATGTTTTCCTTCACCGTAAGCAATTGATAATCATATAGAAATTATGATTCGCACTTAGATTTCGAAACACCCAGAGGTGTGAGCTAGGGTTTGAACCCAAGACCTGATCCCCGCAAGACGCGTGCTTAACCAATCGGCTATCAATACTTAATACTAAAAGTAATGTTAAAAACACTAATAATTACAGTACTTGGAACCGCTTACCACTGCTAATGCAAAGTGGGTGAAAGTCTTTAAAGTATTCATGTTGCTTGCCAAAATTCCTTTCATTTGTACTTAAAATAAACCCTTTTTACTATTCTGTATCTATAAATTTTATCAAACATTCTCTTTGAAGGCGTAATGGAAATTAGTTAGCCTAGATAACTCAACAAATAAAATAATCTAGAACATTTGATCTCATTACTATGCACTGTATATTTGATTTGAGACAGTTAATAAACTATACTGTCGCGATAAAGTAGTAGTCGTCAATCGCCATTATCAGTCAATAGCTCCCGATGACACATAAGTACTTACTTAACAGAGATCCGAGAGTGAAGATGGTAATTCCAGTAAGGAACATTTGTATGCCGGAAGCGAACGCCAGCCTGTGGATTGGGACGTAACTGGGGATCACCAGGTTGATGTAGACAGTCCTTAGAGCCTTCGTGATGCCCAGCGCTAGACACACGAAGATCATACCCATGAAGGACGTCGTAAACAACATTACTAGAACAAATACAAAAATTTACAAGAATATAAGTCCTAAGGATATAAAGAGTTTTGAAGATATCATTTGTTTTCTGAATATGGAAAATAGCTTCAGAAACAAAGGAACGTTTATGTGCATTATCAATATGTACCAGAATACAATGATATAGGTACTTAGTGCGGATTATTTATAACTCAGTCACATGCAGTAAATAATATACTTACTGGTTCTGGTGAAGATTATCATGAGCAGACTGACTATGTACATGACCCTAGGAGATTTATTGCACCATTCTCCAATGAATGGTGATACGAATCTGAATAGGGTGTCCGAAAATCCCACGATAGACATTAACTTCGCTATATCGTCCGTTTCGAACTGTAGCATGTCTCTTAAAATAATTGGAAACAAAAGGGAAAAGTTTGTTTCAACACAAGCGGCTATCGACATGCCTACTATGATATTCACGAAAATTGGATCAGAGAGAAGTGTCAGATCAAAGAATTCTATGAAATTTGCCAAATAACCCTTATTTTCTTTCTCTTCCTTGCTTTCTTGCGGAATTATATTTTTTGTGTTGGCAGCCTCGTCGAATATATTAATGGAGCTTGCCAAGTTGATTTCTAGTGACCCCCACCATTTGTATCTGGATTCCGATAAGGGCACTTCCTGCGACTGAGCGCTGATGTCTGGATGTGATATAGCATTTCTGGTTTCGAGGCTTAAACTGCTTGTGAGTGGTCTCATTGAGAGACTCTTCGAGGGAAGCTTCCCATTTATACTGGGTGCTTCTATTTGAGACAAAGAAGGTGATCCTGAAAATTGTATATAATTATTACGTTAGATAGGCATGCATAAGAATCTTTTACCAAATAATGTAAATCCAGTATTCGCTGAATTCGTGTTTGAGTACTTTGTTTTATCTTTCTAAACGAAACCAAAATTAAGAGGGATCAAAAATAAGCAATAAGTACCTACCAGTAGTTTTAGATAAAGACGTACTACCGTTAATAAGATCCACATCTGTTTCTTTAAATAAAGGTTTTTCTTCCTCTTTTAAGTACCATTTGGCAGGTCTAAGGAGACACGCTGCTAGGAGAGAATGAAGACAAATCGCACTCAAAATTAACACGGCGTATCTCCAACCGTACGCATAAATCAGAGTGCTAATCAACAGGGGCATGCCAATCGCTCCCAGCCCCGTGATAGACATGGCTGCACCTATCGCTCTTCCTCTGTTCTTATCAAAAAACGAATTAATTGCTAATGTGAACGCTGCCATTATTGCAGCAATACCTATAGCTGTAATCAAAAATATTGAATTAAGAGTTGGTCATAAGTTTTATGAAGTGTAACTGTCATTATGGCCCATATTAATAATTCTATCTCAATTCTGAGAGCGATCTTGAGTACGCTTTTGATGTGTCATTTTGTAATGGGATGACGTACTTATGATATTTCCAAGATCGCTCTGAGACTTGAGACTAATTTACTAATACCTGCCTATTTATGTATGTACTTACAACACGTAATACTGTAAGATAATATGAACTGCCAGAAGTGAGATGATACGGATGTCATCAGCAGTCCAACTGATATGAAAATGGCGCCGAAGACTGCCACTTTTCTGTACCCAAAGCGACTGAGCACAGGGCCTCCGAAGAACGAGAGGAGCATCCCGATGCTGTGGTTTAATACAATGACGAGGGTGGCTTGGGTGGTTGTTAGATCCGTGTAGCTGAAGGCTTCTTGGAACACTAAACCGAAACTAGTGATTAAAGGGAGGACGACTACCTGTGGATCAATACATATGGATTAGGTTCAACATTGAAAGAAAAAAACAATTAAAGGAAGTAAGTATAAATTTCAATTTCAGCACACAGTTTGTATTTCGGTAGTATTCTATCAGCCGGTTTTGGGCTCTTTAGATTATGGCGATTAATAGAATATTGATCAAAGGCAAGTAACGTGTGATACTTAAAATAAAATATAGAAACAAAAAGATGGCAAGTATGTACGTTAACATTTATTTCTGACACAATTAGTGGAACAAATCAAATAAGTATGCCCCAGATAAGTGATAACGAAATACAAATAATGTTTCTTCGGAGAATTTTCATCCAACAATTTTTATTATATATATTACTTATGATGTTTTTGGATAAACGCAATTCAAATCCTACTTAATATTATAAATGCGAAAGTTTGTGAGTGTAGATGTATGTTTGTTACTCTTTCACGCAAAAACTACTGAACGGATTTGGATGAAATTTGGAATACACAGACAGATTGGATTTGGAAAACACACATAGTTAATAACCGGGATTAACACATAGGATACTTTATACCCGATAATCCCGAAATTTTTGTTAAGTTAAATACTACGCGGACGAAGTCGCGGGCATAAACTGGTTCATCAATAAAATCATCATTGGCCTCCGTTTTTATTTAATGATCAGTGCATTCTATTTAATTTAGGGTTCTTTATTACCTACCTCAAAAGGAAAATAACTGAACTGATATGCACTTTATCAATTCTTAAGTTAGCAGGTGTAAAATTATTGCAGTGTCATGCTATGTTACTGATGTAGGTAATGTAGGGTCGTAAGTTAGAGTAGATGCGGATCTTTCTTTTAGATATTAAGTACGTTTTTAGGAACAAAAGCAAAACCGTCTCGAAGGTAAAGAATGCACTTAAAAACCGAACACCATTCACAAACAATACTTACATTATTTATGGCATACGCGAACGTCACAACCCAACCGTATCCTCCATCTGGGGGCTTCTTACAGGACTCGGTATTCGACATCGTGAAGCTCGCGGGCCTCAATCACATTGTCTTCTAACAACACAATTATGTAACCACTGATAACGTGAAATCACAAATCAATCACATTTTCCAACACTGCCCCTGTGAGATCGCGTTTATTTCCGTCTGCTCTTTCTCTGTCGCCGGATTATTGACCCTTGTTGTATATTCAATTTCCCGAGCAGCAAGTAATGCGTGAATGTTGGTAGGTGTGATTAAATGTTGTAAGTGTGAACCACTGTAGACAGGCGCCTAACAGAATGTTATCGGTTTGACTTTATTAATGTGGTCCGTTATCATTAAAATAGTATAGCACGCTCACACGTATTTAGTTCGTCCGTGTTAGTTATCAACGTCCATGCGGTCTTGCATTTTTGGTAACAACCAACAGGTGTATCTATTCGAAATGATTAATTGTTAAGCTGGTTTACACTTGAAATTATTGAAATCCCTCGAGTCGTCTCACTATAACTAATGGCTCTACCATGGGTTAGTTCGATAAAATTACTAGTCACGTCCATTCAAACAAATTGCTAGTAATAATCTCTTATTATTACGATTTATTTGCGTCTACTCATATAAAATATTTGTATGGTCAATTGTTAGTGCCTCTGATGATCCATGGAGGTACCTGGAGGTACATGTAGTATACGCCATAGAAATCGGTATTTTACGCAGACGCTGGCGACTAGCCAGTGTAACACTATAGAGCTATAGAGCTAACTGTAGAGCTATAGAGATTTCATAATCATCAATTACCTATCAGAGGGGTTAGTATTCGTTTTTAACGTATTAAATAATGATCAAGTAATCGAATGTATTAAAGCAGCACATTTGCACTAGAGACGCTGCTACTAAGGAATGATACAATAATTCGAATAGTATTTGATGCTGTTAAAACTAAAATAAGTGTAAAAATAACCGCTTACATTTTATATAAAATAAAAAGTACCTACTGTCAACATTTTATGAATAAATCATTTGAGTATATATCACAATATTGTAATAGCCATAACTTCCCCATTAGATCGAAATAGGTATCTACCACAACTAATCTATGTTTCATTCAACAGTTTTTCACAACACATTTATGCTACGTATTCGTGCACCCATCCAGTTGGTCAATAGATGAGTACCTATTAGAATTAAACAGTGTAACATGAGGTCATTTACGTTGATAACGTTTTTAATTCAGGTCAGAGCTCGCAACTGTCCGCTAGTTCAAACACCTGATTCTTCACATTTAATTAGTACTCACAAGTAATTAATAAGTTTATCATAAATATTATCTGTGATAATGTAGTCACGCACAGCATTAATTTCTTTATCTAAAATGTAATTAAATAAATTGTGTGTGGATTAAATTGGATTACGTTCATTTGGTTAATGGAGATAATAATTTACAGGGTTACTGGTAATTGGACGTATTCCTTGCAAGGAGATAGAGAAGCTAAAATACAACTAAGTACCTAATCTGTGAGGAATTCAAAATTAAAGGTATGTTTCCGTGTCGAAAACGACTTCTAATTTGTAAAAGAAGGATGCAAGCTGTCCTTTTCGACATCGAAAGCTTTCTGTCAATTTTGAATACGGCCCTGATCTCCTTGCATACTATACTGTAAAATTTAGTAATTTTCGAGAATCATCTGGAAATAGATGTATTTTTTTATACCCAGCAAACGACCGTTTTTATGTACCTAGTAGCCTAAGTTACTGCTTATAACATCAACTATCTGCCAGTGAAAGTCCCATCAAAATCGATCCAACCGTTTCGGAGATACTCTTTGATTTCATGTGTTTTTATTTTTTTACGCGGAACCCTAATTGTTTTTTCTAAAATTAAAGTAGGCTAATTTACGCCTTATAACATCAGCTATCTGCCAGTGAAAGTCTCGTCAAAATTGGTCCGGTTGTTTCGGAGATTACCCGGAACAAACATTCAGACAGACAGACAGACAGACAATTTTTTTTTTAAATCGCAGTTTTGCTATAGGTGTCGTATGTACTTTCATATGCATTTAGTGAAACGGTGTTATTTTGATATTACAAACAGACACTACAATTTTATTTATTTGTATAGATTATTGAAAATACAGTAAGTTACTTACTTATTTAGATTTGCGGAACATAGTTTGATCGGGATTTAGCTTCTTATTTAATTACACCTGCAAGGCATTCATTCGCCATATTATCAGTTACCCTGTTGTTAATAATGCGTTAGTATAAACTGAAAAAACTTAGTAACAAAGCATGTTTTACACACAACCTGACTTTATGTACACGAAGAACGCACCAGTGAAAACTAAAACTATACTTTTACTGTATGCTTTTAAGAGTGAAATTATTAAATCATTAATAGGTAATTATATGACATTAGTAAAGCCATAGGTACTTAGCAAGTTATACCTAATTAATGTATGCCTGTGTGATTCCTGCTGCATCTTCAATGTTCATATTAGTAGTAAGGTAACTTTGCTACATGTTAAGTAAAAGGCATTGTTGGAATTGCTTCAACCTAAACATGCGTACCAACCTAGTGGGTTCATTTATATGTCAGGACGTTATTAAACTATGTTCCTTTATCATGTTCTTTTGTAAATATTCACACAATAGATGAAACTAGGCCATGATAGGTGTTTAAATTAGATTATTGGATAATATCACACTTTTTATATTTTTAAGTTTCATTAATTGCCGCATTCGAAAAACTAAGAACGAATATTAAACACCAATATAAACATAATAATATTAATTACTGAAGACCTATAAAGCAGGAGCGGTTTATGTCGTTAAATAACACGGTAACACGATATACGAAACACGCGTCCGGAAGATGCGTCGGCGCACTGACAAATTCACTCTGACCCTTAAACTGTCATGACCTCTGTCACAGCACCAGCCGACATTGGATAATCAACATTATTGGTTAATAGCAGCGGAATATATGAAGGATTAGTAAAGATTCACTGGTAGACAGTTGTGTTCAATTATGCTGAGCTGAAATTATTTAATTGGAGTACATTCGGAATGTAAAGCCATTTTTTTAAAAAAATAAGTTACTTACCTACGTTTATTAATATAGTTACATTACATACTGTCAAAGTTTTGTGTGAGTACTTATGTATTCAAAGTAGTGCATAAATTCATCATCTGAGGTCTTTCTATGTATAGATATAATATGTATATGTTTGTAATTTCCAAATTCCTAGTCCAAATGAGTCACGTAGAGTTGGTATTTGAAAGAGAAATATCTTTATTATGTGACCCAGTAACCTTAGTAATATTTACTACTGAAGTAGATAGATTTGAATGATTTCATCGATAAGTTATTACACAAACATGTCTAATTCATAGTTTGATTGTGTCGTGAAACATTCCTATGGAATCCAACGCGATAAAATCCTACTAATATTATAAATGTGAAAGTTTGTGAGTCTGGATGTACTTCACGCAAAAACTACTGAACGGATTTGAATGAAATTTGGAACACAGATAGTTTATAACCGGGATTAACATATAGGATACTTTTTATCCCGATAATCCCGGTATTTTTTTTACGTTAAATACTACGCGGACGAAGTCCGTGGGCACAGCTAGTCAGTAAATAAATACAACCTGAATACACTTTAAATTTAATTTTAACTTGTACACATAATAATTAAATCTAATTAGTTCGTTAGCTCAGGCTTTAGTATCTCCATCAGGCGTTGTCTGACGTCTGGCCGATATGAATTTCTCTAAACCCCAAGACAGAGCTGTCAGCCAAGTAAAAATATTTAGACAATGTAGTGTTAAAGCTGTCGAAGCGTTGTCTTTGATCCAACCTGTGGAGAACAACATGTTAGGTAAGATTATCTTAGAGATTTATGAAAATAAAGGTACAAGGTTCATGGACTCACCTACTACAGGACCTAACGACAAGTAAACAATCCCAGCCGTGAGCAACTGTATTCCGGTAGCGCCTGGCAATTTATGCAGCGGCACGTGGGTGGGTATAACAAGAGCCATGAACACGGTGCGAAGACCCTTCCCAAAACCAATCATCACAGCCACTAGGAGAACTACGTAGTCATTTTGGCAGTATGCTAAAACTATAACAGAACTTCAGTTGTAATTTGATGTGGGTAGAACATGTAAAAGTAAACAATAAATTAGAAACACACTAACCAACTCTTCCCATAGCCATAGACATCACACCGAACAAGAAGAACGAATTGTTATCCCATCCAATTTTGCCAGCCACAAACGGTATGCAGAACCGAACGCAAAGATCAACCCCGGCCAGCAGTGACATAAAGAAAGCAACTTCAGTCTTGGATTTCCCGTAGTCGCCGAGAATAAAAGGAGTCAAAATTGAGAAATTAAGCTCGTTGAAATTAGCCAAAGTGATACCCAACATGAGATTGATAAAAGTGAAATCTTTTAATAGATCCAAATCAAAGAACAGATATACTTTTTGACAGAAAGTCAATTCTTCTTCCTCTTCCTCTTCCATTTTCTCTTCCTCTTTTTCATCAATAACATTATAGTTTTCGTTTTCTGTTTCATCTATCTGAGTAATTATTAATTTAATTTTAACAGTTTGTTCTTCATTATCTTTCAAGTATTGTTCCAGTTTCAAGGAAGCTTGTTTAAGCACCTCACTTTCGTAGTTGAAATTATTTGATTTCCTTCTATGCCTCGTTCTAGTCGACTGATTGCTATGATTGTCTTTCAAGTATTTTTTTTCATCATGATCTTGTTCTTGATTTTTTAATGATATATTACTTTGGTTATCCTTGTTATACTTTTCACCGTACTGACCATCCATCTTGAAGGATTTAAGACTCTTGCTTCCAGCGAAATGCTTCTCGGCTCTATCTGCTATAACTTTAGCTTGTGCGGGATCTATATTTTCCACCACGGCTTTCTCGTCAGCTTTCAAATCTTGAGGTGCTTTGAGTGTCGGGCAATCTTCTATTTCTGATTCTGGAATCTGCGTGTCTAGCGTTACCGAAGTTTTCCGTTTCGGTTTGAAATTATCACGTTCTTGAGCCAAGGCGCCCAAGTTAGCTGAAGAGTTTTTCTTTGATTCGTTTAAATACAACGTCGATGATTTACGAGAACGATTTTCAAGTAAGTTAGTCATCGAGGGCTTTTTTGAATTCAGTCGGGAGTTAAGTTGTGAATTCTTGTTAGAACCTTCTCTCGAGGATACCCTGCTTCTTGATTGTCTCGACTGACTGAAGTAGCCGTCGTTGGCGCGCAACATCATAGGCACACCGGGATCCGTTATTTCGTATCCCGGATTCACTGGGTCGTCCTCATTATACAAATACTGACTTGAGAATGCGCTTAAGTTTTTTATTTTTGATACTTGGCTGAAGTAGCCACTCTCCTGTTTCTTATTAGCCGTGGACTCTTTTGTATCTGAGTCCAGTAATTTTTCTTGATCTTCATCTTTCGCATTCGGCTTTTTAGTATGCCACTCCACAGGCTGCAATAGAAGGGCGCAAGCTATGGCGTGAAGCGATATTCCACTTATAATGAGAATAGCTCCCGTCTCCCCGAATACGGCAAAAAGTCCAGTTATGATGTGAGGCCACATCATCGGGCCAAGGCCAGTGGTAGTCCATGACAGGCCAGTTGCGAGTCTCCTTCTATTTTTCCAGTAAGTGTTCAAAGCAAGAGCATTGGCAGAACTGCTGACACCGTAGCCAGCACCTAAAAATGAATTATTTTAGAATCTTAAGCATGAATCATCCTATAAATAGTATAAAGTGTGACTGTTTAGGTAGTAACCTTACCGTATAAAATTGAAAAGGATATGAGATAGGTGAGAAAATTATAAGAGAACGTAGTTAAAATCAGTGATATGAACACTATGGTAGCTCCAGTCAGAGACACTTGTCTGTACGTAAACGTTTTAAATACTGGACCATTCGCCAATCCTGGAACAAAGAACAAAATTATAAGTTTCAATATTTATCGACAAAAATATTATGGAACATTTATTGTTAATATTTATAAAGGTTCATAATATCAAAGGACAATGTATTTATGTACAAAGGCGTTCATAAGTCCGGTAGCCATCTCAATCAATACTGAGTCGTATGATCACAGCGATACGTACTGTACTTACGAATGATTTGTTTTATGAAGGCTTAAACGACAGGCCTATAATTATCATAAATTATACTCTAGGTACTGGTCTTGAGACGTTTGCCCAGTAGCTAGATGAGCTACATACTAGAGATATAGACGATTCAAGATTAGCAGCTTCTTACGCGAAAGGACAAGGACAATAACATCTGTTAATGAAAAACCTCCAGGACTCAGGTCATAACCAAGGTACTCTCTGTGATTATATCAAAATATACTAGCTTCTGGCCGCTACTTCAGTAAAGTATCCTATGTGTTAATCTAGGTTATGAATTATCCGTGTGACAAATTTTATCCAAATCCAATAAACCGTTTTTGCGAGATTCAGTAACAAATATCCAAACATACAAAGTTTCACATTAATAATATTAGTAGGATTGAGGAGAGAAGTAAATAGGGTAAAGGCGTTTGTATCTTGTAGTAGATATAATGACAGGGGCCGGTATGGTATCAGAGAGTTACCATGCGAGGCGCGTCACGCACCGACGCAAGAGGTCAGGGCAGAGTTCATGTTGATAATCGTCGTCGTCTGGGAGCTGCTGATGCCGAGACGGGCGAATTTGTCCCGGAACAGAAGACCAAACTGTTGGAGTATTGGCAACGCTGACAACTGTAATGGAAACAAATAAAACTGAGTATTTTTATGGTAGGTACTAAGTCGGCAAATAAGCGTACGAACAGGTTGAAGTTAAGCAGTTAACGTGGTCTGTAGATGCTTCCAATACTAATGGCATTGCTCACGTTGCCCATCTGAAGGGGAGTGAGACAGAGGGAGGCGAAGGGAGGGCAGTCTCTCACTCATCGTTCGAAACGCGGCTATAGTACCTAGGTACTTTACGCCAAACTTCTGTGAAAGAGAGGTACTACCCTGGTCGATCCAGCCCGTGTTTGAGTTGTATTCAGTTGGCTACATCAGAATAAATTCATCGAGAATCTATTCTCTGTAAAATGGCAATGCATATTGTTTTATCACAATGCCTCATTCATATCATGACATCATTGTGCCAATCATTATCATACAGTAGGCTCATATACATTATTTTTATTTAAAATAAACATGTGATAAGTACTTACTTACTTATTTATTTTGATAAAAATCAATGTACAACAAAACAATACGTAATAATGGAAAGCAACGAATATGAATGCTTCATATAAATAAGACAGGTATACAGGCCTTCGACGTAGCTAAAATAATATTCAATTGGGTCTCGGAGGACATACGTCAATCGTTTCGTATAAATATTGGCAATGGCATAGATATAAATGATAGTGTATAAAGAAAAACGGCGGAAAGGAAATGTACTTATGCGTGAAAAGTGTGTGATACACAGGGAAATCAGACATCGCATCAATTGGTCACCTATCCAACCTGTCTTATCGACTTTAACCGGGGTGACCTCACAATCTCTGCTATACCTAATTATTATTACGTTAGAGGCATCTCTCGTGTCTAATTCTGATTTCCTAAAGTAAAGACAACGTGTGGGTGTATCGCTAAGCCCTCCTCCATTCAAGGCTTCAAGCGGTAAAATAGTTGTTTTATGATTAATAACTAGTATTCTGTTAGCTCCCCCAGCTAAGCTAACACTTGTACTAGGAGTAGGCTCACATTAATAGTTCAAGGATAGCCAGGATAGGGATCGATGGATGGATGTCATCCATACCAGAACACCATAAATATAACAATAAATTAATGTAAGTTATTAAACTAACATAAGCCTGCATTCTGTTTGTACATATGTAAGTACTTGTATAGAATTATCAGAATTATGATTAATAGCAAATTAATAGCTATAGTCATATTGTTATCAGTGTTCAACACTCACATTGGAAAACCCAGCAGCGACGACAATCATCCATCCCCACCCGCCATCGGGGGGGATAAAATCACCTTCTTTCTTCAATTTGGTGTCCATCTGTTTCGCTTTCGTCATATTTTAACTTCGTATGAGTATTATGTTTTCAATATGAGTGATACCTTGACGCATCTAAAATGGATCACATGAGGGGCAAATGTTTCCTGGAACAAAGAACTCTGTTCACTTAGCATAATTATTGTGAGCTATTACTAAATCATTCATCATTCTGTGTGCCGCGCATATCAGAGTTCTATCCTCATGTACACACTGCATACTGGACACACTGCATAAAATCTCTGTTATTTAATTATTACACATGTGTTTTCATAGATTAGCAAATACGTTAATCTTTAATGATATAAATGTAGTTTAGTACACAGGTAGGTACGTCAGCTAGGATCGGACAATGTTTGTTTTGTAGAAAGTACACTACTGATACATTGGCGAGTCGGAATAGGTATCTACACTACCTACTCTACAAAATGGTTATCGGCTTATCATATCAAGCAGTAATTGAGCAACGCCCTTAAATTGTCACCTATCAGCTGTTGCCAGCGTGATGTCTTGAGTGCGTTGTTAAATAGAACATAAAATTATATTGGGGTCATTAAGCTATACAATATTTGAAATCCACTTAAATAACGCAGTGGTCACAATCACGAGGAATTTTAATGAATGACACGGTTCCGTGATAATGTATAGCTACGGTAATGGAACAATGGCTTATATATACTATGCACCGATGTGGTTCTAGGACATAGGTAACTATTATTTTATTACCTGCAACCGGTAGCCGCAACGGAAAATTTGCTTATCTCATTAATCTTAGTTTCCTCAACTTAAGTTCTGTTACTGAGTAGGTACCTATAGAAAAAAAAAACATAGATACTCTAAATAACCGGACAGGTGTGAGTAGGACTCCCGTAATGAGGGTTCCGTAGACCCTTAATTATATTAGTAGATAAGTCATTTTATTTACCTATTATAGCCGGGATTCGGAAGTCAAATGATGTTTGCAGGGGCAGGCCCTATTTTACACGACTGAATTTTAACAAACGCTGAAAAGGATATTTTGATATGACTGTAATGAAAAAAAACATCAGAATTATAACCTTGCATAGAAATTGATTATTATGGTAAATATGGATGGATTATATTAATAATCGGTAGGAAGGTGTAGACCGCTAAGTACCTTAGTACCTTTTCAATTTAATAAAATTTTCCAGAGAGTTAAATGAACCAGTGTTTATTTTCTCACAGATTACTGGACTGTAGGTATATTTACTATTGCAGTGGTATTATCTCTGCACTTGTCAATCCTGTATGTATGTGATTACTCTATATTTATGTTTTTCTGATGCACATTTACCAAAATAAAAACGAATATTTACGAATTCTCACTTCTATTAATAAATAAATCAAACTTACCAAAAATGCTTCAAGATCGCCAGGAATACGAAAATTGTAAGTAAGTTATTAACTGGCGATAAATTATTTATCTACAATTATTTTAAACGAGTGTTATGATGGATGTGCGTACGCAAAACAGAACACGCTCGAAGAGCGTGCTTCCATTAAATGAAATAGAGTAAAGAGGTTTAGGTACCTACTTATCTGCCTTTTGTATGTAGGCAATGAATTTACAGTGCTAAACTAAACTTTAATAACAACTCATAAATAATTATATTTCCACGTCATAAAGAGATTTAAGTAGTTGAGACATTTATACGTGGGTACCTTGTTATGAGGGCAACGTACAGATAGGGTATAACCCAGAGGTAGATTGGATAAATACATAAATATTTTTAAGCTATTATATTTTAAGCGAATTCAAGCTATTGTCCACCACACTGGTCCAGTGCGCAGCTTTAAGCATAAAGGGGAGAAAGGGAATCAGGAATTTCCTGTGGGTAATGGACAAGGTAAGTTAGGACTAAAATAAAAATGTTGATATTTTTCATTAAACTTCATCTACTTACTACAGTTTTATGAATACAACACCTAGAATACAACAACTACAGTAGCTGCTAGCTCGATGACTAGCTTAATGAGAGGCAGGAAGGGCCTATATAGTCTATTATGTAGTAGGTATCTATGGGAAGGGCTCCTTCTGCCTCTCATTGCGCTTCCTCCCACCACGGTCCCTTCTGTAAGCCCGTTCATTTCACAAACTTAATTATCATCCATTGCGGATGGTCAAGTGATGATGACCATTGGTGAACAATGACGGGTCCCTATGTACTTACAATAATAAAATGCGGCTATCGAACGCTCTCCTTACCTATCGAGGGCGAGTATTTACCAACGACTATTAAAAGATTACCTACAACGTTACTGCGATAAAAAACTTCCTGAAGTGCCTACTAGGTTTTTCTGAGCAAAAGTTCGATATGGTGACTGCTCAATAATTAAATCTTATAATAGTATAATTAATTTTATATAAGAATCTTTAAATGCAAAGAAACCGGTGGTGTTACAAATGGTTAATACGTGATAAATAAACTGCTAGTAAAAATACAAGTGCTAGTCCAAGATCTCTTACTTCTTACTTTTTTTTTAATTGTCCCGCCCGGCTTTTGAATACTTACAAATAGGTACTAATATTCATTCAGTACTTAGATGTATTCAATCTTTAATTTATTTCTTAAATTTTTTGGGCCTTCTTCGCCAAAAACAATTTCAATTTCGCGCCTTATCCACTAACTCACTATTTATTCTGTATGTACAAGAATTTGTTCCAAGCTTCTTGGTTATGTCTGCTGTGTCACAGACTTAAAATACTACGGTCTGTGTTCTATTTTAAAAGTTGTGGAAGCTGTGCAGTATGATTTCTATTTTATTTCCTTTTCGGCTTTTAGGTATTCAACTTTTCTGCATTGGTTATAAATATAATTTTGATTAAATTATAATTTTATTGGCAAAGAGAACCAAATCTTGCATAAAATAATTGATTTATTTTTAATTTTATACTAAGCTCAAGATAGCGTGAATGGATAGAGGAATGAAATATTTCATGGAATGAACTAACCAACCTAAACAAATTTACCAACATCAGAAATAAAATAGAGATAATTATTTATCTATGGTGCTTACAAAATCAAGCACGAAAGATAAGGTATCGAGAGCTAGACTGTGACGAACCATTATGAAATATTGCACAATATCACGGGTTTGTATTTAACATTGTGCAGTGATTAAACATAAGCTTGAATTAATTTTAATAATTCTGTATTTTTTGGACTACTTTGATATTATTGTTTTGTTACTACTTGTGTTGCTCACTATAGTTATTGAGTTTCAGCCTAATAATTATTTTACGATAAGTAAATATTGCTTCTATAGGCAGTTATATATCATTTTTTATAGTTTACGAGTTAGATAAACACCCCTTCTTCTTTGTTAGTGACGTTCAGTTAAAGGGTTAACTTCACAAAATATTATTGACACTTGACAGAAATTCATTTTGAAACTTCATTTACTATTCAGTTTCACAAACCATTCATTCAATCAATCACTCACACTCTAAAAAAAATACTGACAGACAGACAAGTGACGGTAGCGTGGACGGGAATCGTGGTTTGTTTAACAAAATTTAAAGTTTTTGTTACTTAAGTTATAGCTTGTTGATACTTTTTTTGTTATATTATCATAAAGTTGTGATAATATAGAATAATTATACACTGCAGAATTGATTTCGATGCTAATAAAGTAGGTATATATCTGGCACATATCTACCTATCACTGTTCTAAAATTCGCAAACTTGAAGCAAGTGAAATTCTTTGTCATTCTGAATAGAAAATGTTGTGATTTATAAACATTTTGGTGTGACTTTATGGAAAATATTTTTGGAACGGTGAGTCCTTAGATACTTTATTAAAATAACAAGTTATTTAAGTACCTTTAACCTCCCGCCCTGCCTGACCTTTAATCATAATTTAGTCAACAATCCAGTACTTTGGCAGTCCCTTACCTCTGTAAGGGACTTACCGCTGATCTCTATCAGCGCAGGTTAAATGATCGATAGTCACCGACCCATTGAAAATAAATAAAACCTAATCAGTATAGTCTTAAGTTTTAGCATTTATAATTTTGTTGGCAAGTAGTAGGTGAGTACTTGCTTTGCGGAATTGTGTCCTCAAATCTGGCTTTCAGTTCTGTATTTATTTTGATGTATATTTTTTCTGTGCGCAGGAATTGTCCATTGACCCTTTGGCTCACAGATGTAGTCTGCTTTCATAGTAATTACATTACCTATTTACATACTTAGTTGTTATCACAATCAGAAAGTATTGGTACATTATTATTTGCTGTATCACAAAAATAATTAACAAGTTCATGTTTTGTTATTTGTATTTAATCCATAAAACCAATAAGAGGCACTTATTATGGGGGTGGCATAATCACTGCGTGATTAAACCCTCTTAAATAAAGATTAAAAAAAAAAAAAGAGGCATTAATAACACAAACATAATTTATATATTAAATAAGAAATTAATGTAGGAATCTATCTACTTAACTATATTTTTTATCTTTCCCTATAAATCCAGGAAGGTCACATCCATACAAGATACCGTTTAGTTCATTATAATGGAAAACAAAATAAACCTAAGGCCCTTTTCTCAGATATAGGTCATAAGCCCAGTAGTGTGTTCAATATTAATAAATTTTCACAAATTTATAGTAAGTAGGTGATTTAAGAATTTATTAAAATTGAATTTTTAAAATATGATTACTATAAGAGTTCTGAACAATATAGGTTAGGTACTTGAATCATTTGTAGCTATTTGTAGGGTATCATATTTAAATTCTATCACATCAATAGAAATCTGACCCCCAAGTTGACGACACCTACTGACCTTCCTTAGAGTACAACTAGTTAATTACTGGTATTATAATAAGATTTAAATCCATTAAAGGCATTATACTAACTGTTCCTGTTTCTATTTCAGCGATAAACTCCCTATATAGTCCTATATCTATATCAGTCTGACCTCATAATGTTTTCCTTTTTGCTGCCTTGGCATATAGAAGAAGTAAGGACCTTTTTCTTATCGTTCAGTAATTAAATCCTTTAATATTTTTCTTGCTTGTTGTTTATTTATCATTCTGAATTAAGTATATTATAGGATTTTAATGGTTTCCGAGGTTGGTTTTAAAATTTATTAATAGACTTGCAAGGTTGTTGACTTGTAATTATGACATCATGATTGTTATTCATTATGAACCATTGTTAATTTTGGTAACCTTCCAGAATTAATACTGCTTTCATGTTGGCATTGTTATGTATTTTATCAGTCAAGAAGTCAGAAAATTAAGGCTTTTGAGTACAATTTTTGATGTTAAGTTTTCCATATTATTGCTCTTTTGAAGCAGTGTGGTATACGGTAATTATAGAAGTTACCACTGGTCTTTTACTCCACTTTGAATTAATTGCGAACAGGTACCTATTTATTACCTTCTTC
The DNA here is from genome assembly GCA_918843915.1 of Notodonta ziczac. Taxonomy (NCBI): domain Eukaryota; kingdom Metazoa; phylum Arthropoda; class Insecta; order Lepidoptera; family Notodontidae; genus Notodonta; species Notodonta ziczac. The sequence continues at coordinate 4,402,883 of OU974041.1, forward strand.
TTCTTCTTCTGCGGGCAGTTTCCACAAATCGACGACTGTTGCGCCTGTTTTGTGTGTTGGAGGGTGGTCATTCCAGCCATCAAAGTTCAGCCAGGAAGTTCCCCAGCTTCTTAATGTCACTGAAGACTTTCTGAAGGCTGCCCGGTGTGCCCAGGTAGCTTGCACGGTATGTGGCTACTCCGTTGCATTCCAGCAGGACGTGAGCAGCTGTTTCTTCCGCCTCCATGCAGGCTCTGCATAGGGGGCTGTTTATTTATTCCCTTAAAAACAAATTATCTATGTGGTATTTATTATGTAATCATTATACAGGCAGGGCAAAATTGTCCATAGGTTTTTCATTCATAGGATCAGAGTATCGTAATATCATAACCACAGCAGGCACTAAGCACCAGCCCCGAGGTTATTGTTAGGTTAACCTTTAAAATGCAACAAAGGTCAATGTACCCAGCGTATTCAGCAAGGATACAGCACGAACATGCAATTAAAGTTAATATTTACACTAGGTTGATATTATGTGTACTTTATTGATACACGCACATGTTTGAATTTAGCGTAATCGTGACGATCAGACCATCCATAAGCTTACGTGACAAACATCATGTTATGATGCTATCATTATGGGTAATGTTACTGCCGGACAACTGAGACCACTTAACCCGAAGTGCTCCTCGCTACAACCTTTCTTCACCTTTCGATCGTCATTTGTCAAGTCACAATGTAAGACATCTTTGTTAGATTTTATTTTTAACTGACTTCCAAAAAAGGAATACGCCCAATGTTCATCTGTATGTATTTCATGTTTAATGTATGTTCACCGTATACTTTGCAATTGTGGACAGTTTTTGAAAATTATTTTTAGTTTGCTAGGGTGTGCTCTCCAGGTGGTCCCTTAGAAATTTATCCAAAATCGGTCCAGTAGTTTGAGAGATATGGATGGTTTACTGTCATTAGGAACTTAATACGATAGGATACCTAGTATACCATTAAAAATCATGTAAAAAAATATTACATAACTTTGTAATTACAAGATTTTTAGTACACCCTGGCTTTATGAAGTTGGTTTATTTTTTTTATTAAATTATTTTTGCTAAGTACCTATATCATCCCACTGCTGAGCATCAGTCTCCCTATAACTTTCCATGCATCCTTTTTATTGGCCTGGCTTATTGGAGAGCTTCTAGGTCGTCACGCCAACGTATCCTGGGTCTGCCTCGGCGACGACGCCCATCTTCGGACACCCATTGCCTGACGACTTTTGTCTATCTCACCTCACCACGTTCATCCGACAAATGTGTCCCGTTGCGCCTCCCGCCCAGTCTTTTTTTGTTTATTTATATGTTACCATCCAAAGTTTTTCTCAATCAAATTTTATTTTTAGATGATTCTATATATATATCAATACCTAGGTTGGGAAAATCTACATGTGGTTAAATTTAAATAGAATTCTGATGATTTCTTGTAAATGAAACCACATAATTGTGAGTAATGATTGTTATTTGCAATAAGTTGTACCCGTTCTGTGGTAAAGTGCAATTACACATGGCATATACTATTAGCTATACAAAGTCTATTGTTTTGACACAATGTGACGTCATTCTTTAACAGTCGATTATCCGATTATTGAAAAGTCGAAAAGAAATTGGCCATTGTATTTGCTTTATTGTGACTCATGTCATTATCAACGCACTATTACTCTGGAAAAACATAGTTTTCATTTTCAGTAACAGTTATGTTCTCTTTCTTTATTTGACGACCGCTTGGCGCAGTGGTTCGAGCGTAGGCCGCTCGGCTCACTGCACATGTTGGATGCGGGTTCGATTCCCGCCGCAGCAAATTTCGGAAATGATCTTTTCGTAATTTGCCCAGGTCTGGGTGTCATTGAGATCGCCCCCGGTTGTACGGTACCCATAGTACAAGCGCTGCTTAGTTTGTTTGGTACCATACAGTTGTGTGTCAGTCTAGCGATATTTATTTATTTAAAGATTAAAAACAAAACGTTGATTATGGATTTATGTTGCTGTCTCAAATATTTTGCAAAACTTAAGTAGAAGGAAGTAATGCTAGAGCAGAGGCTCTCAAACTTATTCGTCTACCGCCCACTTTGAAAATAAATTATTGCCTAGCCGCCCTTTATAACGTTTAATTTTGCCACATTATTAAAAATCACAATCGAAATTATTAGTTATTATCAAACTGGGCAAAAATAAGTACGTACTAATACATATAGTGTTAGTTGGATAGGTTTTGTATTTACTTATTTTATAAGCAGTACATACTTTAATTAAAATATTAGATAAACACAAATCAGCCATCGCCGCCCTAAACCGCTTAAAATAACCCTATTTCTATGTGCCCTTTACCCTGTAGGAATCTAGTGCCCACAAGAAGGCGTTATCCTCACTTTGAGAGTGACTGTTCTTGAGTGTGCGTATGCAGTTTTATTTACCACGATGCTACTTTAAGAGAAAGTTACTTAGAAACTAAGTATATGAGTCCTAGATTGTCTGCTAGCACTGCACACGTCCGTTGAGTATTATAAATAAATTCAGCACTGTGTTTATTTAAATTAGTCTAGGTTTTATTATTAAGAAACAGTTCCTGGATACAGTCCTAATTCAAGACAGTTAATTATCTTGCTTTATTGATGAACTATGGGCACCCTTCGCTTCGTGCCTTAAAATAATTTGCATTTTCCAGAACGAATCGGTTGTTTCTCGAGGCCAACAGTAATCCAATTATCGATCGATGAACTTGATGCAGTATATATTAGTTTCTATTCTAGTTACTTTATAATGCGAGCCGAATTGTACTCAGTTCTACTCGAATATTATCCATCTTGCCAACGTAAACATGGTAAGTAACTCAGCTGTGGATTGATTAAAATCGTTTGCGTCTGTGTCAAGTTCTGAAAATATTCGAAGAACATTTATTTAGGTCACATTTTCAAAGATGTCTGTGGACTCGTTTGAAGAACCTTATCATCGCTGATAATCTTACGAATTCCTATGCAGATAGCAATCAGCTGGGCTTTATTTTTGTTATATTTAAAATGGAATAAAATTATCATGATGATAATATCAGCGCGCTTGTCTTGTCTTATCGATAGGAGTCCTATCGTAGGACCCGTAAGTAGCTCATTGACCGAGATTCGTGTGAATGATTAAGACAATAATAAACATGTTGCACTACAAATGCTGTTTGATTAGGCGTTGCTCTGTTATTATATTGACCTTATTATTCATGATTACATACCTACCTAAATGCCTACACACACGGTCAATATAAAGAATGTGACTGATAAATATTATAAAAATTCTGCAACCATGAAGAACATAATTATTTAGCTAGGTTGCTTGAAATGAAACGTCGTGTAACTAATTCAAAATTTTCATGCGTAATTTAATCGTGCGTAATGTTTATATTTTTGTTTTTTAGTAATTTCATTTCAGGGTATTTTATGATGTAGCAAAGTTTACATTAATAACGAGCTCGTTAATAAACTATGCTGTTACACACCACTTTCACATTTTTTGCTATTTCGTGAAATATGTAATATAATCTTCATGCAATGATGATGACGTCCATGAGTTACGAATTTAGTCCTAAACTAGGTACGAGGGATGCCTTTTAAGTTTTGTCGTTTGAAGAAAAAAACACAACTAGAACCTTATAGTACTTTTTATTGTTTTTCAAAGTATTCACCACGTAGCTTAATACACTTTTCCATTCGCTCAAACCAGTTATTATAACATTTATTCCACTCTAAAATGGGGGTGTTCAAAATGGCTGACTTGAAAGCGTCGACTGCTTCTTCACTGGACTGGAACCTTTGACCACGAAGACTTTTCTTAATTTTAGGAAATGTAAAAAAATCGTTAGGGCTTAGGTCAGGACTGTATGGAGGATGGTCAAGAATTTCTACTTTTTCCTGCTTCAAATACTCAATCGTTTGACGAGCGCTGTGTGAACTTGCATTGTCGTGGTGCAGGATGATGCGTCGCTTTGAGTTAGATTTTCGAAGTTCGGCGATGACTTGTGGTAAACAAACTGTGGTATACCACTCTGCGTTAACCGTTCTACGATCATCAAGTGCAATAGTCGCAACATGGCCGGTTTTTCTAACGAACGTGGCCACCATCTTCTTTGAAGTGCTTCGAGAACGAACAACTTTAGTCGGCTTTGGCTCGTCTTGAAAGACCCAGATTGTAGATTGTTGTTTGGAATCAGGATCGTAGGCATAGATCCAAGATTCGTCACCACTGATGATGTCGTAGACGTGATTTGACTCTCCTCGGTTGAACCTTTGCAGAGTTTTCTTACACCATCTGACGCGGGCCGCCTTGTGATCGTCGGAAAGCAGATGCGGTATCCAACGGCAAACTAGCTTTCTTACACCAAGCGCTTCATGCAAGATCTTCTGAATGGTTGTCCCTGAGATGCCTAATAGAGCCTCTATCTCTCGATACGTCACATGACGATCTTCGAGAATTAGTTGTCTCACTCCAATGATGTTATCTTCAGTGAATGCAGATTTTGGGCGACCTTCGCGAGATTTGTCACTAACACTAGTATGTCCACGCTGGAATTCTAAATACCAGCGTTCGACAGTCCGCAGACATGGGGCTTCATCCCTGAACACAGATATTAGCTCTTCAAAACACTGAAGCCGTGTCAGGCCTCTTCTAAAGTTGTAGAAAATTATTGCACGAACATTTTCCTTAGAAAGATTCATTTTCGTACGTAACCTGACAGATTCTAATCGACGCTGTGACTAAACAATAACATTAAACAAATACATTCAACTGTTTTGAGATTCGAAATTTAAACACATTCGAATATAGAACAGTTCCAAATTCAAAATTGCCGGGAATTATGGAAACGACAGAACTTAAAAGGCATGCCTCGTACTTATTACTTACTCTGTCATATTTAGATTTTGAAAGGTTTGTATCTAGCTTTCAACTTAAACTTGGCATGATAGCTGCTGCATGTTGCTATACCAGCATTATCAAAGATATTGTAACAATAAGATATTATTAACATGTATTTAAACATTATACTAATCCAAACAAACTTAATCAAATGAATATCTACTACTGATGCTACTGATAATCTGCAATTAACACTACTAATCAAATTAATTCTAAGCCTATTGTATTTGGGATTATTCTCCATCAAAAGCCATTTTGCGGTGTCAGCAATTTTTCGGTTTATTTGCAAAGCGTATCGTGCTAATCAGTCGTGAGTTCGCACTAGTATTAATCCTAATCCCTGTCATATTTTGTATCACTTTGTCCTCAAGTACATTAAGTACCTTCTATTTCGGACTATCTTTTGTCTCTATCGACTGTAGTAAATACTTTACGAGTTCTACCATAACATGGTTAATATCACTTGCTATATCTATCTAATCTACTATGGGATGGAAGTTATCATCACCTTAAAATATTTAACATCAGGCAAGTCTGGCCTTAACCCAAGCTGAATTGTTGGCTTTAGTTTTTTTCTTGACGTCACTAGGTTATCGTCCTGCCTCGCGAATTTAAGTCGTGGGGGCAGTTTTTTGTTGCGATTATTATGTAAGATGACTCGCTAAAATAATACGAGTACGAAGGCAATACTTACGAAAGATTTAAATACATATAATGTTTTAAGTGCTTTCCTAATACATCATTGTTAGCCTTATGTTGATGATACTCGAATTTAATGTCCTACTGGATTCATTCGACGAAATTACGCAATTCCGTGTGAGTACATTTATAAAGGATTGCTGTCTCTTTACTATAATCGTGTCTTTCAGCAATATAAATTCACGTTGTGTTCGTAAGAGTTTAGTTATTCCCATTTTGTTATAGCCATACGGGTCTGTGAAATGTTCATATTAGTAATATCGTGGCTGTCTTGACTGATGGTTTGTCCGGATGCCGTTTTTATTAACATTTCTCACTCATGGTACGCCGGATTATTTCAATTGAATTTGTGCCAAGTTTATGTGTAGTTAATTCAACTGTTTTAGTTTTTTTTGTATTGCGGTGTGCAACGATCTCTGCTTTCGAGTAATAGAACATGTGCGTTGTAATTTTCGCCTGGAAACTGGGTCTTTTTTATTTTGCGTACATTGTTCGAAATTAGATTTGCACTGGATCAGTCTTTTGTTAACTCGAATTTCATGTGTTTTATATTGACGACATAGTTCTTTCAAAATATTCTCGTCAGTATCTCATATCCCGTTTTATTTTTACCCGACTACGGCAAAGCCAAAAGGAAGGAGTATGTTTTTAAGAATCAATGTATGTATGTTTGTTCTCAAATGGAATTGAAGACCATAGGACAAACACGTCGCGATTGTGAATACGTCAATATTCGTATATTTCCAAAGTACCGTGACATACTCCGGTCTGCGAGGTCGCTGGTGGATTTATATGAGTTCGAGAATTCTATTTTTGTCTGTCCTAGCGGTCATGTGTAGGAAAACCGTGTTGTTGTACACAGAACCTCGGCTTTCCTGTCGGCAATTTCTTAACAATCACGTGAATATTGGCCTTTTGATGGTATTGGCGGTTTATTGGTTACTGTACGATAGTTTATACTATACTTGCAAATCAGTGTTCCAGGTAATCAGATATGGCTAGTTTCATTGTTTTTATGTTTTTTATCTATCGCTGAATATACACTGATTTATGTAGATAATAAAAGGATAACAAGTTCGTTTAATCGATTTCGAAAATTGACATTTGTTATCTAGAGTAGGTGCTTGAACTATATTCTTTATAGCCTCTTATAAAATAATCTGAAGTGAACATCTCGTTTTTAGTGCTGTATCACTTGTCATTAGCAGCACATAATAGGTATTGTCCTTTACGGTTCGTCCTTTATTCAGCTTTCTGCATGTATTGCACGCCACTGCTGGTGAAATTCGTTGCCGAATTCGGTGTGTTTGAAATGTTAATTTGTATTAGTCAAGGTTTGTGACTTTGTTCGTCCATCAGTATTACTATTGTGTTGCAAATTAATTCATCGGCAATGAATGTTCTGTGATGTTGTTTTATGTCAACCGTTTCTAAAGGGTTTAATTTATGCTTGCCGGCATTCGTTTATTTATAGACAAAACAATAATGCTAATGGGAAGAGTTATGGGTCTTGTCAACGTAAGTATATTTCAACTAGCTTAACAATTCTCAAACGTTTATCCGCTTGCGCGTGAGTGTAAGTAAACAAACTGGTGTTTCTCATGTGTTGACCTCGTAACATGGTGTCCGGAGCTGTGGCGGGGGTCCGTTGCACGTGGTGTCTGCATGGTTCACTACTAGCACGTGCCACTTACGTGGCTATCTCTCTCCTTCACACAAAGCCTTATGTTTTAAATTATTTGCCGTTTTGTTGCCGAGCTGCTCGGCCGGCCGGCGGCAATCAAATCAAAACACATGCCTATCGGACTGCTGATAACTCGCCGCTCGATGAGAGTCCGACTATAGAAACACGTTTCGTAGTGATGTTGTGATACAATATAAGTTTTATCAAATAATTGTTGTTTAAATGTGTAAGTAGCGGCTGACGACGCAAATGTTTTAAAGTAGGTATACCTACTGAGCGAGTGTTTTGAGTGTGTAACGATTCAATATCTGTGAAATGGTGTAATTAACCCACCCTTATTAACACCAATAATGTGAGTGTTTTAAGCTATTTAAATAACATAAGTAATTTTAGTAGGTATATTTTTACGAATTTGCAAGACGTATTATGCAAGTTCCGCTGCTGAATGAGTCATGATGAAATGGCATTGTAACTGGAAGCTATGTTGCTAAGGTTTCATTTCCTTGTTACAGGCAGAGAGGTGACAAAGGCTGAAGATGACTGTCGAGAAGAGTAAAGGCTTGGAGACGAAAAAGCCGCCGGCGACCAAGAAAGTCGCGCCTGATGGTGGCTGGGCGTGGATGGTGTGTTTAGGAGTCAGTTTAGTTAATGTGAGTATCTTTAACGGAAATCCTTGCTTATTGACAGTGAAAACGTAATACAATCAACCGTATATTCTAGCTCTAACCCATCACAATCATCATCACATCAATTCTTTATCATAGTTATTTATTATTCAGCAGATATTATTTTTATAGTATTTCTACCTTATGTTTTTGTAGTACAGTTAGCGGTCGTTCAATTGATTGGTTTGTTAGTACTCTTTGATGACCGCATCTCATGTGACCGACAACGATCAGTTGGTAATCAAATAGCTCTGAGTTATTATTCCGGATGCTGTCAGCGTAACTTGCCGTAAGCAATATGTAAGTACCTACAGAGGATATTAGGGCGTTATTGGCGTAGGTAGGGGAAGTCGAGAACTGTCAAGTCTCTGGGTATACCTATCAGGCGATCAATACGTTGGTCTAGAAAATCATAGAAAATAAATTCATATTATAAAGTTGATATAGGTACAACTCCTTCTATTAGAAACAGGATTAATTTGCTAAAAGATATCGTGTAAAAAAATCAAGGACAACTTGTTTTATCGACTTGGTAATTCTTCTATTGACGTCGCATAATTTACAAATATACCCATCTGATTGGCAAGACTAATGTTAATTACTTATTGTCGCTGTTGGAACGTTTTCTTTAGCTGTTTATATACCTAAACAAATCGGCTTTTCCATCTTGTTTTAGAATTTGAATCTTCTTGGCATTTCCTTAATTCCAACAGGTATGCTATCTATCGAGATTCACCTAATGGGATTGCTTGAGTAAGATCTGAATACAGTTCGAAGGTTTTTTTCCAGGTTTCTAACTCTCCGTAAGTCCGTTATTATGATTCATATGGAGACGATAACGGAACCTTCCAAGTGTTTTTGCTCATTGTTTTGCATTAAAGGTACCTATTACATGTAATTTGCCACTCCGCAACGTGATGCTTCTATGGGAACGAATCAAGTTGTTAACGCATTGTTATTTACAACTAGCTGACCCGACAGACGTTGTCCTGTCTTGACTTTGAATATTGAATTCGAATTGTTCCGCTCAACTTTCTTATTTTTTCTTTCATAAGAACCTTAATTAAAAAGAATTAGTCAAATCGTTCCATCCGTTCACGCGTGATGCGATGACCAAGGAAATAGAGATTCATTTTTATAGATACGTTGTATTGTAACTCTACAAAGTGCCAGTTATATAGAAACTATACCATAATAAAGATTAGATTAACGTTAACTTTTAGAGCAACACTTGTGGACAGTTATCTTCTTACGATAATCTTGAAACTGGCCATCAGATATTTTATTGTAGGGCCTTGCAGTGCGCCGCTTGTGTACGTGACGAGATGCAACTCTCGACTCGGCATAATTATTGCCTAACTAGTCACATGCTCTTTTACCGTGTGACACAAATACTCCTTGAAGTGTGTGCACTGCGCCGGGAATGCTCGCTTTGTTTACATTTTGTCGTGATAACTTTGTTTAGCAATAAATTGTAAAGACGCGATTTTCACAATGTCAGTAGGTAGATAACCCATTGGCCTTATTGAGGACATCCTGTTGATATTGTGTGAACACATTCTAAACGAACCATAACATAGCCGTGTCTACAGTTAGGTATTCCACTGAATAAAAGTTTAGTTGTATGCAGTTGTAAAATAGGTACCTGTATCGATTTTGTTTGCGTAGGTTGAGCGTTCCGCATTTCTTAGTTAAAGCCTTTTACGACTTCTTATTGCGTCAGTGTCACTCTATTGATTTTTATTCTCATTTCTGTTGGTTATATAAGAATGCAGGCGTGGCGATCGCTTTTATCTTAAAAGCTTTTCGGTAAATTGGTAACTGTGAATTGGAATTCATAAACTCGAAGACGATATGCAATTAATTGATGTAGGTACTTAATGGGAATACTTGATTACCCAGGACGCATCTTAAAGTGTTTGTTTTGCCTGAGCATAATAGTACATTGTTACACGAGTGGTGAAAGTGACTTATTTTGTCCTGAGACGGGGTTTGAAAATGATTTTTCATTACTCATACTCTGAAAGTAGGTCTGAAGTTGCCTGAGGAGCGGGTTGAAAGTAATACTTTTCCGGCCTGGGAGAATCGCTTTCAACTGACAGCTGTCAAATTATAAAAAAAACAAGTTCCATTTTCACATTTCTATGGAACCATGTACAAACTTTTTCTACAGTCACTCAATTACAGCACGATGTAAAATTGAAATAACATAAAGTTAAGTATTAATTAAACAATATATGTTTTTTCATTACTCATACTCTGAAAGTAGGTCTAAAGTTGCCTGAGAAGCGGGTTGAAAGTAATACTTTTCAGGCCCGGGAGTTTCGCTTTCAACTGACAGCTGTCAAATTATAAAAAAAAAGTAGTTCCATTTTCACATTTCTATGGACCCATGTTCAAACTTTTTCTACAGTCACTCAATTACAGCACGATGTAAAATTAAAATTACATAAAGTTAAGTATTAATTCAAGAATATTTTTTTTAAATGACTTAATTATAATTTAGTTTCAACAATTTCTTTAAAATAACATAGATTTGGGCAAAATATTTAAAGATAAAAATGAAAAATAATGGCTAAAAAATGAAGTTGGCCGGCCAACGAAAAAAAAAAACAAAATAGGCGGCAATCCGATTTTTTTTTTCGAGTTGTAGAGTATTGTTTATACTTCCTTGTATTATTTCTTTAGCCAATTCCTGTTTTTATTTTTATTTTCCTTGTATTCGTAATGAAAAGCACAGTGTTTACCTCGGGTGAAAGACTTATTTTGTCCCGAGACGGGGTTTGGCGCCCGAGCGTAGCGAGGGCGCTAATAGTTCGAGGTCACTTTCACCACTCGTGTAACAATGTACTATTATTTCATGCATAATAATTTATCGATGATAATAATTATAATAACGGCTATCGATAGTCGATTAAAATTTTACCTTGCGAGTTTAATTTCGTTATTATGATTCATGTGTTCAGCGATTTTTTTCTTTATAAACTTGTTTTTTAAAGTAAGCCGGTGTTATGTATTACAACATAAAGTTAAACACGTGAAGAATGCGAACTTATATAAGAAGAATTTGTCAAGACACGTGTTTGTCACGTGTGTAACTTTTTTATGTAATAAACACACCGTAGGTAAGATAGGGCTATAACTCTCTAATCTATACATACATACATACAAATAAATAAAATTGGAGTGTCTGTAATATCAAAATAACACCTTTTCACTAAATGCATATGAAAGTACATACGACACCTATAACAAAAAAGAGATTTAAAATTTTATTTGGTTGTCTGTCTGTGTGTTTGTTCCGGGTAATCTCCGAAACGGCTGGACCGAGTTTGACGGGACTTTCACTGGCAGATAGCTGATGTTTTAAGGAGTAACTTATGCTAATTTTAGCGGGCTTTTTTGTTAAGTTAAATTCCACGCGGACGAAGTCGCGGATTCAGCTAGTTAGACATAAAAGCCGTACGCGCGCGCACTTATCGAAAGCGGATGCATGGTAATATAAGTATCTAATAGGTATAACTGTGGTGCATTGGCTGGCGTTGAGTTTGCTTTGTATAGTGATTCCCATACATTATGTACATTCTATTATTTTATAGATAATAATAAATAATAATAATTTAGCCCTTTTGACGTCCCACTCCTGGGCACGGGCCTCCCCTCACTACGAGGAGGATTCAGGCCGTACCACGCTGGCCCAGTGATGGTTGGCGGATTTCACATGTCTTTCGAAAATTCGTTAGATTTAAGACACGCAGGTTTCCTCACGATGTTCTCCTTCACCGTAAGCAAGCGATAATCATATTACAAGCAAGCATTTCACATTCACATAGCAAGTGAAATTATGATTCTCACATAGATTTCGAAAAACCCAGAGGGGCGAGTCGGGGTTTGACTCCTGGTACCCGCAAGACGCGTGCTTAACCAATCAGCTATCACTGCTCATCAATTATTTTATAGATCCTACTTAAATTAACTTCTTCTTTATTTCCAGTTTTCCACGCGATCCCTAGAACCATCATTCGGCCTGCTATTCAAAGACCTGCTGGATGACCTCGGCGTCCACACCACGGGTGCTTCCGTGATCGCCAGCACCCTGGACTCGGTGGTCAACTTCTCCGGCTTCTTCGTGGGGCCCGTGATAAAGACATTTTCGTACAGAAAAGTGTGCTTCGTTGGCTCTACAATATGCGCTCTGGGCTTGCTGTGCACCGCTCCGGCGAGCAGCATGGGCCATATACTTGCCACTTACAGTATTCTAGGAGGTAAGTTTTGGCGTCGTCGAGAAAATTATAAATTGCTTCCGTTTTAAAACAGTATTACTTTATACTGTAAATGCTTCCACCGACACGTGCGGAAAATACGCACGTGTTGTACGTTCCTCTTTGCCAAAATAAAAACAAACTATTCACGAGCACATTTTTAGGGTTCCCTAGTCAAACCTTATAGTTTCACCATGTGCGTTTGTCTGTCCGTCCGACGACGTCACAGTCATACGGCGGGAGGTCTACGGAACCCTATAGTACGCGTGGTCCGTGACGAACTTAGCCGGTTTTTAAATAAATATTGCTACCTACTAATCCAATGTTAAGTGCATACTAACATCGGAAAACATCTTGAAGCTTGATCTAAGTGGTGTAGATTGTAAGAATTCACATGCCTTTTGAAAAGCTTTTAACCTTTGTGAAAGTCCGAAAGTAGAACGAAACAAATTATTTCCAAGCACAATGGTTATTACGCTCCGCGAGAATCCTACTTTACTTCGTGTTTGCGCACTGTTAACAATGTACAGTTGTATGGTTTCGTGCCGAAATGGCGATAAAAATACTTCAGGAAGCATCTTGGTCTTTTAATTCCGAAATCTTACAAACTAGGTTCTTTTAAACAAGTTAATGTTCATGTAATTGCATAACAACATCATATATAAAAAAAAAACTGTGCAAGTTATGACACTAACAGACTGGGTCGGACGGACGGACTAACGGACGTATTGGACTGGGACTGGATTGACTGTTATCAATACAAATAAATAAAATTGGAGTGTCTGTTTGTAATATCAAAATAACACCTTTTCACTAAATGCATATGAAAGTACATACGACACCTATAGCAAAAACGCGATTTTAAAAAAATTGTCTGTCTGTTTGTTCCGGGTAATCATCTAAACGGCTGGACCGATTTTGACGGGACTTTCACTGGCAGATAGCTGATGTTTTAAGGAGTAACTTAGGGTACTTTAATTTTAGAAAAAAAATTAACTACGCGACCTTGAAAGGTGTTTTTTATTTGAAACGTTGGATGGGGTTAAAGTAGTCGGCTAATTATAACCTTTATTAACCTTCACGGTGAAGATCTAAATTTTATTGAATGTAGGTAGGTAAGTACTGACTTCCGACGTATTTAAGATGTGCATCACAACTAATCTCAAGGATAACATTGTTAGATATCACCAACAGGCCGCCTACAATGTTGAACTTTAATTAATTTGTACACAATGTATTATGTAGAGCATAATTTTATTCTATTTAACTAAATGTCCTTGTTTGCGCCTATTTATCGACTTATTGTGAATCGATTGTATTAGTGTCCCATCCCTAATCCGCCCCACGCCTGCTTCCTTCCTTCCTTCCGCATTCGTTCGTTCGTTCGTGCAATTAGTGCTTGACAAAAATCGGATTGAACTGCACGCGTCGCCCGCGCTGCTCCGCCCGCTCACCGCAAGCGCAACCCCAACTCGTGATGTGAATGTGAACGTTGTTGGAGAAAGTGCACCCATATCAGCAGACCGGGAATCCCCGTGAGTACCCCTCCACCCCATCCTACCTTTAATCTGGTTGTGCCCCACCATACCATCGATTCACTCATTTTTCTTTCGCGTTGAAGAATACCTAAACATACAGTCCACTATTATCGCGCCTCCATTATTTTGGTCCATATCGAGCCGGATCAGACCATGCTGGATGGTTTGAGACGATTCGATTGGTTCGTCATTAGCTAAATTCGCATATTTCTCATTTGTAAAATCTCGCGTCGTGGTCGCGAACGTCGTCCGCCATTTTAGTTTGGTAGGTTTAACTTAGTTGAACAGAGGCGTACACTCAATAATTTTCTGATATTACACGTTATCGTATCGTTTGGTTTCGCGTAACTAGGAAATACTGCAATATCACGTTCTCCAACGCTTATATTTCGATTGTAAGCAGGCATCAACAATAATTGGTCGTTTCGTTTCCATCAGGCGGGTTGCCAGGGCGAGTGGTTCGAAAGGACTCCATTTGTAGGTACTCACCTATAGTTCTTTCGGTCGCAGAGTACCTACCTACGTATCGCATATCGTACATCATATCGATTTGTCATCGTATTTATCACCGTTTCGTATCTAACTACAACTATCGTGTCGTGGTACCTACCTATTTATCGTGTCGTTAGTCGTTACGTTACGTATTGAGAAGGTACCTATCTATCTATCTATCTTTTCACAATGTCGGATCATAAGTTACAACTTCTACATGCTAAAAAAGAAAGATTATTCGCTCGAGTTCAAACCATTTGTAACCATGCAGGTCAAATCCAAACGGAATCGTTTCGAGAATTGTTTTTGTGTGAAATCGAGACCGTCGATGGCATGCGGACCGATTTCGAAAAATTGCTCGATGAAATTAACATTTTGGAATTAGAAGAAAACCCTAAGTACGTAATTAACTATCAGCAACTTTCCGCTTTTGAAGATATGTTTGGCCGAATCAAGCGCGCTAGTAAGGAATTATCGCCTCCAGGAGCGCCATCGGTCACGCATGAGTCTAACAACAGGAGGCCAAAATTGCCGCCTATCGAGTTGCCAGAGTTCAATGGGGACTTAATGTCGTGGCCCTTATTTTTCACTACTTTCAACAACACAGTACATTTCAATTTATCGTTAACGTCCGCTGAGAAGTTATATTACCTATTAGGTAAATTAACTGGTAAGGCGAAGAGCGTATTCGCTGGTATTGCGCCGACCGCTGACAATTATCAGCTGATCTACCAGGCGCTAATAGATAAATTCGAAGATAAGCGTATGTTGGCTACGTCATACTTGGATCAAGTAGTCGATTTCAAACCTGTGGGTTCGGCCACTGTCGCTAGTCTTGAATTGTTTTTGGATAAATTCTCATCGTCTTTCGCTGCCCTTAAAAAACTTAATATCAAAGACCTTACCGACTTTATTTTCCTTTATATGGCGTTGAAAAAGCTAGATTCCGAAACTATTCGCTTGTTCGAATTGGACAATCGTACACAAGCAATTCCGTCGTTTGACATGTTGGTCACATTCGTACGTGACAACATAAAAATATTGTATAGGACTCAACCCGATAAAAAATATTCGAATCGTTCGGACGCGTCTTCGGACAAATCCGCCAAACATCCGCAAGTGTATGTCAACACATCGCTGTCGTCGTCTCCGGGCCAAGGAAAAGAAAAAATATGTACTTTATGTAATTCGCATCATGATCAATTGTATAGTTGTCCCGAGTTCAATAAACTGTCAGCTGTTGAACGCTTTCGCTTCGTGAAATCAAATAATCTATGTATAAATTGTTTCAATAATAATCATCACGTTACCGATTGTAAATCAAATTATAGTTGTCGTTCATGTCAAAAAAGACATCACACCATGTTGCACTTTGACACTACACACGTCGAAAGGAATGAAGACGAGCCTATTCGTCCGGTCGCGAATGCGCGTCAATCAGCTGATCGGAGCGGTGACCCGGCCGCCCGCGCCCCACCTAATGAAATTACGCTATGCACACTATCTAGTAGTTATTCTCAAAACCCTAACTCGTCTTCTCGCTCGCGCGCGAGTACCGTGTTGCTGGGTACCGCCCGAGTTGTTGTCGTTGATAATCACGGGAGGAACCATAATGTTCGGGTTTTGTTGGACAGCGCTTCTCAAAGTAATTTTGTAACTGTTTCTTGTTGTCAACGTTTGGGACTGAATAGTTTTAAAAAATTGGATCGTTTCTCCGTAAAGGGAATTGGGGGTTCTACTAAGATTATACAGGGCTCCACTAATATAATATTGTTTTCACGTTTTGATCATAATGTTAACTTCGAGATGGAATCATTGGTAGTCGATAAAATTACCGAATGCTTACCCACCACCGCGGTAGATACCTCGACTCTGTCGAATTTCGATTCATTACCGTTAGCCGATGACACCTTCGACGTGCCGGGTGAGATTGAAATGCTTATCGGGGCAGCAATTTTCCCGCATCTTTTATTGTCCCGCAGGGTGTATGGTCACCCTACTAATATTGCACCTGTCGCTTTGGAAACCGTGTTGGGTTATGTTGTTGTTGGTACGGCGCCCGCTCGTTTTAATTGTTCGACTTCGATTTCGTGCTGTTGTGTTGTTGACCCGCTGGAATCTGCGGTACGCCGGTTCTGGGAAATGGAGGAGGTCGACATGCCGCCGTCGCTTAGTCCGGATGATAGTGACTGCGAGGAGTTGTATTCGCGCACCACTATCCGCGACAAAGATGGTCGTTATATCGTTGCGCTTCCGTTTAAGGGTGACGTGTTCTCACTGGGAGACTCGCGGAAGGCCGCGGAAAAGCGCTTCTTATGTTTGGAGCGTAAGATGCTCGCTTCACCTAACTTTAAAACCGCATACGATGGAGTAGTGCGGGAATATTTGAACAATGGTATCCTATCGCTCGCGCCTCAAGAAACTGAGGTTACTAGGGATGCACCTAGTTATATCATACCGCATCATGGGGTCATCAGGGAAGATAAAGTCACTACTAAGTTGCGCATCGTACTCGACGCTAGCGCCAAGACTAGCACTTCCGTCTCTCTTAATGATCTCTTACATGGTGGTCAAAATCTTCAACGAGATTTATTCCATGTCATCGTTAATTTTCGTTTGCATGCTATCGCTCTTTCGGCCGATATTCGGCAAATGTTCTTGTGTATCGGAATTCGCGAAAGCGATCGCCGCTTTCAACGTATTTTGTATCGGTTTTCGGCGGATGAGCCTCTCAAGGTTTACGAATTTAGCCGTGTTTGTTTTGGACTTAAGTCCAGTCCCTTCCATGCCTTTCGAACTATTAACCAACTCGTCGAAGATGAGGGTGAATCGTACCCTAAAGCGAGAGATACCATTGGTACTGGTCTGTACATGGATGATTTCGTCTATTCAGTGGACAACGAAGCTGAGGCCATCGCTACCACAGCTGAAGTAATCGCTCTTATGAAGTCCGGCCAGTTCGATCTTGTAAAGTGGACTAGTAACTCGCAAGCGGTGATCGATTCTATTCCCTCGTCCCATCGTCTATCATCGGTTAAAGAATTTGATGAGTCAGACCAACATAAAATATTGGGCTTGTGTTGGTCCCCCACCACAGATTTGTTTAGTCTAAGCGTACACATGCCCGCCGAGATTTGTACCAAACGGGCCATTTTATCGTGTGTAGCTAGGATTTGGGATCTGATGGGCTTCGTAGCACCAGTAGTATTGTACGCTAAACTACTCATCAAATATTTATGGTTGTGCAATTGTAATTGGGACGACCCACCGCCTACTCGCATCGTTGAATTATGGACTCGTTTTAGAGAGGAGCTTCCAATGCTCGTGCAGATTAAAATACCTCGTCACGTGGGCATTGGACCCGACGCCACCGTGACTATTGTAGGCTTCGCGGATGCAAGTGAGAAGGCTTATGGGGGGGTCGTATATTTTCATGTTTGTGTCGATGGAAATAATTCTGTGTATTTGGTGAGTGCTAAATCCAAGGTTGCGCCCAGCAAAGTTGTATCGCTCGCTAGATTGGAACTTTGCGCTTGCTTGATACTTGCAAAACTCATTCACAAAATTATTGTCGCTTGTGGTAATCGTTGTAATATAAATGATATTTACGCCTTTTCGGATTCGACCGTGGCCCTTTGTTGGATTAAATCATCGCCCCACCGTTGGGATACTTTCGTGGCCAATAGAGTGACCAAACTACAGTCTGATTTGTCACTGGATAAGTTTTACCATGTATCGAGGGTGGAGAACCCTGCCGACTGCCTGTCGCGCGGACTCACGCCCGCCCAACTTCTTAATCATCCGTTGTGGTTCAGTGGTCCCTCGTGGGTGAAATTAGACCCATCGCAATGGCCAGTTTCAGAGTTTGTTCCTTCAGCGGTGGCTGATCCCCCCGAAGAGAAGAAACATACTTTTCACATTTCGTCGTCTATAGACTCGCTTCTGATATCACTAGCTAACCGTTGGTCGTCTTGGTCGAAATACCTACGTTGCGTAGTTTATATTTGTCGTTTTTTGAAATTATTGCCTCGTAGAGACTACGTGGCTGCAGCTGATCTCGAGTTCGCGGAATTATTGGTACTTCGGCACCTTCAAATTTCTCACTTCAACACTGAAATTGCGAACTTACAAGTGGGTAAACCTTGTACTCGCAAATTCCAGTGTCTCAAACCATTTTTGGATAATGGACTGATTAGAGTCGGCGGTCGCCTGTCGAATGCGGACGTAACCTATAATCATAAACATCCTATTGTCCTGCCACGCTCAGGTCATATATTAGATTTGTTGGTTGATTATCATCACAAAATTAATTGTCATGCCGGTCCTGATTTGTTGATGTCGATTCTGCGGCAGAATTACTGGATATTTTCTGCGCGCAACCTTATTCGTAGTCGAGTACATAAATGTATTCCTTGTTTTCGCTTGCAACCCAAACCAGTCTTCCCTGAGATGGCTGACCATCGTTCGTGTCGTGTCGTTCAATCAGTAAAGCCGTTTGTTCATACTGGTACTGACTACGCGGGGCCCTTCAAGGTCACAATGACACGTGGTCGTGGTATTAGGTCCGTTAAAGCCTACGTTTGTCTTTTCGTTTGTATGACCACTCGGGCTGTACATATCGAGTTGGCTAGTGACTTAAGTACCGCTAGTTTCATGTCTGCTTTCAAGCGTTTCATATCACGCCGTGGGCCAGTAGGCCGCGTATATTCTGATAATGGAACGAACTATATCGGAGCCAAACGTACACTTTCCGAATTGCATTCCTTTCTAAGCTCGAAGCATTTTAATACTGAGTTCGCTCAAATTCTATCAGATAATCGTATAAATTGGGTGTTGAACACACCAGCTGCTAGTCACTTTGGAGGCAACTGGGAAGCCAACATTAAAAGCTTGAAGACTCATTTGTATCGCGTTATCGGTGAACAAATTCTATCGTTTGAAGAACTGTCCACAGTTCTCGCTCAAATCGAAGCCGTGATGAATTCGCGACCTTTGTGTCGCACTCTGTCGAGCGATCCTTCGGAACCACTCGCCCTGACTCCAGCGCATTTTTTGAACACAACGCCTTTGAAGTATTTTCCTGCCAAGGACATTACTGAAGATAGGTTGCATCTTCTTTCGCGTATAGAGCTCCTAGACAAATTAGTGCAATCATTTTGGAAGCGTTGGAGAACGGAATATTTGCACACTCTGCAATCGAGGCAGAAGTGGAACACGCCTGGTAACCCGGTGGTTGTTGGAACGGTGGTGATCCTTACGACAGAGAATGTCCCTCCCTTACATTGGCCTATGGGCATTGTTGAGGAAGTGTTCCCTGGCTCAAATGGAATTACTCGTATTGTTAGAATTAAAACGGCCACAGGTTCTTATCTACGGCCAGTTGTACGCCTCTGTCCCCTGCCGAATCAATAGTGGCGGCGAATTGGTTCGCTATTAGGTTAGGGATTTAGTTATTAGTTTATTATGTAATTAATTTTGATTTTCGTTTCGATATGTTTGTTTGCTAGATTCATTTCGTTGTTTGAAGGAAGGGGTTCCTTCAAGCTGGGGGGGAATGTTTGCGCCTATTTATCGACTTATTGTGAATCGATTGTATTAGTGTCCCATCCCTAATCCGCCCCACGCCTGCTTCCTTCCTTCCTTCCGCATTCGTTCGTTCGTTCGTGCAATTAGTGCTTGACAAAAATCGGATTGAACTGCACGCGTCGCCCGCGCTGCTCCGCCCGCTCACCGCAAGCGCAACCCCAACTCGTGATGTGAATGTGAACGTTGTTGGAGAAAGTGCACCCATATCAGCAGACCGGGAATCCCCGTGAGTACCCCTCCACCCCATCCTACCTTTAATCTGGTTGTGCCCCACCATACCATCGATTCACTCATTTTTCTTTCGCGTTGAAGAATACCTAAACATACAGTCCACTATTATCGCGCCTCCAGTCCTTAATTAACCCTTTTAATTTATCTGCTAGTCTGGTGTCATTATTTTGCTGCATTGCAGTGTGTACAGTGGCTAATTGACATCACCGTTATTTTGAGGATAAATTAATATTTCCTTTACCAGTAATTTTAATTGCGTTCGTTATGAAGGTTTCGTAAAAGCGTGGATGACGACCACTTGATAACTTCGTTAATTGCAATAGTTATTTGTATTTGCGCGAGATTCCTATTAATAATATTATTCTCAGACATGTCCTTATGTCGTGTTATAGTTGTAGTTAATAATCTATACAAATAAATAAAATTGGAGTGTCTGTTTGTAATATCAAAATAACACCTTTTCACTAAATGCATATGAAAGTACATACGACACCTATAACAAAAACGCGATTTTAAAAAAAATTGTCTGTTTGTCTGTCTGTGTGTTTGTTCCGGGTAATGTCCGAAACGGCTGGTCCGATTTTGACGGGACTTCACTGGCAGATAGCTGATGTTTTAAGGAGTAACTTAGGCTACTTTAATTTTAGAAAAATAATTAGGGTTCCGCGTAAATAAATTAAAACACATGAAATCAAAGAGTATCTCCGAAACGCCTGGACCGATTTTGACGGGACTTTCACTGGTAGATAGCTGTTGTTATTGTTATAAGCAGTAACTTATGCTACGTTTATTTTAGACAGTCAAAATTTTAAAAATTGTGTCCTGTCGCGAGGTCTCAGACCGCGGGAGCGGGCTTTTTAGCAGGCATGCCTTTTAAGTTCTGTCGTTTCCATATTTCCCGGCAATTTTGAATTTGGAACTGTTCTATATTCGAATGTGTTTAAATTTCGAATCTCAAAACAATTGAAAGTTTTGGGATTGATGCTATTGTTTAGTCACAGCGTCGATTAGAATCTGTCAGGTTACGTACGAAAATGAATCTTTCTAAGGAAAATGTTCGTGCAATAATTTTCTACAACTTTAGAAGAGGCCTGACACGGCTTCAGTGTTTTGAAGAGCTAACATCTGTGTTCAGTGATGAAGCCCCATGTCTGCGGACTGTCGAACGCTGGTATTTATAATTCCAGCGTAGACATACTAGTCTTAGTGACAAATCTCGAGAAGGACGGCCAAAATCCGCCTTCACTGAAGATAACATAATTACTGTGAGACAACAAATTCTCTAAGATCGTCATGTGACGTATCGAGAGATAGAGGCTCTATTAGGCATCTCAGGGACAACCATTCAGAAAATCTTGCATGAAGCGCTTGGTGTAAGAAAGCTAGATTGCCGTTGGATACCGCATCTGCTTTCCGACGATCACAAGGCGGCCCGCGTCAGATGCTGTAAGAAAACTCTGCAAAGGTTCAACCAAGGAGAGTCAAATCACGTCTACGATATCATCAGTGGTGACGAATCTTGGATCTATGCCTACGATCCTGATTCCAAACAACAATCTACAATCTGGGTCTTTCAAGACAAGCCAAAACCGACTAAAGTTGTTCGTTCTCGAAGCACTTCAAAGAAGGTGGTGGCCACGTTCATTGGAAAAACCGGCCATATTGCGACTATTGCACTTGAAGATCGTAGAACGGTTAATGGAGAGTGGTATACCACAGTTTGTTTACCACAAGTCATCGCCAACTTCGAAAATCTAACTCAAAGCGACGCATCATCCTGCACCACGACAACGCAATCTCACACAGCGCTCGTCAAACGATTGAGTATTTGAAGCAGGAAAAAGTAGAAATTCTTGACCATCCTCCATACAGTCCTGACCTAAGCCCTAACGATTTATTTACATTTCCTAAAATTAAGAAAAGTCTTCGTGGTTAAAGGTTCCAGTCCGGTGAAAAAGCAGTCGACGCTTTCAAGTCAGCCATTTTGAACACCCCCACTTTAGAGTGGTATAAATGTTATAATAACTGGTTTGAGCGAATGGAAAAGTGTATTAAGCTACGTGGTGAATACTTTGATAAACAATAAAAAGTACTATAAGGTTCTAGTTGTGTTTTTTTCTTCAAACGACAAAACTTAAAAGGCATCCCTCGTAGTTAAGTTAAATTCCACGCGGATGAAGTCGCGGGCTCAGCTAGTTTAAAATAAAGTAAGTCAATATAACAAAACTTCTTAAAAATGCGTTCTTGAGTGAAACCCAAGAGAGGCGTTTGCGAAGAAGCGAGTGGCGTTCTCTAAATAGACCGGAGTGCGTGCGCTGTTTATATCCTATCTAAAGAAATTGGATTACATAACTGACTTTCTCAGTTCATAACCCAGACTATCAATACGGAATCTGACACATATTTGTTATTGTATAATTAAATAAATGATGGCACATCCTACTAATATTATAAATGTGAAAGTTTGTGAGTGTGGATGTATGTATGTATGTTTGTTACTCCTTCACGCAAAAACTACTGAACGGATTTGGATGACATTTGGAACACAGATAGTTTATAACCGGGATTAACATATAGGATACTTTTTATCCCGATAATCCCGAAATTTTTGTTACGCTAAATACTACGCGGACGAAGTCCGTGGGCACAGCTAGTGATTACTAAAAGTGAAATATTATACAAAACAGATGTTTAAAGTTTTGAGAACATTAGTATTAACTTAATAAACTACATTCGATATTATTCAAACACCCAATTCTCTTTACCTACCATTTCTAGCAAGTTCACCAAGCCTAACAAGCCTACCAAGTTCGAGCTGTTTTTAATCATGGGGAATTCAGGATTAATTTTAGCTAGTATTACTGCTATCATACGTTTTTTATTTATCATTGAGTATATCTCTGTAGCATTGGGTCAAATGTCACGTAGATACATGTCCAAGAAATGCAACTGAACGATGAGTCAGCATTATGATTATGAAAAGTCAGCTGATCTTCCTATTTGAATTTGTGATATTTTAATATTGTAGTGGAGCCAATCTGTAGCAAGTTGACTATAGCTTCTTTAGGGCTTGACCGAGGTACATATATATAACATTCTCGTGGCACAATGTTAGTTACCATAATCCTCCGAAACGGCTCGACCGATTCTCATGAAATTTTGTGTGCGTATCGGGTAGGTCTGAGAAGCGGCTACTATCTATGTGTCACGGACGGAGTCGCGGGGCACAGCTACTATAATATAATGTATTTTTTTAAATCTGGTTGACACACGTTAGTTTGTATTAATCAAACTATCTCAAATCTGAGACCGGTTTTGAGTATGCTTTTGACATGTAATTTCGTACTGGAATGACATAAGAATGATATTTCCAAGATCGCTCTCTCAGACTTGGGATCGATTTATTAATAAGGGCCTTATTATCGTAGTATCGCAGTTGTTCATCGGCTGATGTTCATACCGGGTTTTGAAAGAAGGTTTAATTATTCCAGGATTCGGCGTCGGCCTCGCGTCATCATCGTCCTTCGTGTCCCTGAACCACTATTTCTCCAAGAAGCGTGGTCAAGCCGTCGGCCTTTCGATGGCGGGGACGGGCTTCGGCCTGATGGTGATGCCGCAGCTGGTGAAGCTCCTGCTGGGGGAGTTCGGGTTCAGGTGGACGGTGGTGATACTGGGCGCGCTCGCCTTCCACGCCGTGCTCGGCTCGTGTCTCTTGCAGCCTGTGAAACGGCATCTGATAGAGGTGCCTGTTGACTGTGAAATGCAAAATATTAAGGTGAGAAAATGTTTAGGCCGCCATCGTAAGAGGTTTCAGGATCGATCCCCACCCAGACCATTAAACTAATGACGTGAGATCATGCCTAGTAAAAGCGATAAGCTTGGTTGGTCGGTAATGTGATGACCTGAGATTAATAGCACTGAATTTTAATTATAATAAAAGTTAACGATTATAATTAAGTAGATTTGAAAAGTATCCTCTAAGCACAAGGCGTTCTTTGTTCATGTCAGCCACTTATAAACTGTTCAAGTTGACAACGATAGCTATAATATTAGCGAGCCCGAAATTATGTTAGCATTTCCAATTATTTTCCTCAATTACCTAATATTTTATGTTAAAGTAGAGCCCATTTGGAGTACAATTAATCAGTAATTTGGCAACTAGAAGATAAAAATAACATGTCATTAAGTACTAGTACATATTATTATTTTTTTTAAATCCGGGCCTCTGGCCCGGCCGCGTTCAACCTCTGATATGGGGGTCAGAATCCTTAACTATCACATTATTAATAATTTTTCAGGCCATTTTGATTACAGTAGAAGCACAGTATTTCAGAATTACAGAATTCTCGAAAACGAGTAAAATATAACACTATAAAAAGACAACTTATCAATATATACAAAAAAGTGAGACAGCGCAATAAATAACAATGGTTATAAACGTGATATAAATTAAACAGGATTCCCTCCCATTCCATTGCACGAATATGTCAGCCGGCGCGATTAATAGCGCAGTGTTGTATAAGTTGCTGTAGGGTCTTATTAGTATAATAAGGGGACAGCTGGCCTCTTTCTGCTTAGGTCTTGTTTAGTACTAGTACATTGAACACCTATAGTATTATTAAGTATCAATGTTTATATATAGGAAATGGAATGTATACTGGAAAGCGATGAAGAGAACGAGGACAAATTCGAGATAAACCCCCTCGTGACGCAAGCACGGCCCAAGCTGACCACGCAGCGCTCCTACAACAACATGAACCACCCCTCCGTCAGGACCGTCGGCCTGCCGCGGGCCAAGACCTGCGACAAGCCGCTGCCGGAGTTTGAGAAGAGAAGCAGATTGTATCCAGGTACGACTACTTCGGCAGTTTGAGTAACATAGCAAATATTATGTGATCTTCTTCTTCATATAGTGTCTTGTCAACGCACACTGTTTTTGTTATTTATAGACAATTTAGCTCATTAACCATAAAGCCTTGATCTAATCAAAATAATAATCTGTGAGCAGGCAGTTTCGATTTTTCCCACGATTGTTTTATCCGATGGTAAGGAAATGTTTAAAATGAGCAAACTTGAGGCCCTGGGCTTCTGTTTAACGCATCGGAAGATTTTTCAAAGGACTGCTAGTGGTCTGGTTATTAACGCCATTTAGTTGTAGTTGATTTTTGAGATAACTTTTTCACATTGGACCCTACAAAGTATCGTATAACGGTTTTTAGCGTGACTATTTCTCCCATTTTAACCAACCGCTTACGGTATCAATAGAATGATGGCGTAGTCCTTTACGAGGCTTACCCAAAGTAAAGGTACCTCGTTAAAATAAATGGTCTGGTTAGGAAACGTAATCAGATTACGTTACCCATTAAAAAAAAATACCACTCGCCGCCCCGGTGACCACCCGTAGTATAATCCAAGACCCCCTTCCCCCTCTAGTTTTCACGTAGTAATTCATAAATAAGGTAACCATCATTTTTTGCAAACGATGCGCGCTATATTTGAATACAGCTCGAAAAAGCGATAGATTTCTCTAGGGTATACACCCTATAGATTACTATAGGGTATACACCCTATAGATGACTAAGATTTCAATTGAGGATATTGACTACGTGACAAAAACCTAAGCCCATTGTGACATTTGAAGACTTTCCTCCCCCCTTGAACGGGTCACGTAGTTTGGGTTCGTGCCCTTAGTCCCACAAAGTCAGTAGTGTGGTCGGTCCGCAGGGCTGCAGACGGCGGCGTCGGTGGCGGCCATGCCGCGCGTCACGTCCAGCGGCAGCGTGGGCGACGCCGCGCGCCGCAGGAAGGTCTCCGTCATCTCCAACATCTCCAACATGGACTTCACGGGCAGCTACCTGCAGCTCTACCTCGATGTCAGTATCCATTCCGTAACCACATTCTCACACGTATTAAAGAGACCCGTATTTTAAAACATTTGACGACTGCTTGGCGTTTTGAGCGTAGACCGCTCGGCTCACTGCACATAGTGGTTGCGGGTTCGATTCCTGCTGGGGTAAATTTCGGAAATAGCCTTATCGTTATTTCCCCTGGTCTTGGTGTCACTGGGATCGCCCCCAGTCTATTTTACGACACCAATAGTACCAGCTTTGCTTAGTTTGGAACTGTACAGTTGGTATCTCAGTCTGACGATATTTATTTACTATTATTATAATTATCGGAAACGGATTTCGAAACTTTATGCGTCTGTGTATTTGGCAGTTCGAATTTTATTTGGAAAAGCATGCACTGTTATAATCGAATTTTGCCTTACGATTACAAACGGTGAAATAATATTCGAAATTACTTTAAAATTGGGATAAATTCGGACGTTTAAAGTATCCGTATCCGTTCCTGATGTCGATTCGAATGATTTAAAATTATGGAATGCGATAGGTCGAAATCTTATACTATATTAAGCCTATGTGCTTCGGAATCGTATGTACTAAAGTGCGGAGAAAAAGTCACTTTGTTAAAGCACTAAAATATAAAAGCTACTCTCGCCACGTGGCAATAAGGTGCAAACTCTACTGATTCGGGTGCACTCGACAGTCGCGCCTTGTTCCATTATAAATATCACTTATGTATACAGGGTTATAGGGTAAGTCGACCTAAATCCTTTAAGAGATTGTAGTTTCCATCATTCCTGACCGATTTGACTAGGAAACCCCATATACCAAACTAAACCGTTCTCAAGTTATCGGCCTTTGAATTTATTTTATAAAAATTACTGATTTTTTGTCGACTGCCCCCTTTTTTTGTGTTTTGTGTTTCAATTTGTTTTGTTTTTGCTATTTTTGTGTAGTAAACTAGTTGCTTTATTATTTTAAACCATAAAACCTCAAGTAACTATACCAACTGAGTCATAGTAGACAGTCAATTGTTAAAAAAATAAAAAAAATTGAAAGAGTTTATTTTTCTTTGTAAGATATTTCTAAAAAAGTCTATGACAGATGTGCTGCAGATGTACTATAAAATATCTACGGTTCTTCAGCTTTCCGATAAGGTATAATAACATAGGGTATTATTAGACTTATCTAATAAAAACATTGATGAAATACTACCAGGTAGTAGTAAATACTAACGATAATCAAGCGTTGTTTTTGAGTCAGAAAACAAAATAAAACAATCCAAATACATATCAAATTTTGTTTATTGGTCTTTTTTACAATAAAAAATGTTCCACGTGTCCTCCTCTGTTTCGCACACATACACGCATTCTGTGTCTTAGGCCACTTTTTACAACACCAGTCGTTAGTCCTCTTCTTAATTCGTTAGCGGCATCAATAATTTTTTGTCTTAAAACCTCAATCGATTGTATTGGGTTCGGTTCATGGTACACCAAACTTTTCATGTGTCCCCACACATAAAAGTCCATAGGGGTCAAGTCTGGACTCCTGGCTGGCCACGGTATAGGTCCACCTCTTCCGATCCACTTATTGGGATAATTAGTGTCTAGCCACTCTCTGACACTCCTTCTGAAGTGCGCGGGGCACCCATCGTGTTGAAACCACATGTCACGGATGAGGTTTAATGGAATATCGTCGAGCAAACCAGATAAATCTTGTCTCAAAAAATTTTCATTGTTTTCTCCATTTAAATTTTGGGGTAGAAAGTAAGGCCCAATCAAATGATTGGAAATTATACCCATCCACACGTTAAGACTGAAACGTCTCTGTGAACCCTTTATCCTTTTTTTATTGGGATTTCTTTGAGATTTTGGGGCCCAATAATGTGCGTTGTGATAATTAGTTATCCCGTCTTGATCGAATTTCGATTCATCAGTCCACAAGATGCTTCTAAAAAAGGATGGATCTTCCAAATCTGCATTGAGCATAAATCTACAGAAGTCCAGCCTCCTCGCAGGATCTCCTTCTTCGATGACATGTACTGGCGTGTAGTGGTAGGGGTAGAGACCGGCAGTATGCACTGTAAACCACACTTTCCACTGTGAGAGTCCAAGTTCCCGAGCAACAACATTGGTTGACGTAGTCGGATCCTGTCGAAATCGTCGAACTATCTCATTATCTTGCTCTTCATCGTCATCATTAATACGTGGTCTACCCAGGTCTGTTCGTCGCCTTGAAACAGAGCCAGTCTCTCTAAGTCGTCGGTAAACTCCGTCGAAGACACTAATATCCGGTATTCGGCGGCCAGGATAACGTACTATGTATTCTTCACGGGCTCGTAAAGATACACAGTTGCAGTACCCATAACAAATCAAAATATCAGCATATTCTTCGTTCGTAAAGGTCGTCATCTTCAACAGTTCAAAATCAGAAGCACAAATCAAGGTCCAGTTAACAAGCACAGTCACGAATAGGAAGAAACAGTCCAGAAAACAAGCCAAATCGATTAAAAAACCAAGAACACCAAGTATCGCATCTACCACGGACGAATCGCGTAAGCAGACTGACTAAAAAATACACACAATAACAACAAAATAGTTTTTACATGGAATAACTTGTCTCACTCGTACCTGTTTACATTGAAAGATGTCCCGCTCGCACCCATTGCTGGACAATAGGCGCTGCGAGCAACTTAACGTTTGCTACTTGGGCGTCTTTGTTTGAAGTTTTTTCCGAGAATCCTAACAATACCCTAGCATGTTATACCTTATCGGAAAGCTGAAGAACCGTAGATATTTTATAGTACATCTGCAGCACATCTGTCATAGACTTTTTTTAAAATATCTTACAAAGAAAAATAAATTCTTTCAATTTTTTTAATTTTTTATCAATTGACTGTCTACTATGACTCATTTGGTACAGTTACTTGCAGTTTTATGGTTTAAAATAATAAAGCAACTAGTCTACTACACAAAAATAGCAAAAACAAAACAAATTGAAACACAAAACACAAAAGAAGGGGGCAATCGACAAAAAATCTGTAATTTTTATAAAATAAATTCAAAGGCCGATAACTTGAGAACGGTTTAGTTTGGTATATGGGGTTTCCTAGTCAAATCTGTCAGGAATGATGGAAACTACCATCTCTTAAAGGATTTAGGTCGACTTACCCTATAACCCTGTATAATAAGACGCATTTGATTATGCATTACAGACAGCAGACGAGGAAGCCATACAGATGAAACCAATAAAGCAATCCGAGCCTGAGAAGAAACAAGGCTTCAAAAAGTTTATAGCCCTAATGGACTTAGATTTACTCAAAGACTGGTCTTTTCTGAACCTTTTACTGGGTCTCTCGCTATTTTGGAGCGGGGAGCTCCAATTTAGGATGTTGACTCCATTTTTCATAAGCAGTCTGGGGTACAATATGAATGACACGGCGTTTTGCCTGTCCATGACTGCTATCACTGATATTCTGGTGCGGCTGATACTGCCGCCGATATTCGACAGAACTACTATATCCAAGAAGATGATATTCTTCGTGTCATCGTTCTTTTTAGCCGCCACAAGATCTGGTGAGTCAATTTATATTATATGTCTCTAAATATTCACACAAAATATACTGTGGTTTCTGTTTTATGAAAAACAAATAAAATTGTAACAATATGTTTTGGCACTTAGGAGTTAATATTACAAAAATATACTATTTCGTTTTTATTATTTTTTATATCACGAAACAAGCGTACGACGAGCCTGATGTTAAGCCGTTGTCGTAGCCTATAGATGCTTGTGATACCAATGGAATTACTGGCACATTGCCGGCTTGAAAGGGAGAGGGATAGAGGAAAGGAAACGTGGTGTGCAGGTGTTAGGCTTCCGGATCTCTCACTCATCGTACAAACACAGCTATTAGCTACTGTAGAGTGATTTTTTGTGAGAGCGTGTGAATATCTTAGCCGAGTCAGCTATTGTCTACGCAGTGTGGATTCACCACCGTAACTATGATATTAGTAAAACTCTAAGGCCCATATTCATAAATAGATCTCAAGTGTGAGAGCGGTCTTAAGTGCGACACAATAATGACATTTCCAAGATCGCTCTCAGCCTTATTTTTTTTAATCTTCGTTTATTAGGGTTTTTTTCCGAAAGGAAATGTCAACCCTATCGAAACCTTGCGCTAGTTAAACACAGATAAGATCTTACAAATATAGGTAAGAAACAAGACAAACAAAAATAACTTATAGAATCTAAAAGTAACATACGAAACTAAAAAAAAATACAATCCTAAGCCGTAACTAAAAAAAACACTTGAATACACAACTAAGATAAAGTAACAAACAAAATAGGAATTACATCCGAGACTTACCTACTAATTATGTGACAAGTTTTAAGGGGGTCATTCATGAGAAGCTGCAACTCACCTATACATTGCCACTGCCCCATCGGAATGCGGATTATACAATGCGCACTGTACGAAACCCACGTCAAGGGCATTAATCCTAAATCTTTTCATGAGCGTCTCTCTTTCAGACTTGAGATAGATTTATTTATAATGGCTAAAATTGGGATTACATTGATT
Organism: Notodonta ziczac; assembly: GCA_918843915.1. Taxonomy (NCBI): domain Eukaryota; kingdom Metazoa; phylum Arthropoda; class Insecta; order Lepidoptera; family Notodontidae; genus Notodonta; species Notodonta ziczac. The sequence goes on from OU974041.1 coordinate 4,433,396, forward strand.
GATGTATTCCAGTCAGTGATCTAATAGCAGTGAGAGCCGTTTGGTTAAGCACGCGTATTTAGAGCACCAGGTCCTAGGTACAAACCCGGCCTCGGACCTCCGGGTTTTTCCAAATCTATGTGCGGATCATAATTTATATATGATTATCACTTGCTTCCGGTGAAGGAAAACGTCGTGCGGAAACCTGCATGTCTTAGAAAATGTAACTAATTTTCGAAAGACCCTGCACTATTCCAAGGTGGTGGATTACGGCCTCAATCCCCCCCGTAGTGAGGGTAGGCCCGTGCCCAGGAGTGGGACGTCAAAGGGGCTATAGTACATTGTTACATGAGTGGTGAAAGTGACTTATTTTTCCCGAGACGGGGTTTGGTGCCCGAGCGTAGCGAGGGCGCTAATAGTTCGAGGGACAAAATAAGTCTTTCACCCGAGGTAAACACTGTGCTTTTCATTACGAATACAAGGAAAATAAAAATAAAAACAGGAATTGGTTAAATAAATAAACAAGGAAGTATGAACAATACTCTACATCTCGAAAAAAAAATAAAGATCGGATTGCCGCCTATTTTGTTTTTTTTCGTTGGCCGGCCAGCTTCATTATTTAGCCATTATTTTTAATTTTCATCTTTAAATATTTTGCCCAAATCTATGTTATATTAAAGAAATTGTTGAAACTAAATTATAATTAAGTCATTTAAAAATATATATTATTTAATTAATACTTAACTTTATGTTATTTCAATCTTACATCGTGCTGTAATTGAGTGACTGTAGAAAAAGTTTGAACATGGTTCCATAGAAATGTGAAAATGGAACTAGTTTTTTTTTTATAATTTGACAGCTGTCAGTTGAAAGCGATTCTCCCGGGCCGGAAAAGTATTACTTTCAACCCGCTGCTCAGGCAACTTCAGACCTACTTTCAGAGTATGAGTAATGAAAAATTACTTTTGACTGTATTCCAGTGCTGGCCGAGCAGACCGAGTGGGTGCCGTTGATGGTGTGGCTGTCGATCTGCGGGTTCTTCCGCGGCATGTGTCTCAGCAACTTCACGCTCACCATCTCCGAGTACTGTCCGCTGGAGAAGCTGCCCGCCGCCTTCGGCCTGCACATGGTCAGCAAGGGCGTGTTCGTCGTCGCGATCGGACCACTCATCGGTAAATATCTCATGTCCAACTTATGATTCTAACTCAAAATTATGTTAGGTAACGTATCCATACTACGTGACCCGTTCAAGGGGAGGGAGGTCTTCAAAATACCACGCATGGTCACAAGGCCGGGGGGTAGGCTTAGGTTTTTGTCACGTAGTCAATATCCTCTAGGGAAATCTCGCGCTTTTTCGAGCTATATTCAAATATGGCACGCAGCGTTTGCAAAAAATGATTGAAAACCGTATTTATAATTTACTACGTGAAAACTAAGAGGGGAGGGGTTTTGGAATATATTAGTCACCAAGGGGGGAGGGGGGTAAACACTGTAAAAAATGGGTCACATAGTTATGGGTACGTGCCCTTATTATTATGAGGCAGTTTGAGACCCGACACTCCATTCCTGATATAATGAGTGATGGAGCAATTCTCAGGCAGCTTTCATACTAAGTTGGCACTTGCTACTGACCGGGTTTCATTGTACATCATTGATGAACGACTTCATATTATAATGAAAATTTAAAATTGAATATGGATAAAACCATTGACTGTGAATATTCACAGGTGCGATAATAGGGAAAGAGAATTACAATTTCATGAATGAAAAGTAATGCCTCAAGCCCTAGGATTTATGCGGCAGAAAACGAAACCATGAAGTCACTCTGACCTCTTAAAATTGCATAAAAGAGAGACAAAACCGATATTTCTACACATTTTGTCCTGTCCACTCGCTGTGCTAAGACCTTTTCGTCGCTTTTTGCCGCGTGTCACTCTCATAATTTGCTGTTCACTGCGACATGCTATAACACAATCACACACAAAAATAATTAATATTTCGTTTTCAGGTTACGTGAGAGACTACACAGGTAGCTTTGCAATGTGTATTCACGTACAGAACGCGCTCATAATGTCGTGTGTTCTCGTGTGGGGCATAGAATACGCGCTGGCGTTCACGCGACGCAGGAAGGTCGTTCAGATTTAACGACTTGCCCACGCGCCTGTACTTATGTAGTACATTTTATATTTAGACATGATTTACAATTTGTTTAAATGCTTCTCTATTATAACCGAGTATACTTGTATGTAAGCAACGCCAAATAATTCTAGTTGTGACGCTAAATGTAGCATTTACGTGAAACGTACACTCGGTGCGGTGGATATATTCGCAACTGTTCAACTACCCCCATTTTATAAATCGTTAAAAATAATCTCAATGTTACTTAATATCGGAATCATATCACATAGAATATATCTGCCGTACTGGAAATTCGTAACTGGTGAAATTTACTATACAAAATTAATCTTAATGGGCGTCAATACACGGTTTAAGTTGCTAAGACCACCTCTAAATGCATCGGGTATGCTTAAGCGCTGTACTAATTGAACGTGATTAGCCGATCTTCGTTTATTCCGGCGATATTTTATCGATCATTGCATCGTTAATTCGCGCAACGATCGCGCACTCGCTTTCTATTAAGACAACGCTTTATACAACGGAAAGATGACGACGGGATAATGTATCCAATGACGTATGATATAAGAATTATAATCTTCCAAATACGTGTCAAAGCTTAGTTGTTAATCGCTAGCGCCAGTGAGAAAGTAGAACGTCTCTAGTAGTTAACTTTATAGTTACATAGTAACTTTTAGATATTGACTTTTAATGACAAATATTTTTAGATGGCTGTTTGTTGTTTCGGAAAGTTTTGTGGGTGTGTATTTTTTAGAAAATATTAATTTATATAACGTAGTTATAAGCAGTCTATATATTATAGACACGGGACTTAATAATACTTTAGGAGACTTCCACGATATATTTGATATGGATATTTAACGACAGGAATTAAAGCCAGCGCATACCTTCTTTGTGGCCCAATCTGTAAGGACTGCGTTGGCTCTCAACGACACGATACACAATTATAACTATTAAAAAAAAAACTATACCAATACTAATAAGAACTTATAATCTCTTTTGAGGTATTTACTTTGTTGAAAGTGCGTGTCGTGTTGAACCTTGTAACAATGACTCCTACACAATAATTCTATGACGCTTTATTGTAATTTATTTTTCATTACTCATACTCTGAAAGTAGGTCTGAAGTTGCCTGAGAAGCGGGTTGAAAGTAATACTTTTCAGGCCCGGGAGTTTCGCTTTCAACTGACAGCTGTCAAATTATAAAAAAAAAACTACGTCCATTTTCACATTTCTATGGAACCATGTTCAAACTTTTTCTACAGTCACTCAATTACAGCACGATGTAAAATTGAAATAACATAAAGTTAAGTATTAATTCAAGAATATATTTTTTTTAAATGACATAATTATAATTTAGTTTCAACAATTTCTTTAAAATAACATAGATTTGGGCAAAATATTTAAAGATGAAAATGAAAAATAATGGCTAAATAATGAAGTTGGCCGGCCAACGAAAAAAAAACAAAATAGGCGGCAATCCGATTTTTTTTTTCGAGTTGTATAGTATTGTTTATACTTCCTTGTAGTATTTCTTTAGCCAATTCCTGTTTTTATTTTTATTTTCCTTGTATTCGTAATGAAAAGCACAGTGTTTACCTCGGGTGAAAGATTTATTTTGTCCCTCGAACTATTAGCGCCCTCGCTACGCTCGGGCGCCAAACCCCGTCTCGGGACAAAATAAGTAACTTTCACCACTCATGTAACAATGTACTATTGTAACGAGCTGATACAGCAATCAACTAATCTCTATTATGTTAGTAAAATATTTTTCATTACTCATACTCTGAAAGTAGGTCTGAAGTTGCCTGAGAAGCGGGTTGAAAGTAATACTTTTCAGGCCCGGGAGTTTCGCTTTCAACTGACAGCTGTCAAATTATTAAAAAAAAACTAGTTCCATTTTCACATTTCTATGGAACCATGTTCAAACTTTTTCTACAGTCACTCAATTACAGCACGATGTAAAATTGAAATAACATAAAGTTAATGCAAGAATAATTTTTTTTAAATGACTTAATAGCAGCGATAGCCGATTGGTTAAAGCACGCGCCTTGCGGGCACCAGGTCTTGGGTTCAAATCCCGGCTCGCACCTCTGGATTTTTCGAAATCTATGTGCGTATCATAATTTCTACATGATTATCACTTGCTTACGGTGAAGGAAAACATCGTGAGGAAACCTGCATGTCTTAGAAGATCTAACCAATTTTCGAAAGACATGTGAAATCCACCAACCCGCACTGGGCCAGCGTGGTGGATTATGGCCTGAATCCTCCTCGTGTTGAGGGGAGGCCCGTGCCCAGGAGTGGGACGTTAAAAGGGCTAAATTATTATATTATTATTATTATATGGAACCATGTTCAAACTTTTTCTACAGTCACTCAATTACAGCACGATGTAAAATTGAAATAACATAAAGTTAATGCAAGAATAAATTATTTTAAATGACTTAATTATAATTTAGTTTCAACAATTTCTTTAAAATAACATAGATTTGGGCAAAATATTTTAAGATGAAAATGAAAAATAATGGCTAAATAATGAAGTTGGCCGGCCAACGAAAAAAAAAAACAAAATAGGCGGCAATCCGATTTTTTTTTTCGAGTTGTAGAGTATTGTTTATACTTCCTTGTATTATTTCTTTAGCCAATTCCTGTTTTTATTTTTATTTTCCTTGTATTCGTAATGAAAAGCACAGTGTATACCTCGGGTGAAAGACTTATTTTGTCCCTCGAACTATTAGCGCCCTCGCTACGCTCGGGCGCCAAACCCCGTCTCGGGACAAAATAAGTAACTTTCACCACTCATGTAACAATGTACTATTAAATTGAACTTTACCCGGTAACCAAAAAGCTCGTTGATCTGAATGAAATTTTAGCTGAAACACACGTTTATTTTTGTTTGAATTTCGTTGTTACGCTTGTGATTCGGCACTATGCACGAATTTACTAAGCATGCATGTTCGGTGCATATCCGTCACCTCCATAGCATATTATTAAAAAAAACAATCCCACTTAGCGAGATATTTTACAAATTATTTGATTTGAGTACACCTCTTCTATAATAGACCGGTTTATTATTAATGATTTACAACACACGGTTTATGTATGAAAAAATCGGACGCTCTAGACCTAAATTTTTTTTTATATTGAACATCTGCTGTATATCATAAATTAAATTACACTACTGGCCACGTTGGATTGTTGGAAACTTGCGCACGAACACAGTGTAATATGTATGTTGTTATATCTCCTATGTGATGTGATGTGATGTGATCCGACCGATTTCGGTCATGGCGACAACTTCAACTCCTTTGCAAGATTTGTCGGTCGTGCGCTCGCATGTGACTATTTCCTATGACCACTTCTATGACTAGTCGTTGACGTGATAAGTACAACAGCCGTAGTGTATTCTCTATAGTGATAAGACATCCAGAAGAATCTAATTATTAGTTTAATACATTGCTTTTTTTAGGACTTTCATTATCATTTATAGTTTCGATAACCTTTTGTGTTGAGCCCATATATCCCTATTGTTTTTTATTTATTTATTAATGCCAATATTTGTAGGCATAAAATCATTCATAACCCACCATGACAGACACTGACAGACTGACGGCACAATCGCTATTTAACTGAATTCAAATGATACTAAATAATGGGACACAATTTTCTTATTAAGTACTCGACTTAATTATATTAAGGTGGTTTGTTATGTATTAGCTCAGCTTCCATTGTTTGTCTTCCAAGAAATTAAATAAGGGTTCCATACTTGAAGTATGCAATCATATTTAGAAGTAGAAGGCTTGGGTCCCAAGGCCACGCGCGTCGAGCCCTGTACGCAAGGAAATCCCGCCCACCAGACCGCTATTCCATGTTGTATGTCTACTAAGGGCCTGTGTACACCACGTTTTTTAAACGCGCCGTCGACGCGCTTTTATCCTACAAAAGTCTACAGTCTAAAGTCGTCAGGCTGCATCTGACTCGCGTGCGTATTCCGTCTGTATAGTTAAAAACGCGCGTCGACGGCGCGTTTGAAAAACGTGGTGTGCATAGGCCCTAAGGAGCTTGTGAACTTCCCGACTCACGACAGACAGGCCTTGGGATTTTAGGGCTCGTTTTTCTAAATCGATCTCAATTCTGAGAGCGATCTTGCAAATGTCATTCTTATGTCATGCCAGTACAGAATGGCATGTCAAAAGTGTGCTCAAGATCGTTCTCAGACTTAATATCGATTTATGTATCATATATGAGAAAGTCATACAATTTCCTAGATAAGTACATATAATTTGGCGGAGAAGTCTTATTTCTTTTTAGGTACGGAGCCCCAAAATATAATGAATATGAATAGGTAGGTACTTAATGCAGTAATCTGCGCTTTCTATGTGTGATTTTCATTGACCAAATATTTTGTACTTACTAAAATATTAAATACTTGATAAAAGTGTAGTACTTTACTAATAAGGTCTTCAGCAATTATTGTTATACTTAGTTATAATACTTGGTATCATTCGACAGAGACAGGCGACAGACAGAATCTAAATTACTAATGAGACCCTTCCACGCCGTTATCTACGTAAGGGCCTATGCACACCACGTTTTTTAAACGCGCCGTCGATGCGCGTTTGCAGCGATACAGACGCGATACACACGCGAGTCAGACGCAGCCTGTAGAACTTTTCACATCTGGCCGCGTTTTTGAAACGCGCCGTCGACGTGCGTGTGTATCGATACAAACGACAACAAACTGCTCTGTAGGAAAAAACGTGGTGTGCATAGGCCCTAAGAATACAGATAGATGATAATATATGTAATACTAGTGTCTGCCCGCGACTTCGTCCGCGTAGACTTAAGTAAAGTATTCTAAGTGTTAACCCAGATTATAAACTATCTATGTTCCAATTTTCATCCAAATCCGTTCAGTAGTTTTTGCGTGCAAGAGTAACAAACATACATCTACACTCACAAACTTTCGCATTTATAATATTAGTAGGATAAACCGCTCGCTGTCGCTTAGCGACCACAGTCTTCTTTGTCAGTCGCTGTAGCGGTGTGTAATATGAACGCCAATGAAAACGTCTGTTGTATTTTATAATTGAATCAATTTTTGAAACCTATGTGCCAAGTGTACAAACGAAACGTAACTTTAATGTTAATGTAATCATGTACTTATATTATAACGTTAAACATACATGCATATATCAATTATTGGAAGCTTAATTTATATCAACGCATTTATATACATATTGTGTCTACAAAACGTAATTTACTCGTGTGTATTTTTCGAAACACAGATTTAGATATTTGAATAATTATACTTTTCTTTGTTTAAACTTTGTAAGAATCGGGAAATCAACGTGTCGACTAAAAGTGTGTTATTAATTATTTGAAAGCAGTGCAAAGCGTTTCGTGCGAATCGTTGATTTTGATTTTTATACTTGGTTTTCCATCGTACCTAGTCTATAGGATTCTGTGGTAAGAGGTAACCGAGCGCTTGATAGCAAAAGAAAATCAATAGTGCCCGGGTACCGTAGCTTAACGGCAGCTTATAATAATATGATTCATGGCAAAAATTTAGGCTGCTGAGAGGCTTTGCACACCATGTTCTTTTAATGCGCTGACGACGCATGTTGTGATCTCAGCACGTGATTCTCGCGTTTGTAGCGATGCAAACGCGCTGAAAGCCGCCGCCATTTAAGATTTATGACATTACTAGCTGAGCCCGCGACTTCGTCCGCGTGGAATTTAACTTAACAAAAACGCCCGCTCCCGCGTTCTAAGCCCGCGCGACAGGACCCATTTTTTAATTTTTCTTAAATTAAAGTAGCCTAAGTTACTCCTTAAAACATCAGCTATCTGCCAGTGAAAGTCCCGTCAAAATCGGTTCAGCCGATTCGGAGATTACCCGGAAGAAACACATAGACAGACAGACACATTTTTTTTTTTTAAATCGCGTTTTTGTTATATTTGTCGTATGTACTTTCATATGTATTTAGTGAAAAGGTGTTATTTTGATATTACAAACACACACTCCAATTTTATTTATTTGTATAGATTACGATGGCGTCTCTCGAGACAACCCTCCTTACGCTAGCCTCACCCCGCGTTTGTATAGATACAACACGCGATTGAACCGCGTTTCAATTATAGATACAAACTCGTTCAATCTGCTAATAATACGCGTTGACAACGCGCATAGAACGCGCTCATCAAAAACGAGCATCGTCGGCGCATTAAAAAAACGAGGTGTGTGAAGGCCCTTATTTTATATTGGGATCAAAGATGAGATATTTTTAATAGGAATCATTAGTCAGGTATTTACATGTGTGTGATATCCAGGAGAATCAAATTATAATGTTTTACGAAGGCAAATATCACGACAGTAAATTAATTTATTTAATTAACTACTAATAACTTCAAAATCTACCGTCTACCATGCATCTGTTTTATTATTTTTTATTGAATGATCGGAATTGTAAGTATTTTTTATGTAAACCAGTTTCGGTTCAAAACCATGACAAATCTCTTTTATTATTTTATGTTCTTGTTATCATGTTGTAGGGGAATTAGATACGTGTTCCAACCATGTACTAGAATTAAAATAAAATAAAAACTGTGGCTTAATAGAGTAATTATGTCTATATCAACTTATTCGCTACGGATAATAAAAAAACTTATCAATGGTAGTTTTGTTGATTTATTATGAAATTTAGGCAGATGATCGAACGAGCGTGATTTTATGAGTTGTGAGTTCATTCGATCATCTTTCGGTTTGCGCCACACGATGACGCGAAATCAATCCGAAGATAATGGCACTTAAAATTGCCGAATTATGCTCGTTTGGGCTCACCTTTATGGTAGCTGTAAACGGAACTATATACCTTATCCGTGTTATTATTATAAAAGACAAACACGTGATAAACACGAATTGGTAGGTAACTTTTTATATCATAATACCGTTTAAGATTGCATCTTCAAGTATTTTCTTTCTGTGCATAAGCGTGCGTTATAAAAAAATGGCGCGAGTGTTTTTGCACAAAATTCGTTTACAAGTTGGACAGACAAACATGTGACTATGCAGTAACGTTTCTAGCCACCTTAAAGTGATATTGTTGTTGACCTTTGTTATAACATTCGTTGAATCTTTTGTTTTAGGTGTCTGTCCATTGAATCTGATCATGGCGACCGCTTGGCGTAGGTAGTATTCAAAGAGTAAGCTGCCCGGCTCACTGCATCGAAAGGCTATGCGTTTGATGCCCGCCTAGGAAAATTTCGGAAATGATTTTTTGTCATGTGCCCTGATCTGGGTGTTACTGGGATCGCTACCATTCCAAGTACCCATAGTACAAGCGCTGCTTCGTTTGGGACCATACACTTGTGCCCTAATTGATAAACGTGGGTGAGCGGTTGTATAGTTACACCATACTTTGTCTTCTTCCTTCGAATGACAAAAAGTGATAATTCGGTGTGTAACTATTCTCCCGCTACATCAAGTTTATTAATAAGGAGGTTGGTGTGTTAGTCTGGGGATAATTATTTATGAAATTTTAAAAATAAATTAATGTATGGTCCCAAACTAAGCAACGCTTGTACTATGGGTACCGTACAATGGACTGGGACGATCCCAGTCACACCCAGACTAGGGCAAATAGCTAAAAGGCCATTTCCGAAATTTGCCCCGGCGGGATTCAAACCCGCAACTATCATGTGCAGTGAGCCGAGCGGCCTACGCTCGAACCACTGCGCCTAGCGGTCGTCAAATTGTGTTGCGACAATGGACAGGCATTTGTTAATTGAAGAGTTATGGTGCGCGACTTAGCCCGTAGGTAAATAATACATATACCTTAACAGTAACATAATCTTAAAACATTGTAAACCATTTTATAAAAGAATGAGAATATTATTATCGTTTCAGTAAAAGGTGGTTACCGAGTGGCGTTGTTTTATTTGAAAAATATTTCCAAATTAGTTCTAAACATGAAACAAGTTAGACAGGTTTTATGAACATTTGGCGCAGCTAATTGTAGGTAGGTATACCTATTACAATCGAGTTTACATTTTTTATTTATACTAATAATAATCGAGACATGTCCCGATCATTTAGAATGGTCATCGAGACATTTAGAAATGCTCAAGAGGCAAGTAATTAAAGCAAAATAACGATTGTCTTAGGCGATTGGTGACAAACAGCCGCCCCATGCCGCACGCTAGCGTTAACAGTAGGCACATATATGTATAATCGGAACGGATTAACTTATTTTTATTGGTTTCCCAGTTCACGCTTCATAGATCGCCTTATTCACAGTAACTTGATACTTTTCATTTTTCCTACAGAGACGGACATACGATATAGATTACCATTAATGAAGTAAAACCTTTTATATTTAAAAACAATTTCCCCGTCCCGGACTGAAGCATTCTAAAAGTTAGTACCTAGGTAGGTAAGTAGATAATATCTACCTTCTATGCCACGGCCAACGAGAAGCGATATGAATTAGTTTTTAACATTTCCCCTGCATTTATTTCTAAAAGACATTACCGTTTCCGGTGCATAATTACCTTACCAATTAATAAAATCGCCGCCAGAAGTTGGCGAGCTCGCCGGTTACCGACCAGAACTCGAACATTATTACTATTTCCTATCGCTTTATACATAGGTTCTATCGTGGTACAAGTACAAGTTCAAATTAAAATCGTTTATTTTGTTTAGGCCTACGGGGGCACTGAAAAATTGTCAATTTACATTTATATTTTTTTCTTAAATCATCAACCGGATCGGAACGCAACCTCGACTGAGAAGATCCGGCTAAAAACTCAGCTTGTCTTTTTACATTTTGTATTTCTTTTTTTATCGCCAGTTACTTCTCTAATTAATAATTACAAAGTAGATATTAAGTAATATAAATATAATAACTCCAGTGTGTTGCCATAAGAGACGCCATTCAAACTATCACTTTCAAACACACTAATAGGTGGTAGGTTCGACCAAATAAGGTCAGCAGAACACCTTAACCCTTGAGAGACTGGATAAAACCTATGCCTTAAATATTATTAAGAAGCATAGAATAACACAGGCTATACAATAGTTAACGCACCTAATCGTGCGTCGCCGACGCGGAACCTGCTTGTAAGCTTATGCTTGTAAACTCATGTTGTCATGCAAATAGTGGTCGAGCGAACTATCGCACCTATTATTACAAAAAAAATCTTCAGTGCAAAACTGCAAACCGACAATCAGCTTTATCAGATAGCTATTGTAGAAAACTAAACACTTAATTAAGTACAGTTTAATACATCGGTCCGTTTGCTCAATGAAATACCTACTACCTCAGATTAAAGAATACGCAGATGGAGCAAACGCAACAAACGATGTGAAGCCGCATAGCATTAAATGTGTGCGTGACAACTAGGAGCGGCACTGTAGGGACACGTACATCTGTGTGCGTGTAAAGTTGCCAGATATTGGGGAACGAACTCCCATAATTTTTCCGATTGTTCTCAGTAGTACTAATGTTACAAATTGGAAATGGTCTTTCGCAATTTAAGTACTTAAGTAGTAGGTATTTGAACAGAATAATGCTAATAAAATAAAATAAACTTAGTTAGTATTTTTTTTGCAAATATATATTTGAAGATCTCTGCATTATTACTCAAGAACATTATTAGGTACATTAAATTGAAAAATGTTATTAATTTAAAATATTTATTACCAATTAAAAGTTACACACATAACATATTAGTTCTATTCTTTTTTCTAACTAGAAGAGGTAGTTACATAGACGAGGCACTTATTATTTCTTGATAAGGTTTGCAGTTAAGGACGTGCGCAACTTGCCTGCGTATTCCCGAAAAATACGAAGGTATTTCATATCGGTTTCATGGGACAAATTTATTTTCATTTCCGTTTATCGGTATAACTTGTACTTCGGTTGATTCGGTGGCCTAAACTGTCTATGGAAATGTTAAAAATTTGGGACGTAGGATAACTAGAGTCTTAAATAAAGATATAATATTATATATATACATAAATGCTATAATAAAGTTGATTGCACTGAAATTATTAACAATTTATATTATATTATTCCCAGAACTGTACATCAACGTAAAGCAAGGGCGCGCAGGCTATTCGCTATTGGAACCTGTAGGACCAATGCGGGCGTGCGCGCTCCTCTGCGTAGACTCGTTGAAAATTATAATAACCGATTCGAGGAAATTGATATATTTGTTCTGTCTGCATATAAATTTAAAAAGAGAGTTATTGAGTTGCTCAGTGGTGAGGAAGATGAAGCCAACTGAGCGGCTCACTCGCTCACTTATTCCTTTATTATTATATTATTAATATTACTCTGTTTTCCTCTTTTGTATGTTTTCATTATGCACTATTTATTTTTATTACCTATTGTTTTGCTTTCCCAATTCTGACGTGCGCTTGACTATCTATTTGTTTTTAATATAACTTTAAACTACCTAACGCAACTGTCTACCCTATTTAACACAGTGTGTGCTACCTGAGGAAAATGTAGTTGATTGTGCATTTCTGTATCCTGTACTTAACTAAAACTGTGTTTCAACTGCCATAATGTACAATTGTTTGTTTTCCCAAATAAATAAAATAAATTATTTCCATATATAAATGTATAAATTAATTATCTTTCTTCACCCCATGCACATTTCCCTAATTCAAGGAAACTTATTTCGATGTAAATTGGCAACACCAACCAATTACTATCAAAATTTTGTGTTCCGAGTGAGCGATATCAAATTGTGGGTAAATAAATTACAAAACTATAAAATAAACAATAGTTACCTGTGGAAAGATATGCCATCTGTTTTTATTTGTTTTTGTGAACAACTTTTACACTTTTTAATTACGCAAGACGGCATTTTCAAAATAAAACAACTAACCACCTTTGACGTGTAAGCGCTGTGACGCGAAGTTCAGTACTGACGCGAGATTGTATTCGCTTTGTAAATTGTATTTGCTTTGGTGGACACACTTTTGTGTTCTAGGCGCGTCATCTGCGTATTCTTTAATCTGAGCCTACTACACTACAAAAGTTATTGTCAGGATAGACACAGTGAGGCAAAGACGTGCGCGCTACTAACATGCAGCCTCCGCCGTCGTAACTCTCAGCCAAAGTTTTATAAATAAAAACGTTAGTTAAAAATAATTAAAAATTAAGTGTTCATAAAAATGGATGAAGTTTTCGCACACATTGACGGTGATAAGGGCAAAAGCAAGAAGGGACTGATGCCCCCTGACGGCGGCTGGGGCTACGTTGTCGCTGTTGGTGTCGGGTTTACATTTGTAAGTTAATTCTCTGTGTGACCCTCAGACGAAAATAATAGCGTAGATCTTATTGATAAGACAGACATTTTCTTAGATTAGCTCCTGAGCATATATTTACATTTTACACGACGCAATACAGCATAAATACCTACAATTATTAATTTGAATGTGACTAGACGAATGCTCTTGATCGCGGATCGCGAAAAGATATCAGCGAATCTTATTTTTTTATTTATTTGTACTCAGGCAACGCAGGCCCATAGAATCTTATGAATTAAGTATCTGGATTGATGCTAATTGGTATTAGGTATTTTTGCTGACTTCATCCACCGGTTGCACGCACTCCGTCTACGCCATTATTTTCTTCTGAGATGTCACTACTCAAATTAGGAACTAAACCCATCACAGTCCTGTAGGTAAGCTAGGATGATGAACAATAGACAAATTGTCTTAAAACCTGGACGTACTTACTTATTTTTTCGTCACTTCCTGCCCCTTGGAAAAGGTAGTTGGTCGTCATCCTACCGTACAAACTTTTCGATGCATGTATCTATATAGTCTATATTCAGTGTAAGCCGTAATTTCATTAGGTAATTAAACCTTATGTGACAAGCTTGGCCTATATTATTCGACTAGTAACGAGTACCTAGTTATTCATTTTTATAGGCAGACTTAATCCTCCTTAATGCTTCCTATAATTAAGTAGGTACTTTACTTAAATTCATAAGTAGGTATCGTTATAATTTTTCACCACGCGTATACGAATAAAATTACCTACCTGGGTATACATCTCGATTTTTTTAAACATTATGCAGACAATATTTTTAAGTCTCATTTGAATTATACTTTAGATCATGGGTTTCTAGCTTTCAGGAGTTTTATATTTTTTTCATGGTGATCTGGTTCTATAGCATACCTATAGATATACATGTTATGAAGTTTTATTCGGATTGTCGAACGCTCGTCTTGGAATCGAGGAGGTGCAGGTTCGAATCCCGGAAGGCACCTTGATTTTCGGAATTAAGTGCGAGTAATACATAAGTAATTAGTGATTGTCAAATTGATTTGCTAACCGATGAAGCGGCCTTCGTGAGGCAACTTGCAATCTGGACCAAGCTCACCGGTTCTCGAAAAATAATGAAACTTGCATTAACAAAGTATTAGGTTGTTAGTTACCCATATATGTTGTTTCTAAGACTAGGCCATATGGGTATGGACCGAATTCCCTTCGCATAGGGGGATACCTTTGCCGAGATTTGCAAATACCACTACGAGCTGGAAACAATAAGAAAATAAATAGGTAGAATAGAATAGAATAACTCTTTATTGTACCTACACCAGAGTTTGAATTTGTCATTAAGTAACATAATACCTAATTCAGATACAGTAGTGCACATTTGGCGGTCTTATCGCAGTCTTATGGATGGATATGAAACCTATGGACTAGTGAATTTCATTACACCAAATAAAAAAAAACAAGTGCTTACTTTAACAACTATTCCTGAGTATATGGGTGGTCTAAATCGCTGTCAACACCATAACTGACCTCATTATTTCAACCCGTGACCGTAATGATATATACATACAAGGCTGAGCGTCAATACTTCACACGTAGATCAGAGTCTTTAACGGGGCGCTTTCCAAGTCATGTCTGTAGGTATATTTTATTGCGTAATAATATGTACTATAAGGTCGTCTACTATAAGGTACGTATTACGATGTCCACCAGGAACAAATTTTTAAAATTAACTTTAGAATTGGAAACATGCAGACTTTAAAAGTTTTGAAAGCTTACTAGCTAGTACAAAGCCTACCATAAAGTTATAACCTGAGTGTGTCAGCAAGCTTCAATAGCGAATATCTTGGTAGGTATATATTTAGTATCAACAATTGTGTTCGACATTTCATTTATGTAAAAAAGTTAAAGTATACTAAATTCAATGTTAGTTATCACGCATTTTTATGTATGTCTAATGCATTTTAGATCATTAAAATTTCATGGATTTCCGACCGAAAGTAAGGTCAAAGAAGTTCATCCAAACCACACTGGGTTAAACTAGTTCAGCTTAACAAAAAAAAACTGAATAATACATAAGCATCTACACCACATCCAATAAGAAGCGATACGTAATGGTAATGTCCGCGTTCTAATCGGTCACTCTCCTCGGTGTCGCCGTCATTGCGGCAACCATCTTATACCTTCATAAATTCATGTTTAATTATGTCTTGGTAACCGTTATTATAATTGACAAAGAATGAAGACCGTTAAAAATCACTTTATATTTTAACAAAATAATCGGTTCATTTTCGTATCGCTTCTCGTTGGCCGTTGCATAGATAACTCAGTTAAAAACCATTAGGAATGCAGAATACATAATTAATCGGTCCGTCTGTTTTATTCAGATCTGTTATCACAGATTGTTAGTATTATAGATATTGTGTCAGAAAGACGTGTTCTTAAAATATGTAATTCTCGCAGCGCCATTTGATTATAAAAGATTTTAATAATAAAATATCCGAACACAAGTTCAAAACACCCGCGATAAAAAAGTGCTGTAAGTACGGAACCGTAAGCATGGATGAGGTTTACGCGCATATCGATGGTGAAAAGCATAAAAGCAAGAAGGGGTCGATACCCCCTGACGGTGGTTGGGGATACTTTGTGGCTGTGGGTGTTGGATTTACAACTGTAAGTACATATACATAAGTGAAATACATTATGTTATGTCTACTCCTTGTAAATATTATTTAGTTGCAACAGTCGATTAAAAATAAATAAAAGTAAAGTGACAAGCCCGCTGAGTTTCTTGCCGGATCTTCTCAGACGAGGTCGCGGTCCGATCCGGTTGTAGATATAAGAAAAAATATGTAAAATTGACAATTTGTAAGTGCCCCCGTAAGCCTTAACAAAATAGGGAATTCAATTATATGAAATTGTGTAATTTGCTTTCTTGTGACTGTTCAGCGGTGTTTGTGGTCACTGAAATAGTCTCAGTAAACTGCCTACCATCCACTTTCATCATCATCTGATTAAACCGGAATTTAGGCGCCGAAAATCCGTGATAAAACAATGTGACCTAGTCGTGTTTGGGCTTAGTGGAATTGCCATGAGGTGAGATGCATTCTGGCTATAAATGCCATATATTGGTATATGTGGCCTTGATTGTCAGTATCCCTTGGTGTTCCCATAACAATTTCATTAAAATCGGTTCAATAGTTTGAAAGATATTGATTATTTACGGTTACCAGCAATTCAATAAGTAGTGTACCACTAAAAATCGTGAAAAAATTAATAAAAAAAAATTGAACCGACTTCAAAAACCTAGATGCACTAAAAGCTAGAAATAATAAGGTTTACAATTTCTTTAATTTGGAGTCGGTGCCAATTCAAGTAAGTAGGTAGGACTACCTAGTCCTACCTAGGTTAGGTACCTAAGTAGTCCTAACGTAGGTAGTGTAAAAATTGTGGCACCGACTCTAAATACAATCCTACTTATAATATCCTGCTAATATTATAAATGCGAAAGTTTGTGAGTGTGGATGTATGTTTGTTACTCTTTCACGCAAAATCTACTGAACGGATTTGGATGAAATTTGGAACACAGGTAGTTTATAACCGGGAATAATACATAGGATACTTTTTATCCCGATAATCCCGAAAATTTGTTACGTTAAATACTACGCGGACGAAGTCGCGGGCGCTGCTAGTATATTCTGCATCTAGGGTTTTGAAGTCGGTTCAATTTTTTACAATAATAAGACGAACGCTTGGCGCAGTAGTTCGAGCGTAGGCCGCTCGGCACATGGTGGTCGCGGGTTTGATTCCCGCCGGGGCAAATTTCGGAAATGGCCTTTTCGTAATTTACCCTGGTCTGGGTGTCACTGGGATCGCCCCCAGTCCATTGTTCGGTACCCATAGTACAAGCTTTGCTTAGTTTGGGACCGTACAGTTGGTGCGTCTGTCTGGCGATTATATGATTAGTACATATTATTATTAAAAAAACCAGCTTTTTATCGGTCATAGTTCAAAAGAACGTTTTATTGACGCCCTGTATAATGTATAATGTAGGTCGCAATGATATACAAATAATAATATGTTGTTATTTATATTGTATCATAAAATTTTATTGGACGTTCGTATTCGTATCATTCCGGTTCAGGAACATTTTAATTATTTTTATAAATGGGTACTAAATAATACATGTTTGTAGGTACTTCCTTTATATAATTGAAGACTTATAATTAAAAAAGTTTTGCCCGTGACTTCGTGCGGGTGGACCACGGTACCTACGGAATTTACATACCTACAATATTCCATCCCCTATTTAACCCCTTCAAGTTGTATTACACATAAATAGGTGCCTATGTGTGTTCTTCTTCAAGGTCTAATCTATCTCTTTAACAAAATTCATCGAAATAGGTTCAGCGGCTTAGGCATGAAATTGCAACAAACATATGGACAGACAGAGTTATTTATGTATGACACTGTCACTGTCACAGACACTCCCCTAAATCAAGCATCGCCATTTTAATGATCGCGTAGGGTGACTGGTAGTGGTAGATTAAGTGGGCGATCGCAAAAATGTTGACACGGTAGAAAGCCGTCTTAGCCTGAAGGGATATTTTACAAACCAGTGTCTTGGTGTACCAAATCCTTATACTCACTATAGTGAGTATAAAGATTTATACCTAAATATTATAGCATTATTATACCTCAATACGGATCTTATACTTATAAGTTATAACTTAAATTATACATACGGCAACATTTAGACACTTAATAAGAATCAGTGTCTGGTTTTTATGACGTCAAGTGTTTACATCTATACAAATAAATAAAATTGGAGTGTCTGTTTGTAATATCAAAATAACACCTTTTTACTAAATGCATATGAAAGTACATACAACACCTATACCAAAAACGCGATTAAAAAAATTTTTGTCTGTCTGTCTGTCTGTGTGTTTGTTCCGGGTAATCTCCGAAACGGCTGGACCGATTTTGACGGGACTTTCACTGGCTGATAGCTGATGTTATAAGGAGTAACTTAGGCTACTTTTATTTTACAAAAACAATTAGGGTTCCGCGTAAAAAAATAAAAACACATGAAATCAAAGAGTATCTCCGAAAAGGCTGGACCGATTTTGACGGGACTTTCACTGGTAGATAGCTGATGCTATAAGCAGTAACTTAGACTACTTTTATTTTAGAAAAACTTAATATAAAAAAATGGGTCCTGCCGCGCGGGCTCAGAATGCGGGAGCGGGCGTTTTTGTTAAGTTAAATTCCACGCGGACGAAGTCGCGGGCTCAGCTAGTATTACTTATAATATCAAATCATCTGGTAATTTTATACTTCTTATGATTATTTCTAAGGTAAGTAATTAATTTGCTTAGATAAAACACTAATGGGTTGGTTTGAGTTGAGTTGAGTTACATTCAAGGGCATGAACTAAGAGTGACCGTCCACCGCATCGGATCATGCTTTGCCATAGCAATATAAGGATTCCTAGATTCCTACCGTCCAATAGCTGCACCCAGATAAGCTCAAATTGATAGAAAATTAAGATATATATAATAATATAATAATAATAATAAAATATCGTTCAATAAGTAGGTAAGTTTCTAATAAATATAAAATACTTAAATAAATATCGCCAGACTGACACACCAACTGGATGGTCCCAAACTAAGCAATGCTTGTACTATGGGTACCGTACAATGGTCTGGGGGCGATCCCAGTGACAAAGATGACAGCTAAGGTGATTGTTATGATAAAATACACGCTTCAATTTATTCAAATTAAAGCTAAAACTAAAAAAATAGTTTCCAAACTTGTTCAACGGATGACAACGTGATGTCCTAGCTAGGTAGGTACTTCACGTGATATTTGCTTTAAACGAGAATATTTATTTACTTACCTAAATGGAGATTGTATAATATTAAGAACAGAATAATATTATGTAATAAGTACCTAACTCTTATTTTATAATTCTTAAGTTTGATTCATTAAGTAAATAAATAATTGCACTTCTAAAAGTGGCTACCTTTGTTTTGTGTTAAGTATAATCTAATTTATAAATACTTAATTCCTTTGTTTGGTACTAGTGCTCACCAAGCAAAAATAAACGTTGTTGGTAACTAAATAGGTACCTCTAAATAGGTATCAAGAAAATAATCATAAATTATTATTTCGTCGTACCTATCAAAATTGTATCACAGCAAATAGTGTCGTTTAAGAAGACGGAGTCATAAAATATATATATATATTTTATACCTGAATGATAAGATACTGTTTTTGATAAGATCACTCGCGCGCCCGTCTGTCTACCACAAATATACCTACAAGTACCTAAGTATACTAGTCTCAAAAGTCCAAAATAATAATTAAGGTGCAATAGGCACAGTAACTGATATGTACAGATTATAAGCGACTAATCTTATTTTCTGAGTTACTTTGAACATTTGTCACAATATCCGAGTGGCGACCTCAGAGCACATCTCATCATCATCATCATCATCATCATCATCATCATCATCAGCCTATGCTTGTCCACTGCTGGACATAGGCCTCCTCTAATGAGCGCCATAGCGCCCTGTCTTCAGCTTGCCGAGAGCGCAGAGCACATCTAATGGCCTAAAAACAGTTAAAAGTTCATTGAATTGTCCCATCCATGATTATTAAAAAGCTGTAACGATTTTGCATAGGCAGTCGGTATGTTACGACGGGATTAAAATACTAAAAAAAAGTAAAATTTTGTTTTTTTGTTTTTTACGATTTGATGCTATGCCCGATATTTATCCCTACGCAGAGTATTATAAGCAAATCATTTAGGTGTTTCACTTCTTAATCCCTCTACATATTTAAATTGATTAAAGATGAATTATAACCAAAAAAAGTACAGATAGAGTGTAATCAAGCCTAACTCGCAAAAAAGTATGCCGGATTCGGCCACATTATTTCGGCCACCTTAGGTATGTTAAATATTCTAATTAATTAATATTAAAAAATAACTAGAGGTAGATACCCAGTATAATATTAATAATATAGCATAATATTATTTATAGGTGATATATGTTATATAATATGAATATAAATGTGGTAATAAAAAAAAATATTAAGCCACATCCTCTAACATAGCTGTATTTAAAGTTCCTAAAGTGTTTTTTCACTAACCTCTTAATTAAAGTTTAATGGATATTTGAAGAGACAGTAGATAAGTGCTTTACCTAATAAAATAATTGGTAGGTCAGTATATATATAACTAGCTATGCCCGCGACTTCGTCCGCGTGTAATTTAACTTAACAAAAATTTCGGGATTATTCATGCCCTATTTTATCCCCTTGGGGGTAGAATTAATCAAAATCCTTTCTTAGCGGATGCCTACGTCATAACATCTACCTGCATGCCAAATTTCAGCCCGATCCGTCCAGTGGTTTGGGCTGTGCGTTGATAGATCACTATGTCAGTCAGTCAGTCAGTCAGTCACTCTTTCAGTTAGGTACATATATTTAGATACTAGCGGCCCGCCCCGGCTTCGTACGGGTACATTACGGTTACATCATTGGAGTTTTAGTAAGTACCCCAATATAAAAAAAATATAATATAGCCTATGTCACCCGCTGATAGTGTAGCTTCCCAACAGTGGAATATTTTTTTCAAATCGGTCAGTAGTTTCGGAGCCTATTCAATGCAAACAAACAAACTATCAAATCTTTCCTCTTTATAATAGGTAACTCTTAGTATAGAGTAGCTTTTTCCCCCGGAGCATCGCTAGCGTTAATTTTATTTTCAAAATGTCGACATCGCCTCTGACCGGGTCTAAGTATAGCTAATAACCATCCACGTTACCTTATAAGTAAAAAAAACAGTTAAAGAAAGAAGAAGGAGAAGAGTTGGATACTGTTTGGTAAAAAGGAACCAACTTACACTTAGGTACTCCTACAAACTAAAATCAACCCCATTGAAGTGGTTGTAGGGTGGTTTCAGTGTGCAGAAGTATGGGTGGTTGAATCCATTCTGCATATCTACATCCAATAACGGACACACACTCACCGAAATTGTATAAGAAATAATATAAATCCTATACTTAAGTATTATAGCCTACACAGTGTCCCACTCCTGTCAAAATTCATTCCCCACAATATTATTTTATTGGTATGGGTTTTGGATAATAATGCTGCAAGCAAATTTTCTCAAGGTAGGCTTCATTCATTCTCTATCTGGAATTGAAGAAATAGGTAGGTACTTAAAAATTGAACAGGCATTTTTTTGTTATCATCAATTAGGTAATGTTCAAACTCCACATTCGGATTTAGAATTGTGTGTTTTTGTTCAATCTACATCTTAACTGAAAATAAGGCGTTTTTAATTTCCATCCATACAAATTATAATTAATGATACATATGGACTCTTGTATTATGTAAGGTTCAAACACCTATAAAATATGGCTTCGTTTAATAAAAAAGAAAAAAATTCTTCAACTATATAAAATGTAAACCATTGTCGGATTAATCAATTTTATAAATAGGTTTTTAGATACTTTTATTTATAAATTCATTAGTTATTAGGTATAAATTCCACATTCCTCATTCCAATCCAGCCACGTGCAGAGCAACGAATTTTTATCAAAAAGCATTTGAAAATTACGATAAATATTTGCTCTACTCATGAAAAGAGCCGGCTAATTAATGTATATTACTTACTTAAAATTTACGTTATCTATTTATAAATGATGATGTACGACTAAGTATGGCTTTGCACGTAGATTTCGTGATAAAACACATCAGTTGAGGCTAGCGACTTTCTTTATGTTAAATAATACTTACATAGGCTGTTAAATCATAACCCTTCCTTTTGGCTTAGTCGTAGTCGGGTAAAATAACAAATAAGAATAAGCACTTAATACTAATAGTAGTAGATACTATTTGGGGTATTACAGGAAAAAAATAAGTTTAGTTTTTTCCTAAGTCAATTCTCAAGTCTCAATTCTCACCAAGTCGATTTAAATCCATTCAGTTATATGTGTGATTTGTGATCAAAAATACACACAAAAAAATAGTAGGAGGTGAATATCATAATAGTATCTAAATATCGCCAGACCAACACACCAACTGTATGGTCCCAAACCAAGCAACGTTTGCTCTATCGGTACCGTA
Source organism: Notodonta ziczac (assembly GCA_918843915.1). Lineage (NCBI taxonomy): Eukaryota > Metazoa > Arthropoda > Insecta > Lepidoptera > Notodontidae > Notodonta > Notodonta ziczac. The sequence goes on from OU974041.1 coordinate 4,455,955, forward strand.
CCATGGTCTGGAGGTGATCCCAAATATTGAATGTCAAACTATGAAAATACCATTTCGGTAAATTTCCCCAGCGGGGATCGAACCTTCATAGGTAGTTCAACGATTAAATTTTCCCGGTTTCAGATGTTTGGCTTCGGCTCATCGAATGCTTTCGGTATACTTTTCCACAACTTCTTCGTAGAGCAAGGCAGCGGAAGCGGCGTCCCTCTTGTTATAGGGGTATATAATGGCGCTCTCTCTATATCAGGTGAGATATTTTATATTACTCATAGCCACTATTTTACTCAATTATAATTTTAGCTCATTACTCGATACACAATTAAAAATGGCGTACTCTATCTAAGAGTGGTTGACAGGGGTGTGTATTTGATGTATAATCTATACATCTATACAAATAAATAAAATTGGAGTGTCTGTTTGTAATATCAAAATAACACCTTAAGACTAAATGCATATGAAAGTAAACACGACACCTATAACAAAAAATTCGATTTAATTTTTTTTTGTATGTCTGTCTGTATGTCTGTGTGTTTGTTCCGGGTAATCTCCGAAACGGCTGGACCGATTTTGACTGGACTTTCACTGGTAGATATCTGTTGTAATAAGCAGTAACTTAGGCTTCTTTTATTTAAGAAACACAAAATTTTAAAAAATTGGTCCTGTCGCGTGGGCTCAGAACGCGGGAGCGGGCTTTTTTGTAAAGATAAATCCCACGCGGACGAAGTCTCGGGCTCAGCTAGTATATTATATAATTATTTTTAACAATCGATTTCAGTCTTAGATATGTACATACCTAATTTAAAACTTGTATCAGCTTCCTTAATGTTTAATGCTAGCGTAAGTTATAGCTATTGTACCTACGTAACACAAAAACCAAACAAAACATTAAAAAAATAGCCCGACTGTCACACTAACTATATGGTCCCAAACTAAGCAACGCTTGTACTATGGGTAATGGACTGGAGGCGACCAGACCCAGACCTGGGCAAACTACGAAATGGCCATTTTCGAAATTTGACCAGACAGAAATCGAACCCACAACCACCAGGTGCAGTGAGCCGAGCGGCCTACTCCCAACTCCACTGCGCCAAGCGGTCGTCAAAAAATATAACAGGATTATTATTGAAACGTGACTTAGAACTAGTCGAGGCCCGATGCGAGTATATAGATAAATATAATTGGCATCTGGTACAAAATAATGACAAAAAATATACTGTTATAGTTTCTATACAAGAAGGTAGGTGCCGACTTAAGGAGGTCATTCACGGCGACTCCATTGGAATTGATCCACTCTAAAACTTCAAAAACGCATTGTGAATGTGAAAAAACATTGTAGATTAAGTGGCCTCGCTCCAATAGTTGGGTTTCCAAAAATTCCAAAATCTACCACGAATTTGGAATTCGTCCGCCGATGTGGACCAATTCCAATGCTACCCCGCGAGTTACCTCCTTTAAACTGACAACAAAGGAATTGCGTGGCTCCGGGACAAGCAGTGATCGTGAGTGTGCACGAATTTAGATGTCTTCCACCCACTTCCACCGCTGTAGAACAATTCCAAACGGAGTCCTCGTGAACGATCCAATATAATGCTCCATAATGTACAACATTAATCTTATAAATTATACCTACATGTTTTTTTATATCAGTTGAGAACGTGAAGTTAAAATATGATAAGTATGTTTTTTTAAATATTGTAATGAACATTTTTATACATTTTTAATATAGTACCATGCAAGCCATTGACGTCAATGGCCCGCTCTCGAAGGACCGGAATCATAGCTTCGCATTGAAATATTGGCATCATTGGAATAAATGGCAGTTTTAATAACTACTGAATATTTATTACGGCAAGCCATTTATTTTTTCTAAGAAAAAGTTTTTGGCTACAACTTGTACATAGAAACATATAATCTTCATATGTACGTAAATTTACGGTGAGCGTGTGTTTGTAATATGTCCCCTTCTAAACAGCTTGACTGATTTTGATGAATTTAGATGATTATGATGTTAAACCTGGTAGGTGGCGCTGTTGTCGACACCCAGAGAATAAAATCTATGCTAGAGAAGCTGCGCATTAGTTTATTATAAATTAATAAAGATTTGTTAAGCAGATCCTAAAATCACAACACAAATAGATCCACATTTCTCACGCGTCACGCACGTGAAGTTTTGTGAAAAACATACCAGCATGAAACATTATATCATATCAATAGGATACAAAATATGTCATCAACTACAATAAAAGGGAATAAAAGAAAATGGATTTTCAATTGTTTTTAAATCAATTTATCAATTTGCACCAATTGGTTTCAATACAAATGTTACGTACCTAGGTACCCACCAACATATTTGAGTTGAATTATTTAACTCAATTTTGATCATTGAAGCATGGTTCGTGGCTCCGTATATCGATCGGTGCCAGCGAATAATTACTGTAGACGAACTCGAATTATTGACTAATGAATAAAGATTGGGCAAAGCAGCCGACCCGAGCGAGTTACTTTGTTGTTGTATTTCTAATGTAACTGGATAGCACACTTGATATTTAGGTTAATATGATATTGTACTCTATTTGCCTACGTTAGGACTGATTATTATACTCGTACTTTAAAACAGGCAGAAAAACGAGCCAAGGGAGATAGCCCCCGGAGGGACTATGTCCCTGTCACTCCTAGTTGCTATACCTCTACTGTGTTTGTCCCTACCGCCCCTTGAATACAACTAGTAGAAAGTAGTGATGTAACGAATGTTGGATTTTTGACATTCGCGAATGCGAATGCGAATGCGAATATTTGGCTCCAACATTCGCGAATGCGAATGCGAATGCGAATGTTGACTTTCTAATAACTCTAAACTGTTTTTTTTTTAAATCCAAGCGCGCAAAATGTTAGACTGGTTTGACATTTCGTGTCTGCCGAACATTGCCGAATCCATACAGGTTGAAAGAACGAAGTTAGTCACATAAAAATAATTCGAAGAGATTTGTTTTGATTTGAGGGTAGTTTAGTATTATTGCATTAATCAAATTTATTTGTTATTCAAATTTTATTGAGTTTGTTAATATTTTAATAAAACCAACAAGAACAATAGAGAATTATCCTATTTTTAATTTAGTTACCTACCTCAAGACAGTTCCAGATTTTTTTAAATTCAAATATAAGTAAATAAGTGCATTATGTACAAGTGAGCTAAGCTACGATCGAGGCTGGTTTGCAGCCAGAGACTAACGCGAGGGTTGTGATGGAGCCAAGGTGTGTAATTAACAATGCTCACGCGTTTCATACGACAATGGACAACTTACTTGAGTGTAAAAAATATTTAAAATATTACAATTTTAATTGAAAAAAAAACAATTCACGAATTATTTTAAGACCTAGAGAATTGCAGAATGAATGAAAAATAAAACAAGATGGCGCGCCGTAAGTTTTTAGGGTTCCGTAGTCAAACTCTCATTTCGCCACGTCAGTTTGTCCGTCTGCCCGTCCCTCTGTCATCACAGAAATTTTATTCAGAGACTATTATGGCTAAAATAATGCAAATTGGAAAAAAACAGAGTTCATGTACCGCAACAAATCTGTGATTTTCAATTTTGAAAGCAAAGTTATTCCATTGTAGCTCCCGTACTTAACAAAGGGGAGAGAAAAAAAATGTTTGCTCACCTCCTCGATTGAGGTATTGTTCAGTAGGTTTTTTAAAATAATTTGAAGCTTCCTTTGACAGTTTTTCAATATGAATTCCCGTTTACGAAATATTGAGCTCCATTGTGGCCCTTTTTGCGTAAGAAGCAAGATTCATCCTTTAAATTAGAACCACATTATAAATGGTTTATTATAGGAAATAAATAGTTATTTACTAAAAATCTAGAGTTTGGACTGATTCTCAAACCCACGCACCACTGATTGTGCAACCAGTCTAATCACTGTTTAATTATTTAAATTAACACTCCTTATAAGAACTTTACATCAGTCCAAAAAGAAAAAATCATGTATTTATTTATTTTATCTTAATTATTATTTTAGTATGTTTACTATTTTTAGGATAACTCTTTACTGTGATTAAAAACAATGTAAAGTCAAAAGCACTGGTGTATAATAAGCTGCTTTATGAACCTTAAAGCGGTGCAATAAGGGTCATCCTATGAGCAAGTTTGTTTAAAAGATATGTAATTCTTACTAGTGGTATTAACATTACATATCCATCTATACATAATTTCCTTATTATTTTTCAAAAACATTCGCCAAACATTCGCATAGATTCTTGCGAATGCGAATGCGAATGCGAATGTCAAAAAATATGCGAATATTCGCGAATGCGAATGCGAATGCGAATATTCGTTACATCACTAGTAGAAAGGGACATAGTCCCACGAGGAGCTTCTCGCTCTGCCCGTTTTTTGTGCAACAATGATACCTCCTGTTAGATTACTAGCGGGTAAAAACAGGTTAATTAAATTAAAAAAAAACGGTTTTTGAATATCTCAATCAAAATTAGAATTACTTTTTAGATGTCTTATAATTCTATTTTTTTAATGTTATACCTAATCAGTTGTTATAAATGTCAAAATCTACATTCGTAACATGTTTGATCGAATTGGATTTCATACAATAATGTTTAAAGTCTTTTCTGATATAGGTATCTAATCGAAGTGAAATCGAAACCACTGCCGTAAACCATATACCCCTGTGATACAAGGAAATAAACGAATCGATCTCATGACTAGGTATGTACATAGAGTGAAACACAGAATTGGTGTCTATCTAATAATTTGTTACCGTTATGAAATAAATTAAGGTTTCACAAAACTATAACATAGGTGCACGAGGAGGATCTTTAATACTAAAACGCCGCCATGAAAGATATTAAATTATGAGATATTAGGTAGGGAATATAAAAACAAACATATATTTTTTATTACATTTTGTGTTGACTAAAATATTTATTAGTCCTTGATAAATATTTGAATCCATGTACAATGGATTTAGGAGACCACGTGGGCGCTATCCAACACGGTGGACAGACCTCATAAAATCCGTGACACACTCAACCGTGAACGACTGCTCTCACTTAGCCAAACATAGACCCACATGGCGACATATCGTACGAGCAGCGGTGGCACAAGCACCGACCGAAACATGACCACGACCGCTCTGACAAGAGTGCTACGACTTAGAAGAGACAATGGATTTATAAAGGATGTTTAAAGAGATTTGTAAAAAAATAAAAAAATTGATAGTGATTTTGTAAAAAATAAATAAATAGACTTGGTATAAATTTAGGGGTCACTATGTTTTGTTCTAGGTTTTCTCAGTGGCATAGCTCTGAAGAGGTACTCGTTCCGACAAGTGGGTCTGGTCGGCGCCGGGCTCTTCGTTCTAGGAGATGCGATGACAGTATTCGTACAGAAGACATACCAACTTGTGTTTACGTTCGGAGTTATTAGAGGTAACAGTTTCAAAGACAGTAAGATAGGTAGTAATATCAAGGAGAGATAATGCCTTATATTTAACTATGTTATCAACTACGTATTCAGTGACAGAAAGTTACGTTTTAGAAAAATGCAATGACACATTTTGGGATAACACATAATGCCCAGTGGCTTTTATTAAGATGAGGAACCTTCCCACTTATAGGCACTAGTGTCCTATGGTCTTGATCCTAGAGATAGCCACTAAACTGTCCCCACTGGGTCACTCACAACTCACTTACACTTTCATTTTTTCCTAGAATTGGTTTTCTCAAACAAGCAGGTTTCCTTTATTTTTTTCCATTCTCTATTAACTTTAAGACGTGATATTTCTTCCTTTATTTAATAAAGTAGACAAACAAATGTACAACCCGCCCTGATATTAAGCAGTTACCGTAGCCTATAGATGCTTGCGATACCAAAGGCATTATCCTACTAATATTATAAATGTGAAAGTTTGTGAGTGTGGATGTATGTTTGTTACTCCTTCACGCAAAAACGACTGATTTTGATGAAATTTGGAACACAGATAGTTTATAACCGGGATTAACATATATGATACTTATAATCCCGAAATTTTTGTTACGTTAAATACTACGCGGAGGAAGTCGGGGGGCAGTGGGGCACAGCTAGTTGACTCATATAATCGCCGACATAAAAGGGAGTAGGACAGAAGGAGTGAGGGGTTGGGCTTTCGATCTTCTATCAGGGGGTGGTACTATAGATAGATAGCCAGCCCATATAGATGAGCAATAGTCAATTGCCCGTCAAATACATGTTGATACGCGATGATCATTGCAAAGTTAAGTATCACCAACTTTGCTATTCATTCTATTCAGGAGCGGGCTTCGGCGTCATGATCCCAGTCAGCTTCACAGCGTTCAATTGCTACTTCACAAAGAAACGGACAGCCATGATGAGTGCCAACCAAACGATGAGCAGCTTGGCTTCCATCACGTTCCCGATGTTGGTCACGTTTCTGCTAGCCGAGTATGGGTTCAGATGGACTCTGGCTCTGATAATGGCGGTGGACTTGCATCTTGTGTTCGCTATGTTGGTAATGCATCCGGTGGAGTGGCATATGGTTAAAAATAATGAGCCGTTTGATACGGGTGAGTTTTGTGTGTTTTTTTTAAGATATCACTTTGAAATCAAACTCAAATCGATTAGTTTGCTTGGGTCTACGGGGAACTTCATAATATTGTAATTTTCGCATTTTTTCCTTGACCTTGTCTGAGAAGATCAGTCAAGAAACTCAGCGCGCTTGTACCTTTAATCAATATATTTTTTTAAATCGGCAAATGCTACATACAAGTATCAGGTATTTTGGTAAATTCTATTTTTTAAAACCATTTCGAAATACCCAAGAATGAGGTAAAGTCTTCGGACTGAAGCTTTGTAATACCTAAGGCAATGCCAAACCAAACGAAAGAACCAACTCTTTTTGTATTCCGGGTGTTGCTTCAATAAAACGGAGATATTATCCGTCATCATAATTCTGTAGGAGATTCATTTAAGACAGAAATAGCAAAAGGCATACCTACCGTTGTTTTTGTGCATTGTGATTTGTGTACAAATATCTAGCTTTGCTCAAACTCGCTTGTGGCTGTATGATTCCGTTTGCTTTCAGTGTCCTTAAATTGTGACGTCCTAAGTGTTAAAAAGCTAACAGCAGAGAATTTCGATGAATCCGTAGTGAAAATGTTGCCAGGTAAAGAAAGCGTCGTGGAAATATGTCCCGTTAAGAAGTCAAAGCACGAGTCTTTGGAGAAGAGTATTATGTGAGTATTAAGGCTCCTACACACATGCCGCCGAATTTTGCTGGTTCCGTTACTTATGTTTCTTTTGTTCGAAACACACGCCGGTTTTGATAACCGTCGCCAGAATACCCGGGCGCCATCTACGGCATAGGGCATTTTTTAAATTATGGTCTTGACTTCATAGTCTTCATAGTCATCTCAATGGAGCCATTATCCATACGATATACTCAATACAATACAGTAAAAGTTACATTGGCCAAAAATAGTATGTTACTTATAACTACCTGGCTTTTACACGTAATTAGATACATTTCTTTTTAAAATTTCTGACCACCTAGTCTTCGTTTATACTATTCCTTTTGATGTTTAGGCAAAAAATTTCTAATCATCAATAGCTATGTATTTCAGAAAGATTATTTACGACAATATCGAGTTGGACCTGCTAAAGGACCCTAAATTCGTGAGCATTCTAGTGGGCATTGGATTCGCGTTCGTCTCAGACGTTACATACCTAGCCATGGAACCTATGTTGCTCTTCTCTTATGGGTTCACTAAGGTAATTATTGTATTGTTTATTTCTTTCTCTATTAAATTTGGCATTTTCGGTGCCTGCTCTGCGATGCATGCATCAGAAAGTTTTTACGAGTGTTTACTCAACTACATCAAATGATGAGAAATGAAGAGAAAGGTCACGATGTAGTTGATGTAACTGACTGCAAACGAACTGCCAATCCGCTTGCAGTCAAAATGCAACTGCATCCAAGGTAAAATTTTGAAGACGTCAATCCGGATGCAGTCCGTCGCAATAGCTCCATAATTATACTTCTTCATAAAGATTTCTGAATGTTGTGTTTATTTATTTATTTGTACTCGGGCAATGCAGGCCCATAGATATATACCTACCTTATAAACTAAAATACATATTTATATTTTAACATTAACACTTAACTAAACTAAACTGTGGGTGGTGACGGCGGCAACCTCCCCCGAAAGCGCCTAAACACCACACCCTTCGGCCAGTAGTCTTGAAAGGCTAAAGGCATTGGTTGGTTTATTGATACGAATGAAATATTTTTGTTGTCAGATGGAAGTGGCTACGTGTGTAATGGTTGGCGCTATTTGTGATCTGTTTGCGAGGGTTGGCTTGGCTATATTTACTTACTTCTTCACGATCGACAGCCGTCTTATACTTTTCGTTGGTACCTGTGTCACAATATTCCTTCGAATCGGTAAGCAATACTTCGTTTTTACGACTATGGGCTCTACAGCTAACAGTCTTATCATTTAGTTCGCCTATACTGTTAATAAGAGTGAAACATGTTTTTCGAAATATATGAATAATTAATTAGGGCTTATAATTGTGATGCTGTTATTTCGGTGCATAAATTAAATTTGATTAAACTGCCTCTATTACGATCGCTTTCATGGTCGTTTTGCATAAGCATGACAAATCTGTCTTGCAATTATACCCTACAACACAAACTAAGTCGGCAAACACACATACGACCCGCCTGATGTTAAGCAGTAACCGTAGGTGAGGTAAGGTGAAACATAATGGCTATACTTTTTTTTCAAAACTTAACTTTGTAATTCTAAAACTATCAGCTTTGGAGGAAACTTGAAAAAGAAAAGGTGTTATAGGAATACAGCTGTTGACTGACTTCACAAGTCTACAAAACCTTTAGCACAAAGCCGATAGTTTAAGATTTACAAAGTAAAGTTGCAAAAAAATAGTATACCCTTTTTGTTTCACCTAGTAGATGCATTGATCGCACGTCGCCATCGTGAAGAGGAGTTGGCATTAAGACAGAGGAAAGGGAAGGGGTGGCTTCCGGATCTCTTACTCATCTTACGAAACGAAGCAATAGCTAGCTTGTATTTAAGTAGTAGTGAATTTGCTACACCTTGGCTCTATTCAACCATTCATTTGATACATGATCTCTGATGACTCTACCAAATCAATTTCATTTCCAGCACTAGTATGCTCAAGTTCTATATGGTTCGTGTTTGCGATCACCGCCGTGTCTGGGATGGTGAGGTGCTCGATCCAGGTGTTGTTTCCACTGGTCCTGGCCGCCGCAGCGCCGGATCGGTTCCCGGCGGCGCTGGCTCTGCACATCCTGTTATCAGGAGTGCTGATGTTATTGGCTGATCCTATGATTGGTAAGTGATTCCTTAATCATGAGACACTCACTCATAGATAAAGTTGTTTCACAATACTTAAGAATTCCTGTCGCTAGGCAAAATGCAGTTGCGACCAATTATCAAGAAAAAGTTTGTAAACACTTTATATATTTTACTATTTTACTTTACTGTATATACCTTACGATATTTATTTCAATTGACGCAGACAAAATTTAAAAATAAGTGATCCAATTTGATAAAAAAATTATAAAATTAATTTCTATGCTTGAATTTCATCCAGACCCTTAAGTGCCTCTTATTTTGAACATTTGAAAGTACTTTGTGTACAGGGTTTACTATAGTAAAGACTTAGTAAAAGTCACAAAGTTGATGAAATAAATTATTTATTTTCAGGCGTTTTGTACGAAGCAACTGGCAGTTACATTTACTGCTTCTTCGCGATGAGTTTCTGCTGTTTAGTCTGTGTGGTGCTTTGGACTCTAGAATATTGCACCTCTCGTAAACGGGACATATGAACGTACAAACATATAAGATATCTGTGTTTTAAGTACTAAGGTGTGTTTTACCTTAAGTCTTCATAATGATATTATTATGTTAAGCTTTATCCAAATCGACGCGAGCAAACGACTCAACGATTTGTTTGTATTGATCGTGCTAGATTTTAAACTGACACGTCTTTAATGGTTTGTTCAATTTTTAGTACACGTAAAAGGGTAGGTACCCTTTCTTAATTCCTATACTATTTACTTCTTACAAAATGATTATTACCCGTACGTAGTTACATTGAGTAAAAAAGAATGAGAACAAATAGTCTTTGCAGTGGATTTTCTTTAATTATTTTTGACTACAACAAATCATTTATGAATCAGTACGAGACAATACATACTTTTTCCTGTAATCACAAACAGTTTAGTACAAAATACAAGGAACTACAAAAACATTTTTTTTGTCATATTTTTTTCTCAGTTATAAGTTATGTTTTTAATGTTGCATGTACCATTGTAAATTAGGAACAAGTAGGTATTTAACGAATTTAATTTTTATTTATATGTTAAAACTTGTTATTAGATTGCATGTTATTGTAGGTAATTAGTGTACAGTTATTAGCTTTGTTATTTATAATAAGTGTTGACCGCCATGCAGTTCTATAAGTTTGATTCTAACTCTTTTTTTCGACCCAGGTTTTTTTACCTTCGATATTCAAATGTTCTTTGCATATCGAGAATTAAGAACAAGCCAAGAAAAACATTACATGTAGGAGTGAGCGTTGAATGAAGAACCAGTTTTTTTTGAGATCAACTGTTAAACTGGTTTACAATCCACTGATAGACCGGTTTATTCGTGAACTACATTTGCTTCGCGCTGTCAGTAAATGATCAACCGGCAACAATACGAACTATTCTATTGGTAGGTGATAAAAATATAGTGTTATCCATTTAATTTTGGTCGTCGTTTACCATTACGCAGAAAAAATAACTTGAGTACTAGTTTATATTGTCTTAGTTCATTCACCGGCGTTGTTCTATATCTAAACTAGTCGAATGTTAAACTGTTTTTAAACTAGTTCATGGTAAACGATAAACAGTCTCGGTTCGTTGACTGAAAAAGCGCCATACCACTAGTTAAATGTTAATAATTTTGTAAAAAAATCATGACAAGCTCAGACGAAAGGCGTAGAACCAAATTGTATCAAAACAAAAATATTTTTAAAGATAATTTTGATTGCTGTTCGCTATTCGCGATGTGGGCGTACCGACATCGAATCAAATACAAAATATTAATTGTATTTATGTTTGTAACAGCAATGATAGACTATTAGTTAAGCACGCGACTTGCGGGCACCTGGTCCTGGGTTCAAACCCTGGTTCGCACCTCTGGGTTTTTCGAAATCCTTGTGCGAATCATAATTTCTGATGATTATCAACTGCTTACGGTGAAGGAAAACGGTGGTTTACTGCCTGAAGGGCGAGGGGATGCTCGTGCCCCGAAGTGGGACGTCAAAAAGGGCTAAATTAGAATTGTATTAATGCCGTGTTGCTTCGTAAATGAAGTAAATGAAGTAAAACTTGAGTAAATGTAAAAAAAAGGTTACGATTAATTATATTTAACATTTCTGGCTTTGCACTCACTAACTTCTATTAGCGTTCCGTCTTAGTTATTCTTTTTGTGACAGGTGACAAGTAAGAGGGCTGTATTTAGCTTATATAACAATGGAATAAAATAAAAATTATTTAATACTCATATCTGATCATTTCTGAGTTAACATAATAAAAACTGGTTTCCACATTCCTAATGAAATATTAATTTTACAAGTCTGGGTCTTATCTTGTTATCTTATGTTCTCGAAATCAAATCTCCAGTTTATATTGGCACCTACTAGCTTTTGCCCACGACTTCGTCTGCGTGGATTTCGGAATGGAATTTACATAGAATCTTCCATCCTCCATTTCACCCCTTCAATTTTACCCGTTCAATTTCACCCCTCCATTTCGTTAACTTTTCACGATTATTGGTAGCCTATTGTATATGTCCTTCTCTTCTCTAAGGTCGAATCTATCTCTATACCAATTCTTAACGGTTCATCGCAATTGGTTCAGCGGTTTACGCATGAAAACATAATAACCAGATAGACAGAGTTAATTTTGCATTTATAATATTAGTTGAGATAGAAATAATTTATTTATCTATTATGACGTCGTCGACCCGTTTATATTCGTTAATTAAAATAAGTATATAATTATAAAATTTTAATGTTAATGTTATTGAGATAACTAATTATTTACTTACATAAAATATTGATTATGTTATAGGAAGTTGAGTTTTATCTTTAGTTTATTTGATAGTTGTCCATAAAAGTGCCGTCATGTTACTAATAGGTAGGTAAATAAGTAAGTATTAAATTTTTAGGATTCCGAATCCCTAATCCCAGGTTCTGTGCGGAACCCTGTTGTTGTTTCTTGCCAAGACATTTTTAGTAAATGTACGAATACTTATGTGAACCTGCTAATTAATTATAGGTAAATGTTCGACAGTAAGACAAGGTTGGGTTTGCCAACATTTTTGCGATGTCAAAACCGCTAAACATTAGCATTTAGGTTTTTGTACAGCATTTTTTTACATACGTTATTTTCTGCAAGTGTACACAATTTGACAATGTGGTTTTGTAGAATGGAACCAACTCATTTGTAAGTAGGTACTGCGTCAGACCAAAACCGACACTAGTGTCAGTGGTTGTAGGTTGGTTTCAGTTCGCAGAAGTATGTGTGGCTTGGTCCCATTCTGCGAAACTAGGTCCAATTGATTATTGTCCGTTGTTATTAATAATAATATTTGCATCAAGTGAATTAAATCAATCCGCATTTTTATTTTACCCGTTCATAATGATACGACTAAGCAAATACCTACTTAAAATAAAAATGTCACTGCTTTGATCACCTTGAGACAGATGAAAGATACATGTCATTATGTCGGCTTTTATTTTATTTGCAAACTGAATTTGTTGCAGCATCACATCAGAGAGATGAGGTACATATACAGGGTTATAGGGTAAGTCGACCTAAATCCTTTAAGAGATTGTAGTTTCCATCATTCCTGACCGATTTGACTAGGAAACCCCATATACCAAACTAAACCGTTCTCAAGTTATCGGCCTTTGAATTTATTTTATAAAAATTACTGATTTTTTGTCGACTGGCCCCTTTTTTTGTGTTTTGTGTTTCAATTTGTTTTGTTTTTGCTATTTTTGTGTAGTAAACTAGTTGCTTTATTATTTTAAACCATAAAACCTCAAGTAACTATACCAACTGAGTCATAGTAGACAGTCAATTGTTAAAAAAATAAAAAAAATTGAAAGAGTTTATTTTTCTTTGTAAGATATTTCTAAAAAAGTCTATGACAGATGTGCTGCAGATGTACTATAAAATATCTACGGTTCTTCAGCTTTCCGATAAGGTATAATAACATAGGGTATTATTAGACTTATCTAATAAAAACATTGATGAAATACTACCAGGTAGTAGTAAATACTAACGATAATCAAGCGTTGTTTTTGAGTCAGAAAACAAAATAAAACAATCCAAATACATATCAAATTTTGTTTATTGGTCTTTTTTACAATAAAAAATGTTCCACGTGCCCTCCTCTGTTTCGCACACATACACGCATTCTGTGTCTTAGGCCACTTTTTACAACACCAGTCGTTAGTCCTCTTCTTAATTCGTTAGCGGCATCAATAATTTTTTGTCTTAAAACCTCAATCGATTGTATTGGGTTCGGTTCATGGTACACCAAGCTTTTCATGTGTCCCCACACATAAAAGTCCATAGGGGTCAAGTCTGGACTCCTGGCTGGCCACGGTATAGGTCCACCTCTTCCGATCCACTTATTGGGATAATTAGTGTCTAGCCACTCTCTGACACTCCTTCTGAAGTGCGCGGGGCACCCATCGTGTTGAAACCACATGTCACGGATGAGGTTTAATGGAATATCGTCGAGCAAACCAGATAAATCTTGTCTCAAAAAATTTTCATAGTTTTCTCCATTTAAATTTTGGGGTAGAAAGTAAGGCCCAATCAAATGATTGGAAATTATTCCCATCCACACGTTAAGACTGAAACGTCTCTGTGAACCCTTTATCCTTTTTTTATTGGGATTTCTTTGAGATTTTGGGGCCCAATAATGTGCGTTGTGATAATTAGTTATCCCGTCTTGATCGAATTTCGATTCATCAGTCCACAAGATGCTTCTAAAAAAGGATGGATCTTCCAAATCTGCATTGAGCATAAATCTACAGAAGTCCAGCCTCCTCGCAGGATCTCCTTCTTCGATGACATGTACTGGCGTGTAGTGGTAGGGGTAGAGACCGGCAGTATGCACTGTAAACCACACTTTCCACTGTGAGAGTCCAAGTTCCCGAGCAACAACATTGGTTGACGTAGTCGGATCCTGTCGAAATCGTCGAACTATCTCATTATCTTGCTCTTCATCGTCATCATTAATACGTGGTCTATCCAGGTCTGTTCGTCGCCTTGAAACAGAGCCAGTCTCTCTAAGTCGTCGGTAAACTCCGTCGAAGACACTAATATCCGGTATTCGGCGGCCAGGATAACGTACTATGTATTCTTCACGGGCTCGTAAAGATACACAGTTGCAGTACCCATAACAAATCAAAATATCAGCATATTCTTCGTTCGTAAAGGTCGTCATCTTCAACAGTTCAAAATCAGAAGCACAAATCAAGGTCCAGTTAACAAGCACAGTCACGAATAGGAAGAAACAGTCCAGAAAACAAGCCAAATCGAATAAAAAACAAAGAACACCAAGTATCGCATCTACCACGGACGAATCGCGTAAGCAGACTGACTAAAAAATACACACAATAACAACAAAATAGGTTTTACATGGAATAACTTGTCTCACTCGTACCTGTTTACATTGAAAGATGTCCCGCTCGCACCCATTGCTGGACAATAGGCGCTGCGAGCAACTTAACGTTTGCTACTTGGGCGTCTTTGTTTGAAGTTTTTTCCGAGAATCCTAACAATACCCTAGCATGTTATACCTTATCGGAAAGCTGAAGAACCGTAGATATTTTATAGTACATCTGCAGCACATCTGTCATAGACTTTTTTTAAAATATCTTACAAAGAAAAATAAATTCTTTCAATTTTTTTAATTTTTTCATCAATTGACTGTCTACTATGACTCATTTGGTACAGTTACTTGCAGTTTTATGGTTTAAAATAATAAAGCAACTAGTCTACTACACAAAAATAGCAAAAACAAAACAAATTGAAACACAAAACACAAAAGAAGGGGGCAATCGACAAAAAATCTGTAATTTTTATAAAATAAATTCAAAGGCCGATAACTTGAGAACGGTTTAGTTTGGTATATTGGGTTTCCTAGTCAAATCTGTCAGGAATGATGGAAACTACCATCTCTTAAAGGATTTAGGTCGACTTACCCTATAACCCTGTATGTACCAGATAAATTTATACACATGGTTTATATACACATGTATACACATGGATATAGGTACGTTGTGTAAACAACGCGTATTTCTTCAGTTGGGTATCCAAGTATTTTCAGCACCAATCAAATTAAAATATGATTATGAAAATTATTTCCTTGTTTCAGTATTCTTCATTGTTATTATTGTAATTGTTTTCCTTTAACTGCTCGTGGAAAGGTCATATGTCAGACATTATTTTTTGGGTAGGTAAATTGTCGTCTACACTACAATGTGTCGTAGGTACTTACCGCAAAAATTACACTGACTTCAAAAATACCTGGGTGCAGTAAAAAGCTATAATTATTTACGGATAACGGAGAAATCGATCAACATACATAAAAACCCAAACATACAGTTGAACATAGATCCTCCACCTTTTTGAAGCCGGTTAAAAATAGAAGAGATTATAATTAGTGCGCTCGCATCCCAGATCACATAAAAAGTATCGATGGTGGCTGAATGCTTGCTCTATGGTATTGAGCTCAGATCTTAGTTTTTAGGCCAGCCTCACTTGTTAAAAACCACGATGACGACCCCCTCGAGGAGACTCTAATCGAGTTTTCACTTTATTACCACGAAGCGAGAGCCGCTTTCATTTTAATTTGGTATTCGCAGAGTGACTCTTTTATGCGCATCTTGTACTAATAGATAAAGTCTTGACTATTCTACCCTAAAATAATAAAATGTATTTCATGGATTAATCGCTGGTATCGATTAGCTTCTATCCACAGTTTTCTTTCGACGGCTTTCTAATTCTTGGTTCGATCTGCAATCGGAATCCGTCGGCCCTTTTCAGAATGATATCAGCCCTCAGTTTAAACTGATCCTCAGTTAAATCGGACACACCCTTGAAGTTCCTCAGGATGGTTGCAAGCAATATCTTCAGCTTCAGTAATGCATATTTACGACCTGCGTGCAGAGAGTTTAAAATATTATTTATACTTAGTAAATCTAGGATCTTTGCGGGTTTAATGTGGCTACAATACGGCCGAGAAGATTAAGAGATATCTTAACAGGCCGCGTACTCCTGGGTGGCGTAACAAATCTACATTTATACGACAACGGCTTTTTATACATATTTTACAGATAATATCCGATATCCGGTATGGAAAAATCATTGTGAATGACCACTTAGAAGGCTTAACGCCAGCTATGGGACATAAAATATTATATTTAGGGACAAATTCAGTAATTTCAGGTAACAGTAATCAGTGGAACAAAGTCAGCAATAAATTGTTCGATTAATAGTCACCAACCAAGGCAGCTTCTGGGTCCAGCGCTGAATGGTATGTAGCTGTAGAAGTGTCTACTCTGTATGTTCTCCGGCAGGAAATTGTCAGGGTTGAACCTATCGGGGTCCTTGTAGTATTTGGGGCTGCGATGTGGTTTGTACGGGCATATTACTACTGTACATCCGGCTGGGAGGATATACTCATTAGTACCTGATAGGATAAGTAAATGTTCTTGTAAGTTAATATCTTTGTGATAATAAGGATCAGGATTGACTTGAAAAAAAATAACTAGGTCAGCTGGATTATTACAACCTAAGAAGAAAAATAAAATTATGGAATTTTCTTGTGAAATCACTTCGACCAGACCTTATCAAGGGATATTGTGATTCTCTTCGTCTTCAATGTTATAGCGTAATTACGTGATATTATAAATACTCCCTGTAACAGTTTTTATGTCCTTCTGGACAAGAAAACTTGCAGGCTTCTGGGTGAAGCCACTCAGTTTATGGGAAACCCGTCTCTACGCGCACGTAATACGCCACAGCTGAGCGTAAAACATGTTTCATGATTTCAGTTACTGTACCAAGCCCATGGATATGCTGTGTTTGTTAGCTATTTAGTTAAACCTATCTGCTTTTTGATCTTACAAATTTTAACATCGTGGTTTAACTTCCTGGCGATAGCTGGCACCGGTGGGTACAATCTTAGCGTTTCAAGAATGACCCTCTCCAGATATTTCATGCGCGTTGTATCGGCAAATGTAGCTTGGCGGTCGGAGTCGCCAAAGATCTCGTACAATTCGTCATACACTTTGGCCTGGACATCCTGGTGGATACCCAGCAAGCAGAGCACGAAGCTGGAGCCAGCTGCTGTTGTGTCGTGACCCTAAAATAAAATATAACCCCGGAATTATTAATATACTAGCTGTGCCCCCCGACTTCGTCCGCGTAGTATTTAACGTAACAAAAATTTCGGGATTATCGGGATAAAAAGTATCCTATATGTTAATCCCGGTTATAAACTATCTGTATTCCAAATTTCATCCAAATCCGTTCAGTAGTTTTTGCGTGAAGGAGTAACAAACATACATACATACATCCACACTCACAAACTTTCACATTTATAATATTAGTAGGATAGGGAATATACTTTGATGTTAACCTTTTTCTTAGTAGTATTCCAGGGCTGAGGGACGTATTTTGGATGTGTAGCCCGTGACACCACGTCTCTCCAGGGGTGGTACTCTTAGCAACGATGATCGATATATCGCGTCATTCGTATTGTCGAATGCTACGTTAGTTTAGGCTCCATATTTTTTGCCGTCGTACATTGTCTAACTAAACAAACGATAATTTTGTATTGTTCGTTCAGTGATCTATAGGATGGCAAAAAATATGGGATTAAGCGTAGGATTCGATAATACGAAAGTCACGATATATCGATTCTCGTTGCTAAGAGTAGCACCGCAGATCTCTCGATCATTTGTGTGTTTGTTTGTTAGTTCAGTAGTGTGTCCATCGCGTGGGCGAGCGTCCTCTACATCTCTTTCCTTCGACACATATTATGGTACTTAATACAAATCATTCGTCAAGGAAGCTCTCTGTTACCTCAAACATAATAGTATCGACCTCTTCTTTGATTTCGGCATCAGTTAATTGGTTTGTTCTATTCTGACCAGAATATGCAATCATCAGATCCAAGAATGGTAGACGTTTTTTCTCACCTGTAATGTATAATTTATTATAATACTAGCTGTGCCCACCGACTTCGTCCGCGTAGTTTTTAACGTAACAAACATTTGGGGATTATCGGGATAAAAAGTATCCCATATGTTAATCCCGGTTATAAACTATCTGTGTTCCAAATTTCATCCAAATCCGTTCAGTAGTTTTTGCGTGAAGGAGTAACAAACATACATCCACACTCACAAACTTTCATATCCTACTAATATTATAAATGTGAAAGTTTGTGAGTGTGGATGTATGAATGTATGTATGTATGTATGTATGTTTGTTACTCCTTCACGCAAAAACTACTGAACGGATTTGAATGAAATTTGGAACACAGATAGTTTATAACCGGGATTAACATATAGGATACTTTTATCCCGATAATCCCGAAATTTTTGTTACGTTAAATACTACGCGGACGAAGTCCGTGGGCACAGCTAGTTTATAATATTACTAGCTGTGCCCCCCGACTTCGTCCGCGTAGTATTTAACGTAACAAAAATTTCGGGATTATCGGGATAAAAAGTATCCTATATGTTAATCCCGGTTATAAACTATTTGTGTTCCAAATTTCATCCAAATCCGTTTAGTAGTTTTTGCGTGAAGGAGTAACAAACATACATACATACATACATACATCCACACTCACCAACTTTCACATTTATAATATAAGTAGGATAGTAGGATATAATTAATATATATATAGTAGGATACTATTATACATCTATGTTTGTATTTATTGAGGTAACATAAGTATGTAATGGTTCGGTTTAATGCAAATTCTTCTTGAATAACGCTAATACTGACCTATGTCGTTCTCATCATTGAGGTCCAGATCGTCCCGGTAACCTTTTAACACTTCATCGTGTAATTGGGCGTCATTTTCGAGGGCACCGTCATCTTTATTCGATCGTGTTAATTCTTCTAACTTTGGTGGGATCGTACCCTGGGATTTCTGTTCAAGGAATGCTTCTTTTTTATTTCTAATTACCTGTAAAATATATGTTTGCATCACACATCTCAAAAATATTTTGCTGCGCTCTGGCATCCTAAATCTTGGTTTGAATATATTCATTATCTAACATAACAAGTGTTTTGGGATTATTTTTGAGGGTACCTTATTAGTAAGACCATGAATTATGTTCAAAAGTTTCTTCTGTTTTTTGTAAAATGGTGTTAATTTGAAGAATGATTCCAAGCGGAGATGAATCTTCAAATGCCTCTGATGGATGATGTCACACATTCTGCAAATGCGATTAAATATTCATGATTAACTACCGATTATGAGATACCTACTTGCAAAGCCGTTGGGTCGAGTACATTTGAAAATATTCATTTGAATGTGTATAATATTTTAGTTGAATACTTACTCCATGACAGCCATGGCATAGTCGAATCCGGACGTATCCTGTGTTTTTCTGGTAATACCCATGGCAGTTTCTGAAAAGTTGTCAATATATGAATTTTATTTTATTTCAACGTTGGATAAGTTACTTATGACTTATGTCAGAGAAAATAAAATTGACTTTTCTTACGCGTTTTCTTCTCACGACGATATTATAGTAGATTCATTACCATACTTATAAGTTTACTTAAATACCTACAATGTATTGGATGTTTGAACCTTGAAAATTTATGAAGATATATTCAGGAAAATGAAAAAAAAGCTAAAGACTAAAATTGCTATGTGAACTCACCTTACAGAATGTCCACCGTAACTTCACTCATATAGTCATGAACATCAAAGGGTTTGCCGACTTCAGATCGTAAATTCTGAACTATATTGGTGCTGTTTTGGTTGAAAATGCCAATGAATGATTTCAAAATGCTGATGTGGAATGTCGGCGCAATTATTTTGCGATGTGCAAGCCATTTGGAACCTTAAATGTTGGAAATGCTGTTACTTCAGTTGTCATTTTTGGTAATTTTGTTTTGCCATTTTAAAAATTATCACTACATAGTATAAAACAAAGTCGCTTCCCGTTGTCTGGCGGTCCCTATGTATGCTTAGATCTTTAAAACTACGCAACGGATTTTGATGCGGTTTTTTTTAATAAATAGAGTGATTCAAGGGGAAGTCTTATATTGTATAATACATCCATAATATAGTAGAGAAACACTGATAAAAAATACCCGTGCGAAACCGGGGCGGGTCGCTAGTTTTGAATAAAGAATTTACCTATAAAATACCAAAGGACTTCTGATCTAAAAAAGACTTCTTACATAGTACGAATCCTTATCTTTATAAAAGTAAGGGACAGGAACAGTTTACGAGTATTGTTTATCTTGACGGAAATGTGGTCTGAAACATATCTCACCTGTACTCAGCAGTATGCCGTCACCTAGCCACGGCTTGAAGAATGCATATTCCTCCGATTTGTCTATATGCACGTGGCTGCTCAATATAACCTCGATATCATTGGGATCGCATAGAAAAACATACAGTTTAGGCCCCATCCATCCACGGATCACATCACCGTATACGTCGGAGTAACTTAAGGAAACGTTAACTATATCTGTGTAGGATAAAAAGATACTCGGGTGATGGATAGTGACTCTCATTCCATTATCATCTTTCTGTTCTACCCTGTCCCAAAATTACACGGCAAATTTAATTCTGTAATCTTTTTTCCCCTAATGTACACTGTCTGTTTTTAATGGGAGTAGGCCCGCCACACACTCCCTCCACTATAATTCCTGTAATACAGAATCGACAATGGTGACCAATAATGACGTCGAGGTTTGACCCTCGACGAGTCCCGGGGAAAAGTTTAATTGTCTTGGAACCCGCACGAATTTAATCAAAAGAAATAATAGGAGGAGTTGGAAGAAAAAAAACCACTTCTAAATGTACACTGTCTACTTATACGAGTATCAATCCTATATCCAACTGGAGAGTTCTACGTCTTTCCAGTCTAGTAAAAGTAAAGAAGAGTACGATTTGTTGACTTTCCCAATGCTAAATGTGCGTTGCCAAAAAACGGCAAGGTCGAGGGTCCAGGGATCCTGTTGCCTAATTCATAGAACCTCGTGTGCTGTTGCCATCTGTGCAGTAGCCACAAGCAATATGTGAGCAACAGCAACGAGTATAGAATTAGGTTTGACTTTTCATATTCGTCGTCAGGTGCGCTATCCATGATTTTCTGGAAATTAAACTATGAAGTAAACGAAATACCTAAGGTTATAATATAAAAAGCAGTTTATTATCGGTTTCAATGTTACTCATAATTCTCGCAAAACATGTTGTTGTCTCTATTATTTGTTGTAATAGATGAGATAAAACAATATGTTTTGTATGAATAATTCGTTCAGTGCAAACCAAGGGTTAGTTGAGCGTAATTAGTTACGGAATTAAGATAACTATAAAACACAAGTTCTGATGAATTAATTACAATTATATTTTGCAAAGTATTTATTATTGCGTAAACCTTTCCTTCTTAAAAACTCGTATCTTAATATTCCCTGCTCGTGCATCAAGTTTTAGAAATATTTATTTTAAATCTATATGCTTCTGAACTTACCAACGTGTATACACTTAAAATATTCTATCGCATTATCTACGCGTATATATCTCAAACATAAACGTTAACAGGCGTGCCTATTAAACAAGAAAACAAATTACTGTTAGGAATTAATATAGCTCCTCGCCACGGATCAATATTAATTATAGATCCATTATCTCTATGGTCAGCATAAACGCAAGTAAGATATTAAATAAATGTAAAGA
Source organism: Notodonta ziczac (assembly GCA_918843915.1). Taxonomy (NCBI): domain Eukaryota; kingdom Metazoa; phylum Arthropoda; class Insecta; order Lepidoptera; family Notodontidae; genus Notodonta; species Notodonta ziczac. Next base: position 4,478,027 of record OU974041.1, read on the forward strand.
GCGCCAATCCCATTTTAACCGTCTTCAAATAAAATATGTTTTTGCGATTGTTTTTAAGAAATAACTCTACTATTCTATGTCAGATCAGTTTGAGTATATGTTTGTATAAAACTGCCATATTTAATTATTTATAACTTTACATTATATTGAAACAAGGGTAGTGCTCATCGCTCAGTAGCAGACCCCTATTTCTGCTACTTTTAGGGTTATTTAAGGGGTAGAAATAAGCGCGCCGCTATTTCGTGGCTAATTTAGAATTTACTCTTAATACTTATACCACTATTTCTAAGACCTTGCATACCTGTTTAATATTATTATAGATCGAATTTGTTTTGTCAATCCTATTAATGAACGAAGAACAATGATGATAATTGTTTGGCGGCCGGCATATGTTGCAATGGCAATTAGTGTGAGTACAGCAATTAAATGCTCTACTGAAGCAGCAATAAATAGTCAAGTTCGTTGAAAAGTTGCATTGGATATGATGGGATGGAGGTAAGGTGTTCTTAATTATACTAATAACACTAGGTACTAATGAAGATAAACCTTTATTAGGCTGTCCACCCAATATTATTGTTATAATTGGGATATCTTGTTTTCATACAGAGTGCAAAAGAAATACGAAATAATGTTTTTGGTAATTGTAAGACAGCTGATATTTTATTGTTTAGTTGGTAATGATAAAATCCCATAGGTACCCAAGTGTCTCTATTTTTTACCGTTATGAAATAGATATAAAGAAATATCGCGAGACTGACACACCAACTGTATGGTCCCAAACCAAGCAACGCTTGTACTATGAGTACCGTACAATGGACTGAGGGCGATCCCAGTGATACCCAGACCTGGACAAATTACGAAAAGGCCATTTCCGAAATTTGCCCCGGCTGGAATCGAACCCGCACCCACCATTTGCAGTGAGCCAAGCGGCATACGCTCGAACCACTGCGCCAAGCGGTCGTCAAAATAACATATTTTAAACCCCGACGAAAAAAGAGGGGTGTTATAATTTTAACATGTGTATCTGTGTATCTGTGTGTCTGTCTGTGGCAACGTAGCGCCCAAGCTGATGAACCGATTTCAATTGTGTTTCTTTTGTTCGATAGGTATTCTGATCGAGAGTGTTCTTAGCTATGTTTCATGAAAATCGGTACAGCCGTTTGAAGATCATCAGCTCTTTTGTAGGTTAAAAAGCCACATTCACGGCCAAAACCAACTTCCACGGCTCGAATCCAATCGAAATTTGAGATTATTGGTTTTAGATTTATTATATTTTTAAATGATCGTAATAGTCTGAACTGGCTTTTTACAATATTATAAATATGAAAAGTTTCTCTGATTCTGGAAAAAATGTATATTTTATCAATTTTTATATGAGATTTGTGTATGAACTAAAGACGTTCCATAAGTCACGTGTCAACTGATGGATACGCGCATGCGTTATATTTTGTTTGTTTTGTTAATGGTCATGGAATATTACGCAATAATAATTCTAGAGGGCGCTGCTCCGCCATCGAGAAACAATACAGAAAAACAAATATAATTTAAAATAATTTTAGCGTTATTGAAAACTCTTCCCCTGGGCTGCTCCTGTCCACCTCAACCAGAGTTATTACATCAAATTGAATCATAATTGATAATCTTTTACTAGGAATTAAACCTCCATGGCATCAATATTTAGATTCGTTGTCTATTCTCATGTCAATGATTATAATGTCATAACACTGTCTCAGTGGAATGAGGCCATTAACACAAAAAAACGTCGACATTGGCAGAATCACATTGGGCCTGACTCAGTGGAAAGAGGCCATTAACACAAAAAAAAAAAACACAAAAAAAAAATGTCATAACAAGATAATGTCTCATACTTTTACACCTTTTTTACACAGATATTCTGTTGATAATTGTACATTGCATAGGTTATCTTAGATTATAAATGTGGAAGCCAAAACGAATGAAGTAAACGGGGCTTTCATAATCTGGCATCGAAACTAGTTGTACCAGATGAGTTTGCGAGATGAGCTATGAATACTGAGCTACGGGAGCTACGCAAATCTCGTTAACTTAATTATTTGGAAAAACTAGGTAAAGTATAAATTTGATGAAAAGGTCGTCGCATCGGGGGTTTTTAAATTTTCAATTTAGAGTTATTTATTAATAGTAGTAATACACATTTTCTCATCTATTATTTTCCTTTTATTACCAGAACACTTTGTAGGTTCACACCAAACTATGTTTATGAGTAGCGACCGCAGTGCTAGAGTATGGTAAACTCTACAATAAAATTACAACTTACGTTTGGACATGTTTATAGTGCCTACAAAAGTATACACTGGTGTTCCAATTAAAAGCAATCAATTCTAATCTAATCATTGTATTTATTGATCTACATTCAGTATCAAGGATAAAATTAAGCGGCTGTCGACGGTACTCTAATTCTCGGTTCGATCTGCAGTCTGAAGCCGTCGGCTCTCTTCAGGATAATGTCTGCAGTTAGCTTGAACTGGTCTTCAGTCACGTCGGAAACGCACTTGAAGTTCCTCAGGACGGTTGCAAGCAATACTTTCAGTTTCAGTAGGGCGTACTTACGACCTGCAAAATGTATGTTACTATCAGGGCCATTACCAGAGTTCGAAAATTAGAACTTTCAAACAAATCGAAATTTCAAAGTTTGGAATTAGGCCAGTGCCTAATTGTAACCTTTCATTTTTAAGTAAATTTATAATTACATATAAATTTTTTAATGTTTATTTTTAATTATTTAATATATTTTATACTAATCATATTTAATGTAGTTATTGTAGTCATAATTAATTATAATAGGGTGTCTGCCTAATATTGAATTAATATTTTATATATTACTAATTCTTGATTGATATTGTGAAAGTATTTTTCAATATTGTGGAATGATCGCAAACTTGCTACTACTAACTTATGAGGTCAAGGCCTACTGGGCTTCCGGCTCTCTCATTGTCGCACGAAACGTAGCTTTAATAATTAGTTAATGGGGGCCTTCCATGAGTGGGTGGTACTATCGTGATCGACCCTGCCTGTTTATTTAAGCTGTATTCAAGTGGAAGCCATCGGATCTTGGCTCTACCACAGTAACATCACAAGTAGCTTTTCCCGAAGCATTTAAAGTTCTTGTGAACTCAGTTACGAGAGGCGTGAGTGTATTTTTTATGAAAACAAAATACAATTACTTCTATTGTTTCCTTTCGAATAAATTCGTGCGGCTTCCAAGACAATTTAACGTTTCCCCGGGACTCGTCGAGGGTCAAACGTCGACGTCATTATTGGGCACCATTGTCGATCCTGGTTTACAGGTGTAACAGTGGTGGGAGTGTGAGGCGTGTAAAAAAGGTGTGTGTGTAACACTATTGATAATATGTCCGAGTACACGTTTATAACTATTGTTATTTATTCCGTTGTCTAAACTTCTTGTAGATTTGATAAGTTTTTACTGTTATATTTTACTCGCTTTTGAGAAATATGCTAGAATGAAATACTGTGATACTTTTAACTGTAATAAAAATCGTATAATTTTTTTTTAAAGTGCTAATTAGGTACTCTGACCCCCATATCAGAGGTTGAATGGGCCATAGAGGGCCGGATTAAAAAAAAATGTCCGTGTATTTAAACGACTTGTATGGAAGTTGTCTCACCGACGCAGCTCCTGGGCCCAGCGCTGAATGGTATGTAGCTGTAATAGTGTCGGTTCTGCGTGTTCTCCGGCAGGAAGTTATCGGGGTTGAACGTGGTTGGGTTCTTGAAGTGTTTGGGGCTGCGATGTAATTTGAACGTGCCTATGACGACAGTGCTGCCAGCGGGAAGGACGTAGTCGTTGGTCTCTATAATGAGATGAATTCTTTATTATTAGAAAATTTTAAGTAAATTTTACGAACAATTCAAGTATTGTAATTTTAGTGGTCAATCACACTATAAAGTCGACACCATTTTGTCTATATATTTTTGACATATAATTCCTGTATTTAGCTGTAGCCTGATAAAGTAAAAATTGTGAATTTGAAAATTCGGCAATTATCTAAGAAATAATTTCAATTCTCTACGTTCATATAGTAAAGTGTATGTCCTTACTAATTTTGACGTCACGGTTCAATTTCCTGGCGATGATTGGTACAGGCGGGTACATTCTAAGAGACTCGAGAATGACTCTCTCGAGATATTTCATGCGCAAAGTATCGTCAAAGGTGACTTGACGATCGGAGTCGCCGAAGATCTCGTACAATTCGTCATACACTTTGGCCTGGACATCCTGGTGGATACCCAGCAAGCAGAGCACGAAGCTGGAGCCAGCTGCTGTTGTGTCGTGACCCTGTATGTGAACATGTTTTGTATGAAAATAAACGGCAATATTTCAATGTAAATAACGATAACGGGAGGCTTACCTCAAACATAATAGTGTCGACCTCCTCTTTTATTTCATGATCCGTTATTTGGTTAGTTCCGTTTTGAGCTGATTCTATCATTAGATCCAAGAATGCAAGACGCTTTTTCTCACCTGTCAAACATGAAACAAATACAGATATTTGTGTTATACACTTTTTTATTTTAATAACTCGCGAGACAATTTTTGACGTGACCGCTTCGAAAATAAGATCATGATTATCATAGAATAATTAATCTGCTGGTATAATATAATATTTTATTCTGGTTGGTACAGCTGGTTAGTAGCAAGTGATTTGATTAAAGGGCAGCTGTTAGAAAGAAACCCACCTGTCAGATTTGTTTTGTGGTAGGTACACCATATTTAGCATTTATTAAGGCGCTATGCAAAATTTCATGCACTATAGAAATAACACATTAATCGAACGCCAGTTCTGTCCTATGTTTCATGTGTTTCAGTATCAAGCAACTGATGCGGTTGTAAGTATATGAAGTCAATATGTATTACCAATGTTAATTATGTTCAACAGCATTCTAGCAATGACTCACCAATATCGTTTTCATCATTAAAGTCTAGATCGTCGCGGTATCCTTTGAAGACTGTGTCGGAAAGAGTTTTGGCGTCATTGGCTAGTACATTGTCATTATCAGCGGTTTTTGTGAGTTCTTCCAGAGTTGGGGGTATCACACCCTTGGCTTTGTTTTCAATGTACGTTTGCTTTTTGTTTTTAATTACCTAAAAATACGAAATATTAATATTGTACGATATTTCGCATGGCGCATTAGTTAAAATTGTTAGCACAAAAATATTTAATGACATAAATCTTTTCTGTTGGTTAGTACAGCTGGTTGATGGCGAGAGTTCAATTATATTATTTTGTGGTAGGTACATTACTTTTAAGCTGTCACTATGGCACCACGCAAAATATCGTGCATAATTAAAATAAGACCCTATTAACGAATTAAGGGTTATGCCAATCGAAACATAATAATGTTTAATAGCCACTTGCCTTGTTTGTTAATCCGTGAATGACAGCCAACAGTTGTTTTTGTTTTTCGAAGAATGATGTAAATTTGAAGATAGTGTCAAAGCGTAAGTGGAATTTGTAATGCCTCTTGTGAATGATGTCACACATTCTGTAAGGAAATATTAAATAGACTCAAGGCTTATCATAAAATTACTTAATCCAAGATGGCAATAAATATACAAAAAAGCGTTTCTTACTTCATAACAGCCATAGCGTAATCGAATCCCGATTCATCCTGAGTTTTCTTCGAAATACCCATAGCGGTTTCTGAAACGCACATTTAATTCAGTTGATTGCCTCTTTCATGTTCTATAAATAAATAGGTTCTTAGTCAATCAATTGTCTTACCCAAAAGAATGTCAACAGTAACACCGCTCATGTGGTCGTGAACATCAAAGGTTTTGCCGATTTCTGATTTCAATTTTTCAACTACATTCCTGCTGTTTTGGTTGAATACTCCCATAAATGATTTCAAAATATTTATGTGGAATGTCGGAGCAATCATTTTGCGGTGAGAGCGCCATTTGGGTCCTGGTATTTGTGAATGAATAATTACTATTTCAGTGACTGGTATTAAACATCTCAGCAGTTAAGGAATTACCGGTATGAGCTGTATCTAAGACTAGCCAGAGGCCGTTAGGCGCACGAAATATTTATAACTCTCAGGTACTATTAAGTTCTTTATCTAAATCTGCTATGGTTAATTCCAGACAAAAGGTCTTACCTATAGCCTAAAAGTACACGAAGGAAACCCTACCCTACTGAGAATGTAATAATGCATATTTCACCCTGATGCATTGGTATAACCACATTTCAATGATGGTATAAAGTTTAATATGGTTAAAACAAAGAATTTGTAATAATTACAAATTCTTTTATTTTCTTCAAACCTATTGTCAGGTGTACTTTGCTACTGTGGGTTGCAGTTTAGAAAAACAGAAAGGTTTTTTTAAGACCGGTTGACATAGTGGTTCGAGGGTAGGCCGCTCTACTCACTGCACCGAGTGGTTGCGGGTTGGATTCCCAACAGGGTAAATTTCGGAAATAGCCTTTTCGTTATTTGCCTTGGTCTGGGTGTCACTGGGATTGCCCTCAGTCCATTGTACGGTACCCATAGTACAAGCGTTGCTTAGTTTGGGACCACACAGTCGGTGTGCTCGACTGGCGATATTTGTTTATTGAATCCGAACTAAACTTATTTATCTTGTGGACACATAATTTATCAAAGATCTAATTTACCTGTACTAATGAGTAGACCTTCACCGAGCCATGGCTTAAAGAATCTGTACTCTTCGGCTTTGTCAATGTGTACTTGACTGTTCAGTATGATCTCCACGTCATCAGCATCAACCAGGAACACCAGGAGCTTGGAACCGAGCCAGGCTCGCACCACTGTGCCGTACTTTGCAGCGTACTGTAAGGCGAGTTCGACTAACTCTGCAATTTTATGTAGCATGCAATTATACAATTCTAGAACTAGTTTAAAATTACTTCTATCTAAACCTTTTTTCCAAATAATATAAGGCTTGTAAATGTTATTTCCAAAGTTTCACTATCTTATTTATCAAAAGCCGGAGATCAAAACCTTATTGCATAAATACATTGAGTACTTGCTCTCAAATTTATAGAAATTCAAATCCATCTGCAAACCTTTTTATAAAAATATTACAAATCAAATAAATGGATTATAACTTTCTATGAGTTTGGGGGTCAGTGGTAATTCCAGAAATTATTTCCATTAAAGCTTCTCAGATATTCCAGACCATATTTGCAGTAATACCAATTTTTTCCAGACATTATAAAACCGTTTGAATAGAATACCGTCAATATTATTTTAGTTATTTATTTTAAAAAACTATCCTATTTCATTATTGAATTAAAAGACTAGGTATATAAGTACAGACAGTGACTACTTTCTACTCTGTCTACTTTCTTTACTAACTCTATTTAGATGCAAGAAGAAACTGTAACCATGAAGTTAAACAGAAGATTTTAAAAATAATCTTACGATCAGGTTTTTTGCCCAAAGCCAACAGGGCGTTGCCAAAAAAGGGCACGGTGCCAGGTCCAGGGAGCCTGTTGCCCAGTGTGTGGAACCTCGACTGCTGCTGCCATCTGTACAGAATCCAGACCCCGGAGGCTAGGAGTAGCAGCGGGTAAAATATTAGCCTCGTCGGGTTGATCTGAGGCTCCAGGGAGTCATCGATGAACGACATTTCGCTGAAATGAATCATTTAATTGTACATTAACATTTATTAAGATTATTTACAATGTTACAACATATCCTATTATACCCGCAGGGCTTAGTATTTTAAGTACTAACCTATTTGGAAACATGTACCTGTTACAGATACCTGAGTGTTTAGAATATTTTAAATTGTAATACAAGACATTATAATGTGTTTAAATAATGATTATTGTGATTACATAGTCCTGTGGGTAACATAGGTTTTTTAGTATATCTACATTAATTTGACATAGTTTTGCAGAATGGAATAACCCCTCCAAAACGCTGTGAACTGAAACCAACCTACACCCACTCACGCTGCGGTTCGTTTGGTCTGCAGCAGTATAAGTGGGATGGTTCAATTCTGCAAAACTATACCTAATTGCGTACCAACCTTATCTCTTTTGCAAATTCTTGCGAGGATGCCTCAAGAAGACATCAGCCTGTAACCTCCGTCTTTGCCGACGCACCTAGACCTACAATTCACTCAATTATCTAAACTTCTATTATCTACAGTTGTAACAGTTGTTCAGTGACAATACGTACCTTCCACACGTACCTAGATCCCCTTTTATAGGTAGGTATCTATAATACTATATGCCGCTTGGTCAACACGACCACTGTCGTACTTTCAATGATGGTAATAAGCAACCGCGAGCTGATGCCACTGCATATATAAGTTTTGGAATTAATTCAGCAAGGTACCCGAACAATCGTGATTATTAATTGTATAGGTAGCTACGGTACGATTCTTATTTTCAGGCGTCATGAAACTATTAAGGCCAATACCTACTACGGATTCGAATAAATAAATACTTAGTTATTTTTATTTTGTTTCCTTTTTTAATTTCAATGAAGTCAAACATGCACGCCTGATGTCAAATTCAAATCGTTTATTTTGTTTAGGCCTACGGGGGCACATACAAATGGTTAATTTTATATATTTTTTTCTTATATCTACAACCGGATCGGAACGCGACCTCGACTGAGAAGATCCGGCAAGAAACTCAGCGGGCTTGTCTATTTACATGTGTATTTTTTTTATCGCCAGTTGCTTATCATCATACTTATCATACTAATATTATAAAGAGGAAATCTTTGTTTGTTTGATTGTAATGAATAGGCTCCGAAACTACTGAACCGATTTGAAAAATTCTTTCACTGTTGGGAAGCTACACTATCCCCGGGTGACAAAGGCTATAAAATATTTTCAAAAAAATTAGGGATGTTTTCAAAACTCGAATAATGTAACCGCAATGTACCCGTGCGAAGCCGGGGCGGGCCGCTATATTCAATAACTAGCTGTGCCCCCCGACTTCGTCCGCGTAGTATTTAACGTAACAAAAATTTCGGATTTATCGGGATAAAAAGTATCCTTTATGTTAATCCCGGTTATAAACTATCTGTGTTCCAAATTTCATCCAAATCCCTTCAGTAGTTTTTGCGTGAAGAAGTAACAAACATACATACATACATCCACACTCACAAACTGTCACATTTATAATATTAGTAGGATTACAAAGGGTAGTAGATATAAATATAATAGCTCCAGTGTGTTGCCATTTGATATTACCAAGAATTTCATAAATAATTCGGAGACACGCTACGCTTTGACATTATTATTGACTGTCGTTAAACAGATACCGTAGCCTTCTAGGTGGGTATAGATGTTTAGCGGAAAAGGGAAGATCCAGGCGGGTGTTATGCCTGGCGGGACGGCCGCTATGCCCCGCTGGTTATTCTTGGGGTCTTGTATATATAGTCACGATGCTTGCGATTCTTAATATCGTGATTCAGTTTTTCTATGAAGAATTCGTACATTGTATTGAGGCGCTGCATTTAGCGCCATCTGTCCGTTTCTATCGGCGACGTGAATGTGAGGTCGTCACAGATGCTTGCAATACCAAAGGCATTGCTCGCACATTGCCGGCCTGAAGGGGAGTGGAGTAGAGGAAGGGGAAGGGAGGGTGGTGGACGTTAATTTTGTTATCAGTATGTATTTACGATAGCAGTGATAGCCGATTGGTTAAGCACGCGTCTTGCGGGCTACCAACCAGGTCTCGGGTTCAAACCCCGGCTCGAACCTCTGGATTTTTCGAAATCTATGTGCGAATCATAATTTCTATATGATGATCACTTGCTTACGGTGAAGGAAAACATCGTGAGGAAACCTGCATGTCTTAGAAGATTGAACCAATTTTCGAAAGACATGTGAAATCCGCCAACCCGCACTGGGCCAGCGTGGTGGATTAAAGCCTGAATCCCCCTCGTGTTGAGGGGAGGCCCGTGCCCAGGAGTGGGACGTCAAAAAGGGCTAAAATTATTATATAATTTTATTTAATATGTATTTACTAGCTGTGCCCACCGACTTCGTTCGCGTAGTATTTAACTTAGTAAAAATTTCGGGATTACCGGCATAAAAAGTATCCTATGTGTTAATCCCGGTTATAAACTATCTGTGTTCCAAATTTCATCCAAATCCGTTCAGTAGTTTTTGCCTGAAAGAGTAACAAACATACATCCACACTCACAAACTTTCGCATTTATAATATTAGTAGGATTATTATATTGAACTCAAATATCGCCAGGTCTAACCCTTAAGTTAATGACGTCATAAAAATTCTCCTTTGTTGGCAATATTACAAACTGGCACGATGCATTTTATTATTATTTATTTACGTCTTTCTGTGCGTGTTTCTGTTTATGTGAACGAAAATACCTATCAAAATTGCACATTGAATCAATGTCAGAATATTTGGAACGAGAATCTACCTATAGGTATTATCTCTTAGTAAGTAAGTATGTATCTACCTAGGTAGGTCCGACCGCTAGGCGCAGTGGTTTGAGCGTAGGCCACTCACTAGGGCGTAGGCGGCTCACTGCACATGGTGGTTGCGGGTTCGATTCCCGACGGGGCAAATTTCGGAAATGGCCTTTTCGTCATTTGCCCTGGTCTAGGTGTCACTGGGGTCGCCCCAGTACATTATACGGTACCGATAGTACTAGCGTTGTTTAGTTTGGGACCATACAGTTGGTGTGGCAGTCTGGCGATATTTATTATTATTTTCCTAAGCTCCAGCGCTATGTTACAATTAGGATCCTATGGTTGTGTATTGTTTTTTAAATGCTAATATACAACTCCGATGCAAGTAATACGATAGAATAAATGCTGAAATAAGAAAAAGCTTTGAGAAAACCCTGGGCGATTAATTTGTTTTCTGAAAATTCTACGAAAATACATGCAAGAATATGAATTGCAAATACAATTACCATTTTAAATAAATTAAAGTGGAATTTTATGAGTTGTATGTCGTAATTATCCGATAATATATTATTCATTACTAGTCAACTCGTGAACCTTTTGAATTACGTAAAACAAAACTGTACGAACCCAATAATACCTAGGTTCCTTTTATTTATTTGCATATAGTGTGCCTGATTGGTGTTCCATTCATTCATCTATTCAAGCGGTTTAAGGGTTGACTTTTTAAAATACCTTTCTTAATACGCACCGACGTTATAGCTGGACTTTAAAAAAAATACAATTATCAGTGTTCTTAATGACCAAGTAAGCTTTCTCTAAGCCACCCTCTCAGAGAAGATCGCCGTTAAGTAGGTATTATACCTAGCTGCGTTTCGCACGATAAGTGAGAGTGCCGGACGCCCAACTCCTTCTTTCCTTAACTCTATCCCAATACCCATTCCCCTTCAAGTGGGCAAAGTCGAGTAATGCCATTGATATTGCAAGCTAGGCTACGCTAACTGCTTAACATCAGGCACGTCGTACGCTTATTTGCCGACTTTGTTTCATATAAAAAACACAAAAATTCGCTTTCATGCGAATCTCCAAAAATATAATTGCATCCTAGGTAAGTACTTAGGTACTTACTGCATGTTCATGGCGGTTTGTGTTGTAGGTACCTTCGCAATATCCCTAACTGTTTGCAGACGCGTTAAATGGTGACATGTTTGACCTTAAGTTTTCATTGTTTGTGGATTGGTGCGGTACAGAGGTTAGTCGACAGAGTACGTTTATGGCGTATGCATCGGGAGTCGTGTGTACAAAACGCCGCATACTTATCTACACTGGACCGCAGAGAAAAAGGGTCGGTTAGAAAATCTTCAGTATCTTCAAAAGAACCTGACCTAGCTTTAAGAAATAAATACTAAATTAAAGAATATTGAAAAATTATTGGAGCTATAAATTCGTGCGGCTTACAGGTGTAACTGTGGCGAGTGTGTAGTGAGACTAATATTTAAAAAAAAAATGCGTTTTTTATTTTTACATAGACCAAGTAAGCAGACGTAGTAAGTGCCTTTTTCATGCTATCTGCTATTCCCCATAAATGGCATTGCTATGTTAAATATTAAAGGCGCTCGAATCTTTTTAATGTTTTTCTCAAGGCTGAAGGAAAAGGCTTCTCCTAAAAGAACACACAGTTCGTCTACGTTATATGCAGATTGATAAGAATTTGGAGAATACTGTAATCCATTGCGTCCCGGGCGTGCGAACTGAATGGGCATACCTCCCCACCTAACAAAAAAAATCAATCTCGAACAGAGCTCTTATACTAACACGTTTCTATTAAAATTGCATCATCCACAGTGAGTCAACTACCTACTAAATACCGATGTAACCAATTATTTTTTATTACAAATTCTTTGGCCTACCTGCATACCTACTCTTAGTACAAAGACATGTAAGTACTTACCTTCTTCGATTTCGAACAATAGGTAGGTATGTTATATTATTAGCACGATTTAGTAATTAAGTAGTAGGTATAGGTACAGCCAAAGTTATCGACATAGCTCAAAGAATTAGCAAGCTGAAGTGGCAGTGGGCTGGCCATATCTCGCGAAGAACCGACAACCGCTGGGGTAAACGTGTTCTTGAGTGGAGACCTCGACTCGGCAAGCGTAGTGTAGGACGCCCTCCGACCGTGGGATGACGATCTGCGAAAGACTGCAGGCAGATGCTGGATGCGGCAAGCTGAAGACAGGGCGCTATGGCGCTCATTAGGGGAGGCCTATGTCCAGCAGTGGACAAGCATAGGCTGATGATAATGATGATGATGATAGGTATAGTAAGTTACTTCACTGCTTCTATGCGTACTGTACATAACATTAACGATAACTGTATACTAGTTAGGTAGTAGAAGCAGTATAAACAGGGCACAGAATTAACTTCCGTCTTCACAGAGTTTTCATTCTTAATTGGTAGATACTAACATAGGTATATTATGTACCCTTAGGTACCTACCACGGCCAAAGAAGCGATATGAAAATGAATAAGTAGAATATTTAATTAAATGAGTTGTTTTTAACGATTGGCCTTCTTAGATTTTCAATACTTAACCATAACTATAATGGCTTACGACATAAAATTAACCACGAATGTACCAATAACATGACAGCCGCAAAGTTAGCGAGCCCGTCGGCGACACGTGGCAGTGGCCGACTTGAACTGCAACATTAGATACTTATAACAATTCTGTATCATTTCTCGTTGGCCATGGTATAGGTTATATTTACCACAGACTCTTAAATACCTAACTTATAACTCTGTGATGTTTTTTGTCGTTTTTAAAAAAACTGATATTTAGGTACGTATACTACTGATACTTACCTTTAAACCTTTTAAATACCTTTTAAACATGCTATATAGCTTAAAAATGTCTACGTTATCTTAATTTGGCCTTTGGTTGCTTTTGCGCATAAATTTATTTGGAGGTAGGTACCTAAGTCGAAAGGCCGAAGATCTTTGTCCCTCATGACTTTAGTAGGTTCGAAAAGGATATCGACACAAATGGTGAATAAAAATAAAACTGTGGAAAATATATTGACAATCATACGTACCTACCAACTATTGATAAGTCTTACGCGAATACATTTTAGAAAAGAAGATTCGGGTGTTAACAGATAAAAATAATTAGCTCATATTTACTTTTAGCAAATGAGAACGATCATGACCTTACCTGACAAGTACCTTCTGGTTGGGATAATTAGTTTAAGTACCTAGATATTTTTTTATATAACTTAAAAAGTTTTAACATACTTATAAATGTTAATTTATACACACAAAACTATTTCTAACCATAATATGGGCATCATTGCTTATTGCGCAATATTTAATCACGAGAACTTGTGTTAGGGACCGTTTTGTTCCAATTTTGTTGTTGATATTAGATTCGTTGAATGTACTGTACTGAATATAGAAATGGAACACCAAAATATTTCAAATATATGTAACATTATAAAGAAATTACTTCTCTGTTATACATTTATAGGTCATTGCATCAATATCAGCCGAGAACTACCTATAATCTATTGATGATGTCAAGTTATAGATAAATTGCGTAGATAAATCTAGTGTAACTGGGATACTGTATGGAGGTCATATCTTATACCTACATGGTATAGATTTGTTCTGCTGTTTGGTAGGTAGGTAATTAGGTATTGTTATAATCGCCACGAACACTAACAACACTAGAAAAAAACTTTATTAATTATGCTAAGTTATTAGGTTATACGAGAATTATTTTACATGGTTCTTCTATTCAGGGTGTAAAGGGCATCGTAACGAAAATTGATACCATGGGTTTAACTCATGATTCTGGACCCCCAGAGTTGGAATTTTCCGACGAAATTTTCATGAAATATGCTAAAATAGTTCAGCATTTTCTTGAGATACATTTTGCTAAAAATAGTGATTTTACATAAATAAATCAATACTTACTTAATAATTTAGTCATATTTTGGCTAAGACGGGCATTTCATGCTAAAATAAATTTTATCATAGTGACATTTTTTTGCATAAATCATCATCTGTGTTAAGTATCTACGGTACCAAATACATATGGGTCATATTTAAAGGTACAAAAATATACATAGCAACTACTTAAGTACTTAATTTTCATAGATATTATTTCCATAGCCATTGGCCTATGGCGTAACATTCAAATGAATCAAATGCATCCACGTCACGCAACGCGGTCGTCCCAACACGCTGGTCTTCAAACCAGTTTAAAAAAAAAACGATATAAGTAACTATATAAAGCCAGCAGAGTTTCGAAGTTGCGGCTTGACAAACCTACACAGTTATAGTTTTCATAAGAATATCGTTGGTTACGCGTCTGAGCGGCCAGCGTGAGTGATAAGATAAAACAATCTGTTCGGTTCATAAAAACGTTGTTTCGGATCATATGTGGTACAGTGCCGCGGGAGTATTCCGAGATGGACGACGGGAGAGTGACGGAGTTGGAGAAGATCAATGGAAACGGAACGGACAAAGGGCTCAGTGATCATAAGGATGATTGTTATATCAGGCAACAACAATCGCCGTTTAGGAGGCAGGTGTGTGTGTTTAATTATTATTATTGCGGATTTTCTACTTTCAAAATGAAATGTGTAAACGATTTCAGTTAAAGTGGCATCCACTTAAAAAAGTACTGGTAAGTATATCTGCCTGTATACTACGCGTGAAGAAGGTAGCGTGCCAAAACTGAAAACTTATTCAGAATACCTACTGAAGAAAATATTTTAATTCTTATCCGAGTAACGAAATAAAGTGAATAAAGAGTAAACAGAAATATAGTATAACTTAGTACCGAATTATATAAAAAATAATTGAAAAGAGTTTCACAAAAAAAAAACAAAACTACGTTTTTTTAAAAAAGCTAGATTTATTACAAACGATACACAGTAATATTAAACGTAAATACCGAATTATTTAAATTTGTACTTATTTATTATATGTTCCAAATTAACTATAGATAACCTTCGTGGTTATTGATAACATTTTATGTAAATTCATGTAGGTACCTACCTTAATACGAAGCGTTAAAATAATTTAAAGTCCTAAAAAGCATATTCTCTTCGTTTTTTAAATAAACATTAGATAGAAGCATGATAACACAGTTGACCACGGTGACATTGCCTTGATTTAATATATTTTTATAAGTACCCCGCAAGAAAAAAAATAAAAATATTTACCTAGATGGATCAACAATGGATGGCTAAATCGCGTCCCTTTAAGGTACCTACCAAAGGCATGGGTATCATTTATGTTTATATAGGTATACATGACATTAATTAAAGTTATATTTTGTGTGTCGTCAGCTCAGATACGAATCATATCAGTATTTTTTTCTGTTCGTCCATTAGTACCTACCTAAGTAACCACTTTTATTCGTTTCCTCCACTCAGCTACGCAAGCTTACACACATAGCTAATGTAGAA
The DNA here is from genome assembly GCA_918843915.1 of Notodonta ziczac. Taxonomy (NCBI): domain Eukaryota; kingdom Metazoa; phylum Arthropoda; class Insecta; order Lepidoptera; family Notodontidae; genus Notodonta; species Notodonta ziczac. Next base: position 4,493,927 of record OU974041.1, read on the forward strand.
ATTGCATATGACGGCCATGACAGTGATATTCATTGTAGATTCCACGATGCATGCGAATATCTTCACGGTTATCTGTTATCAGTGCGATTTCTGACACATTTATCAGTTCAGCTTACATCAGATTTATGATGCTAAAAAGATCAAGTGCGATGAACCGCCCCGAAAACGTTACCGTTACCTACGTAAGTTTTATCGTTATTAACCTCGACTTAACTAAACGGATTGCGGAAGCGGTGGTATTTTAATATACGTCAAGTACGATAGGTAGGTAGGTATACAACATAAATATTGTAAACAACAAGTATATTCACTATCAGAAATAACTGAATTAATTAAACAAAATGTCACAAGCTACAAAGAGTTCTTGATCGGAGAGTGATCTTGGAAACACTTTAACTATAATAACTCCATATATAATTAACATACCATATATTAGGATTTGTTTCTGATCTACTTACTCTACGTATTGTAATATCATCACCTTTATACCATCTTAGTTAAACGTTAAAATGTATCTTTCTAAGCCTTTTCTGGAATGTACCATTTAGATAACCCAGACGTTCCATTGAGTGAACTTTACGAGTGACATGTCCAAAAAAATTGAGGATTTATAATTGAACAATAGACAAAATCAATTATTTAATTCTAAGTCAATGACACAGTAAGGCTTTGCCAATGTCTCGTTACTAAGATAGGTACCATCTTAGTTAAAATAAAACCTGTTTTCAAAAGTTCAGTTTAGCGTGTAAATTAAAACTTGGTATATGAAAACTTTGTCGAATATCGGTTTCGATAACGAGCCGAGACATGTGAGAATTATACATAATAATTCAACTGTTCAAGGAGTTTTTGTATTGCCATTTACAAACAAGTATGCATCATGATACTCGCGAAGACTCGTGATAAGAAACATAATTAGGTATCATTAGAAATAACTACACTAGGAATTCTTACTAAAGCTAATTACTGATCAGAGTTTGTTTACTTGTTACATACTGATTAGAGATTTTAAGCGTCAACACCGTTTAATTTTACCATGACCTTTACGCGTGTTTACGAATATTATAATGACTTTAAACTCAATAGAAGCAGCGCACCTCTGCGTGCCCTGTTAAAAATGTAGATATGCATCACAATATACAAATTCAATAAAATTTATATGAATCATATTATTAACCGCATTCTCAATATTAGTATAATGAGGTTGTTCACCTCCCGGCGGATGACTTAAGGTTAAAATAAAAAATACAAAAAGTGTCAGATTACTTGTGTTGTTATGTTAATAGCGTGAATTAAAGTTGGCGTGTTTATTATAGATAGTATTGGCAAGAGATCACTATATAATCTAAATAGATCTCATGCGGCTACTTTTCAACCGCTATGTACCTTCTTATAAACTACACTCCTAAATCTATAATAAATCATATCATAAATTTACAATAACATTGTAAAGTAGTTTGTGTCCTGAAAAATGCTATAAGGTAACTGTCACGTATATAAAATTAACAATTAAATCATAAATCAATATTTTAAAATAGGATACAGCGCATACCTACGGAATTAAATCGTTTTGTTTTCACGAATGTTCCTGCATCAAGTCAATATTTCCGGATAAGAAGTCTGTACACATCAACTTCTGCGGAAAAGTGAAACCTAGTAGGTACCAACTTAGGAGCATATTATTCTACTTCACATTGATTCCTTCTTCTTTCTGTCAATGTTCGACGCCGCAAAATAATCATGAACAATCTGCACATCACATCCTGTGGGAGTGCAGTCTCTGGCACAACGAACGGACTACTATGCTAAATAGCCTGCAAGTGACATCTGGAGCAGTTTATTACACAGATCTTGTGGAAACCAGGGACAATTTCCGTGCTTTCAGGCGCTTTTGTCATACCTATTATTGGAATCAAGTATAATCAGCTCACGAGTTTAGGTCCAATTAGTTATATATCGATCCGTGGTGCCTTACAGCTGGTCTTCAATCAGCTGTAACAATCTTGTTTCTAGGGCAATCAGTCCATGCCATGTTCCATGCCAGCTATTTTTTGTCTCCCGCTTTGCACCGCTGGGAAGTGGAAATATTTTCTTCCAACTCCTCCTATTATTTTTTTCGATTAAATTCGTGCGGGTTCCAAGACAATTTGACTTTTCCCTGGGACTCGTCGAGGGTCAAACCTTGACATCATTATTGGTCACCATTATCGATCCTGGCTTACAGGAGTTATAGTGGTGGGAGTGTGTGGCGGGACTAGTCCAAAACAGGTACCTACTTAAATACGAGGTGATTTTTTTCCATTGAATGTGGATGACTAAAATCGAAACTATCAGGAATAGTGGTACTCGTAAATACTAAAAGGAGTCTCAGGCCCAATTTGGGTGAAAACCAAACTGCAACTTAGGATTTTTGAAAAAATAATTTCATAATACACAATAAAACAGGGAAGAATGTTCTTCTGGGTCTGCAATTAAATTTATTTGGTGTGAACAAGTAGATAACAAAACCAGTTTACATTTAAATAAACATGTTGATTAAAACGAAAATTAAACTTATTATTTTAAAAACTTAAATAAATACAATGTGTAGAATACGGCACTGACAAATTTTTTTTTTGACTAAACTATTTTTTTTATTTATTTTTTAAATCATATCTCTGTATTACTATAATTTTTAAAAGGACTTCAATATGGCCTAGAACAAACGTCATGCCCCTTATTAATAAACATGGTATAGCAAGCGAATAGTTACACCGAATTATTTTCTGTCATCAGTAATTTAACATTCCAAATAAGAAGACAAACATGGTGTAACTATACAATCGCTAAACCATGTTAAAGTTAAGTTAAGTTCATGCTAATGACGTATGTCGTCATAACTTAGTAGTTTCAGCAAACAGTTAGTAGTTTTTTGATACTTATTTCACATCATAGTATTATCGATAAAGCATACTTACTTATGAGTTTAAGCAGTGATAGCCGATTGGTTAAGCACGCGTCTTGCAGGCACCAGGTCTTGGGCTCAAACCCCGGCTCGCACCTCTGGATTTTTCAAAATCTATGTGCGCATCATAATTTCTATATGATTATCACTTGGTTACGGTGAAGGAAAACATCGTGAGGAAACCTGCATGTCTTAGAAGATCTAACCAATTTTCGAAAGACATGTGAAATCTGCCTAACCGCACTGAGCTAGCGTGGTGGATTATGACCTGAATCCCCCTCGTGTCGAAGGGAGGCCCGTGCCCATGAGTGGTACGTCAAAAGGGCTAAATTATTATTATTATTATATTATTACTTATGAGTTTATATAAAAATACTATTTAAATTCGATAGTAGTCAAAAACCCAATTTCAGAACTTTTGTATTGTTTTCAGGCATTGGTATCGTTTGGAGTATTTATGATGACACTCGGAGCTGGCGGGACGTCAGGCATCTCTGCTATACTCATACCCCAAATGCAACAAGCTAAGGGCAAACACTTATCCACGGAACTGATGTCATGGGTAGGTATGTGCAACATTTTACGCAAATTTATTAATATCCTTTACAAAATTCAGCTCACTATATCAATATTCAACTTTTTCCGTCCCTCCAAAGCACCTAAAATTTTATGGGTGCAGTATTATCTATAGTAGAATTTGCAATAGTAAATATATCCATAATTGTTTAAATTATTTCATCTCTCTTATTTCCAGCTGCCATATCAGCATTGGCCCTTTTCTTTGGTAACCTGATCGCGGGGTATTTGATGGATAGATTTGGAAGACGCGCCTCCCACCTGATGCTGACTGCATGTTTCGTAACTGGATGGGCGATAATTGGATTTTCAAACGATTTACTAGAATTAATATTACTGGGAAGATTCATCACAGGGCTGTGTCAAGGATGGCTGGGACCGTTAGGTCCTGTATTTGTGGGAGAAATCAGCTCACCAGTTTACAGAGGTTTATTTTTAGCAGCTCTCTCATTGGGCATTGCATTCGGCGTGTTCATGTCACATCTACTCGGGACATTCCTTCATTGGAGTTTAGCGTCACTGCTATGTGGGGTTTTTCCACTAATTGGAGGCTGTATACTATTTTTTGCACCGGAATCCCCAGCGTGGCTAGCCTCTATGAACAGAATCGACGAATGCATCATTTCCTTCCAATGGTACAGGGGAACAAGTCCAGCAATGAAGATGGAATTGGACAAGATGATTGCCGAACAAACGAAGAAAGACAGGTCGAAAGGAAAATTAGTAACTTTAACAGAAAACATCAAGAAACCAGAATTCTGGAAACCCCTGTCGATAATGACAACGTTCTTTGTGATTACTCAACTATGTGGTGTTAACGTTATTTGTGCGTACACCACAGAAATGGTAAAAGAATTAATTGGTCACAGTTCTAGCAAATCTTACACATCCGCTACGATGTTAAGTATCGATGTATTGCGGTGCGTATCATTAGCAGTCGCATGTGTTCTACTGAGATCGTCAGGACGGCGGCCCATGGCATTATTCAGTGGTGTTTGCACATCTTTATCTTTAATAGGTTTAGCCATGTACATGTATCTCCACAAATCTGGTGTTATTAGACATTTGTCACCGTTTGTTACTTTAGGATTAATGGCATTTTATATTGTGGTTTCCAATTTAGGTATATCTCCTCTACCATGGAACATGGTCGGTGAATTGTTCGCTGTCGAAACCAAAGGCTTGGGTTCTGGCATCAGTGTTATGATGACATCCGTAGCATTTTTCGGTGTGGTAAAGATGGCACCCGCCATGTTCCTCAGTATCGGTCACCACGGGACGTATCTGTTTTACGGCTTGTCTACTTTGTGTGGTACAGTATTTCTATTCTTCTGTTTACCTGAAACGAAAAACAAAACTTTATTACAGATTGAGGAATACTTTAGATATGGCAAGAAAAAGGCTGCCAAAGATATAGAGAATAATGTTTAGGTTAGAAATATTTAGATAAATTCGTTTTATCTGCGTTCATCAAATGTCAGAATTATTGAGAGAGAAGTGCAAGGTTGGAAATGACAACTGATATTTGGTAATGTGTTTTGATCGATTGATCACCATTTATTTCTATCTTGAGGCTTGCGCAACACGAGGCGTTTGAACAATACTTGAAGTCTATTGAATAAGATAGAAATAAATGAATAGATACTATTTAGACCGGAGTAGTTCAGTTAACCTAGATAGATAGTGTTCGTACTACTCAACCTTTTGATTGATTTAAGTTGGTCATGGCATGATCATTTAACTGTTTTATCAACATCTCAAGTAAATAAGAATAGGTACTTACCTAAAAGGTTCATGGTACCTACGAATAGTTTCGTGTCAAAAGTATCTTCACCTTGAAGTACCAGTTTATAAATGGTAAACATATATAAATGCATAAATTAATATTAAGATCAATTTATATTTAATATAGGATGTTTCAAAAGTCCGAAATAGTATTTGGTTTAGGTTGAATCCAATGCTTATACATTTTCATTTTTATTAAAATTAGAAAACTTAAAAAAGTCATATCCCAAGTACTTAATGTCCAAAAATGAAGCAACATTTTTCTTTAATTGTGGTTGCTGCTACTCGTAAATGCATTATTCACTATTGTCTACATCATTGTATGAATTTGTAACAAATACAAGGTGACACATAATGGGTATACTATTTTTTTTGCAACTTAACTTTGTAAATCTCAAACTATCGGCTTTGTAGGACAGTTGAAGTACTAAAGGTTTTGTACACTTGTGAAATCGGTCAACAGCTGTATTCCTGTAACACCTTTTGTTTTTCAAGTTCCCTCCAAAGCTGATGGTTTTAGAATTACAAAGTTAAGTTTTGAAAAAAAAAGTATACCCTTTATGTGTCACCTTGTATTTAAAAGCCCGTAACTTAAATAAAATGAGTAAAATATGAACGTTATAGTCTCTCTTCACTGGGCATCTACGTATCGGGTATCGTATAAATGACTATTTCGGATTTTAGAAACACCTGTCTGTACCTATATTAGGTACTTTATTTAACGACACAGTCCAAAGTATGAAATAGATTTAACGAATAAATACTGAGATCTCTGTTTGCATATAATTAACAGACAAATTTAAAGTACCTAGGTACTTATGTATCAACATAATAACGCTAGGGTAAGCGATCATTCGCAGCACCGATAATTTCTATACTTTTTACAGTATACAGAATCACATACGGCCATTGCTTATCTATCAAAAATGTATCAATGACAGAACGCTGTCGGATTTATCGTGTGAATGACCGCTAATATTACAATGATGATAATAAGAACTTATAATTACTACATAGTATAAAACAAAGTCCCTTCCCGCTGTCTGTATGCCCCTATGTATGCTTAGATCTTTAAACCTACGCAACGGATTTTGATGCGACTTTTATTAAGTGATTCAAGAAGAAGGTTTATATGTATAATACATGCATAATATAGTAGACAAACACTGATAATTATAGAGCCGTGCGAAGCCGGGACGGGTCGCTAGTAATAATATAAATACCTAATGATAATTTTACAAGTATATCTAATCTAAGTTCTCATGAGGGCTGTTATATGTTTGAGCCAAATGTAGTGAAGTTGTCATCTGAAATACTCATCGCGATATCGCTCAATGTACTTATTACTGAATATTTACAATACAAAAATTAAAAAATTATGTACCTTAATTATAATGTAGCAGATTTTAATTCACCAAACCCTTACTCCCTATAGTAGTACATTTATTTCATTCCATTCACAAAGCATATTTCTGTTTAAAATATCATTTACAATGCCTTTAAAAATAGATTATTGCTTTCTAAAATTTGAAATCTTCAGATGAATCTTATACCAAATGGAGTGGGACAAGGTGGAGTTGGTCTTCTGGCTCTCTCACTCAGCTATAATTGTTACTTTACACCGATCTCCTGTGAGAGGGTGGTGCTACCCCGGTTGAACTAGCCGATAGGCCCGGGATTGTAGCCCTCGTTAGCGTTACAATCGTTTGCCCGTCTACCCTGGCGTGGTTGGTCATAGATATCCTACTAATATTATAAATGCGAAAGTTTGTGAGTGTGGATGTTTGTTACTCTTTCAGGCAAAAACTACTGAACGGATTTGGATGAAATTTGGAAAACAGATAGTTCATAACCGGGATTAACACATAAGATACTTTTTATCCCGATAATCCCGTAATTTTTGTTAAGTTAAATACTACGCGGACGAAGTCGCGGGCACAGGCTAGTATTACATGGTTCTTTATATTGTGTGCCTGTGCATTACCGTATATCCTGCGAGACAGTAACTCGATTATTATTTTTCCGTTAACGAAACTTTTTGCAAGGCATGTATTATTTACTCACTGAACGTTTATTTACCGTTTTCGATGTCATAATATACTATTATCATTTATCGCTTCACTTATATAATCTGGGTACTGTCATATTTTTTATCATTATCCATCCAAACATGTGTAGTCTAATCTCAAACAGGGATTATCTTCTTAAGTTATTAGTGACAAGTTACACATTACAGCATGAACTAAACATATCGTGGTCAATGTGAGTTTCAAGACAGGGATAATAGAATTACTGTATTTAGTTAGGTGCACAACACATAATCAACTATTAATTTCAATAACAAAGACATTAAATACCGTCTGACATGTCATATTACAAAGAAAACTAAGGCCAATTAATAATGTAAACAGGAACAGGTGTAATTAATGTACAACATCGAACTAAGGGATGTCCAATTCATGAAGCGTAAAGTAAAAACAGGTCAATTTCACAGTCCGTTACCATGCAAGTGGCACGCGTCTGTGACACTGAATTACGATTCTTCCTGTATGGACACGTGGTCCCACTAGGAAGATATTCGCTACATCTGCGGTGGGCTTTTTCACACGGTTCCCACGTTGGTAAGCGACGGAGACTCACAAAAAGTACCAGGAAAGCATCTGGAGAGTGGATGCTATTTTTAGAGGACGATGCGTTTATGAAGCGAAGTGTAAGGAAGTTATTAATGAACGCGTGAGTGACGTCGCGACGCAAGTTCATTAAAAACATTGTCTCTGATGCTACATGTAATGATAAAGGCTGCTTTACCTAGGGGTTGCAAAAAGGTATATCGTTTATAGCGCATACTGACATTCATCATCATCATCATCATCATCAGCCTATGCTTGTCCACTGCTGGACATAGGCCTCCTCTAATGAGCGCCATAGCGCCCTGTCTTCAGCTTGCCGCAAGCTGAAGACAGACTGACATTATCTGACAATAATTAATATAACTAAAATTGAAAATTTAGAAATGCGACGATATGTTGAACTACAGAAGAGCTGATAATTTTCAAACGGCTGAACCGATTTTCATGAAACATAGCTAAGAACACTCTCGATCAGAATACCTATCTAATAAAAGAAACAAAATTGAAATCCGTTAATCCGATTGGGCGCTACGATGCCACAGACAGACACACAGATACACAAATATACATGTTAAACTTATAACACCCCTCTCTTTTGTCGAGAGTTAAAAATGTATAGAAAAAACGTTGTCGTCTTCGTCGTGTAAAAGTTTTAGTGTCATATGACAAGTATTACATGACTTTGTCGTACCGCAATTAATAATGGAAACCGATGATGAATAAAAAGCTCAAACCAATGCAGAACAACCCCGTTTCCTAATTGACAAAATAAAAAGCATGCAACAACAAATTGCCTTTATTTTCACGTCAAATCAGTTCCTGTACTTTTTGTCCCGTTCCGTGCTTGCATATCATATCTACGGCATAAAAGCCACGGCCCAGTCCAGGCGGAACGAATATTTTAATAATTTACAATGGGACACGTGGCCGAACGGAAACTATGCACGTGCTATCAATTAGAAGTGGAATAGATAGAAAAAACCCGGCTAGAATGTTATTGAAGCTCGCTCCCTTGAAAGTGGGAGGAGTCGTTACGTAAACGAAAGCGAATCATAAATATAACCCTTTCATTGATTATACCGTACACGGAAAGATTCCCTTTTAAATTCCAACGAGTTTGCGCAACCTTCTTGGTAGAAACCGTTAGTTTTATGCTTGTTTTATGCTCGCTTATCGCTGACGTCTACTTAAATTGTAGGAATTGTAGTATAGTGCCTCTGTCGGTCATTGTTTTACGGGGACGCTGGCAACTTGCATCTCTTAGCGAAAGTTCTATATCCAGAAGTACAGAACAGTTCTATACTCACCTAATAGATTAAGTGTCAAACATCTTTATAATTATGATTTCTTCGTGTGTGCCTTAGACGACCGCTTGGCGTAGTAGTTCTAGCGCAGGCTGCTCGGCTCTCTGCACTGAGTGGTTGCAGGTTCCAGTCAGGGTCAATTTGGAAAATTTTGGAACTAATGATTCTAAAGTTCTCTCAAACTTGGCCTTCATGCCGGAGGTGTCGAATCGAAAATAATTAATCTAAAAATGTAGCTTTTTTAACTTCCCACTCCTGGGCATGGGACTGCCCTCAAAACGAGGGGGATTCAGGCCATACCTACTCCGCCTCACGGGCCCAGGTCGGGTTGGCGGATTTCACTTGCCTTTCTAAAATCGGTTAAATAAGTAATCCAGGTTTCCTCACGGAGTTTTCCTTCGCCATAAGCGATAGAATGATATTATTATCGAATCAAATCGAAAAAATATACGTGAGAAGAATTTAAATAACCTTTGCCATGTGCTATCTTATTGCGTACATACATAGCATAGTACATGGGTAAGACATGTATGACAGCACAGTAAGTATGAATAAATTATATAGCTAGATAACATTTGGGTATTCGCGCGATTTTGTGGGGAACCTTGGTGAAAGGATTAAGATATGATGATAAGAAAGAAAATAAATAATACTGTTAGTCTGAAATTTCCTGTACACGCCAACAACTATTTCGAAAAAATATTCATTTTATAAGTATTTAGCTGTGGGTGAAATCTGTTTCTAATTTTGATTGATGCGCTTAGCGAGACAAACGATGCTTTATGCATTTGATTTACTTTAATACATATAAATATATATATCGCCAGCCTGAAACACCAACTGTCTGGTCCCAAACTAAGCAACCCTTGTAATATGGGTACTGTACAATGGACTGGGGGCGATCCCAGTTACACCCAGACCGAGGCAATATACGAAAAGGCCATTTCCGAAATTTTCCCCGGCGGGAATCGAACCCGTAACCACCATGTGCAGTGAGTCGAGCGGCCTACGCTCGAACCACTGCGCCAAGCGGTCGTAATGTAAACGTGTATCTCATCTCTTCTGCAGTCAAAATGTTAAGAGGGACTGTAACTTGACCAAACAAAATCTTCCTCTATGAATGAAGTTAATTATCCCTTTCTAAAGACAATTTGTAATATTTACTGCCAGGTACTATGTCCATAGTTTAACATGCTTATGTCAATAGCACCGATTAGTTCAAGTGTTTAAAATAACTTTCATTGTCTGTATGCACGCATTATTATTCATCGTCGTCACTCAACATTATATTTGTAAATTTTGAGCATGACTATTGAATTATTCGCGCTAAGTGCATTAACTTAGTGAGTGGCTAATATGAAAATGATATATGACTATCATTAATCGATCAAGAGTTGTAAATTTTAATGCGAAATATATCTAAGAGCAGCTCCCATTCAACCCGCAATCGCCAGAGTTTATAAATTTATACTTTTACTTACAATATTGTACCTATGGCATGTTGTTTGGTCCTCGGGTGATGGAGAGGTATGGATGGAATCATGGTGCAGTTACAGGTATTTCAAATAGTTTATATACAATTACTCACATATTTATTCAAATATTATTCAAGTTTGTTTATTATTCAAAGAAGTATTTTGTATGAGACGATATTTTTATTCCGACCTCAATATACCATTAATGAATATTATTTACAAGACTCCCTAACCTTTTCGTGAAGACTAGACAACTCAAGAATGATGATGATACGCTACCTACCTGGTATGATTGTATTAGAATTGCATCACTCTTAGTGTTCCTGGAGATTTATTGTATGGGTAATGTTATAAGAAATGCTCGTTTGTGAAAATCTGGGAATTATCCGGTCCGTAACAGGCGCCCGACACAACATAGTTGATATGAATAGCCAGCCTTAACATATAAAATATGCATTGCGTGCGGGTAGAGATTGAACAATTTCATTTTGCCACATGTGATAATAGTATAGGAAATAAGGTTGACGTAGAGTCGACTGGCGTGACAGACATGTGCGCTCAGTGCGCCCGCGCCGTGATTCCGGCTCTAAAGATTGTATGGATAATGTATTTATTTAAAAAATATCTAAATAATGGTGTGTTTGATGTGACTCTTGGCGTAGTGGTTTGAGCGTAGGCCGCTCGTCTGACTACACCGAGTGGTTGCTGGTTGGTTTCCCGTCGGGGCAAATTTCGGAAATTGCCTTGTCGTAATTTGCCCAGGTCTGGGTGTCACTGGGATCGCCTCCAGTCAATTGTACGGTACCCATAGTATAAGCTTTGCTTAGTTTGGAACTCTACAGTTTGTGTTTCAGTCTGGCGATATTTATTATTATTTACTCTATGTACAAAATACTTACAATATTGCCGAGTACAAATGTGATCATGTTCTTGGCAATGGATTGCCCCTACATAATATAGAAGATATCTGCATATTACATAAATTTTGGTCGAAGTTTTGAAGTTAGTCTTGACCTTCGACACGGGTAGTACAATGCATTTAATTATTTCCACTAATTGTTAAAATAAATTTGTATACATACGTTTCACGTGACAAGACTGTTAGGACCGCTTGGCGCAATGGTTTGAGCGTAGGCCTGTCGTACACTGCACCAGGTGGTTGCGGGTTCGATACTCGTCAGGAGAAATTTCGCCTTTGGCCCATTCTTTAATATTTTTTAAAGAATTTTCACATGAACACTTAATAAAATCACGTAATATAGGTACCATATTATGGTAACAGAATTTTACTACGGACAGAAAACACCGTGCTTCGCCTGCGTATCCGACTAGGTATACCTACGATTGATTGCAGACGTTGTCATAAGTAATTAAAAAAAAGTTTGCCATATTTGTCGTTATCTTTACTTATTATATTTACCAGTGTTTGTTTCAGCTTTGCGGAAAAATGTTGGAACGGATGGTATGGAGCTTCGACCAATAGGATCGCTGCAATTTTCTCAGCTCATTGAAGCGATCGATGCTATTGCTCGAAACAAGCGGGTTAGCTTGCCCAGTCGGCTCGCCTGGCTCAAGTAAACAGGCGCCCTTATGCTCAGGAATAAAATGTAAAACCTCTTTACCTTCGAATTCTACGCGGTAAGGCCACCGGTCATTATAGTAAGTCCTATGCATAAATAAAATGCTTATCAATGCTATATCTAAATATAACACGTGAACAAAACAATTATTTTAAGGGATGGGCGGCAATAAATTGACGTACTTTTATGTACGGTTTTATCGCTTACACTGCCGGATAACTATTATCAAACAGATAAAACTAATAAAAAAATCTTGTTCTAAATATAATACATTCTAAAATTAATCTTATCTTCGAATAAGCTCTTGCAAAAATATTGCAGAGTTCGTTATTTTATGCAGGTTATTGTTTTACTAAGTATTTGCTTTTGATTGATTTAAAAGGTATTTATTCAGGCCTTATAAAGAAAACAACATCACATAAAATAATTAAGGTATTCTTAACAGTAAATAAAAGATCTTATTCAAATCGTACATTAACTATAATTAATATATTTATTGCAAAAATGTTGCTTTAAGTGCATAAGTGTGCATAAGTGTGCTACGTGTTCTTAATATAAGCTCCAACATTCATAACATTTTGTGGTAATAAGCAGGTTATTATTATATAGATTTTGGGCTCACATTAATCAATCGATCTCAAGTCTGAGAGCGATCATGGAAATGTCATTCTTATGTCATACCAGTACAAAATGACATGTCAAGAGCGCACTTGAGACTGCTCTCAGATTTGAGACCGATTTATTAATAGGGGCCGTAGAATGTTGCACAAAGTGATGAGTAATAATGCAAGTATGATTCAAAGTGTAATAAAACGAGTGATGATATGAACAGGTTCGATATTTTACTTGTGAAATAGTTTACGTGTGACGTTTGTAGGTGTACTGTGAGGTTATTTGCAACAAATTGAATAAGCGTTCTGTAAACACAGACAAATAAAACAAACGCTGCCGTGTAAATAATGTAATCTTTATTATTATTATTAGATAAAGATTTTCAAACACATCCTTGTTCTTATTCAGGTTTTTCGAAACTGTTAAGAGGCAGTTTTTATTTTGTGTAATAACATCCAAACTTATCGTATGTACCTACCTACTATATCGCTATAGGTTTAATTTAAACCGGGCATAGGTACTAGGATGTTTCTAATTGGGTTCATAGTTTATAATTGTATAACTTCAGCAGGCTGTATCTTCTTCGAATCACACGCTTAGACACCATATGTTTGTAATTGTTTTGCTCTACATCAGTTTAAATCGAATTATACTAATTATGAACAAACAAAAGCATATGCCACCGTGACTGTCGAACTTTTGCCTGTACTTTTGTAGTTTTTGTACAATCAGCGTGGATCGCCAGATGGCGGCGCGGGCGCGCGGTGGGACGCAGCGGTGCGCGGGCGCATGCCGTATGGCGTCATCGCGGTGCTTCGACGGGATCTCAGCGCAATTTCTCTGTCTACTATCTCGTACAATCTGGCCTCATGTCGGATGTATAAAAATATTTTTTGTACGTTTTATGTATATGCTCGTAATAGTTATTTTTAGACGAAATATATCAAGTTACGTTGAATGGTAGAGCCAAATAAATTAAATTGTGTACTGTGGCCTTGTAGGCAACTGCTTCATTTTGTATCCTGCCCTGCTGTTTTTATACGGAGCTGGTAGGAACATTTGGATGACTTTAAAATCTGATTACTTATTTTTCTTCTATTTTCTTCTGTTCTCATGACACCTGCAATGCCTAAATCATACTAAACCTAAATGCAAATAGTAAAATCTGTTTATAACTTGTTATAAACAGATAACTTCACCATGTCGGATTAAAAAAAATTGCATAAAACATAAGAAGCAATATAGATATTATCAACTTATCAGATCAATCGTCTCAGATAAGTATATACAGTACCTGCATATACTACATACTTTGAATACACTATGTGAAAGATAATTAAATTTGTAAATTTGAGAGTTACATGAGTCCAGATTTGCGATAGAATTTTGGTTTTCTTGACGGCCATTTTGGTCTAGATGTTTACGATTACTTTCTTTATTTTATAGGGATCATTCGATGTTATTAACCTTTATATTAAATTTACTAATAACAGTTCTGAGAGTCTCTTTCTGTGTCTCCCACTCTTATTATATGTTAACCAGCAATTAAAATCTAATGTCAAAACAGTGCACTGCTGGCCACCCCCGACGGAATAACATGTGTGATGATTGGAGTTCGAAGTAAAAAGTTAGTGCCAAAATAAACTTTAACGAAAAAGTTGTGGTTCCTTCAAGACATTCTTTGTTAATTACAAAAGCAAACATGCATCTTTTTTCTAGTGAACCATCGCTGTCTAGTCCCGCGGGCCTGCGCATAACACGAGAAGATTATTAAATATAAAATACGTCATCCTAATCTTCGGAACACGTGGATGCGCGAACTATACGTTGAAAAAGTGCTTATTCAGTTTCTTTAGTGAATTCTGTGGTACCCTAAAGGTAATGTCCGTTTTTTGCCCGTTCCCATGAACCCTGTGACAATGGTGTCGACCTCGCTAGACTGAGATCCACGCAAGAATAAATATTATCCAACAATAGGGTAGCTTCTTTGACTTTACCTTTGCTGTGTAGTCGGACTGACGGGTTTTGATATTTCATGTCAAGAATGTAATTTTTTTTTGTTAATATTATAAATCTATAATCTTATTTTCATTTGTTTAGTAATTCATCAACTATAGTTTGTTCTTATGGCTGTAAATGACTACAGAAGCCGACTAAATTAGGTATGGACAGAATGTTACATTCATAAATAATTGAATCTACAGAATTCTGCTGCGTAAATTTTTCTGGGTAAATTATTTGATTTAAAAACAATATGTTTTGATAGCAGTGCAATAATAGTGCATAAATTGAGATAAATTTACACCTTTTATCATTATGTAAATTAGATACCACATATTAGTAACCGGTGCTTAACATTTTACTGAAGCAGTTTATTTATCGATAATTATATTAAGTATGAAGACGCTTTGTTCGCACTATACTCTCAGGCAACAAAAGGCATAGCGGCTCGTAACGGACTTTTTTCGAAGCGGCATCGATCAGGGTCGCTTCCTCGTCGCTTAGACTTTGTCATGCTAAGCCAAATTTATATTCCCACGCGTAGACTTAGGTTTCACTTAGTAAACATAAACTTAAAGTTTAGTCCTAGCAAGCGGTGGGAGCGTCTACCTACCTACAATAATTAGCACTAAAACATAGCTCTTAAGGTGATGGCGCCTGTCTAGCCCGCGAAATTCAAAATTTTCGAGTATTTTTATAGTTTAGTCAAAACCTGAAAACATTTAAGACAACATTTTGTGACTTTGCGACAAACACAGTATGCAGTGCGTTTATTAATACAGTTATTTTACTCTAAATAGTATCACGGTGGATATGATACTAGTAAATCACTAAATATACAAATATTGCCAGTTTTTCTGGTTATCTGTCGTTCTTGAAATGTTTTAGAGTACGTTGGATATATTAATAAATGCATTGCATACGGTCTTTGTCGCCAATTACAAAATGGCCCTTTAATATTTTCAGATTTTGAACCTTCAAAAAAATTGAATTACGTTGGTTAGATGGGCGCTTTAGTCTTAAATGTTATATTTAAATGACTAAAATAGTATCTATCGAACAATTCTTGCAAAACTAAAAAAAAACACTTTTAAAAATGTTCATAATGAGAGATTTTATTATTAAAATTTCTTCGTTTTTACCCCTTCGCATAAATGAGGTTAACATTTTCAATAATTCATGTTAGCTTAAGATAACTTTTGGCCTTTATCATGATTTAATGACGTAAATTTTCTGCGATAGCATAATCTAGGTGCCACAAGACAATTATTAATTAATATATATTTCACTCCGTTCCTTTATTGAATAAATAAGATGAATAATCTTGCGATTTATCATCACTCCATATAAGTTTTTAGATAAAATACAATGTACCCTATTGACTTACATGACACAAATACAACGGTATTTGTGCATTCAACTCATAACAACAAATATAAGTAAGTAATGTTTGTTATATATTATTTCCTGGAAAGTCAGAAAGGATCCAACTGGTCTATCCCATAGGTCCACTTAGTTAGACCTCAAAAGCTCTATATAAACATCGGATATCAGGCAATAGTTTTTTTTCAGTTTACACTTCCTCGTATCATTGATGGGTGAAACTTAATAATGATGACGTCGACTTGCGAACAAAGAGATAAAAAATCCTCGATCGCAACCAGTTGCAGATAAATAATATTACTTTCTTCATCGTACTAATATTATAAAGAGGAAAACTTTGTTTGTTTGATTGTAATGAATAGGCTCCGAAACTACTGACCCGATTTGAAAAATTCTTTCACTGTTGGGAAGCTACACTATCCCCGGGTGACATAGGCTATAATATATTTTCAAAAAATTAGGGATCCTTACAAAAACCCGAATAATGTAACCGCAATGTACCCGTGCGAAGCCGGGGCGGGCCGCTAGTTGCAAATATAGTTGCAGAAATACGGTTGCGATATCGGGCTTAGGCAAAATAATAATTAACTCGCAGTTCTTTTTATCAAAGCGGTTGTTCTCTGGCGAACAGGTCCTCGTTTGAAGTACAGTAATAATCTGTAGAGATAAAGCAGTATGTTCAAGGAATGTTCGTTCATAGGTACTTCTAACTCTAAGATAACAACGAGATAATAGACTAAGAGGACACTTGTTGTATGACGCAGACCGTTCGTACGAGAGTACAGGGTATGTGACCTTCAAAGAGTACTCAGGATTCTGTGTAATTTTGTATTTTTGGCTCCCAACAGAAGGGTAAGTACTTACCTGATTTTCAAAATTGGAAAACTAGGTTGATGTATTTCTGACCTTTTGTGGTTTTGGTTTTCAATATCGCAAGACAGACGTAAATAGTAATGAGTAATTGAAAACTTCAGTATAATTGCTTTAACGCAATGAGTCGCGAAAATATCGCAACCATTTTAGGTCAAAGGCCACATTATGCAAAATTTTAGGAAATCAACCACTCGTGTACACTAACGAAATGTGTAGGTACACCCATTTAAAATATTGTGAATTGCATGAATTTGTTTAAATTTTTCGTCGGTACAACCAAGAGTTAACGATGGCATAAATTACTTTCATATGGCCTCCATCTTGAGTGATGAATGAAACTAGTATTACTTACAAAGTGTTATAAAAATATATTATTAAAAGTTTTTATTCATACACGTGGCGTGTTTCAAATTATCTCTCCCACCATGTTGTTTGGCAGTGGCATCTCATTCTAACAATAATTGTATTTGTTAAGATAAGAGTGTAATGATAAAAGTGTAGGGAATGTGGGTGATTGTCGTGTGAAAATAATGCAATATCATTAAACTTGGTAATTAGGACGACAAATAACTAAATACATATTAAAAGAGCTCCTTAAACATACAGTATAGTGAAAATTTATAATATATGCCATTTAGAACATGACTATCTGGATGTTTATAATTAAGGCTAAAGCGCCCATCTAGCCCGCGAAGTACAAATTTTTTGAGGTTTTTTAGATTTTTTTCAAAATCAATATTAAATAATAATCAATAATAAAAGGCACATTTTGTAATTCGCGACAAAGACCGTGTGCAGTGCATTTATTAATATATCCAACTTATTCTAAAACATTTCATGAACGACAGCTATCCAGATAATCTGGCAATTTTTGTATATTTAGTGATTTACTAGTATCATATCCACCGTGATAATATTTAGAGTAAAATAAATGTATTAATAAACGCACTGCATACTGTGTTTGTCGCAAATCACAAACTGTTGTCTTAAATGTTTTCAGATTTTGGATAAACTATAAAAAATACTCGAAAATTTTGAATTTCGCGGGCTAGACAGGCGCCTTCACCTTAAGTAGTATTTATTGGTAGATAGGTAGCTATGTCTCACTGCTTGGCACATTTTTTCCGCCAATTCAAGGAACATTTTCGAGTACCATATAAAAGCATTATATTTCCATTAAACACACCTTTCATGAGTAAATGAACTCAAATGAAACGAAGTTCAGATTTGACCAATAACGTCAAACAGTCGAGTGAGACTTAAACATAGAACGACTCAATTAGCCTAGGCTTAAATGTGAAACATTGAGTATTCGGCCGATAAAGACTAACCAAAAATATGTGGCGCAAATGTTTTCACCAAATGTTCACACATCAAATACTTATTGAAAATTAAAATTCAGATATGACATTTGGAAATCCGAACAGCATTACCCGGGAACCTAACCAATGCCTTTGCTTCTTTCCAAAGCGTGCATTCAACCAACGAGATCAGATATTATTTTATAAAAAAAACAGCTAACGGGCTGCCTTATTCTAATGTACTGTTGCTGCCTCACGTGTATCAAAAACTTTAATCATTCAAAACAGCGCCTGACGAATGGAGCGGAAAATATTTAAATGGAAGCCGAAATAGCGTGCAATGCGTTTACCCCGTAAAATATGGCGATATTTCGATGTAAAAAATATTTTAGAAGAGAAATTAAAATTCCCGCCGCCCCGGAAATATAGGCCGTGCGGAACGAAGTAAGAAATAGGTGAACTTATGTTTACAAACTTTGGTAACGCATGCGTGCTTCGCGGCAAAACTTCCGCAAACTGCAAGTGTCGTAGATTAGATTAGATTAGATAACTCTTTATTAGTCCACCACTACAAGACAAAAAAAAAAAATACAAATTATTAAATAATTTACACAGAAAGTGGAAAATGGGTGGCCTTATCACTAAAAGTGATCTCTACCAGGCAACCTTAGGATGGAGAGGATCTAAAGAAAAATATTACGGGGGTGTACTTACATAAAATTAATTTATAAACATATAAATTACATTAAATAAACAAGAAAATAATATGTCATATACTTATACCTACTACATAATGGCTAAATGAAAATAACAGACAAAATAAATAATAAACAAATAAATAAGAAGCAGTAATTAAAATAATCGTAATGTTAATTGTATTTTGTGTTCAATATTGTTTTGTCCATACAAAAATGCGACACTCAGTGGTGACACCTAATTGAGAAGTGTATTTTTATTTATTTGTGTAATGTAGTCTAGATATTCGGTCTCTTTTTCGGCTTGGAAAACGGTTCGAATCGTAGAAATTGTATTGTGTAAAGTTGATGTTTAGTTAACGTTTACTTAGATACTAATCAATTATTATTTTATAATATTTTTACATAACTCTACTTCAACATAATCAAAAAAGACCAGGAGCTTTTTTGAGCAATCATAAAAAAATCTGAATCCGTAATCTCGACCCCTAAATTTGTAATCAGGCGGTCTTGTGCGGGTCCCGTTGGGTTCGGCTATTCTGTACGGGACAACAGGGCGCATTACAATCATAATAGCTTTACCGTTAACGGTTCCCAATTTTGGTTGGACTCTACCGCTTGCTGTTAATTGCAAGTTAACCTTGTGAAAAATAATGGTTATACTTATTAATGTGGGAGTAATATAATCTCCATACAATTAATTCTTTTGAACTTTAATTTTGCAAATGGCGTCTAGAATTACATCGAAAATAATTATAATTTAATGGACATAATGTTTCCGTGTCTTCGTATGTAAATAAAAAATATCACTTTAAATTGAGTAGGAATACTAAAATAAAACGACTAATTACCTGTTCACTGTTCTAGGAAATATTATTATCATAATAATTGTCTTTTAATTCATAGTAAATTAACATACAATTCTAAATAATTTGGCGAAGGATTAAAATTTTCGACTGATTAACGTAAGATTAACAGTAGATTAATTTAGAGGTGCAACCGGCCGTGGCGGCACAAAGCTAAGATGCAAGGAGCTTTTAAGTAGGTCATTTAGTGACGACATTTTTGTGCATTAGCATATAAGGGTCTTTGTCTCAATAGGGTCGGTATTGTGGAGACGTGTCGTTAATGGGCTCAATGGGATCAATGGCAGAAAAAAATAAGGTAGGTAGTTTAAAATTATAATAAACGATAAGTTTAGATTTGGAAAGGACTAACCTACCCCAGGTATTGTCATGTCGAGGATTTTATAAAAAAAGTAAGTACATTAAATTACACAGGAACTAAAATTTTATTTATCTAAAAATATCATCTAACATCACAATGTTTATTACATTCGAAGGCACTCATTTTAATTACATTATTTTGTATGATAACGTGCCCTTTACAAAAATATTATACAAAACATTACATACTTACATAAATTACGCTAGGTTTCACGAAATTACGCTATGAAAGGAAACAATTAAACATAAATGAGACGACCAATGTAAAAGCTTGAAGCACGGCTCGTCCCGCGACCGTTACGCCGACACCTTGCGCCCGCGCCACCAACTTACTTTGGAATCAACAGCTGTATGTTTCACTATATCTCAATAAATATCTAACTAACCTTATCTATCTACATGCACTAAGTACAAAACGTTAAAAGTTATTGTTGCTATTTCGTTAAAGGTCGAGCCTGTCTCGTTTTCTCTTGCCACCATTTTAATGTCTCCTCAAATTGCTCTCTGTCCTCGGGCGTTACTTGAATGTCGGGAAGCTCTTTCTTTAGGTCCATGTCATCATCATACTGGTTTTCTATAAAGGCCGAATTATCATTTTTAAACTTGTAGTCGTTATGAGACAAAATCAATCCAGGGGTGATGGATTCTAAAGGCAAACTTGTTTCATCGCTAAAGCTGTGGTGAATTTGTTGTTGAATCGTTTCAGAATACTTCACTTCGAAATCACTATCATTCACTGCTATGTCCGATTCACTCAAATAGTTCTGTTCCGGGATCACTGTGAATTGCTCGGCTGAATTTGGGAACGGAAAGTGTCCGTCCAAGAGATGAGAATTAACATCTTCATGGCCGAGAAGATCCGATGAGGGAGTCATTGGGTGACCAGCGCCTTCCTCTTCTTCGTATAAATGTGGAGTAGCGACTAGCTGAAATGTTTCTCCTCCTTGAAGGTCCACGTACTGTTGATGGGGAAGTTGTAAAGCTCCATCCAGTTCATCTTCGTCCATATCGTCATCGTCAACAGCTGGAGAATGTAATGAAAAGTAGCTCCTCTCCTGACTATTTTCTCTCGGTGAAGAAGACGCAGGAGAAGGAAAAGACTCCATCGACGGTAGCGTTGAATTCTCTTTATCGGCGTGACCGATGTTCAGAAGACTTTCCAAGTTTCGTATATACTCCACAGCCATGCGCAACGTTTCCACTTTACTGAGCTTCTTGTTCGGTCCACGATTGGAGTTGGCGTTTTCGAAAGCGGCAGCCACTTCTTCGGGTATGTGGCGACGGAGAGCTGCGAAGCCGTCGTTGACTTGACGTACTCTGTTGCGTTCGCGCGCATTTCGCCGCGCTACGGCGAGAGGTGTAGGCGCCCGCCCAGCGTCCTCTACGCTGTTTTCGTGAAGCCGCGGCTTTTTGGCGACCACACTCGACGAAACCGGATCAGCAGCACGCACTAACGATGTCACAGAAACTGTGTTCGGCGGAGACTGTATCTTCTGTTTCTTCCTCACTATAATAATTTCACGAGTCGCGTTATGATTTACGTCGTTGTTTATGATGTTCACGGAATTATTCACGGCTTCCTGCAGCACCTGCGCCTTGCCGAGCGGCGAGTTGCGGAAGACGACTACGCCGATGGAACTCATTTCGTCCGCGATGATTTGCCGTTTTCACATGTTACTATTGTTTATGTTGTATTAGATGCGGTGTGTCAGATGATGGGATCACGTAGAGAACAGTTACTTCTCTTTTATGGTGTTAGTTAGATTTCGATGGCGTCAGGGCGCCGGCCGCGATGGGAATGGCGCGTGCCGCGCGGGCGCACCTGGGGTGGCTCGCGGGGGGATCAACAGGGGTACTTACGTTTACTAGTTGCACACATGCTCTTTCAAAGGGCGGAATGGGGAATCGTTCCTGTTCAGTGTTATAACGAGTGTCAATTTATAAACGTAACTTCAAAAAGCTGGGTAGAGATTTTGTGCTTTTACATAATATTAACTACTAGCTGCAATTTAATTTTTGTCAAAAATATATAAATTCATCAAAAGTAGGTAAGTAGATACATTTTCATTGAAATATTTACACACTTATAATAAATAAGTTTCCAATCTTTGATGAGGTACAATTGAGAAAGTCTTTAAAAATTATCAATGCAGACAATGCAGTTATATAAGTACTTATGATGCATTAACATCATTCAGCAAAAATAAAAGATAAACATTTTATTTTTGAGAATATAGTGTCAGTTGATAAGAAAAAGTACTGAACGATATTAGCGGAGGAAAATGAAATGTTATTTCTACCGATAATGTCGCTTAGGATTTTTTACCTTTCACCGGAGTAATTATTTTCATTCGATACTCAGATAACACTAAAATATTTTCAAACGAGCAGCAACGATGCCCTAAACCCTGACATACAGGACAATATAATTTTCATGGGGTGTCGCACCCAACTATTTTCGCATGTGTGCGTGTAGTGTGCTGTGGTACAGCTACATACCTACACACACCTTTACTATCACAATAATAGGCATACATATAAAATTAAGTACACACATGAAAAATAAACCGTTCGCGTGTTTATGGAAGTTCGAAAGGAGAGATTGCGCCGGCGCAAGGGTTTGGGCGGTGAAACTGTATCGCAATAAAAGTCTGTCGCTTTGACTTTCGAATACTTAAAGAATGCCCCAAGTTATGGGTTTTAATATCATTCTGTGCATTGGCCTAGATATGCTATAATAGGCATGTTAATATCAAGGGTCATTAAAATCATTCCAGAATATTTTATATACCTAACTGAACGAGGAAATAATGACAAAAATGTAACGTATCGCGATTCAAATTTGAAAATATTAAGTAATAAGTGTCGTTTTTAATTTTAATTTCATTGGCTAATTTAAATAAATGCTTATTTTGTAATATATATTTTATGTGTAGAAATTTATCTGATCTCTATGTATGTGTGTGTGAGTACACCCACGCCAGCTGCGCGCCCTTTAGCCTTTGTGTAAATGGCACGTGCCACTGTCCTACGTGTGGTATCCTATAGTATGACCATTGTTGCCTATCTATACTACACAACTAAACGTAACTATGCGGCTACCTGAGCCTTATTGATAGGTAATAAGAACTATTTTAAAGATGAGCGTTTGATATCACGTGTAAGAGATTTTTTCGTAAGCAGCTATTTCTGTGAACACGCTTATGTTTTTTATACTATAAAAAATATTTAAAAATAACGCAGTTCATTTATGGAACATTAATTATATAATGTAATGTATTAAATGGCGGATGTAGGTACCTACGTTAGCTCAAGAAATAACAGTGACAATATGTTACGTGCCAAAATATAATTAGATAATTAAGTGACTTATGTGCTACGTAAATCAATGTTTAATTTATAAATAGATAATACTATAATACGACCATGAGGGCATACGAACAGGTGTTTTTAAAGAATTGAACAAGTATTATCATGGACTGGGACATATTTGGTTAGCGAATAGGCTAGGAATAAATTTATGTTAGGTACTTAAAACGATACCTATTGGAAACAAGAAAACCATACCTTAAACCTTACCTTGAACCTTATTGTGATTAACCTCAACGATCAGCCATAAAAACCTAAAACTAAACCATGAAAAATATTTCCACTTAGCGTCTGTAACGCCTGCTAATATTGCTAAGCAACGTTTGATATCAGTGAATGTCACGTGAGAATCAGAAGGCGTATTCGACACGAGGAGATATATTTTTATTCCAATAAAGTAAGTACCTACTTAATTAAAGCACTTAGACTAAACTAACTTGAGAAAAAACAAAAAACAATTTTATAGTTCCTAGTAAGTAAAGTTACTTCCTTCATATTAGGGGAAGATGTTGTGAATACTTTCTTGCATTTGTTATTTTTGGAAACCTTTTCTTCTGAACAGGATTCCTTTTAGTCATTGCATAAGGGTTGTTGTATTTGGTTTTTGTTTTTATTTGAAAACAGGTATCACTATAAACACTATTGATTAGAAACGCGTTGTGTTCTTATTATTCTTTTAGTAATTATTTACGAAATCGAATTATGACTAATTTTTTTTAATAGGTACCAGGTGTGGGGTACATAAATATTTGCTGTTACAAATCGTTTAGTTAAAAAATACTAGGAACTACAAAAATAATTAATTGTTGTCATTTCTTATTTTCTCAGTGTTATAGCTTCTGTATTATGTATTACGTCAGTGTACCACCAGCTAATGGTAACTTAAGCATGGGTAATACAGAATAAAGTACAACAGTTGTAGCCTGTACTTGGCGACAGCCGATTGGCATCTGTACCTATGCAAAAAGCTATACCTACAGGATAATTAAAATGAAATCCGAAAATGAAACAATACACTTCGCTCGGATTAGTGCATTTAAATCGCTACGAAAGCTCCTAATACCCAAAGTGCATCCTGTAACTCAAGATGTCGCGTTTTTTCGCGGCAATCCGCTCAGTAAGGTGAGGCACACCATCTTGCGAACATGTGGGCCGCGGTATGGTGCACTAGGCTCGCTATATTTAGCCTGCACATATGCGCCGGTGCGGAGGGGAAGGAGCACCAATCAAGGGTACGTGAACATGAGGTGCTCGGATCTGTCAAAACATTGGGAACCCTTTTTAGAGTTTGGAAAGGTGGTGATGGTAAGTTTTGAGTGTCGCTTCGAATATCACTCCTTGTTTACAATATTAGCCAATCAAACCTGTAGGCAATTGACTCTGGTTCATACACGGGTGTGCTCGACCTGGTTAGTACCTTTCTCTCACAGAAGACAGGCGTAAAGTACCTATTATAGCTGTGTTTCGGACGACACGAGTAAGAGAGCCGGAAGTACAACTCCTTCTCTCTTATATCCCTCCGTTCCACTCCCGTTTAGATCGGCAAAGTGCGTGCAATGTCTTTGGTATTGCAAGCATCTATAGGCTACAGTAACTGCTTAACTTCAGACGAATCGTAAGCCTGTTTCTCCATAAAACATCTCAAACCCAGTCATTACTTATTTCTATTACCTCCAATCTTTTAATACTTATTTTGTCATAGAAAAATCCGGTCTAGACTGAACAAAGAGACTAACCTGCGCATTCAAACATCACGGAACAGCTGTGTTTTGAATAGTTCCGCCGACCGAATAACCTAATGCTATAACCTATCTCAATATAGGACGCCTTGAAATAGCTGAGCTATTGAGGGCTTCCCCGGGCCAGACGGCATTATACTTGGATAAAGGGGAACCTTCAACTTGAGAAATAAATAAGCTAAGGTCGCCATTACAAAGGCACCGTCTGGAGACTGCATCTAGATGGGTTAACTAGGCGTTGAATGGATGGCAGGGGAGGTGAGCATTTCCGGCACAGAATATTGGGTTTGAGGGGCAATGGTATAGACTCGTGAACAACAATTAACTGTAGACTTACGGCAAAATGACGGCAAAATGTTGGAACTGAAAAGTACTACATGCTTAGCATTCTAAGAAAAAAAAAATTACCTAAGTTGGAATTGAAGCAATCTACTAGGTGAAACAGAAAGGGTATACTATTCTTTTTGCAACTTAACTTTGTAAATCTAAAACGATCGTCTTTGTGGGACAGTGGAAGTACTAAAGGTTTTGTAGACTTACGAAATCTGTTAACAGCTGTATCCCTGTACCACCTTTTGCTTTTCAAGTTTCCTCCAAAGCTGATAGTTTAAGAATTAGAAATTTCAGTTTTGAAAAATGTCCCTTTCTGTTTCAACTTTCTGTGTATAGGCTACTTCAATTTAACCAAGTCGACAAACAAACGACCGACGTTGGTTACAATAACTGCTTAACTTCAGGCGAATTGAAAGCTTGTTGGCCGACTTTTTATAATATTTATAAAAAACAGGTATAATCAAAGTGCATTTGATCTTGTGGTCCAGATAGAACAACCCTTTCATTTTCATTCTGCCCCTTTCTATTTTAGCATTGCATTCGTTTTCAATGAACTCTTGCTACCATCTTATAGCATTACCATTTCATATTTGCACTTAGGCTATTCAATTTTCGGTTTTATTCAAGGGCGTTATGAAGCTATATGATTTGGGGAAATGTGCATTATGTAAGTTTGTAAAACATTAAGATCAAGTTCTTTTCTTTATAAAGCAATTATGTTCAACTTGGGCTCCAGCCCTCAATAGAAAACCGTTACATGCTGCGAAATACTTTGTACTTTGGAAATAAAGAGACTTGAATGTAAAAATACACAGTACAGAATATAAAAATACGAAAACACACAGCTTTTGGAAGTGAGTACCTACATAATGATTTGTGTTAAATTAAATATTAATTTCACGAGAGATTAATTACAAAATCTGTAATTTTACATCAAAACCGATTCAAACATTAATCAAATTCAGTATTATTATTGAGCTAACTTAGCCGGCCAAAAAAATATATCAGATCCTGGCAGATGTTTCGGCCCGCGCCGTTTTACCCACACAAGCAAAATGCTCACATCCCTTTCCAATTTAAGCATTACACTTAAGTGTGAAAGAGATGGCACTCCTAAATAGGGGTTGAGTAGAGGGTTTGGCCACGTGACCTCATCCCTGTTGAGCACCCACACATAAAAAAAATATGGAACCCTCGATTCGTTTTATCGACCGGGGAATAAAATCTCTGCGATTCATTCCGATGTTATTCTAAATGTGGATTAACGTACTTTGTCAGAATTCATTCAATATCCTAGGCTTTTGATGATTAAAATCTATACCGAAAATTAATTTACACTTTACTATTTTATAATTTCACGCATTTTAGAATATATTCTTGAACATGCACACATTCTTCCATGAAGAATGTGTGCATGTTGATCGATAATGTTTTATGTAATATCTAGTTTGAAAAGTAGGACTTTGTATCTTACTGATAGATCTCAATTCAATTGATCTATTGAAGTCTTATAAAGTTATTAATAATTTGTATATATAGTTCCATCTTGTAAGGAATCTAATTAGACTCTTCATCCACATTCCATTTCAATTTTGAATCCATCAGTTTTCAAACAGCGCACGCGACATAGAAGTTGCCAATCAACTAATAACCCTTTATTTCTATAATTAGCCGGCTAATTCTGAAAGCTACTCAGCTTTAGTAAATAAGGTTCAATATCCTGTAAATTATTTACTCAACCTCTATGTCGGGCATTCGGCAAAACAATATCATCATCCCAACTGATGAGCTTCCGACAATTCAGAGTGTGTAAGAAAAACAAACTACTGGACTCGCGTATCGTGTTACACTACTTAAACTGTCGTCAGCCGCCACCCACACCGCTCCTTTCAGTTTTTTACCAATCTTTTTACAAAACCAAATAGATTTCCTGTTAGAAAAACAAACAGAGACATTTTATTGACTCGGAAATTTTAGTTTAAATGTCTTGTTGCGAATGAGCGATGGCTTTCGAATGACTGTCGACCTCTGACGGAATGATGCTTCCGTTCATGATATACATTATCATTCCACAGGGATAGATGGTGGACTGGTTGTAATTTGTTTTGATGACAATAATTTTGTCATTATACCTTCTGATTTTATCGGAAGTCTGTAACGAAATAGATCTCGTTTTTTTACCAAAAGGTAAAATATAACCTAAGTGGTAAATTTTAAAATTATCTGTTCATCGGTTTGCGGTAAATATATCGTTTTACGGAATATTAGAAGCGAAGAATCGGGCTGACGGAGCGTAGGCAGCGATCCTAATCGATGTCCAACTGTACAATTCAGTTTCACGATCCACTGGTGACGTTACTATTATATCCCTTCCTTTAAAGTTGGTATCAATTTTGTAGCTTTTTTTTTCAAATTCTTGCCTAACTATAACATAGCAATAATGTATCACTCCATCAGATATCTTCAGAATAGTTGTAAGAAAAAAACCCGGGGACTACCGTGGACACCGCTTTGATTTACGAGAAATAAAATTTTTTGGGGACCTTTTTAGCGGCCGCAATTAAAATATTTAACAAACCTCCCTCAGTGGGTGGTGGGCGACAGTTCTCACGAGCCTATTAAATATAATTTTATTTGTTTTTGTTACGATTTATGAGTAGACGCCGTCGTCTTGTTTATAGTTGTGGACAGTTCGGCGCGACTTTGACGTGTTTTATGACGATGCGATTTTACAATATGGCGCAAAAACTTTTTTTTGGGAACTAATTAAAATTTTAAATATGTAAACTAAATGTTTGATTATGATCGGTAGGCAGACATTTGTTTGTTCAGTGTCTTTTGTGCTTTTGTATCATCAAAATGGCCAAATATCGGCAAAAATAATATTATTTTCTTTTATAAAAAAATATAAGTCCTCCATTATTTTGACAAAAAGGTTTATGTCATAATAAATATAATCGTTACTTTGAATGCATCAAATAAAAAGTATCATGCCGGTTAATTGCTAGGCATTTCAACAATACAACCCTTTTATGGGCCCGTTTGTTCATGTGTCAACATTCATAACCGCGCGATACTATCAGAGCATACGCATCCCAGCTAAAATAAAATTCAGTTATAAACGATTTGTAAAATGCGTTGTCAGCATGACGCGAAATCAAACTTTTTTAGGTAACAAAGGGTATAATAGTTTTGTCCTCTGAACAATATTGTGATGAAACGTCCATGTGGAGTCACAGCGTGGGGCTGACGGCGCGTTCACTGTTTGGAAGCCACTACCCGCTTTGTAATTTAGCCCAGAATTAACATATTATAATCGTTTTTAGCCCCGACATTCACCGGCGCAGAAGATCAGGAGCTCTACTACTATGAGGTTCTCTCACGTGTTGCTATAGCCTTTATAGGTTAAATAATAATATTACATACTAGCTGTGCCCCCTGACTTCGTCCAAATTTCATCCAAATCCGTTACGTAGTTTTTGCGTGAAGGAGTAACAAACATACATACATAAATACATCCACACTCACAAACTTTCACATTTATAATATTAGTAGGATGAACATTTTTCAATAGTACATACATTATAATATAATAGTACACATTTCAATAGTACACATTATATTTATATTACATCGTTTACGTAGACACTACTGAAAAGCGACTTCAAGGGAACGTATAAAGTTATGGTAGAGTACCTGACACCCAGAATTCTAGTCAGTTTGACATTTCTCAACGCGCTGCGGTCTCGGACAGTGATGCCCGTCGCGTCGGCACAAATATTACTAATTTTTATACTGTTAATCGCTTACTTAAACAAGTATTGTTTGTGAGTACGTGATACCTCATAGTGATGTTCGTTAATACGGTACTGAGAAAGGAATGCAATTGTATTAATTTATGTTTATAGCTCAAATAGTAGCGGTGGATGTCAGAGTCGTTCCAATAAATTGGCGCGTGTAATGGCCGGCAAAACATAAGTGCCGGGGCTGCGTCTAAATCACTCCCTTCAAGCGTCCGCCGCATGTTTGTTGTCTATTGCAATAATTTCCGAGGCGTTAAAATGAGCCCGGCATGGGTGTTGGCGCGCAAAGAGAACAATTTAATTGAATAAAATTAGCCAATAAAGTACGCTCATCGAAGCCCGCTACAATGGCATACCGCCCTCGCGGCTCGACGGCAGTAAACAAGCCTTATTTACTGGAGCCTCCTCAGAGAATCTACATTATGTGGCCTCAATATACTGTTGGGAACGTTTGCGTTTCGTACCTTAGGCGGTAGTTTTTGCAATCCCATTGTAAGCCGAGTGTTATTCGTCTGAAACACGTTGGTAATTGCCATAAGTGTGCGTATGCTATGTATGGGATTTGTTCTGTTCATTCAGATCACAAACTATATACCAATTTCATGTCGTTCAATTAGCGAGTCCCGTTGTTTAGTCTTCTTTTTCCTTGATGCAAGCTTTAAATAATTAGTGGTCTCGAGCGGACACGCGCCTGGCCCCCGGGGAGCAGCTTCCAAAACAAGCACTGAAGTCTTAATCAAAGGGCCAATTACTTTCGCGTTCACTTAAACTCTTGACAACAATGAAGAATGTATAACGTAATTACATACTTACTATGTATTATATATGATTTGATCGAAAACTCTAGTATATATTTTACTATTTCTATGATTTGTATCTAGGCCGTTTAGGTTTTATCATACTTGTAGTTAATTATAATATTTAATTCGAGAACTCCTAAAGAAATAATCCTTCCTTATCTCACAACATATCCAATTATAAGACCCAGCTTCATCTCAGTTTTATCATAAAGTATTCAAACTTAAATAAGTTTATAAATAACAACTTATATTAAAATATGAATATTAATGGAAAAGTTATTGACATAATTGGAGGTTGCCAGGAAGTGGGCACGAGCCACCGGGCGGCGGGCAGTGTCCGGCGCGGGCGCGTGCAGAATGTTAAACAAACGGAGCCCGCGCAGCCAGCCGCAGCTTCCACTCCAACAGCTCATCACACTTGATAGACATCTCACCACCACTTAATAAGCGAATTCCCCACACCACTTTACTGCTACTCGAAAACATCGATGTCGTTATCGAAAAACTTGAAGCTTGCCATTTTTTCCCCGCACCTGATTTGTTGTCGCATCTCGTGTAATTTCCTCGCTCGTTATTTCTGTTGAGTGCAAAATACGATCATCCTAATTAGCGAGTAAAAATCACGCGTTTATTACATTATAAATTACAAAGAATTTCGCTATTTGCAACTGTTCGTGTGACAAATATGCGCCGGGCGGAGCTTTGTCGGCGGCGGTAATGAGACACGGCGCAACCGAGAGACAAATTTATCTCATAAATATCTTTGGGACGCGTCGATCTGCATCGTTAATTTACGGCATCGATATCGATATCGTAATTCATTCGCATCTTTATTATGTCACTTATTTATACGAAGCTCTACATTTTATCGCTAACACTAGGGTTTAATTCCAATGAAGAATTGCCTTGTTTTGTATAACTACTGCATATTAATAGGCAATTACGTAACACTCTACTTATATTCTTACAAGTACCTACCTATAAAAAAATATTTAAAGCTCTTTAATATCTACGCTAAACAAAAGCCTTGAAATTCCAACACTAAGTCAGGATACCTACCAAATATGTAAATACGGAATATAACATACATTAAGACACAAGTAATTATATACTTACTTAAGCATATAAACATTAATGTAGACGATTACTCATAATAAAATCAAGGAAAATACCTACAAATTATGATGAAGTCTATGCTGAAAGTCATGGCCGCTACAGCGGTTATTCCTGCTGAAGCCTTAATTTGGTAGGGCGATGACATCTTGCAGGACACAGGAGCGCGCCACACACGCCGCGATACACAACCGGCAATCCTTTATGCAAATACCAACAAAATCTGACCACTTCCATACAGTAATCATGTTATGAAACGGCCGCAAGATAACGCCCAAAATTGCTTTTTACACCCCTGGCTCTGACGTTACGACAACGCTTGAATAAATTTATAAAAACTCTTCAATATTTTAAGATGGTAGTGTCGAGTTGTAACCAATTAACTGCATCTCATATACGGCCAGGAGGACCAGTGTAGCACCACCATCTCAGAGAAGATCAGCGTCAAGTATAGTTGCTTGACGCTGATCTTCTCTTTCTCTTTTATTTCAATGAGCAGCTATAATAGTTTATAGCTGCTCATTGAAATAAAACTATTTTACGGATTCTATCGGCACCCGACAAGCCCGCTGAGTCTCTTGCCGGATCTTCTCAGTCGAGGTCGCGTTCCGATCCGGTGGTAGATTTACTCTCCTGGCAGCGGCCCAAGCCGAGGTCGTGTCCCTTGTGGCGCCCTTGAGCTAGCTGCCCCCTGCCCCTCTGGCTGGAGCGCACTTGCGCTCGCCCTCTGTCCGGGTGAAGTTGTTATGGCCACTCTGCTGCAACATATAGTCATATCAAAAAAAATCAGTGCCGTCTAGGGACGCCCGAAAGAAGCGAAGCTTTGCAGTAGATATTAGATATATTATAAGTGGCGTGCATAGGGTTTTGAAACAGGGTAGGCAGAGTGTAACATAAAAATAAGTCGTTACGCGTCACGCGTCACGCATTACGCGTCACGCGTTACGCGTTACGCGTTACGCTTTTCACCGTTTGAGTGCCCGGGTAGCGAGCGCCCTGAACGTCCGTAAAGAAGGTTCGCTTCAAAAAAAAAACGGATTCTATCGCGTTTATTCACTTCACAAATAGGTTTTTTTCAATGTGTAGTATTCGCGTATATATAAAAAAAACAATATATTATAGCTGCGTTTCGTACGATGAGTGAGAAAGCCGGAAGATCCTCCAATCCTTCCCCTGCCTCTATCCCTCTCCCCTTCAGGTCGGCAAAGTGCGAGCAATGCCTTTGGTATTACAAGCATCTACAGGCCAAGGAATCTGCTTAAAATCAGGCGGGTTAAATAAAATAAAGATAACGTTTAAAATTTCTTACTCCACTCCTGGATCTGCCGTTATGACGATACTTGCATACATTTATAATTAAAATCCTTAAATATTTTATTATTATTGCATTTCGAACTAATGCAACGGCGAGGGCACGAACTCACAAATTGTTAAAGTTTGCGACCGCTCATTATTTACTAAACAAACTGAGATAAGAACACGATTTTCGGAACACTTTTTGAGATTGGCTAAACGCAAAAAATGCGGCGGTTTTTTCCGTTGTTCACCTGTTTTATGTGGATATCGCACGAGTTCTCTACCACCCGTGTTCTAATCAACATTTATCGGGACGTGATCTTAGGAAGCAAAGAATTATGGCATATTTAAACAATTTATTGCTGCCGCAAAACAAGGGAAACGCTGATAAGCCTCTTGTAACGAGATAACGCTCCTTAAGATGTGATCTGCCGAAATAAAAGAAACATACCTACACAAAAGAGCGGTGAAATATTCTGATTATGATCTGTAAAGTATTCAAAGATACATTCAGTTTGAAATACCTCTTTAATTATCTAGATTTCTTATTTAATTCATCCAAATTACTAATTAGAAAATTTTAAATTGATCTTTCGTTCATAATATTTTAAATTTATTGAGGCAGACGTATACGTAAATAATAGCGAGTAAATAAGTTAATTTTATATAACAAAAATACTAAGAATTATATTAATTTAGTCATCGATAACGCGAGAATTGCTGTTTTAAATATCTAACGAGTTATAATGAATGATATTTCACTGTTAATTGCAAATATAATGTCATAAGTTGCATACAAATCGTTGATTGCCGTGATTGTCTATGTTATCGTCAACTTTTAGCGAAACGTTTTGTTCTTTTCACTTTGTTTTGCAAATATTCGTCCGCAAATCGTTTCTGTCACAGTTATTAATGGAATTTCCTTTGGATATTTTGCGTACCGTCAACAAAGTAATTAGGTAAGTAGAGTCAATAGTACTATATTTTTGCAAAGGCAGCGAGAAAACACTTTTTTCTGAAAATAGGATAATTTCAGAAAAAACTACGGAATATTTTGAATTGAATCTTTGATAGAATAACCAATATAGAGCAATGCCTATTTATGCCAAATTTAAAATAATGTAAAATACTAAAGTGCCCTATCTAATCCTGCTTTCTACCAATAGGTATCTACCAAAGTTTCTACCACACTATAATAATTTTTATTCAATAAAAAAGTATCCATTACAACTTTTTCACAGATAGTAACGCGATCCTTTTTGCCGACCGTGAAATGGAGAGCACGCTTTGACGTCTTAATCCAATCAAGCAAATTAGTTATTAGATTACAAAATAGTCGTATAGCTGCAGTATAGATGTCATATAGACGTAAGTTATGGACGGATTGAGAGCCGTGCGCGTGTCCGAACGATTCGGGGAATTGAGGTAGGTCGCATAAATAATAGCGATTAGTATTTAGCGGTTATTATAGTTTTGTTTTATTTTAAATGGAATGTGTTAAATTGTTGTAATTTATGACGTGATGAAAACCAAGGGGTTATTAGATAATTTAAGCGCCAACACCTACAATCAAAGGGGTCGTCTGATGAGAAAGAAGTGTTAAGTTAAGGCTTAACTAGCAACACATTTTTAAACTTCACCAAAGTTTAAATACCCAATATTTACTGGTAGAGCAGAATTTCAGATACCTAAACATATATTTTATGGATATATCGATATCGAAACCTAGATGGCTTTAGCTTAAACTCTGCAGCACATTCGTGAGTATGCCAGTGAGATACGAAAATTTTATTATAAAGATTAAGAGAGGGTTCCCTATTATGTTACAAATGTGTCAAAACTATCTTTCAACGATAGAGTTCAAAACGACACCATTAACACACGAATGACCAGCGTTTCAGAGACGGTCACTATAAAGCTATTATTAATACATATCTCTTTTTCTAACCGGCTCGTTATCTGACGCAGGAATCCTTTCAATCCATCCATTCTATTGTTTTTGGTTCACTTTTTTATGTTGATATCAATATTTTTTACGATGGAAGTAACGATAAAACAGTGATTTGTTCCGAACAGATATCGAGTGAACGAGATGCCTCGGGGCTCTTATGATGCGTTTATCATTCGGCGGCAAAGTTGCTTTTGTATGTAAATATTTTATTGTTACATAAAAAACTGATTCCTTTACGGAGCTGGGAACAAATGGTGGTATCGGTACGAATTGAGTTGAGATTACACTTATTTTTGGAATCGATATCGTATTAAGTCCAATAGAATATCGATTGATCATGCTTAATATCGTCGGTGTGACACTAAACTCGTTTAAATGAAGATATTTCTTTTCGAAAAGTATTTTTCACACTCGTGAGCTGTGTACAGGGACACCGACAGGAGTTCCAACAATTGGATTTGCACTAAGCACATCGTAAAGTATCATTGATTTTTATTGCGGTGGTTTTAAGCTGCTCAAAATGGGGATCGCAATAACTTTTGAGTTCTAACGAGCCGGCAAGTAGCGCATAAGTGTGATATTTGAACAGGGGTCGGCCGTAATATAAACTTAGTTTAAAATAAATTTGAGTGGCATGAATCTTCGATTAACTTAATTTATAAAGAACTTTACATAATATTTAAAAAATATTTTTAATATCTTAAGAAAAATGGATACGGTGCAACAAGTCAAAAACAAAAAAAACGATTAATCGATTTAAAATCAACTAGGCTACTCTCTAAAGTATTCAACGTTAAACATATTTCAATATTAAATAGTTTTTTTATTTTCCGCCTCATTTATACTTTCAATTTCAAATATCACATAACAAGTTTTAATAGAGTTGTTAATCGTTGCGTACCGTGTTAGTTCTCGATTTGAATATTCGAATGTATCGATTATCAATGCAGACACTCGAGATGATTGATATTGGTCCCGGTATAATTTGGTGGCAGATCTCGTTGCGGTGGAAAGGAATTAATAGAGATGTTTGTTTTGGTGGCGCTAGTGGGCAGGCGCCGCGGGCGCACCTCGGACGGCCATTAATGAGGTGTCGGATTCTGTGTTTTGATTCTGGTTAAGGAGAATGTACACTGAGCCTCGGGATAATTAAGTTTATTGTGTGGTTAGGTATTCTATCGGATTTATGAGTTTTCAAATCGGTTTTTTTAGAGAAACTATTACTCTTGACCCCTTATCACTTTTCATAATCGGCAGAAAATATGTAAGTACCTAAGCGGTGAAACTAAATATCTAAACTAAATAACCAGGAGGATTGCTCCAGAGTGATATGTGCCTAGTACCCATAGTGATAGATGAGAAATCGATCAAAAGAACCTAGTTATTAAAACCATAATAAAAATATGAAATCTGTTCCGCTCGTCCAGTGTATTTTCCCCTTTGTCGAACTCGCTTCTGAATTAAGTTTTGGATTAAAGATAAATAAATATTTATATTGTGTTAATGATAAAAACTGTATTCATCTCAGATCTAATGGATAACAAAACTCATAGTCGCCTGCAGCGTCAAATAACACGTGATGAGTTATCTAACAGAACGAAGTCCATCCATTCGACTGGATAATGATAATGTAATCCTTAGTAGCCCCCAATTTTAATACCCCACAACTTAACCAAACTAACAATTTATTTATTTTTTCTGATTTTTTGAAGAATTTTGTGGACAATAGAGTTCAACGATCTAATCCTAGAAACTCCAATTACAAATGGTTCACCTTTAAAAATTCTGTGTTCATTCAGAACGATTATCGATAATAGAACCTTATTAAATCGAGATCGGCGACATCATATCGATTTGAATCGAGTCATACGAGACTTAATTGTATTTACGTGCCCGTACTTGCGCAGTGCCTGTGCTGTGGTAGCTCGGCAATTTGATGATAAATGCACGTGTAACTCTCTGCTGTGTATACGTCTTCACGGTCCTTAAAGTTAATTAATGTTTATCATGTAAATAGCGCGCAATGGCGGTGCGTGAAGGATTGTAGTAATAAGTGAAAAACATGAACTGAAAAAACATTTTACGATGGACTTGAAATTACGTATCATTTCTATATAACGAGCGAAGCGGACGTGATGAAATTTCAGATAATGCTGATCCGCATAGGACTTATAATAAAATAATGTTCGCCTAAAGGTTTTAAGTGAATTGCAACAGCTGCATCGTTCATTAAAATTGATCAAGAAATTATGTCATATCACTTTGAATTTTCATTGCTTCGTGAAAAGAAAAGTAGGTAGGTACCTAAATATTTTTCCAACAAGAAATGCCTTCCAACTGATTGATAAATAAACATTAACTTATTAAAATACCGCTCACGAAACTAGCTTTATTAAATAAATATCGCCAGACTGACAAACATGTATGGTCCCAAACTGAGCAATACTTGTTTTATGGGTACGCCCCGACGGGAATCGAACCCGCATCCACCCGGTGCAGTGAACCGAACGGCTTTCGCTCAAACCAAACGTCGCCAAGCGGTCGTCAAAATTCCAACAACAAATAAAATTGACGACAACAATTACATTTTCCATAACCTGTTCTCTAGCCATAAATTAATGTAAAAGCTCACCTCACTCCAAGCTATGCCGCATACATCACTACGATCTGCTAAAACCTAGATGCACTGAAAAAAACTTTAATAATTCCAATTAACCCTAATAATAGGCCTCGGGCAGTGTGGAGGCAGCGCGATTAAAAAGACAAATCCCTTGCCCATTACCATAGAAAAGTTAATCCACTAGAAACGACACTTGAGCTTTACAACTACTTAATACCTATGGGTACTTGCGGCCGGAAAATCGTTTATTATTCAAGAGGGTTATTGCACTCCAACCTCATTCAAAAATCGTGAGTAGTATTATAATTTACAAACATTGAAAGTTCTGCTGAAAATGACCGCGAGTTTGAAACATTTACACCAATTTATTTAATTGTCTCTATTTTTCATACACCACAAAATAGAGAGAGGAGAACTCTAGGGCCCGTATGAGTACGCTTTTGATTTGTCATTTTGTACTGGCATGACATTTATATATTCAGATATTTATATATATATATTCAGATATTTGTATGTATTGAGGAAATAAATAAATAATATGATATTTTCAAGGTCGCACTCAGACTTGAGATCGATTTATTGAAAAGGGTCTAAGAAATCGTGGGTAGTGCTTGGAGGAAATTTATATTTTTTTGTAAATGAGAGTCCCTTCTGAAAGGTCTTCATTATTCATACGCCATTACACTACAATAGTAGGTTGCAGGCATTCCGTGCGTTCGAAGCCTGCCCTTTATTAATAGACCGACGACCGGTAGCGGCCACGGTTGCCATACTGAGCGAAATATATGATTAACACAAAGACGATCCATAATAAGCGATATTCGGACCAGTTCGGAGTCCGTAGCAGGTTTCGATCATACCCATTATTGGCTAATGTTATAGTTCGTTTATTTCACGAAATCACGTGCTGTGACTCTTGTGGCACTGGCATATGGGACAATTTGCAATAATTCTCGCGTCTTCGTGAAATTAACCGACTGTAGTGGCAGGACTAACGCACGCGTTTAAGTTTAGTCGTCAATGGAGCGTTCTAAGTTCGGAGTGCATAACGTAAACGGACCTCTGTGTACTAGTGGATTTGCAATGTCGAGTTATGTCGATAAGCTATTCGGTATGCAAGTCTAGTGTCTAATTAACGAAAGTTGTAGCATGTACACTGTATTGAGAATGAAAGAAAAAATTTTCATGGGTTACTTAAAACGATTGTTTAATGAGGTTGGGTGATGACGTTTGTTAGCTATGGTGGATGTATAATGTTTTTTATAGGTTGCCTTCATAGATTAAAGAGACAATTTTTTTTTAAAGTCTTTGATTGCCATATTGTAAAAAAATACTGTCGTTTTTGTTCTCATTCATATTTTAGTTACCTGATATCCAGTACTGGACGAAACTATCCGAAGAGAATAATCATAATTTCAAATCGTATCTAAACGATTCTACAAATATAGGAGAATCAAATTTTGTTTGTTTTTTAATTCACAGAAAGTAGAAAAAAATGGATAATGCTTTGAAAATGGTTTTATGTGTTGCTCTACGCACAGAAACAAGCTATTAACCACTTGACAGTGTAATTATACGCTTGCATAGTTATTAAAATTAACGCAAATTATAATTGCAATAAAATCTAACCACATACCTACTTGCATTAATACCTAATGACGTATATCCGCCAATTAAGGTTTGTCTGCGCTGAGCATTGGCTGTGACAAAAACTTGTCAGTGTGCCTTGAAGAAGGCGCTACCGAAGTTAATTGGCAGTCGTGGTTATCGACTGCTGTTTATTGTGCCAACTGCAATGGCGATCGAATAATCGAAGGTCGGGTTAATTCCAGGTATTCAATTCTAAAGTCTGTCTCACGAAAGAAGACCTACGGCAATAAGAGGACAAATTTTCGCTACGACGTCAATCTATTATCTTTTTCTGTTTTCGTTTATATAAATTTCAATAAATTAATGCAATAATAAAATTGGATTCATCCTACAGTGTTAAAACTGAGTTTTTGGGGAGTCTAAAACAATGGAGGTTAACAACATTTCGTTGCCTAACTGTGGCGCCGCGTCTGCGGGACTTCTTTCGTGAGACGGACTTTACTACACTATATTACGGTCTATTTCTGTCGACAACATAAAAACAACCTTCGTAACATTTCATACAACAAAAATAAAGCCAAAATTGGAGTTTGAAATTTTAATTGTGCAGTTAGCTGCCGCACTTGAAAAACGATTGGCGTCTGACGTGTGATTGATGACACTTTGCCCAGCATGTGGCGAACAGAGTTTTGCTACTTACCTACATACATGGAATTTTCCTTGTATAAGAAATGTAGTATTTGATTTACTTTGACTTTTGATCGTATGACACATTATTTATAAGCACACAATTACTCACAGTGTAAAAATGGCAATAAGTAATTATTCGTACGTAGGTAGGAACTAGAAACCTGTAAATTTATTTGCTCTTGAGGTCAAACATTGTTAGCTTGAGGTCAAAGATTGTATGATGGCTTCTGTTTCTTTAAACAATGTTAGGTTCTGTCAAATAGCTGCCTAATGTATTGTATCAAAAGTCATTGACGTGACAAGACGATTGAGGACATGGCTCATGTAAAATGCGGCGCGGTGATTGGTGACCGCGCGGGCGGGCGTTCGCGTGGCGCGTGCCAGTTTGCGTCCGCGCAGTTTCTGCGTCTGCAGTACCCGTTCTACGGATCGACTGCGGGAACATGTGACAACGTATAATCCTCTAATTTATGCAAAATTATGTATTTTTTTACTCACTCATATAGAACGGTGAAACCGATTTTTAGAGTTTGGCATACGTAGACAGAATTCTTCAATATAATGGTGCTTCTGCAATGCTCGGTAATTGTAATTTTATAATATTTACTTAACTTTTAATATTTTTTAACCGATGCAATTTAAATGTCGAAATAAATATAAATAAAACTAGAGGTGGTAGGTATAGATGGTTGTCAGGCTCTCGATATCAAACGTTTTTAAATTAACCGTGACATGTACTAAACCTATCTTTCATTCACATCACACAACGAAAGTCGGTTTTATCTGTCCTGTTATTTTTCCCATGCGTTTTATATAAAGGCGTGTTTTCATTTATTTCTTAATAAACGCAGCGGCGATGCGGCGCGTGTTTAATTAACAGCTAGCAAAACCGCTTCGCCGCGGCTTCGCAAATCTGCATGGCTATTACCTTTTAATCACATATATTTGTAAATGTAAGTGTCATTTCATTTTGTTGGGTAATTTAAGAATGGTTTATGTATAGAACTATCCTTATGCACTGAGAAAACAAATGACGGCGACAAATGATTTTGTATATTCTAGTAAGTATTCCTTTTATTATATTATACTAAATGGTTTTGTAATTAAATTACAGCAAATAATTTATGAATGAGGCATCACATAAATCTTTGCTGTAATATTAACTACAAATAATTTGTACTTGCGCTTTGCTTACTACGGTTTATAGTTTTACAGGGCCGAAATGAGTTTTATCCCATATCGGTCATTTCAGCGAGATCCATAAAAATATAAAACTACAATCGTTTATTTTGTTTAGGGCTACTTACAAATTGTAATTTTAATTTTTTTATATACACCCGTATTGGAATGCGACTGAAGATTCGACAAGAAACTCACCGGGCTTGTTTTTTATCTATATTCTATAAACGCATGAATTAAAAAAATGTATCAATATGCACGTAGTTAGTATCAATGCGGAAGAAAAAAAAATGGTTCACTGGAGTGAGGTCGATGCACCAAGACGTCCGGATAATATCAGCATCACGTTGAATTTATTAAAATATAATTGTTATACGAAAGTATACACTGATTACTCCAATAACTATAGAACCTTGTCTCAGTGCGACCCGCGCGTAAACTGTTCAGTTTGTAATTTCGGTGGTGAATTTATTCAATTTGAAAAGGTTCCATCAATGATGACTTGTTTATCGAGTATTTCGGGTGGGTAAAAAAGGCATTTCGTGCGTCCAAGTGGAGCTGTCCATTCAAGAATTTGTTGACAAGCAATTAAAGGTGGTCCGGGTGTGTGCACATCATCCAAACAGTAGCAGGGGACAGTTTCGTGCCTGGTTTTTTATTTTACTCATTCAACCGCATCTTACCTACTCGAACTGAAAATACAATTTGCAGACGCTATGACACTGTGACTGACTGGGATTCATGAACATACGGACAAACAAATCGACATACGGACGGACTGACTAAGATTTTAGGGGTTCCTCGTAGAATCTACGGATTCCTAAAAAGAAGAAAAACGGTTGCAGTTATCGTATTCGAATAAGTACTGTACCTACTTAGTATCCACATTTATGTCGCAGCGAAATGAGGAAAGCCTGTTTTTGTGCTAAATCCCAAAGAAATTCCCGAAAAACAGTTGGAAATATTCTAGCTGACAAATGAATATGGTAGAAAATGGTTCAAAAATGTAGTATTCACTTATAGGTAGTATACGTAATTCATAATAATAATAATAACCTAAATAGTTACTATATTATTTTTCTCAAAGATTGATGTAGTATTTCTTTCATTAGTTGTGTATTATCAATGAATATTCGCTGAAATACTTTTGATATTAGAATCCCATAAACTGGTGACAAGGAAGCTACGAAAATTTATGCACTTACTAATTATAATTTCCAATAGTTCTTACCCATATTTTATTAACAATAAACTCAGCTAAGATAAAGGGTGCCAGTGTAATGAAAACGAGTAAGACAAATTGTTTTCTCGGAGTTAAATTATTTTTCTCATTATAAAATCGAGTAAACGTGTTAACCAAGTTTAATTAACACAAAAGGCGGTTCGGGAGGCGGCAGTACTCTTTTTGCAACCCGTAGGTAATAGTAGATATTACCAAACAACTAAATGACCAATTCTCCAGTCGTATTACTAACAAAATGCAGTCTACTTTTTCTTTTTTCTTAAAAAATATGGCCCACACAAGTGAATAGGTTTTACTCCAGTAATAAATAGTAATAACAAACACAATTAATAACAATACAATACAAAAATGTGACCGTCCAGTTTGGAAAACCAAAATGGAGGCCGAAAATGCAGTCAACTACGCTTATAATTTAAAGTAAACTATACCCTCTTTTGCTAAGTTTCTGACTGCCGACTTGTCAGTTTGACAATCGATGAAATAAATAAAATATTCTGAAAAAACAAGCCAAGACAAGGCCTCTAATCATATTACCAACAGAATTACTGCAATACAATTAAGCCTGCTTAAAGTTTTAGCGCTTAGACGTTCCTTGATACCGGTACATTCTGACTGACCATAAAGACGTCTTCCAGTTACGCTACAAACCCACATACAATCCTAAATTATAGTAATAAACGGTCATTTAAAGCTTGACGTGGAAAAATTTCATCTGAATAAAAAAAAAAATTCGCAAGATATACTTGCGTAGCGACAATACAGAGTGAAGTCAGAATTCGTCTGTTACATAGTATAGTTATTAATTAAAACAATTATTTTTGCGCGAGAGCACCGCTGAGCTTAAGCACCTTGTCATGAATGTCATGTCATTATATATGTTTTGTATGAGATATTATTATACTAAGGAGCAAAATCCTGTGTTTGCTAGATTAAAGTAGATATGTAATGTCAAAGAATTTGTAATAATAAGACACACAACACACGAAATGTGCATTGTTCTATATTATCATTCCGACTCAAAATCTGAAATGCCGATGCAAGTACAAATTGGTACCTTCTTCAAACTAGTACCATAACTTAGGCGGACTATTATTGTTTGTATTCAATGATCCAATAAGAATCCCTTGTCTACCAAAGCGGTATTTATCGCAATAGCTCGAACTATCAGCAACGAGAACCGGCAATTAAGCGCGGCGGGTCTTAACTCTATCGTTTCAACCACTCTATAAGATTACCCACATTGGACATCATTTGATTTACCCATGATTTATTGCACCACAGGAATCTAAAGGTCGTTCTACAGTAAAGATAATTATTGGTGTAACAAACGCGAGCGGCATCTTTTAAAATTAATGGATACGTGAATTAAAGTTGCGTACGGTAGAGCCGTAATGAAGATAACGCTGCTGTGGACGCGGTACGATAAACTTCTGACGGCGTTTCTGCCTCGAAGATAAGACTTTAATTATTGAGATAAAGCCTCCAGTATTGTAGGTATATTGGCTTTAAAACGCTCCGCGATTGGTTGCAAGAATAAGAAGTCATGTTGGGTCATTTAGGCGGCTACTGTATTTCTACGGTTTCCATTTAAATTTTCCTGCAACCTGTTGGCATTTAGGCTAGTATGAGTTATTTCATGAAATGTGTAAGGTTATATTTTAATTATGCATTATACCTTATAACGACATTCAATTAATAAAGCAGCGTAGGTACTTCTGAAATTCCAATTGGAATACATAAATAATATAACGGTTATTTTTAAGGCATAGGACACACAAATTGCTGTAATCTTCTCTGTCGTCCGTTCTTGAATTCAAGGCCAAAATTGAACATTTATCGTCAAACAGGTAGCGCTTATTAATAGGCCACAGAAGTGAAAGGTCATCAATCTCTCGTTCATTGAAGATTTCCGATTGCAAGATGGGAACTCGCTCGCCGCTCGACTCCGCCTACATTTCGCGCGCAGTGAAATGTGTTTATAACGACTACCGCGCAACACCCACGACATTGCGAATATTTTTTTCACATTACATCCATCCAATTTCTTGTTAAGGAAATAGGTATGATTAATGACCGGCTCTACTATTTGGCTTGAACTAAATTACTACTCTCAAAACAGATATCCGTTCATTTTATATTAAACTTATAATTATAATCGCATTAATCTTATATTAAAAAGAACATTACTTATAGAGCAGATAAATTCGAATCGTTGAATATAAATCAATAATTTGAGCGGAAATGAAAAATAAAAGCAACACGACGCGAAATACGACGCTTCCGCTATCAATCTGAATCGTGAAACAGTATAGTGATGCACAAGTTAACTGACTTAAAATATTTGATAGAATCACATAACCACAATAGTTTTCTGGAAAGCAACGGGCCTTCCCTCTGCCACCAATAGGATCGCTTTATGCTTAATTCGTGTCAATGCCAAGCTGGGTGTAGCTGAGGAAATGAAACAATCCTATTGGTTGAAGCGGCTGGGC
Organism: Notodonta ziczac; assembly: GCA_918843915.1. NCBI lineage: Eukaryota > Metazoa > Arthropoda > Insecta > Lepidoptera > Notodontidae > Notodonta > Notodonta ziczac. The sequence continues at coordinate 4,538,530 of OU974041.1, forward strand.
CCGCTTCATAGCACAGCCAAGTGGTAAAATAATCTACAAAGAAAACCCAGTGTTTAAAAATACTAATGACTACAACTCCCTAACACCTGATTAAGTCATTAATGCGAGCGGAAAAAAAACGCACGACCACAACCTGCAACCATGTATATGCAAGTTAAAAATATATTAGTAACTAAAAACTCGCCGTGCAAAGTGGCGTCGTTATTATAAATTGGAACCGATTGCGCGCGAGTGTACTTTTTAATAACTTTCCTGGTATATATACTCGAGTTTACTCAAATTCCATGTGGCCAGCACTCGCCTTGACATTTATTAGTAATATTAATCGTAACTTGATAACTTAATCTCGTCTGATAGGCGCTGTCGCATGCTGCGCTCTCGAACCTGTATTACGCAGTTTGTGTATTCTGAGACGCAGGCTACGCAGTCCACGCAGTGCAGAACAGAGCAGATTTTAGACTGTATAAACAAGCACAGAGCTGCATATAGATTGTCAAGTATAAGTTGGCACTTGAGGGCGTCGCTAGTGTCGATACAAGACTGTCAAAATGAGTTATTTTTCTAAAGAATATTTTTAGTTCCTCTTTTGGCCACCGGCCAAATAATGTTTGTAACACTATAAGCCGCGACTTAGGTTACGTGACACGCAGACAATTTTCTGATCTACTCTGCGGCTCTTTGTAGTGACGGCACAGATACTGCGATCATTGATTTATTGACACATTAGCGGACTGTTAGAGCACTAAGTAAACGATTGTTTGATGTGTTGGTAAAACCAGTTTACTACTCTAACGGTCGGTTAGTGTGTTGGCGAACTCGTTCGTAATTTGTCAGGGTTACACTCTGAATAATATTGACTGTAAGCAAACGCCCTAGCTTTCGGCGATCAAGCGGGTTCCGCCGCCGTAAGTATACATAAATTGCCTTTGCGTTTCAATTATGAGCAATTATTAAATCCCACCAATAAATTGTACACGTTCGCTTTTGTACGATGTTTTATGGGTATGATTTAAATCGGTACGGGAGCCAGCAATTAATGGCAAATGATACTAGGAGCGATGGATGACGCTACGTCACTGCACCTCGTAGCGAATCGCAGTAATCGGTCCGTTTAAAAATACTTTTTAATCAAAGTAATTTATTAAAATTGAATTTTATGAATAAATTAACTTGTAAAGTTTTGTTGGTCGTACTATTTCGATGAAAGGTAGGTACTACGTTTCTCCATAAACTTTCTAAAACATTATTTAATTTGAATTTAAATAAGGCATCCACACCATAAGATCCTACCGTAGATATGCGTATGTTTCTCAAACTTTTCCCTGTTTTACACTGAGAAATAAAATAATATAAATAATTTACGATTGTCCTAGTATTATTTTTAGTATTTTTATTAGACATTATGTAATATGTAAAGATTTAAGTAATGCCACGTATTCATAAATTATTTACTGTAATACCAAAAGTTTAGTTAACACTACTAACAAGGAACTACAAACATTTTTTGTTGTAAGTGTTTTGTTTTTCTCAGTGTATAATAATTTACTCTCTTATACACTTTAGAGGGTAAAGCAGGAAAGTCTTCGCTGTACAAAGCGTTCCCACACTGATGATTTTTATTTATAAATATTTATTAACTTATTTATTTTTCTTATAGGATCGCACACGTAGCCGGCACGCGGAGCGGTGCGTCCGCCGCGCCCCCGGCATCTGGCTAATTCCACAGTTAATATATCTGCACTGATTGCTGGGACACGGAGGGATCGTTTACTACCACCACCACTTAATGTATGACAAGCGGAGATTATTTGCAATGTTAATTCGAGAACTGGGACGTTTATCCCTTGTTGTTAGTTTTGTCTTTTTGTTTACATTACGTATGGAGTATCTAACGATTATATTTCACAGTAAGTACCTACCTAGGCGATACGATGTTCGATGTGGGTTCCAAGACAATTAAGTTTTCCCGCAGGATTTACCAAGGTTTATGGTTTAAACCTTGGTATCTTTACCAGATATCACTGCGGTCTTACTGTACAGTGGTGGAAGAGGTTGGCCGAAGTCCCAAAATGTATGATTTTAAGAATCCAATCAGAAACACATGATTTGACATCTTATAAGATTCGCAAAATCCTGGCGTAGTTGACACTAGAAAGTGAATATTTCTTGAAAATGAACTACTTATCCAAACCATCTCCAAGCAACTAATATTTTTAAGTGCATTCCGAAAATAATAAATACGTCAAACGATATAAGAAATTGGTGTATTTCACAATCGTCATGGGAGCAAAACTTAAATGGGACTAGTCCCGCAAGCGCCACACACTCCCACCACTGTAACTCCTGTAAGCCAGGATCGACAATGGTGACTAATAACGATGTCGAGGTTTGACCCTCGACGAGTCCCGGGGAAAAGTCAAATTGTCTTGGAACCCACACGAATTTAATCGAAAGAATAATAGGAGGAGTTGGAAGAAAATATTTCCACTTCCCTCCGGTGCAAAGCGGGAGACAAAACATAGCTGGTATGGGCTGATTGCCATAGAAACAAGACTGTTACAGCTGATTGAAGACCAGTTGTAAGGCACCACGGATTGTAATAAAACTAATGGGAGCAAAATTATGATTTCTGGGTTTATATCAAGCGTTTTATTACAGTTTGTAACGACGTACAGTCACAGCCTCCGCCCGAGGTGTTCCGGCGCCGCGCGCCGGCGGCTCCCGGCGGACGCATAAACAGCTTTTTGTCTCTCGGTATTGTCGGTAAGGCACAGTCGCAACGAGTTTTCGGCTAATGAGCGGATAGAAAGGCCGTTATATATGCGGACGGCCCGAGGGTGTCTGTTGCAACTTATCATTGCATCTCATTGTTATGAAACGAAAATAAAATTAGGTCAATGGATTTTGACTTTTATACAATTTGTAAGACGGTATTTTTTTTAATTCACCGGACAACTTCTTTCAAGTCAACATGCGTCTGTTTTAAAAATAAATAGTTACGCACGACATGCATTTACTAAGCACTTTGTTTTACTGAATGAGGTGTTTTCGGTCGAAAATCGCCTGACCCCATATTAACCTACATGGTACTTGCATTGAACACTGAATGTATGCATGTACGTATATGATTTTGCTAGGAGGGGCTGTTTTGTGACGTCAGAAACATAACAATTACAGATAATACGAATGTTACTGGTAATAATACATATTATTATTAAGGCAGTTCTACACTGCTATAATTTTCAATGCAAAATCGCGTCACACTCACCCTCCTCCGACCCTCTCCCTCGCATAAGGGTTGTCGCACACCTGCCATGCGCGTGCGCATGCCACGCGCCACCGCTTGCGATTCCCTCCCGCCATTATTATAATATTTGATCGTTGTATTATCATTATTTTTGTGTACCGATATTTTTAGGGTTCCGTACCTCAGAATGAAAAACGGAACCATTATAGGATCACTATGATGTCCATCTGTCTGTCTGTTTGTCTAAACTCATTTTTATTAATATCAACTGTGCTGTTACAATATCTCTCTGTTCGAAGACGTTATCTAGCTAATCTTCTTTACTATATTGTAGACACTATATTTATACCTACTCAGGTATACTTTTTCTAAAGTAGACTTAATCTAAAACATTGCCACCTAGTATAAATTATCACACTTTTTATGTGACCATAAAAATGCCGTATTTATCTATAAAAGGGGATTACACATGTGTCCACTTGTAGCAATAATTTCAACTGCTACTGCTACTATTTTACCGAATTATCACAGATGTAGGTGTCAGCTCGGGTTTGCGCCGTAGTTAAGCGACGCGACGGTAGAACAATAAAATAAGGTTTAAACACATTTTACCAATTTGAGAATGCACAATGGTCGATTGATCACCGTCACGGCGACGAGAGGCCTCCACTGATCACACTCTATATATTGCTGACTTGTAATTCAGACCGTGTGTTTTATTGTGCGCTCAAAAATAGCACAGGTACTGAATATTCTTGGGAAAATTATTTGAATAAATTTTTGAATGTGTATTATTACTTTTTATAAGACAAATATTTTGAAGTAGATACTGAAATATTATAATAATAATTCAGCACTTTAAAGTCCCACTCCTGGGCACGACCCTCCCCTAAACGCGAGGGGGATGCAGGCCATAATCTACCACACTGGACCAGTGCGAGTTGGCAGATTTCACATGTCTTTCGAAAATTGAAAATTGGTTAGACTTTCTAAGAAATGCAAGTTTCCTCACGATGTTTTCCTTCACCGTAAGCAAGTGATAATCATATAGGAATTATAATTCGCATATAGATTTCGTAAAACTCAAAGGTGCGAGCCGGGGATTGAACCCAGGACCTTGTGCCCGCAAGGCGCGTGCTTAACCTATCGGCTATCACTGCTTAACATTAATTTATAATAAAATGCATCCGTTGCAACAGCTCAAAACGAAACATACAATTAAACTTAACTGTTTTATTAGGTAGAGCAGTTAAAACCCTGACTGCATTAATTTGTTCACCGCGCATTAATAATAATATATTATTACACCCCTAAAAATTCACCTAAAGCAATGCACCATATCCATAACAAAGCACATTACTCTACACATGCCCTGATTTTGTGAACACGTTGTATAGGCACCCTAAATAACAAAAACTATTTTAGCAAGACCTTCAGCAACCAGTACTTTAACGCTTCCACCGAAAACAATTGAATGGATTCGCGAGAGCTATGGAGATCTATTTAAACTGGTCGGTCACCTTGTGCAACTTGTGAGCGTCGCGTGTCAGCGAGGGCGCGGGACAGGTGTGTCGCACCCCTTATTTGAGGGAATTTTGGGCCACAACGCATAACTATACTATGTCCGATATATTATGAGGGTGCATTTTGATTATACTGGTTGAATATGGTGACGCTTGGTCTGACCGTTATCCGGGGATTTTAAAATGAGTTTTATAAAAAAATATATACCTAAGTTATTGATTTCCTATAATTCCAGCATAACTTTTTTATATGAAACTCAATGGAAACAGCACAATTAATGCACATGCAAGAGTCTTGTACGATCTAACTCTCTTCTAAGATCAAAATGTCTGTCTCCATACTTTTCTAAAAATCACTGGAAGTCATCATCATCATCATCTGCCTTACCTTTTCCCATTATCTGGGGTCGGCGCAGTATGTCTTTTCCTTCCATTCATCGCGCTTTCCTGTCTTACTCACATCCACTCCAACCTCGTTCATATCACTCTTGATACAATCCATCCATCTAAAACACTGTTTAGTACTGGAAGTACTAAAATCTAAAACATAATCAATGTGATCTGTTTAACATTCCAGGATCTATTTCGTGAGTAAATTATTTTATTAAGGGGAGTGGGATAGAGAGAGGGGAATAAGGAGGGATTGGCTCTCTCACTCATCGTACTAAACCTACGTGGAAGGGTGGTACTACTCCCCTTGAGCCAGTCCGTGTACGAGCTTTATTGAATTAGCTACACCACCCTTAATTGTAGCGACTAAATATTCAGTTTGCCTTTTAACAAAATTCATGGTAGCCCTACGAACGGCTGACACTCAACGATAAACGCTCGTTACACTCGTCGAATGTAAATAAACGGATCACTTGTTTGAATAGCGCCGGCCCTCCGGTCACTGCAGGCTCCCTTTCAACCACCGCACCCAATCACGATTCAATATAAAACTGTAACCGGCAGATCGGTAATCACAGTTAAAAGTAATAATAATCTAAAGAGTGTCTCAAAAGTCCGAAATAATAATTTATGTAAGTACATTTATATAGTGGCTGATAAGTAAATGCCTAGTGAATACTTATAGACTATATTTAACTTATGGGCTATTCGCATTTTTCTTCTTGAGCCTTTAAAACACATCCAACCAATGACTGACATCATTGAATAAATGTAAACTGTGTTTAAGAGTAGCAGCCACCATTATTCCAGTTTGTAAAAGTGGTGCATAGTATAACAAACATATTTTTAATGATAATTTTAAATGGCGAGAAATAATAATTTCAAAAAAGTGTTCCTGTTTTTTATACCTTTAATTTTTATCCTGATAGGTAAGTAAGTATTCAACCAAATCCCAAATATTATATCGGACTGTTGAAACATCTTGCTGGCATATTCGCTTCTTATAAAAGTGAAAATATCAAAACAGAAAGTGTATTTCTTAATGACTATACAAAACTAAACACAGGCTGCTTGTTTTAAAAAAACTAATCAAGTATAACGAAGTCTAATGTCTTAATTAATACCGGTCCTTTGTTCCCAACAAACCAATGGGAACCAATCGATAAAGCATTTGGGGAGCTTAATCAACTTTTAATATTACTTAAATGAAGCTATTCTAGTTGATTGAAGTTTAGTCAAAAGCGGTGAGCGCTCAGTAGTTTAACGCGGGCTTCCAAATACTATGCAGATTCAAATACCTATTACGTCAGGCACCTTTGGCACCACATTTTCAATTGAGATTATCACTTGCTGAACTGTGAAAAAAATTGTGAGGAATCCTGCACGTTTTTCGAAAGACGTGTAAAGTTCGCCAAACATGAGCTAACCAAGTCGACTATGGCCAAAAACCCCTTGCATAGAGGAGAATGTCCTGACGACCGTTTGGTGTAGTGGTTCGAAGGTGGGCCGCTAAACTCACTGCATTGGCTGGTTGCGGGTTAAATTCCCATCTGGGTAAATTTCGCCAATTGACTTGGTCTTGTTGTTACAGGCCGTTGTGTGTTACCCATAGGAGATATAACCGTGGCTTAGTTTGGGGCCTTATGGTGACAGTTAATATTACATTCGAACCGAATAATATCAGTGAACCCTTCATGGAATACAGTACAACATGCTTTAGTATTTATAGATAGTGCGTATGGTGTTAGGTATTTATTAATGTTAGTTGATTCAAAAAAATATTATTATTAATAATAGGTGAATCCCGCCAGGTGTCAGGGAAGTATATCTTTTTATCTTCACGTTTCCAGAGATTACTATCATGAAACCGATAAAAATAATCTAGAATCAGCAACACAATTGCAATGTTTATCTGTTTTGACCGCATGTTTCAATGCCAGTATTCTTTCCATTCGTCCTTGATGATATCAGTGACAAGCATTCGCTTAGCGACTTAGAAGCGTGTGGCTACTAAATCCGCGATCGGGTTTTTTAAAACACATTATATTTCTTGCTTGTTTAGTATATGGCGTGTATTGGGGAAGGCCTATGTGCAACAGTGGACAGCAATTGGTGTTTTTTTTCTATAACAAAGTTGACAAACAAGTTTTCGACCCGCATGATGTTATGCAATTATTGTAGCATGTAATATCAAAGCCTTGGTCGTACGGTGCCCATCTGAAGGGGAGTGGAACAGAGAAAGGGAGGTTGGGCTTTCGGCTCCCTCACTCATCGTACCAAACGCAGCTATAATAGCTATTCTAAGAGGACTCTTTGAGAGCCACCCTGGTTGAGCCATCCATATTAAGTTCAAGATTGCTATGGCACAGTCGCTGATCACGAAGAAATTCGTACAATGCACTGTTATTACCTGTCTCTGTCACTCCCGCGTAAATCTAATACGTCTCGCTCACACAGTTGTCGGTCACACGCAGTTCACGGCAACTGTGTGAGCGAGACGAATTAGGTTTACGCAGGAGTGACAGAGACAGGTAACAACAGGTCATTGTACGAATTTCTTCGTGATCAGTGACCGTGCCATAGTATTATTAATTATATGTAAAAAATATTTTAGGCTTACTTCGTGTGCAACATTATTAATCTATACAAATAAATAAAATTGGAGTGTCTGTTTGTAATATCAAAATAACACCTTTTCACTAAATGTATATGAAAGTGCATACGGCACAGGTGCAGTACACAGGCTTTTGCGATAGGTATATAAAGAAAAATGAGATTAAACTTAGCATAGGTATTTCTTTACTAACAGAATTGGGAACTTTTTGTAAACACCGCGAACTCAACGAACATATTTGTTAAATAAAATTTTTGTTAAGTTAAATTACACGCGGACGAAGTCGCGGGCACAGTTAGTATTTTAATATTAATACGTAATCAATTTTATTGCTGTCTGAATAACACTTACCTTCATTTTGCGCATTTAATCGCCCGGTATCCTTCCCGCTGGTTTCGTGTCCACATAGCGAGGTATTGAAAGTGTGAGTAAGGATCCATTGTAACATCTGATCGGTGATAGCATTCACGAATTTCAACAGCATTGTACTTTCGGGTGCTTTGAAATGATCTCTTGGATCACTGGCGCTTTGAATGGACACATTCAGTTTGGAACTCCGTAGATGTGGCTGCAGCGTTGATGGATTTCGTGCCATTGCACGAAAAAAAGTCTCCATTCTTCAACATTCATCGTTTAGGTATTAATTTATCATCCATTGTTACTTTTTGTTTATGATGTATGAAAGAAAAGACTATAAAAATACAATTCTTTAAAACACTTAAGTGCTTGTAAAAAGTTACGGTATTGATTTAAAAGTTAACTTCACTATGTTAAAGTAAATTTTGACGTGATGTACCTAAGTTATTATGTAAGGACTTTAATACACTGTGCGGACAGTATGGATTTCCCTTAGCCCAGTACAGTTCACGGACCACGCAATGAATAATAGACAGCGGTATTTTGCTGTGTAATTGACGTAACGCAACTCAGCGCTGGAATATAAACTTATGATATACTTAAAACGATTAATCTGTCGCGGTTGGTGGTAAAATCCCTATGCGAATAACGAGATGAACACCTACGAGCATCTCCCGGCTTGTGTGCCAATTATTGACGTAATTATTTTGAAAATATTGCCGTTCTTTTGCGATATTTAACACTCTAAAGTGGCTATATTTTTTAATCACCCGTCGCGGACTCCATTTATTCAGCCGCCACGAGGCGTGAGGCTCAGATTGTCAATTGACTCTTTATAACGAATGCCCGTCTCCTCGCATTAAAGTATTAAGTCGGGATGCAATAAAAACTACCATGTACCGAAATAAAATGAGAAATGATAAACTGCATTTTGTTAGTGGCGAGTAGCGTCCGCTGAAATTAAATCTGCAAGGGAATAAATTACATCAATTATGCCTTAACCGCGGCATTAAGCATTTTTTCGCGTTAGTTTGTTTTCACTTGTCGAAACAATTAATGCTTCAATTATTTTATTCAACAGCACCAATCAAGTATCGAAGTAACATGCTTGCATTACTAAGGTTAATTATACTTCACTGTTTACCAGTTAAAAATTGCTGTTGTATTTACTAACAATATTGGTTAAATGGCGTCGGCTCGAAATAATTATCAATTTTTCTCTGCCATCAAAGCGCTAAGTTTAAATCGATCCCAGTAAACGAGAAGGGAAGCGAAAATTAAAACGTATTACCGTGGTATCCCCGTTATTAAGTACGGCGCTGGCTCGCCGGTAATGAGATCGCGTGGTAATCTCTGGTTTCGTTAGCGAGACCACTTCACGCGCCCGCTATGATCAGCTCACAGGTATTATCGGTTCTGAGCGACAACTGAAAAGTGGCTGCCGATTACGCGGCGTTCACACGCACGACTATTAGCCACGTAAAGTTTCATTTATTTCGTTTATCAATTAGTCCTTAACACCTATCCGCGCGATAAGCCACCGACTTACCAGTTTAATTTGCGTTTAATTAAAATGAAAAAGTTCCTCGTTATGGTCTATAATGAAAGGGGAAGAATGTACTTAAGGAGGAGTGTGGGCGATCTTTCTATTTCAAGAATCCGCCACCTGTGTGCAGTATGTTAGGAATACGCGGGTTTCGCGGTGGAGCCGTGTTCTATTGCGCTGTGCGCCCGCGCGGCGCATTAAACTGTCGGCCGGGTAATGGATTGGGAATTTCATGCTCCAAAGGTCGATTTAAATTAATTTACACATTAAAAAGAGTAAGTGCACTGCCTTGTGCGAAACAAGAAGTAAATAGTGCTAAGCCGATCCGCGACGGACGCGCGTCGCGCTGCGGCCCTACCAGCAGTAATGGTTAGACAAGATACATTGCAATATATTTTTTATATAATTGATACGGCTTGACGTAAGTCTGCTTACGTCTTATTATGAATGCATCTTATAATATTAATACTAACTGAATTTCTTTTAGAATTTATATTAACTACCTACCTATACAAATATGAAAGAAAAGGGTAGTTTTCGAAACGTTTTCAACAAATTATTATAACTAAAAGAGCCTGGAGGGCTAAAGGGTTAATATAAGCGAGTTAAGAATCTTTGCAATTTTTGATTGACAGCGGATATTTAAAGTTGTTTATGAACAAAACAAGAAGTGAATCGAATATCGAACGGAAGCTAAGTTAGATATTGACCCTTTGAGACCCTTGGCCATACACAATGAAGGAGCAAGAAAAATAGAAAGTAAGGAACGCGGGCCAACACATCTGCCGACTGACTATCGAATAAATCTACTAAAATAATATTTTTATTTTGATTACGCATGCACGGGTTAGGCAGATGTTAGACGCGATACATACGTGCCGCAAGTTTGATGAGCAACATTGCCGTGGGCTAGATTTACAGACATATTGCAGCGTGTAAAAAAATCAAAGTACAGAAAAGAAAGCATTTGTTTATTTTATTATTTTCTTTTCATTAATATTATCCCGCGCATGGTGTTGAGGGCGACATAATTACTAAGCATCCTTTTTATAACCATAGTATATTATAAGGTAGCTGTTTGTAATAATTATTATATAAAATAAAAAATAACAATAAAATACGCAATGTTAAGGCCAGTATTTATAAACCAATCTTAAGTTGGAGAGTGGTATTGAGTACGCTTTTGACATGTCAATTTTTACTGGTGTGACATAAGAATGACATTTCCAAGACCGCTCTCAGACTTGAAATCGGTTTATTAGTACGAGCCTAAAATGTTGTGTCCCAAACTAAGTTACATAGAGAACAATTGAAATGACGGTCGGGTGATCGGTGCGTTATTTCAATAGTCCATGTGTCAGAGGTCCTAAGGGCGGTTACAAGTCGCCAGTCACTGACCAACGATATGGGCTTTAATAGGGTGCACACATTATCACCTTATTGACGGAGTACAAGGTGTGAACCAGTTAGGCCAGAGGTGCAGTATTGAGTTACAAGTTTGATAAACCCCGCGTATATTTATGTATAAAGATAATTGTGGTGTCTCTCTGTTATAAAATTGTTAAGAAATTATTATTACAGGCTCTGCGAATTCTGCTTCTTATAGTAGGAGTTAGTGGCCAACTTTGGGGTCAGTTTTCAGAGTTTTCAAGGTCATTGGTGTACGTCCGCTACCCGGAATTGAATTCACGACTTTTGAAACACAAGCCGGGGCTTCCGGGGCAATTCCCACTGGGCTACTACAACCTCGCGTTGCCTGCAAATTAGGAATTAATAACAAATAAGGGGTGTATTTTTTTTTACAATAGGTATACATCTACGAAATTTAGTAGGTGGGTATCTCCTCTAATAACCGTGGTTATTCAATGTTTACCGCGGGGGAAGCCAGGTGAATAAGTTAGTTGTGCATTATACTGCTGATAAGACAAATAAAGAAGCAGTTGTTCTTGTCAGTAAATTCAGTTAGTGATAATGACCCCGTCGATTTAAAAGAAATTAGGGTTGTGTATTACACGACCGCTTGGCGTAGTGGTCCCAAACTAAGCAACGCTTGTACTATGGGTAGCGTACAATGGACTGGGGGCAATCCCAGTGATACCTAGAACTGGGGCAAATTACGAAAAGGTCATATCCGAAATTTTCCCTGGCGGGAATCGAACTTGCAACTACCTGGTGCAGTGAGCCGAGCGGCCTACGCTGAAACCACTGCGCCAAGCCGTCGTCAAATATATATTTATTTTGTAATTTTTTTCTATTATTTTATCTAATTATTTTTTATTTATATTGTAGTCCTTATTCTATATAAGCCGTTGTAGACAAGCCCTATTCGTTTGGCAAACGTAGCTTATTGTTACATTTCATTAATGGTAATTTGTCGAACGTAATTTATGCGTCGGACTTTCTCTAAAGTTTATGATATTGATGACAAAAGAAACGCTAGTAAAACAATTCGTTAGCACAGTGGACATTGCCGCTTGATAATAATAAAATGCTGGTAAATGGTGCGGAGCCATTTGATGGTTCCGTACAACATTTATTTGTGTTATATCGAAAATGAATAAAAATGTAAAGGAGAAAATAACTTAAAAGAATCATCATCACCTTGCCCTTATCCCACACTAGGTGGGGTCGGCGCAGCACGTTCTCTACTTAAGAAGAGAATATATCATTAAAATTAATTGAAAATGGTTTTTTGTTTTATAAATTGTATGTCCTGATAATTCTATAAAAAATTACCAATCCAAATGGTTTGCTGCTGAATGCCGAACCTACTCTTAAAATTATTGTTATGTCTAAAGTCATCCCGAAAAATTATACAACTGAACATTACCTTACAAGCTTGTAGCTTGTAAGTGAAAATGTTTGACACAACGAACATTTATTTATAGAAATCTTAAAATATTGAAAGCGGACGGAACCCTAAAAACAATCGATTGGACACACAGTGCCGCCACAAAAGCACCGCCCACCGGCGTATCTTCTACTACTCCGCAATTTGACGTCTCGTGAAAGGCGCTAATAAATAAAATTAGTGTCGTTCTCTGTGACAATAATGAGTAAAGAGACGCCGGCACAGGGCGGGCTAGCCAGCTTCCATTGGCTGTATTTCATAAACCACTAAAATTGGGACGGAGACGAATTTTGACCTGGTTTTATGGAGCATCGTTAATGCTCTATGCGTAATACATTGGGCGTATGATTGAAGCTTTAAATGGAAATAATGTGTGAGCAATAGAATTGCAGCAATCTAGCGTAAGAAGCTATAATAGTGCGCACACATTTATTGGAAACTTTTCTTAACTATTATTATTCCATAGTTACTGATTCAAACTTGATGAACTTACACATAGCCTTACATTTTAAAATATTTGTAAGTGTTTGTAAGTGCTTGTAAAATGTGTTTTTTAAATGTAATACTATTGTTAGTGCAGGTTATAGGTCCAGAACACCAGACGTCGGGCGCAGCAGGAGTCGCTGCGGCGATGGGCGGAGGACCTGGCGGACTCCACCTATGGTCTCCGCACCATGGACGCAGTCCGTCCGGTCCTCAAGAGGTGGGTAGGGAGGCCTCGGGGCTCCCTGACGTTCAGGCTGGTGCAGATGCTGACAAGACATGGGTGTTTTGGTCGGTACCTGCACCGAATAGCCAGGAGGGAGCCCACCGCCGCGTGCCATGAGTGTGGCGCGGTGGAAGACACCGCGCAACATACCCTGGAAGAGTTTGTTGCGTGGGTCGAGCAGCGCCGCATTCTGGTTGCGGCGGTCGGAAGGGACCTCTCACTGCCGAGCATAGTTCTGTCTATGCTCGACAGTGAGGGGTCCTGGGAGGCGATGGCCTCTTTCTGCGAGGACGTGATGTCGCAGAAGGAGGCCGCGGAGCGGGCCAGGGAGGAAGACTCCCTGGCAGATCCGCTCCGGCGCAGACGTGTGGGGAGGAGAAGGAGGCGCTACGATCGCCTTCTTCCTCCCCACTAGCCGAAATCAGGTGGTGGGTCGGGGGACCCACTACCTATTGCACGATTTCGGCCGTCTGGGGGATGACTGGGGTGGTACCAGGTCGTCCCCCTTTTAGCGCCTGTGGCCCAGCAAAGTCATTGCCGGGCCGTCCGCCGGGGCGTCTCGGAGCATTTCCCATGGTCCCGGGGCGCCCCTCTGCATGGCGGAGGGTGGTACACCGTGGGTTTTTAGTGGGTATACGGCCGACTGCCGGACTCCCACATATTCCTCCCGCCTCCCCCGAGGCGGAAGGGGACCCATAAAGGGTTTTCCCACGAAAAAAAAAAAAAAAGGTTATAGGTCCAGAACAATATTTTTCACTATCCATCCCTTATTATACGGCCTAAATCTTCTCTTGGGTCTGGCTCAAACAGATAATCTAAAAACAATGTAATTGCAGTGTAATTGGCTGATTAAATTTAACCTGTCATTGCACGAAAAAACAGTTATAGATCGGATTACTTAAGCACGAGGCACCTCTGAGTTTACCGAAACCTGTGTGTGAATATGGTTCGAGGGTAGGCCGCTCAGCTCACTGCACTGAGTGGTTGCGGGTTGGATTCCCGTCAGGGTAAATTTCGGAAATGGCCCTTTCGTAATTTGGCCTGATCTGGGTGTCCTGGTCTAGGATCACCCCCAGTCCATTGTACGGTACCCATAGTACAAGCATTGCTTAGTTTGGGACCATACAGTTGGTGTGTTTGTCTGGCTATATTTATTATTTACTAGCGGCCCGCCCCGGCTTCGCACGGGTACATTGTGGTTACATTATTCGAGTTTTAGTAAGGATCCATAATTATTTGAAAATATATTATAGCCTATGTCACCCGGGGATAGTGTAGCTTCCCAACAGTGAAAAAATTTTTCAAATCGGTTCAGTAGTTTCGGAGCCTATTCATGACAATCAAACAAACAAAGTTTTCCTCTTTATAATATTATTATATATTATAGTATGATTTATTTTGCAAACCAGGTAGATAACATGACCCACTGGCCCAAAAGCTTGACCGTTGGTATAAATCTTTAACGCTTCGACACATTTTGACCACACGTCAGGATTATGATCGGTATAAAATACTTCGCATTGTAATGGTCCTTTTACACCGCCCGTACAATGGAGAGACGTCTAACTTATAAATTTTGGTGCGAACAAAGGCGCCTTATTGACAATGTAACGGACAAACGGACAGCCCGGCACGGCGATATGATATTAAAATATACATTCCGGAGATCGAAGTAAATCAATAAAGATGATAACTTAAATCATCTACAGCGTTCGTGCTGTCAAACTGTTGTTTCCAATTCGAAACAACGTGCTACCGACTGTCAGCTTAGTGTAATGCACTCTTTAATCCATTCCAAAGGGACGTACAAAAGGTCTTCCGCTCAATTTCCCTCGAAACGACAAATGTTTGCTTTCGAAAAGGATTTTAAAATGCAACGACTTTTTGTGTGAGTATCTTGAATGGGATTACCGTATGCAAAGCGATTCCTGACAGTCCGTCCAAACTTCGGTGTTTCGTGACATGAACGATAACATTTAAGTCTGAATCGGACTTGCTCCTCACTAAACTAGTTTTCTCATTTTATTTAAATACCTAAATCTGAGTGAGATTTGATTACTATTTACTTATTTAGTGACAATGGTGATGATGCCTGCTCACATTCTGTTGTTGTTCCAGAGAATGTAAACCATCTTTTACTTATTGAAAAGAGTAACCATTGAGTTTCTTGCCGGAGCTTCTCAGTGGAAGCAGCATTCCAAATCGGTGGTAGGTTTTTTTTTTCGATATAGGCAAGTATTTGACCACAATCTCACCTGATGGTAAGTGACGATGTGGTCTACGGTTGTGCATATCTGACTATTCGTAAATGCTTTGTTGGCTCACAAGAATAACAACAACTTTGAGTACGAGTTTAAGTTACTAATGTTCCTAGTATTTTATAATTTACATACCCATAAGTAACATTCAAAATTTGTATTAAAATAAACATACTTTTCCACTGTATCTTAAAGAAAAACACGGTGTCAATTTTTTTTAAAATAAATGTATAATTGTTTACTAGCCTAAACGCAAAAGTTAAGGTTACCCCTGCTTACTCTAAATCAGAGGAGGTACAATGGAAACTATTTGATTGCTTCATTATGCGGAGTCGGACTCGGTTCATTGTATATCATTTCGCATGTTATATATGTTCGGATCCTAATTCAATCATCTTGAAGATTGGACCACCATGGAAAGCGATGTAACGGGTGGCCTCGTCGATTCGCGATTGAACTTTAAGACAGGTTACGTTTAGAATTTATTTCTGTTTATTTTTTAAGTAGGTACGATAGTATCACTGTATACTTTATACAATTTGGGAGATGGATTTAAGAGATAATTGTGATTTATTACGATCAAGTGGGTAAATTATATTGAAAGTAAAAAGGATAATAATCTTAATGAATAAAATTTGTGAACTTTATGATACTAAATTCTATTTAAAGTTCACTTAAATGAGTTTATGATATGAGATTACATATTTTATAGTCTCGACTCGTCAACATAATTAATTTTTAAGGTTCTCAGATCCCACATAACAACGCAAAGAGTTGTGTTTTACATCTAACGCCTATGTCGTAATTACATACTGTGATTTGAAATTTTAATTTTCGAATTTGCTCTCCTGACAGCAGCCTGTACTTAAACTCACATCATACTGCTCGATATTTTCAATATCGGAAGACTTGTATTTAGTATTATTTATTTGAAACGCGCAGAAACGGTCAATTCTAATGCCGCCACGATGCTTGCATTCGTTTCAATTTGCCTGACGTCTTATTTTCTACTCGGTGGTCCAAGAATGCTGGACGTTTATCTGACGGATGAAGCAGTTTTGGAGAAAATTATATTTGTATTGTAACTTGTATTGTCGGAGTAGAAAAGTAACTAACCTGGTCAATAAGTTAGTTTCATTACACCTATTTATGATATTGAATATCCTATTTATAAATCCTTTTGCGTTTTCTATAAAATGTTAAATCTCCATCTTGTCTCCGTTAATGCTTAATAAAAATTGGTTTTCATAAACAATGAGGGTTACCTATTACCTACCGAATGGCATGGAAGGGAGCGTAGTGTACATACAGTCAATGTTGACCTATCGCGCGTCGGTTGATGTTTTATGAATGGGTTCATGGATTCTCAGTGCGTGTGGAAATTTTAGTATTCAGATTTATTGATGAATATTTTTCTTGTTTTTTTTTATGTTTAACCCATTTTTTGTGTACTTATGGTGAATAAGTGTTTTTTCTCTTCACATACTGATCATTAATGGTAGCGGTATTCTATGGAGTTTCCTATCAACGCTAAAGAAATTTCGAACTCCAAGCACTCGAGATTCAAAAAACTACAAAGGGAACATTAGTAACGTGCCATGAAAATGTGTAACAGTACACCATGTAACAGGCATAACAATGGGGTATCGGTTCCATGAACTCGCGGGTCCGAGCGCCCAAAGCAGCCGACACGTCTGCGTCGTGTCTCGCGTTAAATTTAGCGTTAGTGATCCCATCTGCAAGTATTGTAACCTTAGAGAGTAAAAGCTGAAAGTTGAAGTAAGTACGCGCACGGTAACTTGTATTAGGTTTATTGTAAATGGATTAGAATGTTACACTAGTACATCGAATATCGAAATCGGTACATAACTTCTTTTTGGAATGTGTTTCCTTTCATCGACTCTAAATGTTTTGTCCACTATGTAAAGCTTATTCATTCGATTTGTATGAGCCTACTCATACAAATAAAAGTTGATATCAGTGCTCTTGAGATAATTAATCTATCCTAGTGGAGTTCTTTCAATAACATGTACTCAGTGAGACACTCTAGTACATACCTATCACAATATATCAGTGCCTAATACAAACAGTGTTGCTCTACATATCTCGCTACACGTATGTAACAAGTGTTCCGTATACCTTAACATTGTTGCTTACTGAATACGCGGTTTCGCGCATAACAATTATTGGATGTGTGGTCGAGAAAACCAAACAGGTGACACCCGGGAACATGAAAGCAGATGGCCATAACTGGACGTGACGACACGTGCTGTAGCATTAAATCAACAATGTCATCATCCCATCCGAATCCTATAATCATCTCTTTTTTAAGTCGCGTTTCGGGAAACCAATAAAAATTCCCGTTACCATTGATTTTATTGGAACGCTCGTACCCATCGAGGAACCGCGAACGCATGAACAGCATTTTTTCACACTGTCCGGTCTGTTACTTGAAAATGTTGTTGCAAAACGTCATATTTAATTGCTTTGAGACTTTAAATGAGTGATATTGGTGTTATTTACATTTTATGATGGTACGGCATGTGACGAGGTAACGAGCGACATTCCCTGGGCCGACAACCAGGAACAAATTCTTATTGATAATAAAAAATGTACAGTACAGTAGTCCCAGAGATGCTGCGCTCGGGAAATCTTTGAATGACATTGCTTTGTGATACGAGTCCACCATAGACCTGGGAAGGAATGGGACGTGACCCGTCAGACAATCTGGGATAGACGTGATCATGAAGTATACTGCGTGTTTTTATATTCATTATGTTTTATATGTGTCTTTTAGGCTCGTATTAATAATTATATCTCAAGTCTGACAGCGATCTTAAGTATGCTATTGACATGTTATTTTTTAAGAATGACATTTCCAAGAGCGCTCTCAGATTTGAGATTGCTTTATTAATACGAGCCTAAAATTATTAAGAAGTTAATTATATAAATCGAACTCTGTGGAATAAGATTCTTCTAAAGAACAAATTCTAAAGAAACACACTCCTGAATCTAAATTCATGTTGAATGGAGTACAGAAAACAATTTAGGTATCGAATATTTTATGCTAAAACAAGACGAAATAAATATATCAGTAAATCTTAATAGACTGTCTAGAATATTTACCTCATTTTAAAAATAAATTGCCATTTCTATACGATTCATGGTACCGAACAAGAATTTTGTACCGAATGCAATCATATTACGTCATAAAAATGACAAATAGGCATGTAAGCACGCAAGTGGTGTGCACGATGACATCGCTGTAAAGTGCGCAAAAAACAACATGTACTGTCAACAACAAAAGTGACATGACAATAAACTAAAATCACCTTTTGAGATACAAGGCATTACGCGGTACTTATATTTCAATAGTACTTTTTAAGTCAATCCAACTCCTTACAGGCTTAGCAAAGATATACCCGCTGACGCCCGAAAAAGCTACATTGTCATATTTTCTCATAGGCAGTAGCGTGGGGGAGCGGTAGCAATTGATTGGCTAATTTCCCGCGTTTATTTAAATTAAAGTAAATATACAATTATGCTTAAGTATTCCTAAATGCAACATCAACCATTTTTACAACAAGCAAACTATTTTTATAAATGACGTACCAATTCGTCAGTTAGAAGACTTTAACTGCTGGCTTTAGAAATACTTGTACCAAACCATTGCAACACTTGTACCAAATACGTTATATTTGTACGTAAGCCGGCTTGTCCGTGTATCATAAGTTTTTCTTGACGACGGTACCAATAGTGTAGTGTCGGGCTGGTGTCATCGGCTAGTGGTCTCACGCACCGACCATTCATCCCGGCCGCTTATCGGCGCCAACCGGAAGACATGGACAATAATCCTCACAAAACAACCGCTGTATTCTGCAAACGTAACCGCTGAAGTCGCTTTATTTTTTGTGTTTACTGAAACGCGTTACAAACCGTATGAGTTTGGTGGGAGCGGGAATAATGTTTGATGAGGTGAAATTTTAATAATTAAACATTACTCCTGTATTCCCTGAAGGCATAGGCAGAGGTGCTTTGCAGGGCACCCTGATATTGTCCATGGCATTTTGGTCCTAATGACTTGTATTATTATGGGTACATTCCCTTGCATAGGGAATTCGGGCCGTAGTCCCATGCTGGCTCAGTATGGCCTAGCGAACTTCACACGTCTTTCGAATTACGTGCAGGTTTCATCACGATATTTTCTTTTACCATTCAGCTGAAATAAGCTAGAAATAATATAGACTAACAATCATTTTGATACATTTCTTCGTATTAAGTAAATAAGTCGCAATCATGCTTTATATCCATAGAAAAACCTGTTATAGAAATTAATTAAGGTATTCCATTTTAAAACATCTCTGTTGTCTCTACATTATTGAAATTACATGACATTTAATATTTAAAACGAATTATGATACCCTATAAATTAACACGCAGTAGTGTTTTAAATTACCCATAATATCTGTAAAACCAGTGTTTAAATTTATCATTAGTATCTTATTATTATTTATACAACTTAATTAAGCACCGGACTTATGACTAATCAACATGATCTTGTCCCCGAAGATAGTTTATCTGCTATACAAGCTTTCTAAAGATAAAAGTCAAATTTTAGATTATAAAGTAATAATGTAAGTTATAAAAACTTGATTTTATTATGCCATCAATCTTGTAGTCGGCTTGTTGGATCTGTCTTAAGAACGAATGAGTCGTGTGAGGTTACATATTAGTATTTTTTTAATCGCAGTTTCATAAAACTATATGAAAAAGAATGTTTATAATTTTTCTAGCGATAATAAAAGAGTCTTTTGATTAAAATTATTAATTATCAATAGTGTCACAAAGTATACTTAACTTTTGGCTAAAGCTAAAACTTTATGGAACTATTTACATATTAATTACATTAATTATAACAAAGGATCTACCTACTCTATTATACAATTATTATTAATTTTTATTTTACTGATGTTTGCGATTTTTATTTTTACAATTATTTGATATGATAAATGCGAATAACTTAATAAATAAATTGATGATTAAAATGTGACCAATTTATGGAGCATTATCATAGTATTTTTGTCAGCGTAAAAAGCGTATGTTGACAAAATTTTACAGCAATATGCTAGTTGAACTGTATTTTTCCTTGTACAAGAATAGAACTCACGACCACTCGATCCAGTAGCTACTTTCATACGACTAGATCCCGCGATTGTCATTACTCACACTCACATAGGGACATGGTGGCACAATAAATTCTGAATAAAATCACTAAAACGCGAGATTAAAATGCATTCTTATTGATATAGATAGCAATTGAGTAGGTAATGATGGAGTTTTCTTTATCCAATCTCTTTTCTCACGGCTCGCCCGAGCCGCTGACCGCTGTTTAATAAATTCATTGATATAATAAATATTTTGACATCAACGGTCTTTAGAGCTATCTATCGATTGGTTTATCTTCGCCACGCCTGTAATCTGTTTAGAATAAGCGCCGAGCCGATCCTTTCGAGAGGTCGATCATTTTATCTTATCTCCAATTGTGTCCGTCGTGTGAGTGTCATATTATTTAAGGGGACCTATTATTTAAGTCACTCAGAGGTATTTTAATTTGTTACTAAATTAGAAATCAGATGAGGCTTATTAGCTTACTGAACCACACGGTAATGGTATATTGTATATAATATTATAAGCTTTATTATTCATAAAGATTCATGCAAAAAATACAAGCAACATTTTAGGATGTAATAATACAATTTAAAATCTTCCCATTCAGTTCTAGTCACTAGCACAAAAAAAACTTAAAGAAACTTAAAGAAGCTACTGAAATGGTTTTACTTTGAGTCTGTTGGACTTAGCACAAGCTGGGAGGGAGCAGGGTCTCTTCTAGAGACCCATACATACAAATAATACATTGAAAGTGAAAATTAAATATCGTTGATATTACCATGAGTGAGGAGATTATTTGTTTTCTACAGAAAGGGTAACATGTCACATGAAACTTGAGACTGCTTTTCCTGGAACACAGAAGGGTCGAAAGTCATCCGTTGACATCCGTCCAAACATTAGTTTGTTTGGATTCCAACATATCTATGTAGCTACTGAAATGAGTGGCCATTAGGTAATAATTACCAGTATTTAGTTACTTGGAACAATATTTGAAGAGTGTGGTATACATATCTCGGATGCTTCCGTTTATCCGGTAATATATACTGCATCTCTACCAAGAGTTTTACGTTCGCAAGTCGTTAGCATCTATGTAAACTATAGAAAATTGTTAGTTTACCTGGTGCCGATAGAGGCGTTGTACAATTTGATAGCAACTCTAGCGAACGTGTAAACTCACGGTAGAGCCGCTATAGGTACTGAAATTTACTACGATACTCGTAGAATGGTTAATTAGAACTGAACTTAGGATTAATAACTCTACTCTAATTGTAATAAATATCATTGTAAATTAGTTTGACATAAATATAATAAAATTCATTTAAAAAATACAGTTTTTAGTATGCTATGTTGACTCTACAAAAATTATACCATTATTTACGATAATACCTACCTACTCCTTGCTTAAGATAAAACGTAATATATAGACGTAAGGGTACGTCTGATAATTTACGAAGCCTTCGCATTCCACTGTCGTCGCCACGCGACTGGGAACCTTCCACAAAAACTCAAATGTCATTGCGCAAGCTTATAATAAGGCCCATTCACACGGCACCCCGATGGATGTTTTTTTGTAAATGTCAAACCGGGACGGGCATGCAATTTTGTAGAAAAAACGGCAAAATCAATAATAGCTCTGTGCACGTGTTGCCGATGGATTATAGATTATGTTTTTGGGAGATTTTCTCAGCGCTCCGTGAGGAGGTCGAGTCAGGTACGACGGTTCATGGAACAGAAAATGCTTGGAGTAGATAGTACCTGTACATACAACATTTACCTTATAAAGAGTAGGTATTCTTACTAAACGATGACCTACGGTCAGGCGACTTAAGACCGGTATTAAAAAAAAACTCAAATCTGAGAGCGATAGTACAAAATGCCACGTGCTGCAATGCGCTTACTCAAGACCGCTCTCAGACTTGAGATTTGATTATTAATACGGGCCTTGTTATATTCAATTATTGTATCATGTTTTAAAATGTTGAAATCTTTGTCACCTAAAATTGTATGGATTTTAAGATATGTTATGGATTCAAAACAAACATACCCAAAGAGTGCATATCTCAAATATATGTCTTGTAATGTCATGTCATGATCATGTCCTCACACTACATTATAATTCCGAAAACATGGTCAACTCCATCCCTTTCGATGTTTCATTATTTAATTCTTGTGGAGCACAAAGAAATTCTATACAATTATAACGGCCGAAATTGTAACTGTCTTCTAACAAAACTCAGATGTTGTGTTTCTTTTACGAATCCTTACAAAAGCAGGTAATTTTATTGAAAGACTATATTTTAAGACGGAATAAAAAACCTTAACAGTTAATTCATCAAGAGTGTAATATATTGTATAATAAATAGGTCAGCGGAGTATTGGGCGAAATTTGTATCATTAAACTTTCAACGAAAGGCACTTTGATGAAATTTATTGTTTTTTAATAAATAGACGTATCAGGACGCGAATGACTTGGGGAAACGAGATTGCCCAAAATAAGGGAGATAAAATCTACTAACAAGGCAAAAACATTGTTTTGACGAGCGGAGCAAAATACATAGTAACATGATTACGGCTTATTTGAAACCAACGAAATGCAGCGCAGGATTATGATTGCCGTGAAATCGGGTTCGCAATCATCCTCTGATTAATTTCAGGCAGAAAGAAATTGAAACACCCGATAGGAAAAAAAAGATTACGTAAGTAATACACAATTACGTTTTTCGCTTCAATACGGCGCCTGTTTAATACACGGAAACCTATACTTAGCTTAAAAATATGAGCTTTTAACAAGCTCTAAGCGTGAAAAATAATTTCGACCTTAAAAGCATGATTATACGATTTTTTTTGCTTAGGTCGGCCCAAAACTTGACCAGTATTGGGGTACAAAGTTATTAATTAACTTAGTTACTGCTGGTCGAACAATGGCAGACGAATTCAAAGCTGCCGAAAAATCGTTTCCCTTCCTTAATTAATTGATAAGACCACTGATCAACACAATGATGGTAAATGCTGCCTCGAGTTGAATAGCTTATGGTAATGAGATAAGCGTTTAGGATGATTCATATATGTGTTCCTCAACACTAACATAATGTAGGTATACTAAGTAACAAACTTAATCGAAACGGAGGTACTTATTGAGAAACTTAAGATTGTTGTTGAGTTCAGTAATCCGTAAGATGGCATACCACAAAATTATCAGAAAAACTGACCATTATGTGCCACAATTATTTCTTGGCAAAATATTTGTGTCTTGAACAATAATTACAAATAGCGACAAAGTTGAAGTTAAAGATCACGAACCGTTGTTATATTAAGTCAATTAACCATAGTGATGATAATTAAAATGGTCTGTTTACTGTTACCGGTAATTACGGGAAATATCATAAACATCTTCGCTCAAGGATACTGTTTTACAATCCTGCGCGCGGTCCGCAATGCTGCTGAGTGAAGATTTCCTGCCACAGTTTCTTTTTTGGTTTCATTTACACGTTCACCTAGATAGCGAGAGTTATCATTGATCTTATTAAATAATATATTTTATTTAGCAAAGTAAACTAAAGTGGTGTTTTGTTTTCCAAAACAGGAGGAGGTTTTATGTTCGTCTGTACGCTTTTTTTTACTTTCCCGCTATCTTTACGTTAGGACTACTTCTTAGGTATGCAACTACCTACCCCTACATGAATAAGCACCGACTCCATTTGAAAGAAATTACAAGGTTTCTAGTTATTTCTAGAATGGCACAAAAGTTGATTTTGTAGTGTATAACACTTTTCATCGATTGATCCTTTCCATCTTATTTTGCAAAATTTCATAGCTTTAGAGATGTAAAAGTACCAAGTACTAACTCCCAATCAATTCACTGGTTGATGGTCGACTTGAGCCCTCGGGTTGGCTGGGCTAGCTTTCCCCCTCGCTTTGACCAATAGAATCACTTCATTTTCAATAGAAGCGATAGACTGCAAGTTACTTCCGCATATGTAGCCACAAGCTTAACTAAAACTGGTAAAAGAAGATCTTGATGTCACCTTATTAATCTATGAAAGTGAATTCTAGTACAGTGCCCCTAAAAGTATAAACGCATAAAAATCGCTCACCAGATATGAACTGAAAAGGTATTAAAAAGCTGTCGTATCATTTCGCGTGCAGCATCGACGTCAGCAGAGGCGTCGCGGGCCGAGCGGGGGGCGACAATAATCGTGAATGAATTGTAATGGCAGCAGGTTTAAAGGCACTGTTCCAAACCAAAGCAAAGATAGAGCTATACACATGTACATCCTATGTACATAGGATGCGGGAAATTACGGGAAGTATAATTTTGTTTTTTATTAATCATAGAAATTGTGAGTTCCGCTCATGATATTAGTTTGTGTATCACAAAATAAGATTGTAATCACAGTATATCATCACCACAAACATACCGAGTTAGAGTACATACATAGCTTTTGGTTTGTTTTGGATGCAACACTCACACAAAATATAATTGTTGTCCCTATTCTTTGCAGTCATCAAATAGAGACAACAACAATTGTTACGTTTCAGTATCATGTTTTGGTCAGTGCAAACCTAGGGTAGTATCCCTTCACTCACTACTTCACACTTATGAGGGGAAAATGTGGCTAGATTTCATAGAGCTATGCGAATAAATGGGACACTAAATCTGTTAGTTGTTTATTCGTTTACCAACTTCTCTCGTCTTTTTAAATCAGGCATTAGATTAGATCTAGTCTAGAAACGCGGGTGTTGTGAAAAAACTATCATAGCATCCAATCAAAAAAAACCGGTCAAGTGCGAGTGGAACTCGCGCCCTGAGGGTTCCGTACAATATTTTATTATGATTTTAGATAGTTTTTTCCATTCTTGGATTCCAATATCGATACCGGCAAGATATTTTTATAATAAATAGTTCCCAAAATGCTTAAACAAATTCAGGAACCGAATACAAACTGCAACCAAACTGAATACAAACTACAATACAAACCCTTATTTTACACACTTAGGGGTGGAATTTTACAAAACGCTGAAATTAATATTTTTTATTTGTAATAAGTAGCCTCAATACTTGTTTTCATGTCTCTAGGTTCATTTATTTTTTTTACCCCATAAAAACTTTCTCCCCCTATTTTATGCCCTTAGGGGTGGGATTTTCCAAAATCCTTTCTTAGTGGATACTTGCGGTATATAAGGTACTTACTGTCAAAATTTCATGATTCTAACACCAGCGGTTTGGGCTGTGAATTTGCGAAAAGTATCAAAATATGTGACATAAATCACCGTATCTTTTGATTGCGTTGACTTAGAAGCCTAATTTTTTTACACCCACAAGGGACCATAGCATTTGATATTTGGTATTAATTTCAACTTGATAACTCTACCTGTTTCCGAGAAAAAAAGTCTTGACAGACCGACAGACAGACAGACAGACAGATGGACAACAAAGTGATCCTATAAGGGTTCCGGTTTTTCCTTGTAAGGTCCGGAACCCTAAAAAAACTTAATAACGTTCCACATAACATTACAACCACATAATTTTACAAGATAAATAAAAATGGTCTTACCTGGTTTCTTATCGCTAGCTTACATAGCGTGTTGTTGCTGTGGATTATTAGCTTAATCGATGCGCCCGCGCCGCCTTGCCGGCCGTCGCCCGTCGGACCTGTCCCAGAAAGCTGAGACGTGAGTCGATAAATATTAATAGCTAATCGATATTCGATACTATCCTCTTGAATCTGTAATTGAAAGAAAATATAGTGTACACGGGAGCCCCGATTAAACGCGTGTTGTAAAACGCAAGCTTTAAAGCTTGCTTTCAACCTGATTTGGGGAAGAAATATTAGGAAGGTCATTCACACGAAGAAGACGATACCTTCTTTACATGTTTGTCAGATTATGACAGTATTTGACATCTATGTAGAGTAAAATTTATATAAATTATCGGTGCCGGGTTAATCAACTGAATGACTGCTTAAGGTACAAGTATTATTAATAAGATAAAATCATTAATTTCAGTGGATTCCCGAATTTTTTTTTGTAGGTACCGGATTATGTGTAGTTTATAAGGCCTTGGCGTGCCGGTACAAATTGCTAATTTATGTTGTTTTTTTTTAGTAATTATCACTTTTTAAAGGTTTACTTTTGAAATAGTGATTACATTTATGCTGCAAACTAGTTTGATAATGGAATTAAAAAAAAATGTGTATGAACTATTCGTCTATTGAATAATTGCGCCCAGATAAGTACTGCGCGAGTTATCGATACCATCAAGTTGTTCCATCACTGGTTCTTGCATAAACGTTCATTCATTAGGTTTCTATACACAGTGTGATGAATTTATGAGTCCAGAAATTACAAACTTAATTATGTATCTACAAATAGCATTTGATGAAGTAGAGTTTCTTGAAGATTACATGATTTTTATTACGGAGATCATTGACATCTTATTACTAAATCTATGATTGTTGTTGTTTTAAATTGTATATTTGGAATCTTGCCGATGTCGCTCTGTTTTTGAAGCAAGGTTTCAACCTTATAGCCTCCGAATTTTCCCACAGTGACTATCTTACCATTTAGAAAAAAATAAGATTTCGCAAAATATTTAACCTTATTTTTTTTCTAAGTATTCACAAACGTATGTACTTAACGACAAGTTTGATTTTCGGAATGCGTCTATGCATTCAAGCACCCAGCGAGACCTAGAACTAATGTGAATACGTATGTCAGAAATAAAACTATTTTTACGGATTATATAGCGTTTATTTGTTTAATGATTTATTATATTTACGCGATGTCCTGATGTCATAGTTAAAAACTGGGTACCCTCAAAATTTAGTTGGTATTTGCGGTCTGATCCACGCAGAAAGTCGAACACCTCAGTCCCCCCGTGACCACGGTTGCTGTAAAGCAACCGAAACGTCGGGAACATAAAAAGTAAAAATAAACGCGATATAATCCGGAAAAATAGTTTTATTTCAACGTTTATTTGTTTTTATGTTCCCGACGTTTCGGTTGCTTTACAGCAACCGTGGTCACGGGGGGACTGAGGTGTTAGACGTCCTGATGTCATAGTTAAAACGATATAAACGCGATATAATCCGTAAAAATAGTTTTATTTCAATGTGTAGTATTCGCGTAAATATAAGAAAACAATATACGAATGTTAGATTCTCCGTGCAACTCAATTTCACCATTCAATTACTTCGTCATTCATACTCGTATAAGGAATAATAACAGACGTCCGATACAATTCCGTCGACTCACATGGCCAACGTCCATTCAAATTAATGCAGCCGACTCAATTTGCACAAGTTCAATTCGATTGACATTAGCAAAGCATCCTTGACACCCAATCGGAAGTTGGACAAATTGAAGACGCAATTCTCTGCATAACAGTTTGAACTCGAGCCTCGAGACAATTGCATCATCGGGTGACGACGAGTCATCGGCCGCGCACTTACCGAGCGGATGTTGTTAACCGTGCCTTGATTAGCCGAGACGATGTTAAACGGCAGCCCGGGCAAGTTCAAACAATTAACTGTATAGAAGTGTCCGACTCTAATGAATGATACAGACTTGCTCCATTTCATTATACAAACACCGTGACAAGACGCGGCTTACAAATTGAGATTAATTCAAGACGCTAGGTACTGCTGCCGTTATTTTCAGCTGGTGAAATATAATATGCACCATTCATTATTTAAAGGAAACTCACATTTACAACAATGATCATAAGATATGGAGTTGCGTGTGCATCATTTTGTAGGAAATAGTTTGTTAATACTATTGCTCAGCTAACCATTTAGAATAAGCTATCCAATGTCCTGGAGCTATTTATACCGAGGATCTGAACTTCTTTGTTGATTGTCATCGTTTTTAGTTACACATTCGGTATGTATTTTTGTGATAGGGATACCCTTTTTTCTTTGTTGTAATTGCTTAATATAAATAATAGTTTCTTTTCATATTTTTTATTGGTTTAGAACACACTACCCACAAACGATTTTAAAGGTTTTTTTAAGAAATCTTAAGTTCCAGCTTTCAGGAAATGAGCTCGTATAATAGCAGCGCATAAGCTAGCCTGTCATTTGAAATGTAAGTATGTAATAGTGCACCGTTGTCTCTTCAAAATCAAACTCAAAATTGTTTTTATTCATGTAAGCCAACACAGCATTTACGAATAGTCAGAATCTACCATCGGTTCGGAATGCTGCTTTCACTGAGAAGATCCGGCAAGAAACTCAATAGTTACTCTTTTTAATTAATAAAAGATGGTGTACATTCTCAGGAACAGGAACGGAATGTGTGATCATAATTGTCTTCTTTAAGGACTATGAATGCGATGGATATTTTTTATTGAATATTCATGAAAAAGTTCCTACAGCATAACTTTACTGCACTGCAGTCAGCCCTGTTAAGACACGAGTTCGTATAATTGCTTTGTATAATTTTGTACGCAAACGTAAGTAAGATATCATCTGACTTTATTCGAAACCAGCGCAGCGGCACTTGAGGCTTTTAATTCCTTCGTACTTTGTTGAAGATATTCAGATAAATGCTTCAATTCTGACGGTAGGTACTAATTGTAAACAGCGGCTTACATTACATTGTACAGATTTAAATGATTATGCTAATTTCTTTATTAAAATAGGTACAGTGCGAAGTGGCAGTAATTTCTGAAATATCAAGCATACCTAGCTAATTATTATATTTTTCATTTTATAACGATCTTAATATAGGTACACTTACGTCTGTTATATATTTGCCTACTTATTTTTATAGATAAGGGTCGATAGTGTTGAAAGATAAGAAGGTCACGGTCAGTTTTACGGGTGGATAAGTGTGTTACTAGTGTTATATTTATGCTCTACTGATTGAAATCTATATACAAAATTAAAAGAATGATCACTTCTTTATCTGGATGGATGTGTACTGGTATAAACAATGACCTAGAGTAAATTATCTAAAGGCACAGTAGCGCCTTTAATGAAGTCTAACCAAACAAGTAGACGCTACAACATCTTTTCTCTAAACGTGTTGGCAGTTTTTTAACCCTCATAACTTCAGTTTGCATTGACTATTATTAATTCGTGTACTTGCGTAATAAAAATAATTATCTAAAATGCTTGTCCAAAAACATAATGGCATTCATAATTTCACACAGAGATCCATTAAGTACACAATTAATGGGGTTCTATAAGAAAACATTATCACATCATGTAGGTGGCACAAATTGTTCAATTTGTCGCCGAGCAGTAACATAAGCACTTCGCTATGAACTCGATGCTTATTTAATATCGATTTAAATCGATACTCACGCCCACGCTCAGTCAATATTGACTCTAGATACTGGTCGACACCGCGGCAAGGAAGTGTTACTTAGAAATTTGTACTGATAACAACACTTTACATTTGATTATAACGGGTGTATGTTCAGGTATCTACGGCGATTCATAATTCATGGAAGCACGTGCTGTTATGGTTGAAAATGTACCTGATGTATGTCTTCTAACAAATTCTGAAACACATACCATAGAAATATTTCAAGATAGTGGTAGATAGTAAAAAGTGGATAAAATATTTCATAGACAATCGATATCAAAAGTGTACCTAACGCTTGAAATTATTTTTTTATGCTGCAGTGTTCGATTTAAACATTTATTCACAATAATCATTTATTTTCCAGATACAAAAAAAATATTGTCATCGCCGTATTTTTTCAAGGCACCCATTGTAGTACAGTCACGACGATAAATCAAAATTCTTTCTACAAAGTATTAAAGATTTATACTACCTACGTCAGAAATAGATTGTCGCCATCGAGGTGCCTACGCGTATATTGTAAAAGCGTCGCTGAAATACATTCCACGATTTCCCGGGCGTTTTAACCATTTGTTATTTTAACCCTCAATTGTGATGCTCATTTGAAATTTTAAGTTTAACTTCAGTCATTGTCCATGTTCTCTTATGGGCCGATGGTATAATTGGAAATAATAGGTGAGTTCTCGATGAGTCAACATGATCCTTGTTACGAAACAGTAAGTCAGTCATTGTTAAGGGGATTTTAAATTACTCCTTTACAGAAAAAGATTCATTCACTTTTTATAGTATCACAGTTAAAATGTAAAAAGGTAATTGCTTAGCGGTATCACGAGTCTTGCGACTGATTTTGAGATTTACCAAACAAAGTAATAATAATAATAATATTTACAAATATAAAATATATTTTTGGGCGCGATATAAAATGATAAGCGGATATGTGAACGTTAAGGAGAGAGGGAAAGCTAAATAAATTCATTTTGTTAATTGTTAAGATTTAATCTGAAATTTTTGCCTCAATAATTAAATTGGAGCAGTCCCGGCAATTTGTTGAGACCGCAGAAGTTATCGTCTCAATCGAGCTAAAGTAATTGTTTGCCACGGAAATGCCACATCGGGTGGTAATTAATTTGGGCTAAGTTATTTTTTCCCCAAAATTACTAACTGTACGGTCACTAACAAAAAGCAATTGTAAATAATATACATTTAAAAAAAAAATAGATATCATAGATCGGCCCTGGGTTTTCTGCAAAAAACAAACAATCATTTTTGGTAGGACAGAATTTTCGTTTTGTAATACGTAGATTACTTAATATGGCTAAGGTCAGTTAAGTAATAAGTAAAATAATTCAATGTTGAATATATTTATTAATATGGAAGAATATTACAATTAGTAGCAAATTGTATAGCCTGTGTGTCTTTAATTTTTTTCTTTATAAAAGTATCAAACGATTTCATACTCTTGGAGACTCGTCATATTGTACCGTTTTGTAAAAGTGCTCCACTTGTCACGCGACAACACCTATTCATTCACAATTTACACCATCGACATATTGTCCCGAAAAACGTATTAAATGCAATTTCAAATACAGGAAATCTTCAATTTTAACATATTCGAATTGGGTTCAAACTTTGATGCACTATCATAAAGGTGTCCACAATAATGAATTCAGAGCGGTATCAAAGCAAACATAACGCCTACTCCCCTCGGTGAAGAAACAATAATTGAGAATAAATGGCCCACTCCTCGCCACAATGGTTGGAAAAGATAATGGTAAGAATTACACGGAAATTTCAAGGCGTGTGCCATTGTGAATGGCCTCCACTAGATAACAATTTGCACGTCGAGTGTGTTGAGCATTGTCGAGAACATTATAAATAAACAGCACAATGCTACTAGATGTGTGAAGAAGTTGCCGGTGCGGCACAAGCCTTCGAGAGAACCATTAACAATGGAATTAGGTTAAACTTTTTCGGACTTACCGACTTTGTGTAACTGTCGTCTGTAATATATCGCGTTGTTACTACTTCTGAAATAGACAGAAGTCTATTCAGGAAAAAAATCAAATTTGTATACACATATAAGGTACCCTCTTCCCTCTATTATGGTTGAGGAGAGTGATGCCGCTTTTCAAGTCATGGCCGTGCGCGGGCGCTGCTTGCGGGGATTGGTCCACTCACTTTCCTCTTGACAACATTGTTGTTAAACCCTATTCATTTATTTAGCATGTAAGACATCACACTAAAGCAATTATCTTCTTATCCACCTCTGTTTTATGAATTATTATTTTGGTTTGTAAACATTGAAATTGATATAAGTTGTGAGTAGTACACCTCACTAAACTAGCTTTTTCATATTATTTAAATACCTTAATCTGAGTGAGTTTTGATTACTATTTACTTATTTAGAGACAACGGTGTAGCCTGCTCATATTCTGTTGCTGTTCCTGAGAATGTAATGGTGTACATTCATACATCTTTTATTAATTGAAAAGAGTAACCATTGAGTTTCTTGCCGGATTTTCTCAGTGAATGCAGCATTCCGAACTGGTGGTACATTCTGACTATTCATAAATGCTTTGTTGGCTTACAAGAATAAAAACAATGTTGAGTTTGAGTTTGCGTTGGGTATATCTGACTGCCAAATATAGATTTCTTAAACATTTTTAAGATTTCTAACACATTTTTAAAGATTTCTGTCACACTTTTTTTACTTATAACAATTAGCAAGAAGATATAAAAAAATTGTTCCATATTTTCTATAGTACAGTGTAACAAAAGCTTTCTGATTTCATGGAATTGCCTCCGGCCACTGAAGGAAGTAACACCGCAATAACACCGTAATTTAGTCGTAAAATATTTATTGGTGATCCGATTACAAAAACGCCATAAACGCAATTAATTGGTGTAACAATGCCTTTTATAACCATGATTTATTGATAAGTTAATCACAAGCCATTAGGAAACTGTAAGCAGTTTGGAATTTTTTGCGCTAAGCTTTGATGAATTAGGTGCCTACTTTCCGAATATTCAATGGACTTCCTTCAGTCAAAGTCTTAAAAGTGCACTGACACGCAAATAATGTAATTATTTTTATTTTATTTTTAATTCAAATACCAAAGATGATCCATTAATATAAATAAATTAAATTAAATTGCTCTGTTCTTTTAATACAATAAAATCGGGAAACAAGTGCACGTCTTGTCTAAAGTTAAGCAAAATGGGTACTTCACGCTGATCTTCTGTGTAAGGGTGGTACTACTCCAGGAGCTCAGCGCACTCAAGTCCAGTCTCGAGATTTGGTATCGAGTCAAACTTCTTACTAGTTAATCTTTACAAAAAAAAAAACCGTCAACACTCAGTAGCGTACTTTAATTTCACCGACCAGATAATTCCAACACAGACTCGAAACACA
The DNA here is from genome assembly GCA_918843915.1 of Notodonta ziczac. NCBI lineage: Eukaryota > Metazoa > Arthropoda > Insecta > Lepidoptera > Notodontidae > Notodonta > Notodonta ziczac. The sequence continues at coordinate 4,571,918 of OU974041.1, forward strand.
CATTCACATTGATGCTATCAACTCCGGACACAACAGAAGTTACAAACAAAAACAAAATATGAATCAGCATATAATAAAAACACGCATACATTAATACGGCCGCAAAGATGAAGACGTGCTTCCTCATTAACCTGGCCCAATCGTCGGAGGCTCCGGACTTGTTGTTATTAATTTATAGAAAGTCATCGTGCGCCCATTAGGCCAGATAACCATATTGATCAGGCCGCCGATATCCAGAAGTATGCTCGGTGCTCGCGCTGTTGTGTGAGTGCCCTAATGATCACGTGCCGCTTGTTAGCGGTCATCAGTGGCTGTTATTACCGACGATTGATTCTATATCACCGCCGACGGTATCGTTAGATTTATAGCTTTCACAGTTCCTAATGGTGCAATTATGACAACAATTGACGTCGACTCAGAAATGGTATCAGTAGCTCTACTATAAGTTTACACGTTCGAGAGTGTATTCAAAATATTTGTATCGCTAATTGTTAGTTCCTTAGCTAACATGCAGTGTAGAGTTTGCCATACATATAGGTATGTTATGCAGACGCTAGAGACTGACGAGATTAAAACACGTGAAACACTCTTGTTAGAGCTGTAGAGTCACAGCGGCACCCTCGAAGGGACTAACGAATCGGAAGCTGTATATCATCATCGGAAAATTATTGACGTAATTAAAATGCGTCGCGACGTTTGAAGTGAGTAATGAAGACCCGAAATCGGAAGTCACTCATTAACGTCACGTGAACCTCCCTATTACCGTTTTATCGGTAAGATCTTGATTATCTGTGTGTGGATCTCACGGATTAATTCTCTAACACCTCATTAGTGTCTAGGGAGGCATCGTTTACAAACGAAATGCAAATTTGATTGACTTGTGCTCGAGCATTCTCATTTGGAGGATTTTCTCCAATCAACATCTATTAAAGCCGCGTTTTACCGTGTCCTCGGACGGCTCGGGGGCAAATAAATTATGGATTTGGACCCTATTAGTTCGGCCGCTTTGTGTGAGTCTGGCGTGTCGTATATTCTGACCGTGGTGCCCGACGCTATTTATTCGGACACAAACGTCTTAATTAGGGTTCAAACGTTAACGTTTTAAATATTGTTTTGGAAACTTCGACGTCTCATATTAGTTCTAACGTTAGCGTTTCGATTAGATATAATTTACTGTGTAAATATAAAATAAATTTCAATTTACGAGAAGCATGCACAATATGCAGGTAGAGCAATACATGCACGGCTGAAGTTCCTTAAAATAGAACAAGATAAACGAAGTTAGAGCGCTTTCGTATCTGATCATAATTCGCATATTCATAAAGTTTTGTCAATAATACGAATAAAAATTAACGAGACCATTAACTAATCAATGTAAGAGGTCCAATTAAATAGTCGAGGTTATTACCTGGCGGTTTTCTTAGCCAGTGACTATCACAAATTAAGATCTTGGATATTGCTCCGTTAGTCCTCTTTCAAACATCGTTACATTTATTACTGTATTCCAGCGGATGCAGAACTAAAACTGGTCGTAGAGAACAGTACAGTCGTAATATTAATTTAATAATTGTACACAATAACGGATGTGTTTACCAAAAGAGTAATAATAATAATATTTCTTTATTTGTAAATAATAAGCTGTCTCTAAAGGTTGCAGCCAGTAGGAAGCACACCGCTGATATAAATTGTAACATCTTTATATATAACATTCCGGTGTTCGTAATTCCAATCTTCCTAAACGGCTATACAGATTTTGACCGATTTTTTTTTATAATTCTGTGGTCACCTGGTTAGTTCATAGCTATAGTTGGGCCTGGTGGTGTTTGTAATATCTTTGATTCCTACCTTAATATACTTCGTCGTAACAGAACTCAAACGAAAAAAAATATGTAAATGGGGCGTGGAGAACTAGTGAGTAAATCCAGCAGAAATATTACCAATAGCATAAAATCCAGATTCTTATTTAGATTTTGCTGATCGCTGTTCACCCTCCATCACCGTTATTCTTTTTGTCTGGGTAACGGAGCTATACTTTTATCTATATATCTATACAAATAAATAAAATTGGAGTGTCTGTTTGTAATATCAAAATACCACCTTTTCACTAAAGCCATATGAAAGTTCATACGACACCTATAGCAAAAACGCGATTTAAAACATTTTTGTCTGTCTGTCTGTCTGTCTGTCTGTCTGTCTGTCTGTCTGTCTGTGTGTTTGTTCCGGGTAATCTCCGAAACGGCTGGACCGATTTTAACGGGACTTTCATTGGCAGATAGCTGGTGTTAAAAGGAGTAACTTAGGCTACTTTAATTTTAGAATAAACAATTAGAGTTCCGCGTAAAAAAATAAAAACACTTGAAATCAAAGAGTATCTCCGAAACGGCTGGACCGATTTTGACGGGGCTTTCACTGGTAGATAGCTGATGTTATAAGCAGTAACTTAGGCTACTTTTATGTTAGAAACACAAAAAATATGGTTCCTCTCGCGCGGGCTCAGAACGCGGGAGCGGGCTTTTTTGTCAAGTTAATTTCCGCGCGGACGAAGTCGCGGGCTCAGCTAGTAATAACTATAAGAATAAACATATCTATCATATATATCATAGCTGATCTATGTCGGCTCGAAGACTATTGCCGTACTAACAAACTTGACCTTAACCCAATAAAGTGCTCAGTAATTACTTATAGTAGAAATCGCACAATTATTGACACGTCTTACACCTTAGGAGGTGAAGCGTTACCGCGACGTAGTACTGTTTGTGATTTAGGTGTACACCACGATAACAGACTAGTTTTCGATACGCACATCGATTACATAGTCAAGAAAGCTTCTAAATCACTTGGGTTCGTTATGCGTATCTCAAAACATTTTACAGAATCTAAAACCCTCAAGATTTTATACTGTTCCTTTGTCAGGAGCCACCTTGAATATGCGTCTCAAATATGGAACCCACGCTATTTTAAATACATCGACCGATTGGAAAACGTGCAAAGGAAATTTGTCAAGTATCTTTGCTTTCATCAAAAAGTTCCGTACAAGTCAAGTGAATATCTCAACCTTTGTAAGAAATACCACCTGTTACCACATATAAACCGTCGCGAAATAGCTGACTTTGTTTTCATATTAAAACTAATTAACAATGATATTGACAGCCCGGAACTTCTATCTAAAATCTATTTCAATATACCGTATAAATCTATTCGTTTCAACCCACCTTTACGCGTACCAAATGCTTCAACTAATTACAGGCAGAACAGCTACATTGTGCGAGCTAGCAGAAACTTCAATAAGCTTTGTTTCCAGTACGATATTGACCCTTTTGTCACCAGTGTGTCCTCAGCCAGAAGGTGCTTAGCTCTAAATTTCTTTAATTAACTTTGATTGACTTATAATGAATTATATGGCAGTAGTGTAATACTAGGTTAGCTACATAGTTTAAATAATGGCTTGTAGCTCACCCGGATCTGTACTCCTCACAAACCTAAGTTTTATCCAGTCGCTATAAGTGAAGACTTGTAATTAGCTTTCCTATCGCTAAGTTATTTTTATTTATATTTAGTTTACTTAGCTGTAAGTTTTCCATGTACCGAATTAAATATATAAATAAATCTTAGCACATTTCATCGCGAATTTTCAACTACTTATTTCAATAAAAGTTGATGCGCGTTTAGAAAAAATGCATGTAATAAAATCAGTAAGTAAATTAACATTTATTTCAGATACTCTATTATTAAATTAAATCCAATAATATAATACGAGAGCATATAAAACAACGTTTAATACATTATTTCTTTGAACGGATTATATTATCTTAAACATGACATGCTGTTACGGATCTCTACGATAATAATAATAGACATAATGACCTGTAATAGGCTTGATTGGCGTCATAAAACCGGGAGGGCAGGGAGGCCCACTCGAAACGTTCGATAGCCGGGTTTTGGTGTTGAATTTAATTGAATTAGCTTAATAGTAATAATAGCTGGTAAAATAATATAGCTCCAAAACAATGACAATAACAGTACAATTATTTTTAATGACAATTAATGTAACTTCATGTAATTTATCTTGGTCTTATAACTCCAATGCACGGAGCAGAGTTTTTACGAGCTACTCCACGATTTATATTTGTTGTTTTACAATATGTATTTGCTCATCTTCTATACAAATAAATAAAATTGGAGTGTCTGTTTGTAATATCAAAATAATACCTTTTCACTAAATGCATATGAAAGTACATACGATACCTATAGCAAAAACGCGAATTAAAAATTTTTTGTCTGTCTGTCTGTCTGTCTGTGTGTTTGTTCCGGGTAATCTCCGAAACGGCTGGACCGATTTCGACGGGACTTTCACTGGCAGATAGCTGATCTTATAGCGGGTAACTTAGGCTACTTTAATTTTAGAAAAACAATTAGGGTTCCGCGTAAAAAAATAAAAACACTTGAAATCAAAGAGTATCTCCGAAACGGCTGGACCGATTTTGATGGGACTTTCACTGTTAGATAGCTGATGTTATAAGCAGTAACTGAGGCGACTTTTATTTTAGAAAAAAAAAAATGCGTCCTGTCGCGCGGGCTCAGAACGCGGGACGGGGCTTTATTGTTAAGTTAAATTCCACGCGGGCGAAGTCGCGGGCTCAGCTAGTATTCATTATAAACGGTCTTCACGGTGGTAGAGACAAGTTGTAGCGAATTGAGTAGAGCTCATATACTGGCTGGCTCTACCGAAGTAGCATTATTATTTCTCAGAAGATCGTAGTAGCTATCAAAGCTGCGATTCATACAATGAGCGATAGTGCCGGTAGCCCAACCCACCTTCCCTTCCTTTCCCTTCCTTTCCCTTCCTTTCCCTTCCTTTCCCTTCCTTTCCCTTCCTTTCCCTTCCTTTCCCTTCCTCTCCCTTCCTTTCCTTCCTTTCCCTTCCTTTCCCTTCCTTTCCCTTCCTTTCCCTTCCTTTCCCTTCCTTTCCCTTCCTTTCCCTTCCTTTCCCTTCCTTTCCCTTCCTTTCCCTCTGTCCCACTCCTCTTCAGGTCAGCAACGTGGGAGCAATGCGTTTCGTATTGCAAGCATCTATAGGCTACGTAACTGTTTAACATCAGACAGGTTTAACGGTAATTTTCAGATTTTAAAAAACTATTATAACTCTTTTGCTTTAGGTGAAATTTAAATTCAGGATGTCTATTGACGAACCGGTATGTGCCTAAAGAATTTGAATAGCTTCTGCATTCGAATTCTTTCGCGTGGATCTCGAAATGGAATTTACATAAAAACATTTCCTATTTTAGCCGTACAGGGGTGGAATTTTTCTAAATTGTATAATTTAGGTTACAGTTACCCACTGTAAAAAAATAATGTTGCTAACCCCGTGGCTTAGGCTGTTCGTTATTAGACCATCAGGCAGTAACTTTATCCTTATACATATACAGGTTGAAACATAAAGAGTATACCTTTTTTCTAAAACTTAACTTTGTAATTCTAAAACTATGAGCTTCGGAGGAAACTTGAAAAATAAAAAGTGTTGTAGGAATACAGCTGTTGACATATTTCACAAGTCTACAAAACCTTTAGTACTTCAACTGTCCCACAAAGCCGATAGTTTGAGATTTACAAAGTTAAGATGCAAAAAAAATTGTATACCCTTTTTATTTCACCTTGTACAGACGAAAATGCATTAATTGGATGTAGACGAACAAAAAATATGTTCTCCATGTTTATTTAATGGCTATATGAGTAGTAAATGGTAATATAAATTTTGCGTAGCATTTTACTTTTCTTTTATAGGTTTTAATTCAGTTTTGAATCAATCATGGGCGGCGTATCAAAGGCGGCACCTGTGCCCCCCGTGCTCTAAAACAAATAAGAAATAAAAAACTAACCATTTAACTTAGACCATAAATATTAATAACGCGTTTGAAAACCGTTAAAAATTGGCGTAGGGTGACCAGGCGACAGGTTTTTTCTTATAGAATTTTTTTGCAACGGCGCGTCCTGTCAGTCGTGGTTCTTCTCGCGCCCCCCTAGGGGGAAGCGGGGATACTGTTACAGGGCTGTGCCCTTTTTCAGTGGTTTCTTAGGCGCGTCCTGGTGAAACGCGTTCAACTGGCGATATTTACTTTGTTAGTCTATTTGTTTTTAATAATAATATTATTATTAATAATAATAATTATAATTAATTATAATTATTATTATTAATCAATAATGAAATAGTACCTAATATTGAATAAATAACTCTTATTTTGAGAAATTTTCCTGGACAGTGCAGTGTGAGAGAGAATGGGGAGGCCTTTAACCAGGAGTGGGTCAGTCTAATAGGCTAATAAAGTTTCATTTATTTATTTTAATTAAACACATAAGTAGGCACTTAGAAATAAGAAAATTAGATTATTTTTTTAATGGAACAATATCAGGAGGTAGGTAATTATTTGTAAATTACTTGACAAGGCCTATAATAACAAACAAACTAATAATATTTAGCTAATATTTAACCTAAATTAGTATTTTAAACATAATATATATTAATTGTCAGTTATAAAATCATTTTTTTGCCTTCTAAATCATTGATGATCAAATAAGTATGTAGTCTTATTTGCTAGGTATATTGCGTCTCACTAGATTATCCATCATGGTCACCCTTCACACCTGCCGTGTCAATTTTGACAATATACATCGCCAATTCGTTACTGTACCACCGCGGCGCGCCGACTCGCCCACAAAATTAATCAGCACGCCTCTTTTTCAGACCTTGTTTGTTTTTAATCGACCTCTTTGCCCTTCTAGCTCTTTATAACCAACAGCTGATTAAGATTTTATTCATAGGGTTGCTTTTTTTGCGGAAACCTAATCGTAAAGCATGTCTAAAATCATAATTCATGCTTATTGGTTCATTGGTCCTGTAGGTACTAGGAAGGCCTTCCGATCAGGAGTTCGTTAGTTAGATTATTACTTATAGCATCGCAATTTTTTTCAATATAGACTATGGTACACTGAGAAAAAATATTTTTTTGTATTTTCTACCAAATGTTTTGTAATTACATCAGAGATTTATGTTATGCCTCATATTAAAATTACATTTTTTTTGTTATCTTTAATTGTGTCTCAGTCTACAGCACACAATAAGAATGTATGCCTAAAGCATTGCAATAGGCACGCCTCCTGCACATTAAGACCTAAATTTATCAAAATGAGGGTAAAACAGTAAACGTCTACAGAGGTTTTTAAATAAAATCATGTTTCATACAACATTTTATTACTAGCCGTGCCGTTTAATAAATGTTGTGGGTTTTGGTTTTGTATGACCGCCCAGAAAGATAGCCAAAGATTTGATGTTTGTTATTTAATTGGCTACGGAATCTAAAATTTTCGTGACCCGACACGCACTTGGCAGATTTTTTAACAAATACTTCATGGTCTTATTCCTGTCTGGTAATCTATTCGCATCTATAAACATTTTCTATTTCAGGACACACACCTCACCGACTCGCGCGCAGCTCCCGATATCTGATTGACAATGTCATTATGGCCCTAGTCTATAAACAATGTTCAAAACACGGCGCTTTATAGGACAGCTGTTCCTGACCACAAGGACAAAAAGTGTCCCGATACGATCAGGTCGAATTACATTTGGCCACGGGTCCGGCGACGGTGGTGTATAAGACAAAAAAACCGCTGCTGCCGCCGCGGCGGTGTAAACAACTCACTGTTTATGAGGAACTTATAGTTTTTGTATCGGATAAATCGAATATGCTGTTTGCGTTGATGCTCCGCAAACAATTACCCACGAAGTTTTCAAGGTACACGGACGCGAAGGGGCCACTTTGATACGCCGACCGCACGGTCATTTGATATTTAGGGTGACATAAATAAAATTATCGACGTCAGAAATTTTCGGCGGCGGCTATTTATTGCCGTGTCCAAGAAGGCTTATCGATTTTAACGGTCACCCGCGAAACACCGCTTGCGCTCTGTGTCGCGAAATAATACGAATCTAATATCGCCACCGCATTCGACCCGCGGACAATGCGCGTTTCTCTACGGCTTTTAAACATCAATAGGACGGTATTTAGATGATATTTTTTCGACGTACGAGGGTACTGTTCTCTTATTTTCCTTTTGTCGAGTTGTGGGCGCGACAAAGCCACAAACATACCCTGCTGTGTGCCCGAAAGATTTTTTTGGCCAAAATTTCGTATTTTATTCCGTATACTTGCAGAAAAAGTACATTCCATATGGGCATGATGAAAAAATTTATAGAAAACGCATTGTGATATATCGTCTTCTAGGTAGGTAGACGGTTATTATTGTGAGGCGATTTTGTGGTCGATACTTTCAATGAACTACAACGGTGCTGACTGACCATTACTCTAACCTATAAGTAGTAGGCAGGTAAATACTAAAAATCTTATTTTTAGGTCTTGAAAAATGTTAAGTCTGGGATACAGTAAATAAATAAAGTGGTCAATAAAACATCTTTATTTCTTCTTACACTTTAAAATCGAAAGAACTGTTAAATAATATGGATTATTACGCAAAGGACTAGCTACTAACTAGTTCAGGTCTGAAAACAGGCTTAACCTCACCAGCGCAAGGCTTTTGCTGTGCCTTTTGGCAGCGCGAGTGCAGGGGCGTGCACAAAACAATCCGGAACACGTGCAAGTTCGCACAATGAGAGTTTGCATTTCCGCCCGCCGTGCACTTCCTCCACTCACATTTTACTTTTTATCGGGAACGCTTTTATTGCGCGGTCTGGTCGCTTTTGTGCGCTCGCATTGTGCGCAGGACATTCAGCCACATAACGCATCGTAGGTTTCGATTTCGTTAATGATATCGGAACATTTTAATCGCGGACGAAATCGAAAGGAAATAATGAGGAACTAAAAACTCAAATCGATTCGCTTTCATAATGAACAATGGTACTTTTGACTGAGAAAAAAACGATTAAGTATTTTAAGCTTAAGTGACATGGAAAAGGTGTTTCGGGTAAATTTAACACCTCTAATCTGAGAGACAAGCTCACGTCAAGATAAGACCGTCGAGCAACCATGAGGGCTCCTCGCTAAATTTATTTGCACACCCATTAACAATATGGGATTTAAAACAAAAAGTCAACACAGTGTTCCGCAGGAACAATACAAAACAAAAAATTAACAAGTAGATCAGATAGTACGAACGCCGTTTGGGGTACGGAATGATAAATTGTTACTTGCAAATAGAAACTTAAAACCTCTTCAGAAAGCATAAATATAACCTTTTTACGTGCACATAAAGTTGAAAATGCCTTGCATGTTTATCCCGTCTTTCAACATAGTACGTAGAAATGCTGTTGTGGTCAAACCTTGATTATTTTTATCTCAATCGTATCTCTAATGGTGTCAAAACTTATGTCCGGCGCTCTGCGTGATACAGGAAGGTGGACGCTGGTGGCATCTGCCCACACACGGTGACGTCTTATTTACCCCAAAATATACCCATAAGGGTTGATATTTGACAAATTGGGTTATTTATGGGCTGCTAAACGCAGGAGGTCCAATTGTTGGAAGTAATAAGATTTTGTCAAATAGATTACCTACTAATAATATCTGAGTAATTTGTGTGGGCTTCGATCCCATTCGTGACAACATTTCGTGATCGGAAGCAATTATGACGTGGGTGTCCTTTGTGCAAAAGGTGACAGTAATAACCCAATTTCCTCAAACATAGATGTGTAGAAATAAAAAAATATATTATTTTAAATAAATTAAGCTACTGTTTATAACATTGTTGCGGTTACAATTTCTGTAATAATATGAAGTACTAACTTGGTGATAGTTTTTACTACAGACATATAAATAGGTATTTTATTTTTCCGTACTGGTCGTATATTAAAAATATATTTTTTATATACGCCATTCAAAATTATTCAAAGACATTATACATATTAACAATTTCACATATGAAATTTTTATTTTTATTTAAACCTAATGACGTGTGAAGTATAATTAGGTAACAATAGGATACAATTATTTAAATATTTATTTAAAAAAAACAAGCAGTAAATTTATATAATTATATTTATGTCGTGTTGAAGTCAGTATTGAGAGTATGCAATAATGGCATACATAACAATGTACAATGCAGGCTTATTATCACGACACCAGCGATAGAACGGGTACAGTATCAGTGCATACATCTAACAGAAGATAGCATTGGCTAATACCATTTATGAACATTTCATGTGTGACCAGTTCGTTAGCCAGCTTGTGTTTAGATACAATCTCAACATCTCTGTTCGGATGCCGAAGTATGGACCAGTTCCTCTGGAAGAAAACTAGAAGTATATCCCCGGGGCTAGGTTTTAGCCTGATTACATTTTTATCATATCCTATCTCTGAGGGTGTTGCAACACCAATCGGTCGACTGTCGATCGATGATCGATCGAACGTTGTTCTATGCAGAAACTGTCAATCGACGTCCATCTCATTCTACCATCGATCGATGGATTGATCAAAGAGTGACGATTGGCGTGGTAACACTTTAAAAGATAATATGTAAAAACGTGATCAATAAATTTAAAATTGGCAACGTAGGTAGCGAATGAAATGTGAGTCTCTAGCTGATGAATATTAATACAAGAGGGATGTAGTAGAGTTTAGCAATTTATAAATACGAACATAATATTTGTAAATAGCGCTGAAATAAGTATATGAAAAAGTACGGTATTTACGAAAAACTGTTTTGAAAGATGTGTTCACCTAAACTCTACTAAGTAGGCGCCTGTACTCTTCTAAGTAGAAATATGATAGAAGCTGCAATTGGATTAGAGTATTTTTAATAAGGATCAAAATTGTATAAATACCTGAGACTTTAAATAAACTACTATTGTAACTAACTATTACTAACTTAACTATTATTGATCATTTATATTAGTATCAAGATCTCTTATGTAATATCGACATTAAGAAATGTATCGGATGCAAGTGATATTTCGCTCTACGGATGAATATAAATCAGGCGGTGAATGTAGGTACCTCGTATGTCTTTTTAATTGACAAATTCACCATTTCTCATATTTTATGATATAGCCTGGCATCAATCAATGTTACGCATTCAAATGGTAATGGATTTCATACAAAGTATAGATTTTTAAATGTAGAGTCCCGACCGCAGTTATGTATTTGATTAGTGATTAGTATCCTTGAAATTGTGGTGAACTTATGACTTCTCAAACTCCGTCTTTAAGCAGTCCAAAGGCACGTCACTAGTGCACTGACTAATTTGAACCAAAGTTATAGGATAGGATTTAATACCTGCTATTTTCAAAGTTGCCCAAATTAAACAAAGTGTATGAAGACAAAAATGTTCAAGAAATGGTAGAGTTTTTTTGTAGGTATTTTATAAGAATGTGAAAACGGGATGCAAGTTCACCAAACGGGATTTAGGTATCACGGCATTGCAAAAAAAAAATTAGGGAAAATAAATCTAAGAAATAGTGACCTTAACTTCACTATAGTGGTTTTAAGTTTATTTATAAAAAACACACACACACAGTCAAATATGCAACGTCCTTATTTGAAAGTCGCCCAAAATGAAATCACCTAGAAGTGTAGAAGTAACGTAAGTATAGAAAAAATTATAGACTTATCTCAAGATAAGGTTATGAAAAAAGTTGATGCTCCTTTTTATCGTCCTATTAAGTAAACGATAATAGCCTCATAATATATTTTCATGGACTATTCAGTAAGTATTTGCCGCAGGATAGATCTTACATTAGGTACGCCTTCGTGCTGTGGCATCGCATGAAATCCTTATAAAATCTACTAAAGACCAACCCGGTTCTGTACTCTTACATGGGACAACATGGCACGTATCGTTACAGTCAGTTGTATTAATATCAGTCTTGTTTTTATGGCGATAGAGGTTGAAGTGCATGCAGCGGTTAGTTTGTAAGTGGGTAATGCGTGTAATCAGCCCATGATTGGCTTGAATTAATCGTGGCGAGCATGCGTGACCGCTACCACTTGGACCTGGACGATGTTACCACTGGATGCGAGAAGTAAGTATCCACTCGATAAAGTATAAAAACTCATTCAAGCAACTTTTTTGGGAGAGGACTATTGCGAACCACTATGTCAGCATGATACACCGTCACTATTGTAATGTTTTTAGACAGTGACAGCACCTCATGCTAGACTAGGCAGTAACATCGACCAAGGCTTATGTCTCTTGGTATGTGGCTAAAGGGGTATGCGTAATAAAGTCAAGATCGCGCGTCCAGTGGTTAAATCTTCGTAGCACTCAGGCCCATGAACCAGCTTATGAGATGTACAAGACTCAGATGCGAATTAAAAATATTGATACCATTAAGACTCAAACGTCGTGTGCGTGAAATAATGTTCCGCAATTCTTTTATTTGCTTTGAATGCATTTGAAAATTGATAAATTGGTGTTTAGATTATTATCATTCACAATGAATGCTTAAGTGATTGATGCATGTCTTGTCAATCGGTACATAATGTTTATTAATTTTGATACGGGTTTAGAGGATTGTTTAAGTTGATCATTCGTTAATACTAAGAGCTCTTTTAAGTGGTTTTAGTAGCACAAGCATATTTTTAACTCCTAACTTAACGCCAAAAAGGTGGAAGCCTCTCTAACTAATTGATGATTCGAGACGGATTTTAATATACTATCTATCGTATACACATATTAAATTTGATAACCGAAGTTGCATAAGTTTCGAAAACCACATGTACTTCGCTGATTTCGAAACGTTACTCGATATTTCTAAAAAACTAATTTATAACGATGGATGTTCAATTAAATATGTAAAAGCCTGGTAATAAGCGTATTGAATTACAGTCTTTGTTGCTCGTAGTATATGGTAATAAATCCATTAAAATAATAGCGGCGGGAAGCCGATTTGATTCGTCACCGTATAATTTAATAGAACCTGCATTCAGACTACCGGAATACGAATAACCATAGATAGATAGTTCTATAAAAATCTTATAAATTATTGAGTTAAAAGCGTATGACTTTGTAATCATAAAGGTAATTGAATAGGAAAAAAAATGAAACTAAAACTTACCTATTTCATTCTGCTGACATCGCAGTACTCAGGTAGCTTATTATTATATGTTAAAGCGCATTGTTTCACATTTCTTATCCGAACACAACCATTACACACGGGTCCGCCTGCAAAAATGCGTTGAAAATCAGCCTATATTTGATTCCAGGGTATAAAATTCATTCGGATCTGAAAAATCCGTTTATTTCGTAACGCTCAAACTTACAAATAAACATTATTTCGGAATAAAAAGGTTTTGCACAAATAATTATCCAAACTGAATTATTATTTTTCAAATTATTCAAAAATCGAGCTTACCCGTTCTAAACACAAAACTATCTGATTGGACGTACAGCGATTAGTTCCGTGGCTTCCACACCGCTGGCTTTGATTGTCCCATTCGATATGCGACTACCGCCCATTAAGCGATTGCTACTGATTGCTGCCGGCGACGCATTCTCTATGGTTTCCGAGCTGACAATGTTGCCTTAACGACAATTATAATCATTAAGATTTGTTACAGTCCATTCATTAAGATGTTCTAGCTATATATCGGGGATTTTATAACGGAGCACAACTTAGATCAATAGTCGGAAAGATGACGTCAGTCTATATACGGTCATCATGTTCTACCTGCATTTGCCAATAAGTTTATTATATAATTTTCAAACTTCCGTTCGACTCACCAATAACAAAGCTTTAAATAAAGTAGTGTGATAAATATAATAGGTTTCAATGAACATTACTTAAATTATCAAGTAAATTATGTTTGAAACTGATTGTAAATAATACATTACTTAAATATTAATACAAAAAGCTGATCATACGTGAAAATATCGACACTTAAGAATTATAAATTCCATGCTTAATTAAAGAATAAGATAATTAACACTCAAATGAATGTTCGTTTATGCATAACGAATGATGAGGCTCCTTCGAAAACGCTTAAACGGTGGCACGGTACCGGAACCACGCCGTACTCGAGTTCCTAACCCTTAATTAAGATACCAGCTACTTGCGCATCCACTGACGTTGGTGGTCCGTTTATTTTTTCGATAGTATTCGTATAGACGCTATTAAATTTATTAATTAAACCGTTGTACAATACCTACTAGGTATTACAACCTTTGCAAGAATCAGAAAAATATCTCAGTTGATATTATTATTCGCAATTTATGGGATTCTTGTATGTTTGTCTGCCAGTCCGTCTGCAGATATTAGTACCTATGTGCGCTTAATTTTCTGCTTTCAATTTCTTTATTGTGTCAGCTTTCTTATTTGTTCAGACTACGGAGTACAGTACATCTGAAAATAAATGTAAATTAATACCTACCTATCGAAGAAAAAAAAACAGATAAGAATGTATTTCGGAAAAATTAAATCGTCACAGTTCAACAGCTTTGACTCGTGCCTTACTTTGCTTTGCGCAGTGAAATAGAAAATTAGTATGAAAATTGATGCGGTCAGAGTAATACTTCAAGACAATGATCTGCTACTTGGAAGTAATTTTGGAATGTCACTGACATTGGCAGATCTATAGCCCCACTAGCATTTGATCTACATCTGTGCGGTTGGAATAACCCGAAATGATCCTTTCAAGCGTAAAATTAATGTAATAAACACTAGGTATCGAAAATTTTAAATCATAATTAAGTATCGCACGTCGAATACGTATTATCTTAATTCATAAAATAGTAAAATCAAATTTAAACCTACTCAGTTTCGTTTTATATTGATAAATTAAAGCAGCGATGTAAAATATTACAAAATGTTGTGGGAACGACGACCCAGATAGCGTTATCTAAGTCGAAAAGAAAGATAATATATGAAACTTAATTTGAATTAGTATAATATCCTGTACGTTATCTCCGCACTTTGTTAATGTGGCTCTTTATCAAATTTAAAAATCCAACGAAGCATTTACAAAGTGAACCCAGTTACGACGGGGCGCTACCTTTTAGAAATAACCATTAACAAATTGCTTTTGGAGAGATATTTTTGTAATGTTACTTGTTTGTGAATGAATCTATCTTCAGTGATCAATTTATCGGCTCGTTAGCATCTGATAAATGTGATCCGATTGCTCTGTGATTATAAAGCTATATATTATGATGAGAGCATTGATTAACACTGTGGGAATGCCTCGTTGATTTTAATAGAGCCTTTTTTCACGAGTCGATGCTACTGCGCGCTGACCACAGCGCGGTATCAACGCATGATTGCGGAAAAGCTCGCTACGATTACTTCGTATCTGATTTCTGCCTTATAATCTTGCATCTCAACGCACAAGGCCGGACTTCTGGGCGTTACCGACGTAATGAATACCCACCAGTACCAACACGTTAACGTTTAATATACATTAAGTACCGTAGCGGTTCGAATACAGTGAATAATGTGGTGGATAATTAGCAAATTTAGGATCGAAAATATTCAAAGTTAATGACCGTGAAAGGGGAAATTAGCTCCAAGGCCTTGCTGATTGCCAGTCATTATTCAGGAGCAGCTATGACACGACACACCGGCCACTATTGATTAAAGATCATTTCGTTAAACTGGAACGACAAGGTTCGATATAATTTTCCAGGTTTTTAAACATGCCAGTGGATGTATATTTAATCAAAAAATACGACATTAAATAAAACTCGGGAGTTATAAATAAATTATTAAATATTCACAACATTTTATAAAAGTACACGGCAACCCGATAGTTCGGTGCGCACCTTATCCAGACATTCTTGTTTAGAGTCAATTTTGTAAGCGGGAATCAGATAACTGATTGATGCACCATTGTATCGTTCTACGTTCTATATTCTCGTTTCGTGACATATAATTGATAACAACATACAAACTCTAACATAATAGACATGGCACATTTGAAACAAATAATGTACATCGATATTTTTTCACTCAGTAAATAGGAATAAATACAATAGGACATTACATGCAATTACCAGGTATGTCACCTATCATTATAATTGCTCTGTAAAGTATCAGTATTGTCGCATAACGAGACTTGTCGCAGTGACAAGCTTGCTGTCAACGGCGGACCACCGGAGGCGAATGGCGTTTTTTGAATACACCTTCGTTAGAGCCAGACTGGATGACATGTTAGCTCCTGAGGTTTTCCTGTACCATTGCAGATTACGTCTCTACATGTTACGCAATTTCCATTCAATCGCATCAATAAATTAATTATTTTATGTCATTCTAACAATGTTAAAACCATTAAAATTTGTGGTTCTAACTCTGATGAGTTTTCTGTAACTCTTAGTTTGGATTGTTAATACTTTAACAAAAAATTCATGTTATTATCTCTATTTTTGACTATACAAACTATAAATAAATAATAAATAAATATCGCCAGACAGACACACCAACTGTACGGTCCCAAACTAAGCAAAGCTTGTACTATGGGTACCGTACAATGGACTGAGGGCGATCCCAGTGACACCCAGACCAGCGTAAATTACGAAAAGGCCATTTCCGAAATTTGCCCCGACGGGAATCGAACCCGCGACCACCATGTGCAGTGAGCCGAGCGGCCTACGCTCGAACCACAGCGCCAAGCGGTCGTCAAATAGACTACGACATAAATAGTTTTAGTGTTAACGTGTCCCCGGGAAACACTAACTCACTCCTATAACATTTGGAAGCTTCAACCTCCCAGTTATCGATAAATGTATCAGAATTCACCTCTGCCTACCTTTGTTGAAAATATAGCCGTGATTTTATTATACTCAGAGACGAGAGCTTACTTATTAATACGCTTAATATAAATATTAAACTTTTAAAGTACTTAGTTATCAATCCGTTTGACAGCTGTCCGCTTCAGACGCACCGATAAAATTAAATTCATTGTGGACAATATTGAATTTAGACGTAATCTAGAGCGCATTATGAGAGGTCAGTACGTGTGGAGTGACACCAATAGTAACATAATTTCTTCCGATTTTTGATAAGTAATGTTTACTGTCACTCAGCACCTGGAGGGGTCGGTGAACTGAAATCAAGTTTCCATTTTGATCTCGACGGTATTATCTACCAAAGTTGGTAACGTAAACACATAATCGGCGTGACCGAACATCGTACATTTCTGGAGAATTCAGTAATAATAAGTGATCATTATTTTAGTGTTCGATAAGGCTTGGAGCATACAAGTGTAAATGATCGCCGACCGTTGAGTGCTATACATTATCAGGGTTGCTGGTTTGAAGTTTTTGTGGCGGACGAGTCTCGGGACGATTTTATGTAGTTTAATTCGAAGCAAGTGGCTGTATCGGCCCTAATTATTTGAATAGCGCGACATGACGACGGCCCTTTGACTAAAGCCGATAACTTGTGCGGTTAATGAAATGAATAGAGTTGCTTTTGAATAAGAAAAATGTATTTTTTTAAGCAAATAGTCGGTCCATGAAAATATTAACACCACCATTCTTAATAGATTGATGTACTTTCAAATTCTCGTTGTAATTTTATTAGGTTACCAACACTGTTATTAGGTAACAATTGTCAGGGGAGTGTACTTGCTCCATAGGACAATATAAATTATTTATTAAGTAGTTAAGTTTATCGATTATTAATGGCAAAATAGCCAACAATAATTATTTCGTCGAGTCGAAGAAGCAAAAGCTTAAAATTTTGGAAAATGTTACACTTGTAATTTATTTATTCTTTTAGTAACAATAATTATAAAAAAATAAAGTGGTAATATTTCACGCGACTCCATAGCTTTCAACAAATTTCTAAGTTTTTCTGTTGAATGCGCAAACGGCTTCGTATAAAATTGTAATAACAATCATTATTATCGATATTATCGAATGATGAACTTTATCTAGTTATTTAATAGTAGGTACAGCGTTTTTACAGGTACCTACTAGGTTAGCTTTGTTTTTTTATTAGAAGAAGTTCTTACCTATTTCATATTCTTCGGAATTTCAGAGCGCGGGGAATTGGATGCCCAAATATTTGGGGTTTAGCAATTAAATGCAATGTTTAGGGGTGGTATTTTAAAGAACGTTGACGTGTCGCACCCTCTGAGAACATAACAGTTACTTTTATAGGAATTTCTACGGAGATATTCAAGATATTTAGATAAAACTACCTGCTACTGCGGCCCAATTCATTATAGGCCATTAATGAGGTTTATTGCGGACTCATAATTTATGGCGCAAGCGTGTTAGTATGCCGACTGATTAATTAAATAGTCATTGAATCGGACATTATCTGTGAGCTCTGAAGCTGCGTTTTGTTCGGAATCCCGTATTGTTTACTGTCAGGCATTTGATTCGCTTACCCACTGCTTTTATTAAACCATTTATACTCGTATTTATTTGGAAATGTATCTATGAAAAAATGTATTGTGGACGTAAAGGTAAAATAAACCGAAAAAACCGGTAAAATCTACATTTTATTGATTATTTATTGTGCATTTTACCTATGTGAGGGTGTGCATCGACTACCGGCACTTGAACTTGTTCGATATTCAAAAATAGCAGTGCGCCGGCGCGGCGCACGCCGCCCAAGGGATTTAGGTCACATGGTTATTGGCGGCGACACGCTTGGCCAAGGACACCGGTCCTTGAGGTTTCAATCTGCCTGCTGGTAAAACTGCGTTCGGACTTAAGTGGTTTTTTTGTAATGAGTATTGAGGAACAGGCACTTTTGAACTTTCTTGACTTAGGTATGTGGTTTTGATGGTAAAAGTGGGACAAAAAAAGCAATTAGGTAAATAGTTAGCAATGTAGATACGTATTGACAATAACATTGTTCAATCACATATGACCTATTAATGTTTCTTGACAGATTTTATCAGGAGTAAATGATTTAAGCCAATATTGAGACTACAAGTTAATGCGTTATTACTTTGTTGGTGCTTATTGATCCTAAAAATAAACCAATTCTGAAATATTTACGATTCATTGTTTCTGTACACACAAGTCAAAGAGTAACCAAAATTGTGTCAAGGTAAACCAATTCGTGATGGAACGACGTGTGTAGTTTTTTACAATACAGCACCTATATCAATGACGCTGCAATTGTATATCGCATGATTTTCATGTAAAAAAATATAAACTTCTATTATGAAGTTATCTGAATACGCAGGTAGAACAGTAATTAAAAAGTCCGTGTTATGTAAAATAACTGTATTGAAATTGCAATTTTTATTATTAATTTCCAGAGCATTCGAGAGCCGACGCTTGAAGGCAGGTGCCGCGGGCGGCGCGCGCGACCGTCGCGTGCCCGCGAACGCACGAGCGGGCCCGAGCGCGCACGAGTTGCCGTCGCCGCCGCCGCTCGTGCGTCGTGCGTCCCGGTGCCGACCGGCCGCCCGCCCGGTGACGACGCCTATTGTTGACACTTGAAACTTGAAAACACATATAATTAATACTGTATCTTTATGTGGGTTTTCAAAATATTTTAGGAACTTAAATACTTATTATTCTAACCTTGGTATAAAATGAAGATAGGTAAGGTAAGTTACATACTTAACTATATCCGGTGTGCTTAAATACTTTTTTCAAAATAGTAAGTACTCGGTTTGTATCTCGTTACGCAACTAATTCACGGATTATATTCAATGTAGTTATCGATTTGAAACATACAATTTTATTTTACTCCATCCTTAAACTAAATATAAACTATGATAAATATCAACAGAGACCCGATTATTAAAACAAATTTGTTACAAACGGATAAACTGAGAAATCTCTTTAGTATTGTTTGCTAAACGTTTTGTAATTACAATTAAGATTTATGTAATGCCTCATATTACCCGTGCCCGTGCAGGAGAGATACATTAGAAGGGCTAATTATTATTATCATTTTAATTGACAAAGAGATTCGCGAATCCTCAGGTGTGTATATTCCCGTCATATCCTAATAATATCTAGACAGTCGATCTCGTTCCGTACCGATATTAAATAAGTTCAAACAATATCTTCAACGGAAATATCCACCCAGAAAGGACCGCTTCCCTTGCATTATCAAAAATTACTATTGCAATTTGATGTCGATGGGCGGGACGTACGAACGTGATCCAGTTGTGGTAGTTGTCTTTTCAAAATTAAATGCACCCGATTCTCATTGGGCCCCCCATTTTGTGTATTTCGCACACCTATGTTATTATTATTTTCTTTCGCGAAATGTAACGTGAGTCGAGGCACGTGTGGAAAAAGCGCCTTTTGTTATTTTAATTTTGCAGCGTCCCGTGTTCTGTTGTTTTGTTATTATTATTTAAACTTGCATAGGTATTGGTTATTTTTTATTTTATTCGTTAGATATGTACCCAAAATTACTTACTTCAGCTTAGGTATGTTCTGTCCTGAATATGCATAGATGCTTTAATTTTGTATATATTAAAAATAATTATTTACATTAATAGCCTTTACATTTATATTTATTGTTAACACGTTCACCATTGTAGACTTAAGATAAAATGAAAACATGACAATTTGTAAGTGCCTAAACAAAATAAATGTTTTGAGTTTGAATTTAAGTTTCCTTCTCAATCTTCCGCGCTGTCATAAGATTTTGTTGAGTTTGTTTTTCCGGATAAAATTTAAATGAGTTGTCCCAAGAGTAAGCTGTTGCAATGACAATTACTCATATTTTTGTGCTAGCTTATATTTATTTCTGAAACAAGCTTCTAAAACTTAAAAAAAATACGGTTTTTGTTACGAATTGATGTTAAAAACATTTCAACTAGGTAAAGTAAGATTGAGAGCTATTGCAATTCCGTTTCATCAATCCCGACCACTTTATTTCATCGTCCTGGTAATCTTGATTGCTTTTATTAAATGTACCTACCTCATTAAGTATATGAATGCATACACCCAAATCCGATAGACAGTGAACATTTTATAAGGATTCTAGTATACGGATTCAGTCAGCATAAAAATTTGACGAACTTGTTTTCATGACATTGTGCATATTTGACACTAACAAGTTGGCAGTGATTGACCCAGTTGAAAAAGTATCTTAATCCATAATTTACGATGTTATGAAACGACAAGTGATTCATTGATTCCAACTACAGCATGGTCGAATTATTTGTCATTTGCTTTACTGAAAACAAACTCATGTTGATGACCTCTTGACATAGTAATTCGGAGCCGCTCGGCACATTGCACTGATTGGTTGCAGATTCGATTCCCATGAGGATATATTTCGCATAAAACCATTTCTTAATTTGCCCTAGTTTGGGTGTTACTGGGATCGCCCCAGTCCATTGTGCGGTACACATAGTACAAGCATTGTTTAGCTTGAAACCATATAATTGGTGTGTTAGTCAGGCGACATTAATTTATTTATTTATGTAGGATCTATTAAAAATCGTAAATAAAAAAATAAAAACTGGAGTAGGATTTCATAAGTATATTTTACTTACAAGCACAACCGACAGGTTGATTACTGGTATTCTTCTTGTTCCTATTATAAGATCTTACAATATTAGGAATCTGCATTAGGGTGCTACGTTACCTATGTATTTACACTACAAGTCTTTGTCTCAAACCCCCTTATTAGTAAACATTTTATAGCGTGGGAATAGTTATACACCGAATAATCTTTTCTGTCATTTGATATTCGAAAGATAAGACATGGTATAACTAAACAAACGCTAATCCACGTTTTACAATAAAGGGAATATGTTCATATTTTTTAACAAATCTCGCGACAACTACATCTTAATTTACGTCGAATAACGAAAACACATTCGTTCACTATCAATATGTACAATAAACTATACTTAAATACTAATGACTAGATAACATTTATAAAAATAATGTATAATTAAAGTCCTAAGTGGAAGTTCTAATTACGTAAGGCTACACTAAGGCACAGCGTTGTTTTGAATCACTTACAACTAAATGCTAGAATGGAATAAGTAAATGATAAGTTCAGTCTTTTTAGTGCTATTCCTTCGATGTGTGAAATGCAGTAAGGGTATTCGTTCGGTGTTTATTCGCTCGGCGGAATGCATCGATAGGGTCGTTACAGTCCACCATTATTCCCTCTCATTAGGAATATACTGATTGCGCTTAATTAGAGGTTCTCTCGGAAGCCTTAGCGCTCCAGCGTTCGAGCCTCTCTAGAGAGGATTACTCGTTTTTTTCATAATCACCTAGCCGCTGATTGGCCGCACTTTGATCACAGCAACTTTGGTACCTGGGAAAATGGAAAAACATTTTTAAAATATCTGGAGTTAAAAACTTCAAGATTCCTGATAATAGCAGGTAATTTAAAAGCTTTAGAGTCGCTATCGACCACCGAATGACGAATGACGCGCTTTAATTCCCATGAACACTATACCGTATCACCAGATGTTTGCATAGTGCTTAGCAAATATTGTAACACGTGTGCTTCGCCCGCCGCCCTTCTATTTCCTCTCGAGATTTCGTCTTCCGGTACAATAAATTAATAGTCGACGAAGCGTCTCAAATCATTTTTTGCCACGTTTAATTTCGTGTTTTTAGACGCGGCGCTACCGGTTCTGCTTTATCCATCCAATTCGGCCATATGGCGACTATCGCAAGATGCTGCGCTAAAAGTCCTCACTGACCGGACGTGTCGCATTAACTTGAAAATACTCATGAAAATAATAGGACATGTTTCCACTTGAGACAAGTCATCTGTTATGGATACATTATTATTAGAATAGATCAGTTTTATGCGCAATTTTCCCACATGCGGGGCAAACCACAAGATTGTTAGAAATAATTGCTGCTCGGCTATTGAAGCAAATAAGAAGATAGGATGCGGGTCCTTACACTTTTATATCTTGGAATTGGAAATACTAACTTACTAGTAAAAAAAAAGATGCACGTTTTTTTATAAAAGCGACATTTCAACGTCCGCCATTGTCGAAAACTGCTTTGTGTCCCTAATTTTACAATGAAAAGATAAAGTCTATGTTACGGTTCAATGCTCAGCCATAATAGTGTCTACCTATATGTTTACTTTTTGCTTAGGATGAAGGTGAATCTCCATTCAAATTGTGCAACATAAAAGATTCGGTCCCCTAGCTACCATGACTAAAAGATCGGCATTAAAAAAAGTTACGCTTAAAAGACGCCTACCTGACTCGATACGAAATTTGCTAGCGTGATTGAATATATAAGTTATAAAATTTATCATTATGAGGCTCGAGCTGCGATAAGGTCGAGGCAGTGAAGACACCGTCCAACAAATAACTAACTTATAAAAAAGAAAGATAACTTTGAACCTTATATTAACAAACGGCGCGACGAAAGCAAACATCGTGATAAGAAATTTAATATCAAAAGTCTGCAGATTATGTAAACACACTTAACTTCATTCATAAAGTATTATCAAGGTCATTTGGTTTAAATAATTTCGAAGCTGTTGACCAGAATTGTAAATTTTTGTACGAGTATGTTATGTAAACAAATCAGAAATAATTGAATTTAGGCTCACCTTCAATCATTGCTGTTGCCACCATGATATGACATCTAGCAATTCTTCATCTTCTGGACTCATGGGCTCGTAGGAATCATAAGCATCTTGATAACTGGGCCCCGGTGAACTCTCCGACACAAACGAGGGAGCTGGTGAATGGGACTCTTCAGATAAAGGTGGAGTATGGGTCCCACTAGGCAGCAAGCCCAAACCTGACTGGGATTCGGAACATCCTTCCTCGCTTTCTTCCAGTAACCGTTTCAAACTTTTAATGTACTCCACAGCCAGTCTCAATGTATCCACTTTGCTTAATTTCCTTGATGATCCTCTTCCTCCGGCCAGAGCAGCCGACACCGCCGAAGGGATGTGTTGACGGAGAGCAGCAAATCCATTGTTGACCTGCTTTACTCTGTTCCGCTCGCGAGCATTCCTGCGGGCCACGGAGGCGGGCTGAGCCGGGTATGGCTGGTGCAGATAAGACTTTTTCTTGCAGCGGCTCGCGTCAATGGGAGCCGGCGCGAGTCTGCGAGGCGCAGCATTCTGGAGGTGCGTCAGTTTCTGATCGACACCGAGATTTTGATAACTATGAATAGCCGCCATCGGCATCGCGAATGTAAATCAGTCGAGAGTGTATCGAGAGCGCACGAGTGCGTGCCGCGAAGGTCGCCGGTGGATTGGCGGAGGTGGCGCGCACCCCCGACGCTAAGTAGCGCTCGCGCCGGCGGGCGGCGGGCGGCGGGCGGCGGCGGTGGGGCGGCGGGGCGCGTGCCGGGCGCGCGCGCCGCCGCCGCACGCACGGACAGCGCCGCTGCGCCGGCCCCCGCCCCGCGTCCCTCGCTACTTGTTGCGCCGATCAAAATACGCCGGCGCTTATTATGCCATAGAGCAGTAAGCTCGCGCCGCTATTGTTGCACGTCGTTGCGCGTAATTATCCCGTCCATTACCATGTTCGGAAGACTGGATCTGTTCGCGTCGTCTATTTAGAAGTCGTTATGGTGAATAGACGCTGTAAACTGATCGGCGACGATATTGTGTTATTACTGGCCCGTAGCTTTTGTTTTATTAAATGAGTCTTGTAAACTTTTTGGGGTGGATAATATGGAAATTTTTATACAACATTGATTACATTGTGTGATGTTTCTTGTATACCTACGAGATTATAAATTTGTGTTGTTTTACTACGATAATCGTTAGCATAAGGTTAACATCAATTAGGGTTATGTTCCGCTGGGTTTTTCCTCTTTATTGATCAGTAACTACATAACGCGGTGGTCGTGGCTGCGTGGGCAGGTGCATTGCCAACATCAATGCGTAACCTGGCCCAGTGAGTTTCCAATGGCACTTTAGTTGATGACTTACTCTCGTGATAGGATGTTAGGTGTTCTGATACTAATAATGTAAAGCCGGTTTCATGTTATTATCTTGGACTTCAGAGGTATGTAATGGACCTAGATATGAAAAAGAAGTTTTAGTCTGTTTATTAAAATCGTCCAATCCTATCAACTGACAACTTTTATATTCTTTGACTGGGCAAGGGTCTCTTCCCGATTTAAGGGAGGAAGGGGGAATTCAGGTCTCAGCGCTTGTAGCGAATTAGTATGTAGGTAGGCATACGATTTGTATTCACTAAAAAGTTTGCTTATTATTTACCTCCATTCATAACAAAACAATCTCAACGTGTCCCCTTCACGCCGAAAGCGGTGCAGGCGCAGTTCGGGCAGGTGCGAGCCAGCGGCGTGCGACACTGACTCCAACGGACTTACCTATCACAACGTGACACCTGACATCACCTGTTTATTCATTATTTTTCTAAATTCAAATAAAAACTTAATTACTTTTAATTAGTAGAAAAGAAAAACTTTTGAGCTCAAAATAATTGTATTATACTCAGTACCCAGTTGCAGTTACTTGCATAATTATTTGTATCCTTGCAAAAATATTAGGTATCAACTATTGCCTAACGTAACACATTATTTGCAAGTTTTAAAAAATAACCAAACGTATAACCGGTAATGTCATTTGCATTTCATCTTTAATACTGCCTTTAAAATAATCTTTTATAACTAAAATTTCAAATTTCGAAACCCCGATGCGACCACTTTTTAAACTATCAAAGGGCTGATAATTTTCAAACGGCTGAACCTATTTTCATGAAACATAGCTAAGAACACTCGCGATCAGAATACCTATCTAACAAAAACAAACAACATTGAAATCGGTTCATCCGCTTGGGCGCTACGATGCCACAGACAGAGAGACAGATACACAAATACACATGTTAAACTTATAACACCCCTCTTTTTTGTCGGGGGTTAAAAATCAATCCCAGCACCACAACGACATCTGCAAACATCCCTTAAAAATAAAGAACCAAAATTGACTTTAGTCTCGAACACTCTTGATTTGAACGTAGATGGCGCTCGTTTGCCACTGTTACGTATTCCGTGGGGTTTTAAGGGTTGTTAATAGGGGTGGGTTTTGGATCGGAAAACCTTGTGCGATTTCTATTATAGAGATGGCGTTAGCAACAAAATAAATTCTTATTGGAAAATCCTATTTTGTTTGTGATTAATTTTTATGTACTTCTCGATATTACTAAATACATTAATGCCAAAGCTTTTTATTGGAGAAAATAATAAAAGTAGTGAAAGATACGTACATTCTGCGCGGTATATTAGTCAATTAATTAATAATATGTTTCATATTCTTACATTCACATTATAGAAAAAAAATCAGATCTCTTTTGTTAGTTAGCTATTTTAAAGACGTGTTGAATAATGTTTGTAGGTATATCTTATAACTATCCCTATTACTTAATTATTTTAGTTTTTATTCCAGTAGTCAGATTAATTAACACTTTACAATGCGAGTACTGTGCCTGTCCCTATTTATTTTCTTTGCTCTGCGGCTAGTGTGCTCTATGTCGGTATTTTAACTAGACATTTCCAAATCTATTGCACAAACAATAATTCATCATTCTTACGTGAACCGCATTAATTACCCCTGTTAAAAATGATAATATTAATACTTAATTAATATAGGTAACGCATTAAGAATGCTATGAAACGCCACACTTTAAAATGTTAAAGTGTCGTAGGCTTTTCCGAACGCCATTACAGTTTATTGATACGGTAGCTAACAGCCAATTAGCGGGCGAGACAGCGCTTAAGATCCACTTTCACGCCTAAACTCACACATGTAAAGCTATTAATTAAAAATATAATAAACCTCGCCGCGCAATGCTCATTATCTGGAGGTTAATTACTCCGGCAAAGGGCTTGCCATACGAACGTGCGCTGTGAAAGGATTGCGTGTGTTTATTTCAATCTCTTGTTATTTCTGTTTTATATGCGAATACCGGATATAAAGTCTGTTTTATGTGAGTAGCTACCTATTTGGTATATTAAAGTTAAAATAATTGTATTGAAAATGGAGTGCCAAAATATAGTAGAACTAAATTTAACTACGATTCAGATAAATAACGTAAGAAAAAGTGTCGGCGCATGCAGCGCTCGCGTCGCCACATCCGACTTTTTTCCTAAGGCGCCATGAAAAGTATCGTTTAAAAATAAGTCCTTATAAAGATGAATATTGCATCGAATACTCATGCGGGACGTATTCAATTTTGACAGGACTGTACACACCTACGTTGTACGTCTGGTATTCCTTTTAGTCTGATTATATCGAAGCCAGTTTTTACGAGCGAAGTAATCGATGAAGAAGTATTAAATCCGTGTATTGAAGCGACTACGTACCTATGTCTATTTAATTAAGCGTTCCGTAATTTGAAAGGTACCGTGGGAACATCGATTTCAATTTTGTTAAAAATCTAAAATAGGATATTCTCGTCATACGAGGTAATTATTTCATTTCATTTATTTTTCTGGAGCTCTTGGCAGATCAAATGTAGGTACCTCCTTACCGGGTACGAGTAGTACCTACTCTACTTAATGGAATACTCTTTCCTCATGCCGCTGTCTGAGATTACATACAAGCGTAATTAAGACAATACTGTAATTTTTATCTTGATCTACATTAAGTAACTTCATCGGATCACAAAGACTTTTGCTTAATGGATCGAGAGAGGCGGCTCAATACTTTGATCGGAAGCAAGCACCACGGGTTGCACCGACACCAGACGTTTTAAATAGGCCTCCGCGGTAATTATCCTGTCAATTTGCAAATTTATTAATATTTTTAATAACCGCATCGGTTTCACGAATTAATTATGGCGACCATCAGAGAAGCGTTTATACCGACACGCTCATACTTGGTACTCACGTCTTCGTGCAAATAGTTATTTAGCGAGTTATTCAATAAATTACAGAGTACTTTAAAGGCACGTCGGAGTCTTAGCCGGGGCTACAAGCAATACAAATGATAATACCACGTCGTGGGACACAGACAGATTCCGATTGTCATCGAAACAAACGCAGCCCCACTCTTTCTCTACATAAATAACTCCGGGTTCCCGGCAATAAGTTGGCTAGGCGCGTCGGCTATCATTTACTAAATAACAATCGCAAATAAAAGGCGATGCGTACGCGTTGGGTATTAGCGGCGTTGCGCGCAAACACCGCGGTCGGGCGTGTAATTTCACGTGCGCTGACGCGGGGCGCTCGTCGCGGTCGCCATACCGCGCATCCACGATATATCACGCGTTCGCATACGTGCCGCGCCGTATAATTCGTGTAATTTATAGTGCTCCGACGACTAGTAGCAAGCCAGCCGACACAGTTAATAGTGCATAACCACGCGACATACGCATTCGTACACTCCCGGTGTAGAAGCGCCGCCAGCGAGTCCGAATGGCTGGAGAAGCCCATTTCATTAAACGGCTCAACGTGATAATTCTGCGTAATGTCCTAAGCTAGAATGAGCGTAACTGGTAGTTAAATGTGTATGATAGGAAGCATTAACTGTAAGCATCTGCAAGTCTGGATAGCATGATGTTATAGGTACCCTAAGAAGACAGGTATTGCGTCTCACATCTAACGATCTGTGGGCGGATCATGTAATTTTCATCGCAGATTTAATTTTTCACTGCAGTCGCTCAATCAGTACCTATAGGCCCGAATTAATAAAACTTTTCCATTTCCGATTGGTACATTTTAGATATATAGTTAGTTTTTGGTATGGTTTTTTTTGGGTTAAATGTATCTATGGCCCGTATTATTAAATCGATCTCAAATCTGAGAGCGATCTTCAGTACGCTTTTGCACCCTGGGATGACATAAAAATGACATTTCCAAGATCGCTCTCAGATTTGAGATCGATTTAATAATACGGGCCATAGGTACATTCAACCCAAAAACCACCATACCAAAAAATAACTATATATCTAAAATGGAATCGGAAAAGGTTTATCAATTGATACATAAACTAAGATGTGAGAACGTCTCAATATTCTAGCACCCATCGTTAGCCACAATCAAAGATCGGTTCACATATTTATGAATGATTGTACTCAATAACTCATCCCCCACCATCGTTGGCTAGCGAACAATAAACGTCACTTTAATATTATTAATATTGCGATAAATTTTAAGTGACTGCACTGCACCTCCGTACCAAGTGTATTTAAACAAGGCGGCGTTTTTTATTTATATCCACCATAGTGTTGTAGTTTACTATTTATTTTCTTATCGACACTGGCGATTATTCATTCACTAAACAAATGGCGGGGCTTCATCAAACGATATATCTTTCAGCTCATGTATTATTTATTAATTATGAGTTATTTACTACACATCAATCGAAGTAGGTAATCGCGTGTATTTAATTAGTGTTTCACATGTAGGTAAATAACTGAAAAAAAAAAATATAGATGCATTTGTTGTAGGTATAAGATTAATATGGGTTATCAATATATCCATTATGTTATGGTTAGTTGAACTATTACCATAGTTTAAGTATAGGTATCTAAATATAGCTAGCGTTGAGACATTGGATACTGAGTATTAACTACATGAATTCAATCATACTAATATTTATTTTTACTTATTTGTTTGTTAGAATATCCTACTATCCTACTAATATTCTAAATGTGAAAGTTTGTGAGTGTGGATGTATGTATGTATGTATGTATGTATGTATGTATGTTTGTTACTCCTTCACGCAAAAACTACTGAACGGATTTGAATGAAATTTGGAACACAGATAGTTTATAACCGGGATTAACATATAGGATACTTTTTATCCCGATAATCCCGAAATTTTTGTTACGTTAAATACTACGCGGACGAAGTCCGTGGGCACAGCTAGTAATATTATAAATGCGAAAGTTTGTGAGTGTGGATGTACTGTTTGTTACTCTTTCACGCAAAAACTACTGTATAGATTTGGATGAAATTTGGAACACAGATAGCTTGTAACCGGGATTAACATATAGGATACTTTTTATCCCGATAATCCCGAAATTTTTGTTACGTTAAATACTATGCGGACGAAGTCGCGGGCACTGGCTAGTAATCTATAATAAATCCGACTGGCTAGACCCGGGTAGTAACACCCTCTCACAGAAGATCGGCGTAAAATTACTATTATAGCTACGTGTTTCGTACGATGAGTAACAGAGCCGGAAGCCCAACTCCCTCGCCTCCCTCTTCCCTGTAGATCAGCCACGTGTGAGCAATGCCTTTGAAATTGGAATAATCTATACTAATAGGCTACGGTGAGTGCTTAACATCAGGGGGGCCGTACACTTATTGGCAGACTTTGTTATATAAACAAAAAAAACCTAGTACTGGACCAGAGTGGTGGATTATGTGTGGCTAGCTGTGCCCGCAACTTCGTCCGCGTGTAATTTAACTTAACACAAATTTCGGGATTATTCATCCCCTATTTTATCCCTTGGGGGTAGAATTAATCAAAATCCTTTCTTAGCGGATGTCTACGTCATAACATCTACCTGCATGCCAAATTTCAGCCCGAACCGTCCAGTAGTTTGGGCTGTGCGTTGATACTCGTAGATCACTATGTCAGTCAGTCACCTTTGAGTTATATATATTTAGATTATTATGGCAAGAAGTTCATATTGATGTGATAAAATGTGGTCGCGCTGCTGTGGTGTTGTCAAATAATAATAAACGTCGTAAATATATATCACAAAATAATAAAACAACAAAATAATGAACCAAAATTAGTTGATCACACGAAAGTGTCCCAGCGATGCGTTCGACAGCTTTTTTTGCGGCGAAATTTGTAACTGATTGAAGGCAACGATGTCCAAATTAGAGGGCGCAAAACAATTATCTATATTTAACGTGTTACCGTAATCATGGTCCAATGCCGGCGGCAAATCATACGTCATCATACCGCGAGTATGTAACGTAATGACAGGAACAACTCTACTAATGAAACATTTGGATTGATTATGATGGGTTAATTTGTCAATCCATAATATTATTAGTTTTTATAAATTACAGTATTTTTATTAATAAGTAATACAAGTCCCTCATGACTATTGTTATTCTTATATTCTTATTTGTGTACTATATAATATTATATATCATTTTGAATTTTTGGATATTTTTCAACCTACTCTTATTTATTATTTGCTAATCTGATTGGACTGGACATCTACCAACAGTATGAAAACAAACTTAACGAAGTTCTTACTAAGAATGTCGTACTTAACCTAACTGGGTTATACAATTATTGAGAATATCGTGAAGGTATTAACTATTCCATTAAAGAAATTCCAATAGATGATGGCGATTAGAAAACAAATAAAATACTTACCAACGCACGCTTTCTTGTAAAACAATCTCAAACACGCCTTAAACAATCAACAATATAAATCACTGTTCCGCTTAAGTTACATCTAAGCGGTCTAAGCAGTGCCGTTACAGGCGTAGCTAGAGTGTGCTATTGTTGCGCAAACGAATCTTATTGGCGGGGTTTCGGCTTCATACGAACCGATCCTCCAATCACAGCGGAGCTCTACCTAGTAATAGATTTACAGTCGGTTGCTGCGCATGCGTTGTTGTGAGTAGGTATTTTGTTGTAATTAGAGGGAAATCTTTTAAAGGATATAGACAATATACAGACAGGCACTCCCAATAAGAACTTATTGGGATTTTCTGTTACATTTTCCAGCTAGATAGTTTAAGATTACATTACTACATTATTGGATTTTTTATTACTTAGTCTAATGTGTCTGTTTCTGGGCAATTCGTGTAAGAATTGTTGATAAGAATCTAGTTTAAATTATTTTTACGTATTCTAATATGACTATAATGAACCAAAACTCACTCCCATAACACTACCAAATAACACAACATAACATATACAAATAACTTTTAAACTTACATATAGTGTTTTTCAATACCACACACTACCTGGGCAGCACCGTCTTAACATACAACTTAACCTACTACCAATATAGGTGACTACCATGTTAGGCACCTACAAATCTTTTTGTCACAAAGTAGTAATTTTTTTGCCTAAAATGTTAAGTTTCTCACAGGAAACAGTAGTGGAATCAGCGGTGGTAGAATCGCCATTAAAATATTAACATACCCACATCTTTGTAGGTATTATCGCGTGTTATGCTCTTACGTGTCATAAATATGTATGAAACACTAAACCGTTTAAGGAGCATAATATTTTTAACATACTTTAATTGATTTGTAAGATTAATGTTATATCTTATTCTGGTACTTGCTTTTTCATTCGTCGATTGTAATAAAACAATGGAACTCGTATGAAAATTAATTATAGGTCAATTTATCGTATGCATACCGATTCCACAAAAGGACAATGACTACCAAGAAATTACTTTCCATTCAAAACCCATTGGTAATTCCAGTCACACTGTCAATTTCAGCTTCCGAATACGCACAATGGAATAGAGGGCGGAACTTTTACTTTTGTGTGTAACAAAAAATAAAGGGAGTGCGTACTATCACGTAGTGTCGATTTGCCCATCATTAATGCGAACGTGGCCTTATCTGTGGGAGACTCAGGCGCCAGATTTTTATTGTCTTCTCGGGTGGTTGACGCCGGCACGTGGTTGGGTTATTGATGTTATATAACACTGTGCACGTAGAGCTGCCGTAGCGTCCTTATAATAAATGCTTATTTGTTAATTCATCTCAAAATATTTTATGATAGGCGCCTACAAATTATAAAGTGACTGGAGTTTATTTTTAAAGCTGCTTTCTTATTAAGCTTAACGGCAATAACTATTTACATAAGATTATTCATTAGCCAATACGTTGCTCCTTTGAAAATACGTATTTCTCCTATAAAAGACATCAACGTGTTCCATATCTACATAATGCAGGTGTTCATACTTATAAAGTGATAGATTTAAATTCAAATAGGATGCCTAAAACTCGTGTGAGAGCGATATTGAGTATACTTTTGAAATAACATTTAATACCAGTATAATTCCAGTTAAGTACCAGTTAAGTAGTATGTCTTAGAAGATTTAACCAATTTTCGAAAGACATGTGAAATCCGCCAACCCGCACTGGGCCAGCGTGGTGGATTATGGCCTGAATCCTCCTTGTGTTGAGGGGAGGCCCGTGCCCAGGAGTGAGACGTCAAAAAGGCCTAATTTTTTATTTTATTTACCAGTATAATATAATAATCGATATATTATGACGGGCCGTAGAAAGCTGCTGATGTTGGATCATCAGAAATTTTAAATACGTACAAAATAATTATCTGAATTGATGCAAGGCAACGATCTCTAATTGCAGACTGCAAGAAAACTCCGCAAGTAGCAATTTGACAATGGTAAATGTGGCCAATTCGTGTGATGCGAGCGGCCACGTGATTTCATTCATTGTAATATAAGTACTTACAAAAAGAAACGTACGGACGCACGTTAAGCAGAGATGTGTAATTTAAAATGATTGCCGGTCATTTATAAAGTGCCTTTTAAATGTAATGGAAACTTACATTGGTGAGTACGGATGGGTACAAAATGCTTATGAAATCAAATACGAATTAAAATTTATTATCTCATTAATATTTTTTATTATTTTTGTCAGTGTACCTAATAATTTTGCACGGTAAATACATTATAGACTCTTTAATAATGTTTAGAGGAATTAGTTTTGAACGCTGTGAAGAGGGACGTGTAATTGCCTCTTCGTATGGTGTGTAGGTCAATGTCGAGACTCGCACTGTATATCAGAGATAAGATAACGTTGCATAACACAGAATACCAGTAACTTATACTACTGATTACGGCATATCTACTTCATCTATGACTTTTACCGAGTGTTTTTTTTAAATATATTTATATGTCGGCAAAAAACAATACCTTCTATATTCAAATATAAAGGTACCTATTTAATTAAATTATTCTGATTAAGTTTTACAAATAATAAGGAAACTATGCTACTATCGGTTTTTAATTATGACGTTATATTTTTATTACTCACATTTAAGTGAAGATTCAATTATAATTTGTTAATTTAATAAAAATGAAATCAAAAAAATATTTCAGGTTTATATTTTCCGTTTGACTTTAAGTACCCACGGCTAGGGAGTTTAATTAATTAACTTTAATAACTGAATTAACGACGATATTTTTATATTCATGCCATAGAATTTAATTACATATCCAGGATATTTATTTACCATTGAATTTAATAACTGTATTACGATATATTTTTTATTATGATAACCACTTACAAATCTCTGATTTAAGCTTCGATTAGCATTTTAAACGTGTGTTTGTATATTTTAATTACTTATTTAAATGTTGATATAGGTGATTATAAAGCATCTAGTTATATTAGGCTCTTATAGTTATAAAGTGTTCGTTGTGATTGGATAATAGTTTAACGAAATTTATAGAGTTTTCTGTAGAGGTATGTAGAGGAACTTACACGGACGGCCAGAGAGAGACCATCTGCTCTCCCTGGGATAAGCTTCCATTAAGAGTGAGGCACATGACTTGGTTTGGTGACCTCGGAGCCCTACGATGTTGAAAAGGACTCCCGGTGGCCACCGCGAGGTTTTAGTGGGTAAGAATCCGACTTACCCCATGCATCTCCCATAAGAGGTCTGGGCATCTTTCTAAGTTTTCCTCCCCGTTAACTAAAGAAGACTGGGATCACTTGGCAGCCTTAAAAATTCGGAAGTAACGTACATTCGACTATATTGCAGAATAATTACTAAATTAAGGTTTTGTAAAAAAGAAAGGTTTATTTGTAGGAAGTCAACCGGACTAAAATATTGGAATGTGATTTTATTGCTTATATAACTGCTATCTGAAAAATGTATTACAATACCCATAGTTACTGTATTCGACAAAATTATGAGCAGTTTAATTGCATTGATTTTATTTCCTGAGATAATCAAACTGGTTAATTACGAAAACTTTCTTCATGGGGCCAATGTTGAAATATAAAAAAATGTTAATGTTCTCGATCAGCTGAACACTTTTTACACAATCATTATTATTATAAAGTCGAGGTAACCTGGTTTTTGGTTTGGAAGAAGTATTTTTAATGTGGATGTAGTTTATTTATATGGACAAAAAAAATATTACGTGTTCAGTGGAATATCTTTCTTCAGGATACAAAACAAGACTAAATTAACTACTAAACTAAAGTTAGACTACACCCTATTATGATCTTTAAACTAATTTATTCGTTAAATCTAACGAATAAGGGACTAAATAATTACAGTAAAGACGCGAGATATTTATTTAACGCGTTAAAGATACCACACACGTCGCAAACACTGCGGGCATTGATCACATGTGATCGCCGCCATTTCTCTAGGTATAGACGACAGTGTTAAATGCTAGCATTTGTCAGGCTCAACGAGGGATGACATTACATTGAAATCTTTATTTTTATACCGCTACAATTGGTATAATATTTTCACAGAATTTTATACCTACATAGAAGTGTGTTTATTTAGTTTGTCGAAATGTTTTTTTACTGAACTTGTTGTGCGTTGAAATTGTAGATAATATGTCGTAAACATGGAAAAACTGATGTTTTAACAAAGATATTATGGTTAAACCTATAAGTAGTAGTCACACGAGGAAGATGTATGTGTGTATGTTTGTAGACTATCTTTTGACCGCGATTTTGTTTGCGTGGATCTTGGAACGGAATTTACATCCAATTTTCTATAGGTATGTAACCTATCCTACCCTCTTAAGAGTTGAATTTTCCAAAATCTTATTCTTGGTAGATTCCTACGCCTATGGTACAAAAGGTAAACCTTCTGTCAAAGTTTAATGATGGTAAACTGTACTGCTTTGGCTATGCGTTGATAGATTTGTCAGTCAGTCCGTTATTTCGTTTATATATATAGGTTTACCAGCTGTATAGTTAGATGGACTAAATATTTGTTGTCAATAAACAGTCGTATAAGTAGGCACCTCACTCCAAAGAATGCACTGTGTAACAAAACTAACTTAGAAAATTGTGCAATATCGTTTAATAAATTGATGAGATATATACTAGGTGAAACAGCAAGGATATACTATTTTTATTGCAACTTTACTTTGTAAATCTAAAACTATCGGCTTTGTGTGACAGTTGAAGTACTAAAGGGTTTGTAGACTTATGAAATCTGTCATCAGCTGTCTCCCTGTAACACCTTTTGTTATTCAAGTTTCATCCAAAGCGGATAGTTTTAGAAATACAAAGTTAAGTTTTGAAAAAAGTATACCCTTTCTGTTTCAACCTGTATAATAAGAAGCAAAGCAGAATGGTAATGCACACAGTATTCACCGTAAAAGCACTCACATATCCAGAGGCCAATAACATCAGGCAGTCAAAGATCATCGACGTCTTGTCACTAAAATGAAATAGCCATAAAACTAATTAGCAATTCAAGGGTTTACGATGCCATATATTAATAAAATAGAACCCGAGACCGAACAGTTCACATCAGTTTTACCGACGCTTTTTGTTTCAGAAATCCGATGAAGACATTTGGACTAATTAAAAATCTAAACGTTTGAAT
This sequence comes from Notodonta ziczac, assembly GCA_918843915.1. Taxonomy (NCBI): domain Eukaryota; kingdom Metazoa; phylum Arthropoda; class Insecta; order Lepidoptera; family Notodontidae; genus Notodonta; species Notodonta ziczac. Next base: position 4,608,327 of record OU974041.1, read on the forward strand.
GCGTCGCACATCAATATGTATGAAGCTAATCGTTTAAATAAGCATATTTCGTGTTGTTTATACGAAAACTCAGTCACGAATTTTGCAAACTGGACCTTATTCTGACGAGCTTTATTCAAAATAAGATTCATCTCTTGTCCAGTACATTACGAGAGAATGGAATATTTAAAGAACAAAAAGCACCTCTTTAACGCTCGTTCCAATGATACTTTGACAGGAATTAAGCGTCGAAATCGCGACCGTGCTACGGGAGGTCGGATAAAATATTTAAATGGAGCATCGTAACAATGAGGTAATAATGAAAGGTCGATCAATTAACTTAATGATGGCGCTGTGGGGTGCGCGTGCGTAAGTGATGCATAAATAACACATTTCCTTATAGTATTATACACTACAGATCCTAATAAGAGAGTCTTTAATCTGTTAGATTATCTGAGAAAAGAATGGACTTATGCTACTGCTTCTAAGATAGAGCGAGGCACAACTATTATGTCGCCAATGTTGCCATCTCTTACGATGTTACCAATTTCTCACGATCAATGGTCACGCTTTTGAAGTCTAGTAAAATTTGACGAACAAGGTGAAAAGAAAAGTAAGTGAAGTTTTTGTAGTATTTTGATAGATTTAGTTGACCATACTTTTTTAAACCCATTATTTATAGAAATAATCGCAGTTTTTGTCATTTTCCAAACAACATTAGGTAGGTACCTAAAGCTATTGCTATCCAAATGGGTCGCGCCATTGTTCTATAAACATTCTAACATATCTCTGCAGATTTCCTTTAATCTACAAATGATCGGGTTGTATGGTAAAAATTGATTCGCCACTTGACTCCGTCAGAACTGACAACCCAATCGTCGGAAGCCTCAAAAATATTCGCAGTGTTCTTTAAAAAATCAACATGGGTACAAATGTAACACATAGGTATCTATATCTACTATAACGATAGGTAGGTACCTACTAACAAAATATGGACAAACTATCAAACCAACTGTACCTACAGTACCAAACTAAGCAACGCTTGTACTATGAACACCATACACTGGACTAGGTGGGATCATACACAATCAGGGCAAATTACGAAAAGGTCATTTCCAAAAATTTGCCCTGTCAGGAATCGAACCCAGCCGATATAGAGCTGAACAGTGCACTCAGCCTTTCTAAAATCTATTACCTCAATTATCACTACTCTGAGAGATACTAATAGGTTTTAATGAAAATACCACCACTGCCTCGTAAAAATCTAACTTTATTCAGTTTAATATCAGTGAAGACGCATACTAAAGTGAGATTATTCGAGTTCTTTTTTTTTATACGTGCATACGAATCCGAGATCGCTTAATACAGTCACGAAATAAAGTGCCAATGAAATTACCAGATCGCCTTGTGGGTATGCTTACCATTACGCGGGCATAAAAGTTCCTCACTTAATAAAGAAGTAGATTTTACACAGAAACCAGATATGCAACATTTGCAAGTCCTGTTCCGAAATAATCGCGCGTAGGAATTTAAATAAGGTGCCAATTAGAAGGGAGGTTCAAGATGCTGGCATTATTATAATGTCCTTTAATAATTTTATGTGAGCGACATTAAATGTTTGACGTTTATTGGTTATTTATAAAATGTTTTGGCGGTGGTGCTTTGGGATTGGATTTCGTAGTGATATCACCGTATTATGCAATAAAAAGTATCATAAATCCAAAATATACTGATAAATTCCAGTAAACAGATTTGCTTGATACATTTAATTACGGAGAATTTTGTTGTCAAATTGTTACTGCCAACTAATTTTAACGATAGTAGTTGATATAATGTAACCAAAATGGCTACGTTATAATTGCAGAGTTAATTCATGACCTAACTGCCTATAAATTACCTATAAAATAATTCAATTCAATTGAATTCAAATCGTTTATTTTGTTTAGGCCTACGGGGGCACTTACAAATTGTCAATTTTACATATATTTTTTCTTATATCTACAACCGGATCGGAACGCGACCTCGACTGAGAAGATCCGGCAAGAAACTCAGCGGGCTTGTCTTTTTACGTCATATTTTTTTTTTAATCGCCATTTGCTTATATTCAATAATTACAAAGGGTAAGTGCCTTCTACGATAATATTAATGAAATCTATAAAAAAAACCTTTATTAAAATACGTCTTCAGAATAATGATACATTTAAATAACTGCCTGCATTTTAATACAAACAATTTCCCTACAACCCGCGGCAGTGCGTGTGGGCAATGTAAAAAGCGACTTTTGAAACGTGAAACAATAAATCAAAGTGCAAAAAATACGTGTTACCGCGGTCCGTTGTTTACACATCGACATTGTCGCGCGGCATTAAAACAAAGAGGTCTGCACTTGATACCTTTAAGGAGAAACTTTTACTGTGAGGTGTTGAATTGAAAAGAGTAACGATTGAGTTTCTTGCCGGATCTTCTCAGTGGAAGCGGCATTCCGAACCGGTGGTAGATTCTGAATATTCATAAATGCTTCGTTGGCTTACATGAATAAAAACATTTTTGAGTTTGAGTTTAAGGTGCATGCCGGGCCGTGAAGTGGATGAAATATTTATCATATCCTAATTTAGTATCTGTAAAATACCAATAGCTAACAACATTAAATTGTAAATAAATATAGGTTTATTTTGTCCGTTTCGTTTCCTATTATTGTTTTAAACTATACGCCAGAACGCCATTTTCTGCTGAAATATTGTCCGCACGCAATTTAAAACCGTCGAAACTTTATCCAAGCCACTCACAATGGTAAAAAATAATAAAGTACTTAAGCGCTTTTAAGCTCGTAACTTTTTTTGAAATCAAAAGTACACTGAGACAACACCATCCATGCCTTAACATCCCAACGTTATAATAAATACTTCCCTTTTCTCATTACCCTACCGCCCAAACCGACGACATGCGTTGAACAAAAACAGAAAATGACATACGCCAATACACGAACAACGAATTCACTTAGCGAAATTGAGAAATAAAGAGATTTTTTTACAGTTAAAACACGCTCTATTGATATTTTATTCATCGGTTTTGCTCCATGGGTGGCGGACATGGGAATATCAATAATGAATATAACACCACGACGCTATTTGGCTCTTTTATTCATATATTTTTTCTGGATTTTCATATTTATAATTAAATTTTTGTTTTAAATGCATTGTGTTGCTGAATACCTGATGCGGTCAAAAATTTGTTTTCAAATGTTGGTGTACTTAACTTCTGACTAAATGTCCCTTAAATATAACAATTAAATAAAAGCAAAAAGTTTGACACAATAAATTATACAAACATGTACCTGCTACTAAATACACCGCACCGATCAAAACAAGCAGATGTTACATCATATTATATGGTCAATTAAAAATAATAACATGATTGATTCACACAAAAACAAACCCTTTTCAACAGTACAATCTATTTGACGTCTTACTCCAATTCTCACAAATTACACGTTCCAATCTGGTAGCGCTTTTATTTTTACTCTCAACTAGTTGCGTGTGGTATGTATGGATGAGCCTACCTTATTAATAGTCATAGCTTTCGTGACATTACGTATTAATAATACCACAAACAGTATCCCCAAATCACATGATAGAAATTAACAACTCTGTTTACTGTACCATTTTTTATCGTTAAAAGATAATCGCATGCCTTAATAATAATTTGTATCAACCCTTTCGGATGTCGGTAATATTTTTTGTGGCTACGTTTCACGTAGCACTGATTGGATCAGTTAAACAGTGACAAAATACTCGGGACATTGCTCCTTTGTCGTGACGTTCGGTTTTGTGTGTCCCGAGATGTGTCTCACGATATTTAACCTCATGTCATTATTAAGACATCACTTGCCCGGTGGCTGGGAGATCGTCTTGCGGATAAAATTTCAGTCATTTATATCGAGCCCTCGATAAATTGTTCGAATGAATGTACGATAAATGACTTTGTTAGTACATATAATAGAACAAACAATAAGCCCTTTTAATTTAAATATCACTCCTAGGCACAAGTTCCCTTCATTTCGGGGAGTATTCAGGTCATAGTCTGCCACGCTGGTCTAGTGCGGCTAGTTGAATTTCACATGACTTTCAAAAATTGGTTGTATGTTCTAAGATATACTTACCCACATACAATTATATCTACAAATAATGACGGACGATTTTATTTCTTTGCAATTTTTGCCTACCTCTGTAATAAAAATTGTTGATGACAAATCTATCGCCTATATTCATAAAGCGTACTATATTGCGTGTTGAAAATCTCGCTTTATTAAACAAAAGACATAAATTAGAACGGATTTGTCACCAAAACGCCAACAAATCGTTGTTCAATCGTTCGTGAGGACCGCTCGCGTCTAACTGTCGGCAAAGGAAACATTAATTAGGAGTTCGGTCTTAATTAAATTGTAACGTCTCAGCGAATTTCCCTCAGATGCTCTCAGTCGGTGGTCTTGCAGGTAAACGTTGGAACTGAATGTAAACTTTATGGAGATGATAGTAAATGTAACATTTTAATGATTATCCAGTGCAGTATCTAGCGGGCACTCATTAAAACGAGCCATAAAGTTATAAAAGTGTGTGCGACAGTTTTATTTACTGGGAATTTAGGAAGGAAGTAATTAATAGTTTGAAGCAAGTTTCTAAACAAAAAACTTATATTTCTCACTCAGAGTGCCCATGGTGTCAATGTATGAGCCCTATACTGGTAATACTCAATCCTTAATGTAATTCATTTAAGCTTTACCTGCTTTGCTATTCCCCCAACAACTTCTACATCTCATATCATTAGAGACATTTCATGTTTATTAGATTTTCTGGTAATCAAAATATATTATGATGATATTACAATGGAACCACAGGCGCCCGTGATCAACACCAAACCGGCCTTTTTTCTTTACAATCCGTAATAAAAAAATCCATGTTCTAATATAGGCTTGCGTTCAAAAAATAGATTATTACACATCAAAAAATAAGTTATTAAATTGATGAGCGGCAATATCCTTTCACAAAAAAGGCGTTAACCACGAAGAATAGATTCGTATTTGTTGTTTAATTAAGGAATTTTTATGCTATAAAAGGTATCTTGTAATGTAAAAAGAAACGGTGGGTTTAGAGCAATTCAAAGGCGGAGCGATTGGGAATAAAAGAATTCGGAAGCGTTATTAACAAATTACATGGGACTTAGCTTTTGTTAGGTTGTTGGCGTGAATCAGCTGAGTTGGTGATAGGAAAAGTTTAAAAAATCAACTGATACCTACAATATCCTATTAATTAAATTTTTACATTGAAATCGGTTTAGAATACCTATCCTCTTTCGAATGACAACGACATAAAAAGTTAGAAATTATTAGTTTAGAATTTCTTATCCATTTTTTGTTTTAAAATTTACCTAAGTAGAGTCTAAATGGCCCATATTAGTATATCGATCTCAAGTCTGAGAGCGATCTTGGAAATGTCATTCTTATACCAGTACAAAAATACATGTCAATAGCATACTCAAGACCGTTCATAGACTTGAGATCAATTTTTTAATAGGGTCCTTATATCCCGTTACCTAAACGGGATGTATATAACGGCAATGTATATCCACAACGCTAAAGATGATATACCCCTGTAACGGCCAGTTAACGTAACTGACTACACAATTCAAAACATTCATCTAATAAAAGTTTACCGTTAAAGCTTGTTAAGAATGACATTTGAGTATCATCAGGCTTCCTCCGTTCGTTATCCGTGTGTCTAATTCCCACAGCGAGAGATCACTCGTGCTGTGCCATTGTCAATGTAGAGTCATTAATCAAGGTCGAATCAACGGCTGGACTCGTTTTATTAACATTTGATTCGGTGTCCTGAGAATTTACCGTCTAATTTGTAGTTAATTTTGCTAATAACAGTGAACATTCTTTAGAAAATTGTGAATAGTGTGTGTGGGTAGTACAAACTTCTCATAGAAGATCGGCGTTAAGTAGTTGTCATAGAACTGCGTTTTGTGAGATGAGTGAGAGTTCCGGATCATTGCAGTATATCTAGGTTTTATTCACTACCAATGCAGTTAAGTAAAACCATCCTTCAATTCCAAATACATTCGATGTGCAGTTTTCCCTAAAAGAAAAAAAAATTGCTCGCGCATCAACGCTGCATCGTTTGAATGTTCCGACAAACGTTAAACGACTAACCCATGTACCTATACATACAAGCATGAGGTTCGGTACTAGTACAAGTTGCCAAACACGTCCGCTGCAGAGTTAAACTTGGTCATAGACTGGAGGGTGGGATCACTCGCACAGAGAATACTAATGAGTTCGGAACTATTTTAGAACATATCATTAAGAAGCGGGTCACATAATGTAAAATGCAACGGCTCTGATCTTCGTATCGCGTTAAATTTACTTTGTTCGAATCAAAAATGCGTTTTCTGAAACAGAGACGCAGTTATGGTTTTGTGTGTGCGGGAAAGAGATGGATGAGCGTCAAGGCAGGTGTCACGATACATCTGCGCGTGCGCACTGACCGGCACGTGCGTTGCTACTAAAGTTTTCAGGCCAAAAGCTCTCGAGGATTATATGTTAACACCAAAATTGAAATATTTGTAAGTTAATTACGTACATTATTATTGTGTAATTGGGTTATAATAATGTATAACGTACTATTTCGTGTGATAAAATTTATTTCCTTATAATAGGCCTCATAAAACTGGTGTTTTTCCATGACACATTTTTGAATATGCATTGAATTGAACAACAAATTGTACCTGTCTTATTCTCTTAAAATGTATTATTATTACAGAAGTACGTAATGGAAATTTAAACATAACAGTAGCAAAGATAAATTGCTCCTCATATGTCTCTTGGATCATAATTGAAAAATAAAGTCATGTTTGATATTTTTTTTGGTATCATTAACCTCCGCGCGCGCGGCACGAGCGCTCGCCAATTTTATGACCAATTTCGAGAACAGGAAGGCTGCGCGTGCGACGGGCTGATTTCAATAATAAATCGATGCCCCCACAATTCACCGGTGGACAGCGTTTGTCCGAAACACTAGTCTGAAATTATCGACATTGGCACAAAATGTAAGGGGGAGGAGACCAACGGTTTATTGAAGCTCCACGATTTTTTATGGCGGTAGCAACATCGCCGATTAGGGGGTCATTAAGCTTTGGCACTTCGATCCTTCGCCATCATCCCTGATTGTCCCATGTCAGCCTCCAATCCCGTGGTTTGAAAGTACTAATGTATAACGGCTTGTGGTACTCCACATTAAATTCTTCAGTAACGGAATGTTACAACAACTTTGGGATCATTGTAATTCCCCATAAAAAAAAACAGTCCTCTCGAGGTCGTCAACGTGCGGCAATGCCGTTCGTATTACATACATCTAGAGGCAACAGTAACTGCTTAACATCATTTTGGGTCCTAGCTTATGTGAAGACTTTATTATAACAAAAAAAAACACTTCAGCCTTTTACCGGACCTCCTACATTATACCAAAGACCGTGAAATCAAATTTATGCTATCAGGTATCTGAAATCGATAACAAGGGTGTCACCACAGACCTCGCATTAACGTCTATCATCAGACCGACTATCTCTAAATACTGCAATAATGGAATTACAATATTCTCGGAGAGAGGCGAGATTTTTTGAGTGACAAAAAAATCGATCGAAAAACTTTAGGTTCACACCTAAAATGAGGCGTCGGCTTGTTAAAAAGCTATTAATAATGTTTTATACGTATTCCAATAAACGTTTTAACACCTTTTCTCTAAGGTATCATTAGGGTCATTATTGCACGCCTTCAGCCAATCTCCCGATCCGTAGGGACGCCGAGCGGGTTCGATTTCGTATTAATATTAAACACGAAACTATTATGTGCAATTATTGGAAGTACCTCATTATAAATACAACTAAATTTGCATTACGTTTTCAGTTAGGTCCTTACGTTACATACTTAATAAATTACAACTCGTCTTGTACTTATATCGTTTCATATTCATCATTGCAATTATATTTTCTAAATAAAGTTAAAACGATAAAACTTACGTATGTTAAATTTCTAGGTACCAGGACTGCAAGAATATGAATGTCTATGTCGCAGCCAAATAGCTTAATTCGCCGTTCAATTAACAGCCTACGCACTTTACTCAACAGCGCCGTTCAACTAACGGCCTAAATGATATTCAGCCGTATCGTCTATTACAACATTTAATAAACTGGCTGGCTAATGCTTAGGCAACTGGTTGACATTTAAGTACTACAAAACTTTTCAAAATACTACCCAAGCAGAACGACCTGGATGGGATTTTAAAAAAAGGAATTTAAAAAAGTCGTAAAAAACCTAAGTACCTAATAAAATTATTCCATCAAAGTTGTTTTTTTCCGACGCAATATTGACCAAAGAGAATATAGAATATAGAGATATTGACAGTTTGGTGAGTTTCGGCGCTAGGTGGCAGAAAGTAGAACTAAATTGAAATGAACAGGATAGGCAGGTGATTAAACGGCTAGGCAAGTAGTTAAACGTCATCGATCCAAGTCATTTGCCTAGCTGTTTGATCAAATGGCTGAATATCATTCAGGCCACTAGTTGAACGGCGCCGTTTAGTTAAGTGCCTAGGCTGTTAATTGAACGGCGATTTAAGCTACTTGGCGGCGACATCTATACCAATACCAAATATCTCGTGGTACAAGAACAACCAGCTTGCATATGTCGCCGCCAAATAGCTTAATTAGCCGTTCAATTAACAGCCTAGGCATTTAACTAAACGGCGCCGTTCAACTAACGGCCTGAATGATATCCAGCCATTTGATCAAACAGCTAGGCAAATGACTTGGATCGATGACGTTTAACTACTTGCCTAGCCGTTTAATTACCTGCCTAGCCTGTTCATTTCAATTTAGTTCTACTTTCTGCCACCTAGCGCCGAAACTCACCAAACTGTCAATATCTCTATATTCCATATTCTCTTTGGTCAATATGGTGTCGGAAAAAAACAACTTTGATGGTATAATTTTATTAGGTACTTAGGTTTTTTACGATTTTTTTTAGATCCACCGAATCTATTTGCCGGGTGGGGTTTCTGTGGGGTCATAAAAAAATAACCCTAACCTAAACCCATCCATGTCGTTCTGCTTGGGTAGTATTTTGAAAAAGTTTTGTAGTACTTAAATGTCAACCAGTTGCCTAAGCATTAGCCAGCCAGTTTATTAAATGTTGTAATAGACGATACGGCTGAATATCATTCAGGCCGTTAGTTGAACGGCGCCGTTTAGTTAAGTGCCTAGGCTGTTAATTGAACGGCGAATTAAGCTATTTGGCGGCGACACATATATTACGTCATGCAATAACAAGAATATTTGATGGTATTATCAGAACACGGGAATAAGACAATACGAGCGGACAGCAAACGAAAAGCCGAAAATTTATTAGTCTCGAAGTTAATAAAACAATCCGGGAGTTCATTAAAAGGTTTAAATTTTATCTGCGCAGTTTATGTTAACCACCGAGGGCAGGGCTGCGCCGGCGCATCCGATACCGATTCGTACTAATTGGAACTTGGTACCAACTAATTAGAATAAGTTGTGGCCGTGCGCACCGAAATTTATTTCGGATCTGTGCCGCAGCGAAAGTGTTTCTTAGTTCCTTCTTGTTTTAAAGATAATCGGAAATTCGGAATTCATTTAAACTTCACACGTAAATACAATTGTCTAATTATTCTCAAGAACATTGTGGATTGTATTTTATGGAACTTTAAATCGCCTTGTACGGCGTTCGTCACGTAAATGGTGGCGATAAAGCGAATATCCGATGGTTATTATTAAAATGCTCAAACATTAAGACTATTTAACATGCGTCGGAGACTCGCAGTAAGGACTGATCACGTACCTATTTATATTAAATGCTCCGTGAAAGGAATAAAACATTGCGCCGTCGCCAGTGGTGTTCCTATTGTAAATTTAAAGTTAATACCTGATATTACGTAATGGGACTGTAAAAGTGGTTAATTAAGATTCCAATTATATTTGCTAGGTACATGCAAAAAAATAAATCGTAGATACACAGGCTTCTTAAGGGTGGCCCGCCCGTTTTGACTAATAAGATCGCTTTATTTTAAAGAGTTGATGAAAATTAAACAATGCTATTGGTTTAATCAAGCGGGCTACAGGGGTACCAGGATTTGCGGGCACTAGGTCCTGGGTTCAAACCCCGGCTCGCACCTCTGAGTTTTTCGAAATCTATGTGTGAATCATAATTTATATAATTGCTTACGGTGAAGGAAAACATCGAGAGGAAACCTACATGTCTTAGAAGATCTAACCAATTTTCGAAAGATATGTGAAATTCGCCAACCCGCACTGGACCAGGGTGGTAGATTATGACCTGAATCTCCCTCGTGTTGATGGGAGGCCTGTGCCCAGGAGTGGGACGTCAAAAGGACAAAATTATTTATTTATATAGACACCACATAGTTTGTTGGTGTAAAAAATATTCTCACGACTTCAAATTACTGTCATTAAATCACGCACAAATAATTTGTCAACCCGTAGGTCGGAAGGGCGACAACGGACATCAATCATAGGTAATGTCGGTAAATTTTTATTTGATACTAGCTGAGCCCGCGACTTCGTCCGCGTGGAATTTAACTAAACAAAAAACAAAAAAGCCCGCTCCCGCGTTCTGAGCCCGCGCGAGAGGATCCATTCTTTTAAATTTTGTTTTTCTAAAATAAAAGTAGCTTAAGTTACTGCTTATAACATCAGCTATCTACCAGTGAAAGTCCCGTCAAAATCGGTCCACCCGTTTCGGAGATTACCCGGAACAAACACACAGACAGACAGACAAAAAAATTTTAAATCGCTTTTTTGCTATAGGTGTCGTATGTACTTTGATATGCACTTAGTGAAAAGGTGTTATTTTGATATTACAAACAGACACTCCAATTTTATTTATTTGTATAGATGTATAGATTAATATTTATTAATTTTATTAAGGTTTATTAAATTATTTTTAATATAAATGTTAATTAATTTTATTTAATCTTGTTTAGTTTTAACACACCACCCTCAACCAATTTCTATCGTGTTTTCGTATGTCGATATTGGAATCACATTGAAGGGGTATTACATTAGCAAACCTTAACACAATACTCGTATCGCGATCCAACGCCGTTAAAAAGGTTTTTCTAACGATACCACCAACATTGCAATGATATCTATCCATTTTATTTGACTCAATACCAATGTATCGCACAAACCATAATTTTGTCGCGTAACAAATTGCTGTCACAAATTCTCACGTTCAACGAGTCACATGATGATTTGCCAGTTCGATAAAGCGTTTAGTCATTAACGCTATCTACGGAAATACAAACAATGCCCCGGTAGTGTTTACATAGACACCCGCGCGAAGGGTCTAAAATACCCACAATTAAGGGTTAATAGCGGGTACATGCATTCCCACGCACAAAACGTGATTGAGTTGATAGGGTTAATTTTTTTTCTAATCTATAGTTGGGGTAATATTTGATATAGATAATAAACATTATTGTTACGTAAAGACTTTACGGGTTTTGTATTTAGACCAGGAGAATTGGGTTCACTAAATCACGAGCTACAGCCGACCAAGTTAAAGCTAAGTTAATTCCCCGTCGTTTCTGAATAAACTCAATACTGAGATTAAAAAATCAACCGCAAATACTTGTTGCTTGTCTTTCACTACTTTGGGATAAGATTAAAATAATGTTCGCTATTGAAATGAGTGCGGAAGCCTTCATTGTGCATGTCCTGACGTGCACTTGTCCGGTTTTTTTACTTAACTTTCTGTAATTACAGCAAAGATTTATGTTAACTCTCGTACTCATAAATTCATTTTCCGTAATTAAATTACGTATTTTTTAAACAATAACACTAAAAGTTATACCAGGTACTACTGAAAATATTTCTTGCCGTTGTAGATTTTTCTCAGGAATGCTATTATTTTTTAATGATTGCAAACGTTTTGTTTAAGGTGAAGGCGCCTGTCTAGCCCGCGAAATTCAAAATTTTCAAGTATTATTATAGTTTATTCAAAATCTGAAAACATTTAAGACAACATTTTGTGATTTGCGACAAACACAGTATGCAGTGCGTTTATTAATACAGTTATTTTACTCTAAATATTATCACGGTGGATATGATGCTAGTTAATCACTAAATATCCAAAAATTGACAGATTATCTGGATAGCTGTCGTTCTTGAAATGTTTTAGAGTAAGTTGGATATATTAATAAATGCACTGCACACGGTCTTTGTCGCGAATTACAGAATGTGCCTTTTATTATTGTCAGATTTTGAAAAAATTCTAAAAAACCTCAAAATATTTGAACTTCACGGGCTAGATGGGCGCTTTAGCCTTAAGTACCTTACTTGGCACTTAAAAAAATGGAGCGGGTCACCCTCTTCCCTCTATTATGGTTAAGGAGAGTGATGCCGCTTTTCCAGTCATGCTCGTGCGCGGGCACTGCTTGCGGGGATTGGTCCACTCACTTTCCTCTTAACAACATTGTCGTTGAATTCTATTCATTTACTTAGCATGGAAGGCATCACACCAAAGCAATTGTCTTATTATCCACCTCTCTTTTATTCATTGTTATTTTGGTTTGTAATCGCTTAATTTGATGTAAGTATGAGTAGGTATACACACCCCACTAAACTAACTTTCTCATTTCATTTATATGCCTAAATCTGAGAGAGATTGGATTATTATTTTCTATTACTTATTTAGTGACAATGGTGTTGCCTGCTCATATTTTTTATGCTGTCCCTGAGAATGTACACCATCTTTAATCCATTGAAAAGAGTAACCATTTAGTGTCTTGCCGGATCTTCTCAGTGGAAGCAGCATTCCGAACCGGTGGTAGACTATTTATAAATGCTTTGTTGGCTTACGTGAATAGAAATTATTTTGAGTTTGAGTTTAGTTATATCGATAAGTTCACTTATATTTGCCAATCACACAAAAATTAAAAACATTTAGCAACTAGTAGCTGGCACAAGTGTAGATAGATAACTATTTTAAATAACCTATCTTGATCAGCGAATTATACACATTAGGTGCATTGCACACTGTTTTGTTTTTCATGATATACAGGATGCTCATTGATGATGGAAGAATCGTCTCCGCAAGATCGGCGAGTTGTTCTGCCGAAGACCACCGGCTCCGCATCGACAGTTCTGTCCACAATTTGCCTTTGAAACTGCCGGCGATCAGTTCTTATCAGTGCATAGAAACGATAAAATCTCCGTCGTCGACGATTCCGTCATTGTCCCGCCCATTAACGCCCATTAAAATTCCAATCAACACACACTTATTCATCTGTCGGGACGCTACGAAGACGCGACGTCAATGACGTCAGACGTTACACCGATAAATTACTTGTTTAATTATTATCAATATTATTGTCACGGTCAAATTAATTGGTGCCACCGATCGCTTTCAATACGATCGATATCGACAAAAAAACTATGCGTCCCTATGATCTCATAAACTTAAATCAATTTTATTTTGACTGTGACTAATTCTGTTAGTTTAACGCTGCGCTTTCGGCGCCGGTTGGTGTAAAAAACAAACAAATATTCCGTAGAACTAATGAGTGTGTAATTTCGTTAGGGAGGCTCTATGTAGGCGGTCCTCGGGCGCTCGGAGCACGGGGCTCGGGAAATTAATATTCTAGTCGTAGACTGCATTCGATCTTAAACGTAAAAACTTTACGAAAAGTTTTTGTAGGTCCCGGAAGTAATGACAATGCCCAAAGTTTTATACATTCAATTATAATTTCGTGGTTTAGTTCCCAAAAAAACATCTTTTTATGAAGGACCCATCATCTTAGATTCAGAAATATCAATGTGAATCGTTCCAGACATAAGTAGTTGACTCAGAATCTCGAATCACATTTCGCTGGACCTCTAAACATTACTTTTAGTGCCCACTCACCCCATACCTAAACGGGACGACATAATATAATAAATTAATTTTCTAAATTAATTTTAATTTTTGCGGTCACTGCCTACCTCATTTCACCTGTACATTGTATGTGTCTATTGTGTACTTGTAGCTGAACACTGTACTGTAGAGTGGCGAGTGGACTACGGAAATCTGCCAAAACTGACGTATTGCAATTCGAGTGCAAGTCGACAAGTTATAAGACTTAACTCTGCTTATAACAAGACCTATATATAGGAACTATGAAGACGGAAAAGGGAGGTCTTTGTACAATTGTAGCTATATAAGCAAATATATTGCTTAGGTATCCAAATATTTATAACTCAAAGGTGACTGACTGACTGACTGACTGAGTGACATAGTGATCTATCAACGCACAGCCCAATCCACTGGACGGATCGGGCTGAAATTTGGCATGCAGGTAGATGTTATGACGATCGTTTGTATGAAACTTTGTCAATTAAATTCCACGCTCACGAAGTCGTGGGCACAGCTAGTATATTAATATATTATGTATATATTAATTTTATTCAGCAAATTTATCCTCAACTATTAATTTGTTAGGTAATTGATTCCCAACACTATCAATATCCAAGATAAAATAAACTAAAGTTCTCTGCTAATTAGCAACATCGTTAATACGACGAACGGTACATTTATAGAATTAGGATGCATTAATAACTAAGACTATACTGAATCTAGCAGCGATAGGTACTTAAGGAAAGGAGATACTTAAGCGTACGTGTGTGCCGTTCAATGAAAACTGTGGCGATCGTATCTTCATTTAATTTAGAGCACAGTAACGTTTTGAAGATAGCCTATAAAAGGCCGAGTTTAAATGAGACCGTAAAATGGTTACATTAACCTTTCACCACCACTATTTATGTGGAGTAATTGATTTTTTTCTCATGACGTTCATTTTTAACTTTGTCCACGCGTCGTTGGAACACCTGAGAAATGTAATACACCCGTACTAGGTGAATCAAAAAGGGTATACTATTTTTTTCAAAACTTAACTTTGTAATTCTAAAACTATCAGCTTTAGAGGAAACTTGAAAAACAAAAGGTGTTATAGGAATACAGCTGTTGACTGATTTTACAAGTCTACAAAACCTTTAGTACTTCAATTGTCCCACAAAGCCGATAGTTTTAGATTTACAAAGTAAAGTTTAAAAAAAAAACCCTTTTTGTTACCCTTTTTGTTTCACCTAGTATAATGATAGTACTGTAAGGTCCATGTCGGCGCACTGGCCACTAGCGATAAACGTTCCTGGCTGATGAGAAAGTAATACATTTAAGAAAAGATTAATGTTTTGAAATAGAAAGAACTGCGGTGCGCTGGTGCGTTTTTTTAAATATTATTATAATAAACCTAGTATTACAAAGAATTAATGTTTTAATTAATACGTACACGGTAAACCCTATGAACAGTTGTTTACTTTCTCATCAGCTAGGAACGTTTAGGTATCGCTAGTGGCCAGTGCGCCGACATGAACTTACATTACTTACCGATACTTATAAAAATGTGATACTAATGGTGTTTTTAAATATAAAGAGATGCGATATTTTTTCGGGTATTATGTAAAGTCATCAAAAGTAAGCTATTAAGTACCTGCCTAACAACAAATTATCAATCAAGGTTTACGGTAGGTCATGCTTCATTTGATGTTATGTAAGTAATACAAATTTCTGTGTCAAATGCCCTATAAATACTGATCGACAAACCAGACTTCAAAGTATTGCCGGGTGCATATTAATAATATTACGCCAAGTGGGAGTTAGGTCACGTGTTTGGCCCAAGACAACGTCATATGGTGCAAAATTATAAATAATCCTTATTTATACACTTAGTACAAGCTTTGCTTAGTTTGGGACCATACAGTTGGTGTGTCAGTCTGGCGATATTTATTTAAATTGAATATACCAATAAATAACTACGCTGATCGTGACGTAGTCTTGGGCCATTATGGGAATGGACGGTTGCTACATTACATTCTTAACTGAAATTCAAATTATAAAGACCTAGATATAGGTATGCAGATGTAGATGTGTATATGAAGATGTGGAACACGGTAAAACAAAAGGCGACGGCGTCCAGTAATGAAATGTTTATTGGCTGCCGAAGCCGTCCGCGAGGCTTCGCGCCTCGAGCGTGGATAACGAGCTGTAAATGACGTTTACAGACATTCAATCAAACCAGCGATTGGACGATCGATGGCCGACGCGCGCTTGAGCGTTCCTTGCGATCCAATTTAGAGTAAGTACCTACCTAATCAGGTATTTTTATTGTTGGAGAAATAACTGAACATATCCTATCTGCCTTCAAAAAGTGTTTAGTTTTACAGGCTTGTTGAAGGTCCCGTTCAACTGACAGCCAAATAAAACAGAGGGTGATACTGCAATGGGAAGTGGAATTTTATTGTAGTTACTGATACGAAACTAGGTTGCCAAAATAAAATACAAAACTCAAAATATTTTGAGACATAAGTGAAAATTTGATCTGCCTAAAAATTATCAAATCTGGTGACCCAAATATTTAACACACAGTACTTACTAACCCACCACAATATTAAGTGTTTTCTACTCATTCGTATTCAGAAACCACAGTTACAGATCATTCAGATAGGAAGTCCCGTAGAAAAATACGGAACTAAATTGTACACAGTGTAAATTATTTACCGACATGCGACTACAGCGCCGCGTCAACGGGACTTGGTTAAATAATTTCCCACATTCTGCACAATTCCCAGTACGTCAAATACTGTCGTTCAGTTCGCGCCGGTAACAGTGGGAACAATCAGCAAGACGGACGCGCGTCATTCAGCGCACGATGCGTTAACGAGCACATGCAAATACCGGATGCTTCGCGCTAACAATATCCACGCAACGAGACCACGATGTACGGGCTTGTAACGACGAATGTGAATGCATGTAGCAAATATAAATTAATATAATAACTTTACTACAGTTCATATACTTACAAACTACAAAATTTTATAGAATATAGGCGCTAAATAGCTTGGTATTACAACAGCGTTTCGTGCGATAAGGGACACACAGGCAGTATGCCTTTGGTATATGACTATTCCTGTTTGTTGCTGGTAGGTTAGTATAGGTCTCTATATATGTATACTAAGCTGAGTAAGGAGTGTTAGAATCATCAACCTAACTAAATAGCTACCGAGAATTCATAATTGATTTGGCACCCCGGAAAAAGGTAATAAATAAGCAAAAATTGTGAATATCGCCAGACTGACACCCCAATTGTATGGTTCCAAACTAAGCAAGGCTTGTACTATGGGTAGCATACAATTGGCTGGAGGCAATCCCAGTGAAACCCATACCAGGGAAAATTACGAAACGGCCCTTTTAGAAATTTTCCCCAACGGGACTCGAACCGGTTCGCCAAGCGGCCTATAAAAAGTGTATAAAAGGTATCTCTACTGATCAAATACATTCTCTATAGTTGTAATAAAACTGTTGCGAACGAGGAGAAACTTGTATTGGTAGAGATTCGCTGTTAGTAATATTAACCAATCGCAATTTAACGCACTTACATGTACAGAGCTTGTTGGCTATTCACAAATATTTGCCAATCACTCTCATGTCGCGATGTACCGATATAATCTAGTTTACATATTAACGAGGTAATGATTAATATTAATTGAGTTACTTACTCGGTATATTCTACTACTTCAGTAATGAGCACACTGAGATTGTGAATCAATGGAGAAGTAAAATAATAAGTACCCAGTCTAATAAATTTACAATTTTATCGGCAATCAAGTGACCTACCTTAGTCTCTGCGCAAAAGTAGACACGTTAACGACGACGACACTGGACCGTAAATCATAGTATACCGTAGTTGTTGTATTCTTTACGGCAACCGTAACCACGATTTTCTATGAACCATCATAGAAAATCGTCGTCAAGAAAAAGTCGTCAAAAGTGTCTTACGGTTGCGCAGCGCCAAACTACTCGTCCCTGATACTTTAAATTCGAACTATCATAAATTATTCTATTTGTCACACCAAGTTTTATGTTAGCTACGAGCATCGGCAACTTTAGCAAAAAACAAATAAATGTTACCGAACATAAATTACTAAATTAAAACACATTTATTAGATTATCCACATTGTTAAAACTTACTTTCTCCTTCAAACACTATAAATAACGTTTCGCCGCGGGAATTTTGACCTTATTTGTTTTAAATCACCATAAATTATGCTGAATGGATGTATTCCAGGCTCCGCGTGATTCCTATGGGGGTACGCGGCAAGATTCCTATAAAAATGATAAACGCTTGTCGCCCCAGTCGGCGTAAAAAAAGAATACCTTATAAGGCGTAGGCAGAAACGGTAGGTAAACATATTTATTCATGTAATGTTGGCACTCCACATGGCGTATTGGTATAAAATGTTTGCATTAAAGTTTATTTTCTGTTAGTAAGGTAATACGAAAATATTTGTCAAAATATAGGTAGGTACACAAAGTCAATTCAATACTTAATTATTCTTGAAATAATTTGAATTTTTCACTCATAACGTGGGATAGGTATTTTAAAATTAATTTCATTAAAAGCCCTCTCATCAATGGGACAGTGGTAAATGGTTTATAGGGTCCCAATTATCTTATATGGACTTACATTACGAGTCGCCACGTGAACATTTACGTTTGCATGAAAATATTTCACTCAATTTTGATATCTATTCCCCGCGCGTGATGGCCATGGAAATATCGATAATCGGCAATAGTTAATCGGTCGTGTTATAATTCGATTTGGTTAGAGATGTCCACACCTCTGGGTGGGCGCCGGCCTCCCGCTAACACTAAATTAAAACTCCAAATGTATCGCGTGGTCCATAGACATTTGTTAATCAGCCATAGATATTTGTTATAACGCCATTTTTCTATTGATTAAGTGAATAAATACGATATTTATATGCTTTTTTAAGATTATTTCCTGTGTACAATATTAATGAATGACTATGAATAGATACTGAGTAGCCAGACAAACGTCTATTGAAATAAAGGTGAAATTTACTAACCTGTCAATTTGCCAGTTTGATAGACGGCTCTAATATCCCTGATATTGATGATGCATACGCCAAGTATAGTGATTCACCCACTATACATAAAGAACGAATACCATCATCAAAATCTGGTTGACTGCAGTTTAACTGCCTAAAATTCCTTAGCGTAGATTTTTTGATAAACCAATATTATTGGCTATACTAACTGCATGAACTTGCATGTTCTTATACTGCGACACGCCTGCTATTATTTTCAATTGTCACATACCAAATTAATTCATATAACATAGCAAGAAAACTTCACCACTGAGTTTTTACTGTTCGCACTGAGATGGGCTGGTTGAATGGCAGTTGCAGTCTCCGTACTGCATGCTCTATTGTAGTCCAAGATATGGTAATACTCCAGCGATGAGCCGTATAATTTCGCACACGTGTAAGCTTCAGCAATAAATATTTATCAGGCCTCTCTTCCAAGTCCGGTAAATTGCAGTGTAATCGAGTCAATTTTTATCACAACATTGTTTATACATTGCTCCAAATCGGGGACATGAATACTGTTCATTTAAGAAAGCCAACTTTAAGTCGATGATTCTACTGAAGAACGTAATCGAGATTACATACAGTGCAGTACTACAACACTACTAATACTTCTAGTATTTTGAAGGAGTCAATAGCCTAGCTGAGATGTTCCGGGCTTGATCCCCGTACTGGTCTTTAAACTATTGACGTGTGCCCACTCCTAACACAAGCATTAGCTTAGCTTGAGGGGTTAACGGGAATACTAGTAATTTGATTAACTCAAATTGCTAGAAATAAAAAAGTAGTACTATTGTGAATTGCGGATGTGAGATGCAATCATTTTTATAAGCCAATGCAATGTTATACTAAATATTATTGAAAATACTGCATTTGTTTTTCATATTA
Organism: Notodonta ziczac; assembly: GCA_918843915.1. Lineage (NCBI taxonomy): Eukaryota > Metazoa > Arthropoda > Insecta > Lepidoptera > Notodontidae > Notodonta > Notodonta ziczac. The sequence continues at coordinate 4,628,277 of OU974041.1, forward strand.
CTTTTTGGCTTATTCACACCCTGAAATGTATCAGTTCGTGTTGAAAAATAGTTATCGTGCTTTAAATGAGAACAAAAGATTCTCCGCTTCATATTATTGTGTAAATTCTTGCAAAATTCAAACACCTGCAATTAAAATTGTTTACACAGTAAACCGTATTGTTACAAAGTACTCTCACCAGGTTATTTCAAGACATTGTTAGAGGTGGATTAAGGGCCAATTATGTTGTTTCAAATTGTTTTATTATTGTTGTTTGCCGCTTGTAAACTTTTGATGATAGAGTTACGAAAGCGAATTATTTTTGAATATGCATGAGAATATTTCGAACTTCCAAAATATTTATTAATTTATCCTTATTAGATACTTACTAGGGTGAGTTCTAAAATATGTATTTAAGTAAAATGATTTAATACATTCATTAAATCATTTTACAGTTACCTTATTGCTTTTGGTAGAAAAAAAACAAATTAAAACATAACACAAATCTTTTATATCTCTTTTATAGCTTTGATAAAGGCTATATATTTAACAACATTATAAAAAAAATCTAGTAAAGTTTAACTTGTTGCCTCCGATTGCCCCATTTATATACGAAACTAGCGCACATTAAATTCGAGATAAGATCATTGAACATTAAATAAATATCCTTCACACATAGGTGTGTTCAAAATATTTGCATCTACATGTACGCAAACGAGCTATAAATTAAAAGTTATGATCATTAATGAACCAGTTTTAATTTATGACCACACACTTGATTAATAATATCGATTGCTGCGAAATATTAATCGGATGAAGTTGAGCGCGACATTCCCCTGCCTTGACTAGGCACTCTTAATATCCTCATTTATCGTAATAGCTATACATGGTGACTTCAAAACCATTTTTTTAACTATTCAATTTCATTTTACAATTACGGGCAATTTTTTTAAACGATTCACTATCTATTTTTTTATGATGTAGATTAATTCGAGAACACTAATCAACGAAACGAAATTGTTAAAAATACTATAAAAATAAAGAAACCTGAAAATAACATTTAGCTAACACTGTCCGAGTATTTTGAATCCTTGAAGCATAATTTTAATTATATGCTAAATAATGGGAATTTATAGTTTATCATTTTTCTTATTTGCTTATCTTAGCAATCATTAGTGTTAATCAAGTTTAGTTTCAAGTTTATTTATAGTAAATTAATTTGTTAATTAATATCCCCAAAACGGTATGAATCATTATGCTAAGTCATAGTTTAAAATATTGCCAATAATTTCGAAGTCACCCTGTTTAAATGCAAAATGGAAATTTAATTGCAATATCTATGATGAATACTAAATAATTTCATGAATACGAAAATAAAACAGAAGTCATAATATATCTTTCGATTTAATCATTTCATTAATTAATTGTTCAATTATTTTAGTATGTTATAATGCAATTAGGTATTTTTATACACACGAGCTATCTTAGAAAATGAATAGTAGAGTAGATGCCGTCACTGATCAAAATACTAAATAAATTCTACTTTAAACTTAAACTAATTCGTTTTCAACTTTTGGTTTTTCAGTGCTTAAACTATCAATAGAGATTTTTTTGTATATGACGCGTTATGCTTGCCCTCAGTTGACGTAAGTTGTCTAAAGTTTGAAACCTCTTGACTCTCTGGCTGTGGCATCGTAGCTTTAGGGAGAAAAGATTTCAACGCGTTCATTTTGCATGGCAACTCGGCTGAACAGATTTCTACACTTTTTATATTGTAGGTATATTTCGGAGTATTATTTATTTCATTTTACTCAATTTTAGTACTATATATGAGTAAAGTCCAACTTGATCATTAATACATGATAGCGATGTAAATCTTCAGCAATTTGTCACGACTCTGCTACCTTGTCATATGAGGGAATGTAATGTGTAACAATCGGAGATCGTCCGGCCCAATCCGTCGCCGGTATCGATGCAGCGTCACTGTTCTGTCATTTTAACATGTTGAACGATGACAGCTATGAATGCTGACTGGGATCCAATGATTTTTTATACAAATACTTAGGTACGCATTGTCATAGTAATTTGTGGATGCTATTTGAGTGAAATTTAAACTCTATTTGTTTGACATTCACGTTATTTGTAAAAAAACAAGGCAGGTAGGTGCATAAAAAGACAAAAATTAAAACCTGACTTTTGAAATAGGCAGTGACTGGCAGCTGAAGCAAGTCAAATTTGAATTTTATTAACAAAAAGTTTACGGTGTCTTTAGTGCGTAATAATGAGAGCTAAAACTTCCATTGGTAAACCTGGATTATAAAACTAGCTTTTGCCTACAACAGCGCCACCTGCCGGGTTAAGATCCATCCAGGTGAGCCCGTAAGTACAAAAAAACATCAAAATTGGCCAAGCTGCTTGGGAGAAGAAGAATTACGAACATATACACACCGACATGTTAGGTATATTAAAATATTATTTAATAAAGTGAATATATACAACAGCGTACAACATCCATCTCCTTTGAAGTCCAACGGAGATTATGTCATCGAGTTCCCACGAATAATGGATCGCGCGACACAGGGGGATCAAAGTGTGCATGCACATAATCGCGAGCATCGTGTCCCGCGCGATTGCCCGTGAACGCGCATGCGACAGCTATGCCTGTTAATTTAAACGTACGCGATCGATATTAACAATTATCACTTCATCGCTGTAGAATATATTGAGCTGCAGATGTAATAAAAATAAAATTTATTTACTATCTATCAAATTTAATTTAGATTGGAAACAACTGAAATATTTTAATATGAGAGGAATACGAAAATGAAAGGTTCATTTTCGTATTCCTCGTACTGAGAAAAAATTACCACAGCAAATTGTATTTTTAAACTCTAGTGTTCTTTGTCTATATTTTTATCTAAATGTTGTATAATACACTAAACGCTTATTTAATGCCTCGCTTTCATAAATTATATGCTTTACTAGCTGAGCCCGCGACTTTGTCCGCGTGGAGGTTAACTTAACAAACTTTCATCCCCTATTTTACCCCCTTGGGGGTAGAATTAATCAAAATCCTTTCTTAGCGGACGCCTACGTCATAACATCTACCTGCATGCCAAATTTCAGCCCGATCCGTCCAGTGGTTTGGGCTGTGCGTTGATAGATCAGTCAGTCACCTTTGAGTTTTATATATATAGATAGATTTTCAAAACTTTTATTACGTTTCATTTAGAAACGTAATAAAAGGAACAACAAAAAACATTTTTCTCGGTGTGAGAGCAATAACAACATTGTGATAGTATTGCTTTCACATAAAATTTCACCTACATACTCAGCAAACTTATTAAAACATCTTTATAAAGAACGGTATCTCTTATTTTGGCAACACAACACACATTCATCACCAAAATTACATTCATGACACAAATGGTCGCATTCAAATCATACATCTCACAAAAAGGGAGGTTGCTAACAACATCATCGCTCCAACGAGCGTACCAAATGTGGTTCAAGTCGCAATATTGGATTTGGGCCATACAAAATTAATAATTACACTTGTTCAATGCGTCGTGATTTGGACGGGAACCAATTAGGTACAGAATTATTTACGGTGCTAATTCCGAAGGGAATATATAATATAATGCCCGCATCTTCATAGTGTAGACCACTATTTTTTATTCCACCATAATAAAGAGGACACTAGAAACTACAATGGAACTATCCATTGTAGTTTCTAGTGTCCTTTTTATTCTTGTTTACTAAACGTTCTGTAAAACCGCTTGGCGCATTAGTTTGAGCGTAGGCCACTCCACTCACTAAACCGGGTGTTTGCGGGTTCGATTCCCGCGGGGGCAAATTTCGGAAATGGCCTTTTTGTAATTTACCCAAGTCTGAGTGTCACTGGGATCGCCCATGATACAAGCGTTGCTTAGTTTGGGACCAAACAGTTGGTGGGACAGTCTGGTGATATTGATACAGGATAATATGTGGTTGATCTAAGCTGTAACCCAATTGCCAATAGCTCACTACGGACTAACTTGACTGTGGTAGTATCACAAAAAAACAGTTCTCCACAAAGGCCTTTTAAAAATGTTCGCTTTAAATCTTATATTTAAACTAATTAAATTCAATGGAATGAAAAACTCAACCAAAATACCGTATTCTATCGCAAATGACACGACTGTGAATAAGTAGATCTAGATAATAAACCCAGAGAGCACACCACAGTGGCAGAGCTATTTTGCTAATTTAATGTGTCACGCGAGGCTTGTAAACGCAAGTGATTGGTGCGTTAGATATCTGTATTCTGCACCTTAATAAACTGAGTGATTCATACTCGAGTCCTGGAGCAGCGGCATAAAAGTTCGATTTAATTAAGGTATTTCAAAATTTATGTAGAAATCAAACGTAGTTCGTATTTTAGTTATCTTCTATTTATTAAAATAATTTATACATCTTCTTATAATTTAAACGTCTTCCGTCTTTCGTCGTTCCAAATCAATATCCCATCTCTCTCACATAGTCATTCATCCCTTTCACTCGTTTCACGTTTCATTTCACTTCGTCTCACATACGTTCCGTTCAACATTAAATACCTTTCATACATCTTACGTTTCGTTCCACATTAAATATCTTTCATTCATCTTACGTTCCGTTCCTTCCCTAAACACTCCCACATTTATATATACCACAATTGCTGAAACTATCGATAGGATATTTATCCATTCTGTTTAGCCGACACGGTCCCAAACACGGATCAAGGAATTCCTGGAAATGACATGTAGTTTACGCACGAGGACCCATGCATGAGCTGACTCATATTCATATCAATTAAAATAGGCATCATTATTTCTTGTCTCTAGTACATATATATAAAAACAACGCGTGCATAACTATATAAAAAAATAAGAATGCCGTCTTACTACGCATAGATAAATAAGAAATAGGGAGTTAAACGCTTAGAACTAATAGGACGTATCAACACCGATATTCAATCAAATCGTATTTATAGCATTTCTATTCTATTCCTTTTTCTGTGTTCTAGTGATACGCAAAAAAACTCTTACTTCGCTTATTTAAGTCTTTTGTTTTATAATTCAATCGTATGGAAGCTGGAACCTCAGGAACATACTAGTATTTTATAATTAGTAATTGCCAATTAACGTTTTAACGAGCAGTCTGAACAAGGGTACCTATCTCAGTCGTATTTTTGAAATTATTATTCCAGAAAAATCTCCCAGAGTTAACCAGCAAAGTGAAATAGTCCTCTATTTTTAGAAATCAAATTTTTGAGAAAAAAATATTTACGAATTAAAATTAAACGTAAACATACTTCTTGAAAGGTGGTCTCTACTATCTAGTTTCCGAGCAATTATCATTATCAAAGAACAAGTTAGAACCTTTTATCTATATGGAGCTTTTAACTCGGTTTAATATCTTTACACAGCTCATAATAATTATTATCCTCTTAGCCATTAAAAACTTAGTAAGTTAACATAATATTTAGTACAATTGTGACAAAGATACCCCATTTACATTGGGAATAAAACATTGGCGTTATTTGAGTGGACTGCAGTGTACTTCTGCCTGCCCCTTTGGACGATAGAGGGCGAGGTAGTGTAGTGTCAAAGAATTGCGCGTGAATATTCTTAATTAGTCAATGTGTGTTTCGTGTTCGAATTAAATTAAACTTAACCGAATTTAACGTCAATACCAAAAAAAGGATTTTACTTTCAGATGTTTTCTTTAATATTTAAAAACTCAGGAGCATAAAGTTAATACTCCATAATAGCTTTAATCAACCATCAGCGTCGGCCGCATGTCGTTTATAACTTTATCCATGAACATATTCCTGATTGCTTAAAAGACAACAGCCATTAAACTAAAATACGGCTTTTGGTCTACTTCAATCTCGTCCGAACTCATCAGCTCACAATTAAACATACCGAAATCCGCATTAAGTTTTCTTATGGTACATATAAAATTGTTTGAGCGTCGCTACGCAGAGCGCCGCCATGAATAAAATGGTTATTATAAACATTTACCGTTCCCTCATTAAACATGAGCATTGAAATAAAAATGAATTAGGTTAGTATAATATTAAAATTCCAATTAATTTCACAGAGACTTTAGTTTCAATTTCGGGGTGGAAAATAGTATTTTATGTTTAATTAAGTGAAAGTTGATAGAAAACTGTAAATAATCGACTAATAAGTGTTATGCTATTAAATAATTTGATAGGAATTAGAAGAGAAGCAACTGAGTGACACTAAAAAAGCTGAACTAATGGTCATAACTTGAAGGGGAAAACTTACTACTATTAAAAGATACGATATTATCACTTAACTGTTTTAAAACTAAAAACTAAATGATATTGGAATATTAATTTCTACCATTATGTTTTGTTTTTGTTTCCACATCGAACGTTTCAATTTACTTTAAAAATACGACTGTACCCACGGTTACTCGGGCCAAACGCATGGGCAGCCGAGCACCGGCTAACTTACACGGTCAAAGTGCATGGAGATCCCAGCCGCTGGTAAATTCTCAGTTACGACTGCTAGGGTTACACCACTGGCAAGAATTTTCAGGACAACTTGAATGGTACACTGAGAAAAAAAGTACGACAACAACCCCTTATTAATAGACTTGGATTAGCAGTTGTTTAGTTACACCACACTTTGTCTTCTTTTTTAGAATGACAGAAAGAGATAGTTCGTTGTGTTTATTAATAAGGGGATAAAGGTTTTTATTGTAATTTGTAACGTATATTGCACGTTTGCTAAAATGTATTACGGTTACTTACAGATCGAATCTAATCATTGTGTGATGCCTTATCCACGATATATATTATAGATAAATTAAAGTGGAACTGGGCTGGACACCTCTGCCGAATGCCCGACGATCTATGGGCGAAAGTGACCACAGTGTGGGTCCACACAACACCAGACCACGCGGCAGACCCAAAAGACGATGGCGGGATGAGCTCGACTCATACGAAGCACATTGGTCTCAGACCGCAACAGACCGAGACAAATGGAAGAAGGGAGGGGAGGCCTTTGCCCAGCAGTGGGACACTACAGGCTCCTAATAATAATAATAATAAATGAATACCTCTACGCCTGTATTATATTCGTAACAGTAGAGAGAGTAGAGATATGTGTTTGTTTCAGCACTAGAAATAGTGCAATTTAATTTGGTCATGAAATAAAATACAAATATAACATTTTCCTCTTTCGCACTTTTCGATGGGCTCCCTATATGTGAATACTTACGCTCATCTCTCTTTAATTGATGTCGGTTTTTGAGTGTAGCAATAAGCCGCCTGCGCACGTCGTTCCCGCACCTCGGCGCCGCGATGTATGGAATTTGTATTCAATAATTTAAACAGCCGCCTCATGCTTTGGAGTATTCACAAGTTATTTTATTTAAGCGTAATTTATTTTACTGATTAAAAAATAGATTTTATCCGAACAGAGTTTCAACGTGGCTTAAATGCTTTATGGTTTACAAGTGACATTACGTGGCTGGAGTTCGGTTCTTGTGTTTTCGTCGACGGAGTTAAGTATGAGCAGGCAGTGTTATCAGAAGTGGTGGGACTATAAATAAAACACCGTCCATTTATTCTTTTATTTTAAAGATGATTTGGTAGGTAAAAGAGAGAGAGGTTTCGTAGGTAAGCGTAATTGCCGTTACTTGCTGGTTGTCTTTTAAAAGGAAAATTCATGTGTAATTTCTGGGTGAGATCAGTAGGCAAGTAATTTATTTATTAAATGCAACCACAATACAGTTGTATTGTGGTTGCATTTAATTACATAATCAGCCAACAGTAGTTACTGTTGGCTGGTTATGTAAGTAATTACAACATTATTTTAGCTGTGGTAGAGCCAAAATTTAGACATTTAATTGACTACAGCTTACCAGGGTTGTAAAGTACCACCCACTTACAGGAGATCGACTTAAAATATCTGTTTCGTACGATGAGTGAGAGAGCCGGAAGTCCCACCCCACCCTTCCCTTCCCCTTTAGGTCGCCGTCGACGTGCGAACAATACCTTTCGCATTGCACCCATCTGCAGGCTACGTTAATTGCTTAACATCGGACTATTTGCTTAGCATTATTTATAGCATAATGGCAGGGATAGCCGATTGGTTAAGCACGCGTCTTGCGGGCTACCAGGTCTCGGGTTCAAACCCCGGCTCGAACCTCTGGATTTTTCGAAATCTATGTGCGAATCATAATTTCTATATGATTATCACTTGCTTACGGTGAAGGAAAACATCGTGATGAAACCTGCATATCTTAGAAGATTTAACCAATTTTCGAAATACATGTGAAATCCGCCATCCCGCACTGGGCCAGCGTGGTGGATTATGGCCTGAATCCCCCTCGTGTTGAGGGGAGGCCCGTGCCCAGGAGTGGGACGTCAAAAGGGCTAAATTTTTTATTTTTATTTAGTTTTATTTTATAAAAATACACAAATTGTTCAATATATTCTAAGGTGGTATATTTCTCATAGATATCATTGGGAGCAGAGTATACTACATATTTGATATTATAATTTACACAATATCAATTTAATATCAAAGGGCCCCTCGGAAAGTAACAAGCCGGCGCCTTTTAATATGATGGACGATCCGCCGAGACAAAGGTTTCATCCCCAATGTATTTTTTGTGCGTTTCCCGTCCGCCGCACGGAGGGTACAGTAGGTACCTCGCGTACTGTATTGTCTTACTTGCGTCGCTACTTGGCATAAATCAGGCCATGTCTGCCCTTCAGCGGAAGCAGGTGTCTGATGAGGACACGCTTATTTCTCAATGCTCCTCCGAACTTTAGTTCTGAGGACTAATGAACCTGAGAAGTGAAAGCTTTTTAACAGAAAATTTGTACCTATAGGTACCTTCCTACATTCCTTCGTCTTATTTATAATTAATTTTTCAACAAAGAATATAAGTAAATTCCTTAGTGTAAGAGCGATATTATATTTTCTACGTATTGTATTCTTTAAATTACAATCAGACATAAAACAATAAACGAACTGAATAGAAATAGGAAAATTACAAATTAAATTATGAACCCTGTCTTCCTTGCAATACGATAAAGCTACGGTTAAAGTAATGTATATTTTATTTTGTTTAATACAAGGTGTTTCAAAAGTTTGAAATAATACCAGGGAGTTTGGATAACTATAATAAAAAATGGAGCAAAATTCAAATACTTTCTCAAATATCTCGAAACGCAGCTGTAATCGCTACTTAAGTTGATCTTCTGTGAGAGGGTGGTGCTACCCGAGCAAGCCAGCCCGAATATGAGCTTTAGTCAATTGGTTACATGTGGCCTCTAACACCATTAAATTTTGATGCAGTATTACTGTCTTCGTAAACGTGGCTACTATTTATAAAACCTTGAAATAAATGAGTATATCTGAGGAAAAATATCCATAAACTGACTGAAACACGTCAAACGTCGTTTCTTTGGAGTACTTTCACCACATGGTTGTCGTGTAATTACCATTGCCATGAAAGTTATAATTACGTTTTTATTAATCAATATCACTTTTATTTACTGCGCCATGGTCCAAATGCAGCCGGACGCAGGTTTATGGCAAATACGGATGTTACGGAGGCCGGCCCATTTAAGAATTAAACTTCATATGAAAATAAACGCTGAAAAACGAATGAACAACATTCTTCATTTGAACTAAAAGTGTACATAATATGAAAGCCTTAAAGTTAACCCCGCTGACCCATTTATTATTTATATTAGCAGACATTTTATATTAGGTATGGGTGTTCTATTCTGACTCTAAATTCCCGCAAATTGCGCGCGCATCTTTGCTTAAATAAGACGAATATTAAAACATTATACTAAAATAACTACTAGGAACTACAAAAAATATTTACTGAGTTTTTTTTAGTAAGGTTTGGCACCTTCTAATACCAAGCAATATTAATAATCACGGTTATATATAGGGAAGATTTTATTAGTGATTATTTTTTATGAATCAGATAAACTTAGGAATATACTTAACTTTCTGTAATTATAACATTTAACACGAGGATTTTAATTGCAGATTCACGGAACATACCAACACTTAAACTTAAAATTAGAGCTATAAATATGTCGTTCCGACGTTAATGTTGAACAAATTTATGCTGATTATAAGTGTCCTAATATTACACTGGGTATAAGTGAAGAACCCGGAAATTTAGATTCTGGGTTCCACGGAGATCTATCGATTTGTTATTTATTTACCTATTTATTCCTAGACAAAAGTATAACTAATTACATTCAAATATAACGTTCCCAAAATTAATATAATGACAGGAAGAGTGAGTTTATTAAAAATAAATCTGAAACGCTTTTTGTTGTTAGAAATGTCCCTTCGTCTAAAAAAGAGTTATAATGAGGTATAATCCGAAACTAATCGCCGTGCTCTCGGCAGGTCACTATTAATTTTACTATAAAAGGTAGACAAAATCATAGACGAGGGAAATATAGTCTATGAATTAACTAACGTCCCTATATCTTGCAAAATAATTTTAAAATTACGCTCAGGCTGAACGAATTCTTATCAGTCAATCACACGAAGAAACCAACACATTTCTTTCTATACATTTTTGAGAGACAATGGCCATATTTTTCACTTGGATACAGTAAAATAAATATATATTGGTGCCATGTGAATCGTATAAAAATGACCGCTAAGTATGCATAGTTATAAAACGAATTTAATATCTGGATGCAATTTAGTTTTGTCATGTAAATCTATGAAAATAAACGTGGATCTTTTTACCTACTCAGTATGTTTTTAAAGAAACCCATTAAATGTAAATTTTCAATCCTCCCCCATATGAAAGCACATTTGACCAAAATGCTACTACGCCTCTAAGGTAAACACAACTTCTAATGATGGTCAGACCGCATTTGTAAAATTCAATTTAAAGTTAAGGTTCTCACTTGCGGCGGTGATCCGAGCCCATTAATCAAAGGTCGCAACTATTCAATCATACTCTACATTCTTCTCTGTCATGTGTTTTAAAGGATAATGGGGAAGACAGAGATAGCAGGAGAGGCTTAGAATGCAGTAGGTAACCCTAAGTTCACACGAGCGCCTCAAGGGAGGATCTATTCGGAAGCATAATCAATTCGCTCGAAGGAATACGAGAATTGTTTTTTTTTTTCACTGCTAATAGTCTTGCTAATGTCAGTCAAATGCGTGTGTTCCCGCTGTGACTTTTATAACCGTGTGCTATTGAAATGTAGAGCAGGAGAAAGATTCTGATGATAGGTTACTACGCACCTTAAAGGGTTAGTTCTAAATTGTTTTATTTACTTCTAATGATTTTATCATACGATATCATCAGTGAAATGAGTGGAAACAATAGCGCCCGATGATAAAAAACTGATATGTAAGTATAAGATATAATAAATATTACTTATTTACATTCTAAAATAATGATACATTTAAACCACCGGACGCATGAAATGTCACGAACAGTGTACTTGAGGTAAATGCACCTTTTGTATTCCAATCATTTATTAAACACAAGTCTTAAATAATTGTAACCAAACGGAATTTTTATGTTGATACATTTTAATTTTTAAATCATATTTTTTATTATGCTTGCTTGAATTAGAATAAGTGATATTTATATGATTTATTTATTTCACAGTTCTATTATTAAGCATCACACGATAAAACCTATACACATTGTTACAGTCAATTATTTCGTGGTCATTATGCGGAGGCGTAAATTAAAACATAAAATTAGCGATCCACAGATATGAGCTGCCGCCTGTTTCATTATAAAGTAATGAAAACTTCCCCAGAATATTAATCGAGTTATAAAACGATGCCAGATAATATATAGCACTCGTTAATCGTTATAAAAGCCACAACTACGGCTGATTTATCTACGTCTCGCTGACAACAGAAATATACCAAGACTGAAAGGATGCACGAAATATTCCCTCACAAAATATAAAAGCAATGACAATAAGTGGTAGTTACATATTTCTTCTGCTCACTTCGTGTTATAGGATCGATAATTTAACGGCAAACACAAACAACGCGACACAAATCATTCGCACGAGACGATGTTTCGAATCACCCGCCCGACCAGTTGCTGGACACACTTTTTATTCTACATAGTTAACTAGGTACCGGTGGAGACATCGGAACATACAATCGCGCATTATATTAATAGGTGTTTTTAGAGAAGATGCAGAGTAAACAAAGTGTCGTCAATAATTACACGAGAGACTGAAATAACATAATGGTACAGTTGACCGGTTTGTCTCGTGGTTATTCCGTAATTTCGCATATTCCAGGATTCTCATTAAGTTTATGACGCAAATGTATGTTATTTTCTCATAAACATGAGTTAAGTAAAACAGTTTATGAACAATGTTTATTTATTTTCACACATCGTCATTTAAAAGCGTATATTTGGGAGGATTTTTGGGGTTTCACATTTTTTTTAAAGTAAAAAATGATTTATATGGACTCCCGCTATTCTTGTTTACGAACCGATACAGGAACAAAGCACGGAGATCTGTATCACACCGCACAAATGCGTTCGGCATGATGCGAGAGTTTTGACACCAAACATTCGAGATAACATCTTAAAACATCTAATGTTTTAAACAAACTCTTTTATGTGGGCTAACTTAATTTTGTGAGAATAAAAGAGATATTTCCAACATATTGTTTGATATATTGATAGAGAATATGAATTAGCTTTTTTATTGATGCGGGGGCAATATCTTTTTTGATGGATCGGTACGAACGATACGAACATCTCAACATAAAATATGTAGAGTTCGAAAAATAGCATCAACTCTATCAGAACAATTAAGCTGGTGATGATAATAAAAATAGTTCTGCTAAGTCCATAAATTATACGTAACATGATAATTTGAAAAGCAATATTTCAAAGGTCCTCGACTGTCATTAACTTCGATTAAGATAAAAATACAACCAGCACACATCTAAATTAGCCATGCATGTTTTGCCTATGATCTAGGTGTTTTTATCTGGTTGCATGCATATGCAAATACCGTCTATAAACAGTGGGCTGAGTGACCGAGGGCCGCTAACAGGTGTTTGTACCTTAAGACGAGAGTGGAATGACGGCTTGAGACACATTCATTTAACAAAGTTGCTAAGCATTTCAGTCGGTACTCATTTTATTATTACCAGCGGTTAACACTGCCTGTTTATATTTAAATACCTTGATAAAAAATATGTGTAAATGTAAGTTTCAGAAGATAAATAATATATTATTATACGTAGCTACATGTATATTATTATACATATGCGTCATATTGCTTAATGAGTTTGATGAGCAATTAGTATCAATTATTTTTTCCTCTCAGTCACAAAGTGGCAAACGAGGGTTGATATAGCTGCACGCCATTTGTTTTAAACTATGCGACGCTTTCATTATGGGTAGCAACCAAACCATGTACTGAGAGGGAAAACAACATGCATATACACACGTATAACATCTTACCGTAACAGCTGAACTAAAATCTATACAAATAAATAAAATTTAAGTGTCTGCTTGTAATATCAAAATAACACCTTTTCACTAAGTGCATATTATGAAAGTCCATACAACAATTATAACAAAAACGCGATTTTTTTTTTGTCTGTCTGTGTGTTTGTTCCGGGTAATCTCCGAAACGGCTGCACCGATTTTGACGGGACTTTCACCGGCAGATGAGCTGATGTTTTAAGGAGTAACTTAGGCTACTTTTATTTTAGAAAAAGAAAATAAAAAAATGGGTCCTGTCGCGTGGGCTCAGAACGCGGGAGCGGGATTTTTTGTTAAGATAAATTCCACGCGGGCGAAGTCGCGGGCTCAGCTAGTAGTAAATAGATTTACTCAACAGCTAACCACTAACATTACTCTCCAATCAAACTGCAATACTTTTTAGCTGGAAGCGCATTCTTCAAACGACATTAAAATGCGGGCTTGGCGGGTTCCCTACCTGCATGCATTAGGATTCCGCAAGCCACTTAGTAGTACGGCTCACCTACAGACCCGTTGCCCGTATTCCCATTTAAGCATAAAAAATAGATGCTGGATAATGTTAGGATCTAGTCCTTGGACTAACAAAAAACATAGAGTCGATTTTCTTGCTCACAACATATACAGTTCTTGACGTGGTAGAGTTGCAATAAATAATACATTTATATATATGGATGCTCATTTATAAATGCTTAAAATCACAGCCACAAAAACACCGACTTTTGACAATAGTCTGTCGCGTGCTTGAGAGAGTTTAATCAATCCTGGATCGCAGATTTTTAGGTACTCCTATTTTAGATAATCCTAATATTTTAAATAAGTATTTTAAGTAATTCGACCGTAATTTGTGAATGTACTATTTAGTAATAAAAAATACAATATTTAAAAAAAACATAAAATATCGTTTCCACATATTTCCTAGTAGTAGTTCCACAGCCGTGTGATGTGTATGGTGTGTAGTGGTTACTGTGGTCGATCGCATGCGCAAGTGAACCAGTCGGCAGCTGACGTTTAACCGTCTATTAGCCGAAGCGCCATCTACATGCTAATTGTTTCTTTACCCCGCAGTTTTATTGAGGCATTAGGATTTAGCTGTAGCTTAAACACGTCAACTAAGCTATTTCTGTTATAGATAACGTTAAAATTAAGTATTGTATGTTCTGAACAACTCTTACGCTGCAAGAATGCAATCAAAATTGTTTCAAATAATTGAATATCCTACGACTACTAGATTCGGAACTTCTCACAATGATAGGAAAATTTTGGAATTCAATTACTTTTTTTTCTTCTACGAAATTCTAATCGCCTACTACTAGAAATCCGCCTAGCACTACTAGAAAAAAAAAACTAATTGTTGACTCGGTGTCCAGTCTACAACTGACTAATCGCATGCAATTATTCACATCCCTTTGACGTATTTAGATTACTGTTTTTGTGTGTTCAAGAGGTTTTGCATCTAAACATTGTGGGGTATCATTAGCTCCTTATAGTGCGGGCGCGTTGTTTTTCTGTTCTGCCTGTAATGCGCAGGTATGATGTCCGTACGCACGATATAACCGCAATTAGCTCGTCCACTAAAGGAGATGCACCTGCTAAAACCTTAATAGTTGCACTAAGTTAATTGTTTCTAGTTGATAAACTACGAACGATGAACTCGTCGTAATGGGGATGATGACTTAAATTGAATTTAGTTGAGGTTTTTGGACAATTTAAAATAATTTTCTAAGATACTATATTAATATAAGGATATTTGCTATGAAAATGCTCTAAAACTACTTAGTTATGACATCAAACTTCAGTGGTTACTACTGTCTTCTAGTCTTTAGATGTCGGCGACCACCAATTACAAAGATAGTTCGAAAAATATTTATATGGTAGTAATCCTGATAAATACTTTATAAAATTATGAAAGTTCAATTTTTAAATATACATCATCCCCATTATGAATACTACATAAGTATCTACCTGAGTCTCTAAAGATATATTATGGATATCTGTTAATCCGCACTAATTATGAAGTCCAAGTCTTTATGCGCGATCGGGTAGCGAAAATGGACTTTATTAAAATTACGGAAGCCAAAAAAATTAAATGCTAATAGTATGTAGGTGAGTTATATAAGTACATACCCATTATAGTAGAGCAACATTATAATTTGTTATGAAATAAGCTTTTGTGGAAAATCATTTGACAAAATGCCAGAATGGAGGCGAACTTCGATAAACTATTAATATTTCAACTAATTATATTATTAAAGTTTAATATTAATGTTGAAAAAATGAGCCGAGTTTTGTTTACTTAGCAATAAACTTAAATTTATAAAATGTATCTGCAGATAGATTTGGAATATGATTCTACAATAATTATTATGTATCTATGGTGAAATTAATAAAACCAGACTTAACTGGATTTTAGCATCTAATTGACTGTAAATTTATGAGTAGTATAATAGCGAAACTCAATGAATCGCGCACCCGTCCTTCACGAAGGCCGCGTGTCGAGTGAGTGTGAGTGACCTGTCAACCGGCCGGTGCGCGCGCGCCGCGTGCTGGGCTTGCGCCGCCATGCGCCATGTTAATTACTGCTACCAATAAGGCGCCCCGTCAACATACTTATTTTTCAACATATGAATTGTTCGTAAAATACACTTCATTAAAATAGGATCCGTAGCGAATGTTTTTTTGAGATGCTCCTATAAGAAGCACGGCCTTGATTAAAATGACATGATTAATTCCCAACAGGGTTTTTATGTCAAAGTCGTGCTTCGGCACGAGCATTCGAAACCTCCTTTTTCGGTATCATACTTATTGGTATTCCGATCGTTCTATGAAAATAAAAATCCTAAGGTGGCCACCGAATAACTGATCCTTATATCGCAAAACAGCATTTTAATAGCGAACTAAAAGAAGAGTAGTAAATACTTCGACGAGTAGTTAGACTCTATAAACTGGAATGAGGTTTTTATATTATTCTCCGCAATCAACTTTTTATTACGTAAAATTTTTCGAATATCGAACAGAAGCGGTCTCGATCGCTTGATCAGCCGGAGTTTAATCACCACCCAGACATGCAGTCTGTAACGTGGCAAACCAATTAATAGGGTGACTAAATAAAAAGCTCAAAATGGAAATGACAATTTTCCCCACGAATATTTTGATTGGTCGTCGAACTTGTCAATATGCGAGATCAAAGAGGGCCGGCCGTCGTCGCCTGCGCATATCGATCGCTGGATCTTTGTCATTCGCGCTCGAGTCGACGCGGAGCGACATTGCACACAACGCTAACACAAGCGCCGCCGCCGTTGGCAATTAATGTTACCAAAGATCATCAATAAACATCTTTATCACTTCATCGGCCTGACACCGAACGCACTTAAATAACTAGGGACCAGTACATTATAAGTTTTGAATATTCACTCACGCACATCGCTCAACATTCTGCGGAAGGGAAGTAATCTCGTTGTACGCGTTTTTCATTACATAGCAAACAAACACGGCCCTAAATTAATAATAAAATAATTTATAACTGTGAAGTTATTGTCATATAGGTAAATAAAACGATTGGATGTTTGACTAATATCGAAAGCAGTACCTATATTTTTTTTATTTTAACACAAAACTATCAATTCTTTATTGACTGCAGTAAAATATTATTTCAAAAAATATTAAATGATCTTTTCTAAGATATTCGCTATTAAAGTTGGCTAAAACTACGTTATGACGTCATACATCAGTATCTAGTATTCTTTTCAAATTTTTGAAAGTCCATCTTTATATATAAAATGCAGTTGTCCGTGTGTTCGTAATTCTTCTCACCCTAAACGGCTTGACCGATTTCGATGTTTTTTTGTACTTATGATGTCACTTGGAAGGTTCTTAGCTATAGTTGGATCCGGTAGGTGGCGCTGCTGTTGATATCTAGACAAGACGCTAGTGAAGCTGCAGGCTAAAGCATCGTTTATGCCATTATTATATTACCTACATACGTAATAAAAATATTTGTTCAACACCGTATTAGAGTGATGACAGTTGTCAAATTCAAATTAAGAAGATATCCATATATGGTAGTTTTAAGTACTGGATAAAGTGATAGTCGCGAGCGCCGTGGTAGCCCGCTTAACCAATTATGACCATTTTAAACGAATGATTCTGGCGTATGATGAGCCGCCGACTAGCCGTCATACCATCTACGGTAATCCGGTGTTCGATCGAAGCCAATTGTTTTTGTATTGTTTTCTATGAATTCACTGAATTTGATATAAGATAGATAGCGCACAAAACGATGAAGCGAATGGAAGCGATATTCTGTACGCAGAGGCGGACTGGCAGGTTCGACCTCCTTACAGTATATTTCACATAGGAAGTCCGACGGAAAAATACGGAACTAAATTGTTCACAGTGTAAATTGTGCGACTACAGCGCTGCGTCTACGGGGCCTATGTAGCTTCCGCTCTCCTCTCAGCCTGTCTTTTACTGAGACGTATAATATGAATTTACGTTCTTGTCAACTTTTATCAAAATTTGCCGCCCCTAATATCTGGCCGCCCTAAGCCTCGCTAAGTCGGCCTTAAGGGAAATCCGCCACTGCCAGGACGTAGGTATAGTAGTACCTATTCGCTGAAAATCTATAGGTAAATTTAGTACCTATAATTATACTATGCGTACTTATACAGCAGACGATGAACCCTTTGTAATAGGCGTAATTAAAAAACCTATATTTCCATGATAATTATTTTGGGAAAATTGTAATTTGGACAAGTAGTTTTGATGGGAAAAGTGGCTATTTGGGTAATTGGATATTATTGGAAAATTGCCTTTTTGGAAAAGTGGAAATTTTTGCCATTTTGAGAGAGTGGCCGTTTTGGACCTGAGGGTTTATTTCCAGAAGTGGACTACTATATTATAGGCCAAAGACGATGATTATGATTATTTCATTCTGTATTCACAATATATAAAACTCCGCGAACTATAGCAATTTCTTAATTACAAAAACCCATCTACATACGCCGTTGGGTATTAGCATTTCTTAATTTGCAAACTGGAAATTAATCATAGTTCGTTTATCGACCACGAACAACGTCTCGGGTAGCGAAGCGATCGCGTGGTAAGATTCGAAATTCAAGTTTTGAGACTTGCGTGAGCGACTCACCCGCAGATACAAAGAGATACGCGATTCTGATCATGCGCATTGATAAATTGATCACATGCATATCAGTTACTGGCTAGTATATCGTGGGAGTATGCGACCTCGAGCTATGGAAATAAATGCTGGTAAAGAGCAAATAACTAGAATAATCGTTCAAAAAAAACAATAATAAGTAGGTTGCTACATACCTAAAGCATAATGTTGAGGCTTCTAATTCTGTCAATTCTCGTAATTTAGTACCTATATTACATACGTAAGTAAGTACATATAATATGCCATGTAATACCTATAGAAACTTACGTTCCCATTACCAACTAAGAGGTTGGTTATATGAAATTGAGATGGGTACCTTAATAAGCAGATCATGGTCAAGCTCGCTCCCTTAAGGTGAAGGCGCCTGTCTAACCCGCGAAATTCAAAATTTTCGAGTATTTTTATAGTTTATCCAAAATCTGAAAACATTTAAAACAATATTTTGTGATTTGCGACAAACATAGTATGCAGTGCGTTTATTAATAAATGTATTTTTCTCTAAATATTATCACGGTGGATATGATACTATAACGACAGCGTTTGAAACGTAATCGCGAGCGTTTGCTTTTCTATTACGATTTGAGTAGCTAGCGTGGTTAGGGCCCAGGTCAGTCTGTTTCATGAAAGAGATAACAGCTCTATTCATATCCGTACAAAGTAACTGTAAACTTTTACGTGTCGTGTGCGCTACCGACTCAGTTCACCGTTAGGAAAACCTAAAAATGACATAAGGGCCATTCTTAAGAATCGCACACGTCCGCTCTGATGCGGTTTTATTGCGTTTCGCGGTGTTTAGCCACGCGGCTGCCGCGGGCCGCCCCTCCCCCCATTGTATCGGACAATACGCTGTAACTCCTCACTAACGAGAAGTTGAGAGGTGACAGAGCACGAGCGCACAGCGACTTTAGTTTTCTTACAAGTCTTACAACCTGTCCACTCCTACTAGAAAAATAATTCTCACTGAGTACCTTTATATAAATAAGATATTTTTTAAATCCCTAAAAGAAAACCAAATTCTTTGTAATTATTTTATATTTGTAAACTATTATTTCTGGGGTAAAGTCCGAAGTTTCCGGAATTATTTAATGTCCCAGTCTCTGTGTCACTGGGATCGCCCCCAGTTAATTGTTTAGTAGAAGCGTTACCTAATTTAGATCTATACAGTTGATAAGTTAGTCAAGCGATATTTACTACTTGTAACCCCCGACAAAAAATACGGGTGTTATAAGTTTAATATGTGCATGTATGTATCTGTGTGTCTGTCTGTGGCATCGTAGCGCCCAAGCGGATGAACCGATTTAAAATGTTTTGAAAGGTATTCTGATCGAGAGTGTTCTTAGCTATATTTAATGAAAATCGGTTTAGGCGTTTGAACATTATCAGCTCTTCTGTAGTTAAAAAGTCGTCGCATCGGGGGTTTTTAAAATTGTCAATTTAGAGTGATATTTTATTTACGAGTATTATTAAACAAGTTGGTACAACCCAACCTTTCTTTATTTTCTCCTAACTCTCATTCCTTCCACCATTCGCAAAGCCCGCAGCATACTCACATTTGTAAAAACCATAATAAGCGCTCGCTTTTGGCATATTGTATTGACACACGATAAATGTTTGCGAGATTACGCCGCACGCCGTGGCCGAGATTGCGCCCGGGATGGAATCTGCGCCCGCGGCGCTCTGTGAACCACTCGGTAGGCGAATAGTTTCCTGTGTGGTGTTATACTGAATTACTTGACCGATCCTGTACGTATAGCTATGGAAAGTATAGCTTAACACTGGAAGATTTAGCAATTTCTGGTTATATTGTCAGTTTTATTTTTGTTCGTCCAATAAGACACGTATGCAAGTATCTATCGTTTATAGAATAGCTGATTTACTTATAGGTAGGTACAAAGTACTCGAAATATTTTACTTATACTTTCCAAATATTATTATATACATAGATAGAAGCGCACGTCTTGCTGGCACCAAGTCCTTGGTTTATAACCTGGCTCGCACCCTTGGGTTTCTCAAAATCGATGTGCGAATACTAATTTATATAATATGATTATCACTTGCTTACGGTGAAGGAAAACATCGTGAGGAAAACTGCATGTCTTAGAAAATCTAATAAATTTTCGCCAATCCGCACTGGGTCAGCGTGGTTGGATTGTGGCCTGGATCCCCCTCGTAGTGAGGGGAGGTCCGTGCCCAGGAGTGGGACGTCAAAAGGGTTAAATTATTATTATTATATTATTAGATGGAACAAAAGCAATACATCTAGCTCGTGGTGACTGATTGGTATAATGTGAAATTGTTTTATTATTTAAATTCAAGCACGGCAATTTATTTTAATTATTCAATGTTACTTACTATCTACTTATAAATCATACTGTACACCCACACGGCTCCCATAATAATTGTAATTATACCTACAGCAGTGTCAATGAAACTGAGCAGCTAATAAAAAAGAAATAATCATTTAATCCATTAACACGTGTGCGCCTCAACAAATCGATATCAGTTCGTAAATTAATACTTTTTGTTTCTTTTTTAATTTATTTAATACAGGCAATGCTATACCCACTGAGGTATGCATTCCACCCTTAAAAAGCCTAATTTAATTTAACAGGTAGGCAGTGTTCGATAATCATAGGCTTACCTCCAAATTACATGGCGCGGTAATAGCTGGCGAGCAATCAGCAATACTTCATTTTTGCTACTGTTTTTTGTGGCACATAAAAACTAATGCACCCACCCAACCCCCAAACGCAGGCTCGCTACTCCTTCCGTGTATTTTAAAAAGTGGATATCTAAATGTATAAAAAAAATAACATTCACATCCGATTTTAGCGAGAAGCAAATTCTCTTTTTTAAAGCTTCAACACAAAGAGAATACAATACTATGCTTCAACAGAACAGCACTGCTTGACGCACTAGACTTTATACTTTTACTATAGTACGCCTAGCAGGAACTCCTTCGTAATCGTACCGTCATTGTAACAGTGTGCTGTCACTGTCATTCTTATTTATATAATCTGTCATGAGAGCGAGACGGCACACGCTTACGATACCGTTACGCTGAAGGGTTAATATCTCGTGGTCGGAGCTCAAGAAGGTAAGTTGTTACTAGCATGAAACTCTCAAATAATTTGACCACAAAACACCATTATTATTAATATCAGAACCAATATTTAATTTCATCCGATATTCTAATACTTTCTCCAGATTGCCTACAACAAAAATAAACTCGATCTTTTTACAAAAATTACAGAGCGCTAGACCAACGGAGTGTCCGATAAGATTGGACGCATCATTAAAATCGAATGACTGTGCACAAGTTGGTTGTTATTATAAACCATGAGCGTTATGATCTGGGTGCACTCCTGCAAGGCACGTACATATTACAAGCAGCGATTTGCACCCTCGCGTTCCCGTCAGCACACGTCCCGACAAAATTACAGGGGGGCAAACAAAACTTAGCACTCGTTAGGTGTCAAAATTGCCATAATTCCAAAACGCGGCGAGCGCCCCGCCTTGTATCAAGTAAGCCGACTTTTTGCCCGTTTCGAAATTTCCAATTTTTTTAATGATTTGTAGCCGCAACCGATATTCCGAAATTGGATGATCGGAAACGAGCCGAATCGTGTGAAAATAATTTCTGGATCGGTTTCTTGGAGAGTTACCGTTAAATATCACGATAACAGCGGTAAAATAATAAAAAATAACATTGTGTGCATTTTTATTTTTTGTCGTAAGACTAGGCAAGTAAAATAACGATAACAAAAATCATACGCTTTTCTCTTAGTATTTTCCCCTAAACTTTTTGTAGTTACAGCAAATACAATCTATGAATATGAAGTATGACATACATTTTTGGCTTTTTTAATGTTGTGTTTTTCACTCCGTTCATCAACAACAATTTTAAATTGCTTACAAGTACGTGTAACTGATATGAAAATTAATATCATAGAAAATATATTATTCAGTATTTCAGTAGTTTATTGGACATGCGCAAGTGGCTAGACAACGTGTACAACACAATGCGATACTATCATCCATCTTCCGCTCACAATTCATTCACTCTTGCTTTCTTTGTGGCTCGTATCGTGACTGGCTGTTGTTTGAAACAATAAACGCTACTCTATTAGATAAAGAATATTTACTTTCAATTCAATTACGAAATGATGACGATGCACAATCGCAGTCAACATCTTGTAATTGAATACTTGATCGTATTTTGATCTATCACTAGATTTATTATATCCAGATACTTTGAATTTAAATTTTATTCTTCTATACATTGATATAAATCTTAAACATAGGATAATTTCGAAAAAAGTAAAAGTCTAAGGAACAGTTTAACAATTTAAAAGTTAAGGAGACCTGCTCATTTATGTTGTTTATGATCATTTTAACATCATTGTGATCCGATTAGTCTCGCTCTGGTATCGGACAGACAGCTTTGATTCCGGACAATCGGACTTAAATGCTTATCGGCCAATTCACTCGTGGATCGATTTAAAAAGGAAAGGATATTGTTCGATGGTTGATCTATGTATCTTTTTTGAATACTTTGATATTTTTCTTTTTTGTATTAAATAAGCAGGTCTATGTTCTAATTCAAAAATAAAAGAACTTAAGTATGCCCTAATGAAATTTTTAATTTCATACTTCTAGAAATTTTATTGATTCTTTGTATGGGATCGCTGAACCGCACTAAATTCGGCCATCGCCTATTTCACGGCGAATTATTTAAGCCAAAACTATGATGGATACAATTTATGATCAACGATGTGTATTGATACACAAAATTAGTTACACGTATACAGCGGTCAACCAGGCGTGAAATTGGAAGTGTTTGAAGTGCGTCGGCGCAGACAAGTGTGGCGACAACAACCCCGCCGCGCATTGTGGCAACTTGTGCAAAAAGGGTTCTACCTGTAACTTGTACAACCATGACCCAAAGTTTCCAAGACGATCCGGCTCATGTGCGAGATTGTGGTGAAACTTTTTTGGCGTGCCACGTTGTCGTCCCGGTACATTACACAATATTCACAATGGGACCCTTCGTTCGATCTACTTAAGGACCTTTGGATTTTTTCTGGATGTGTAATTTTGTTGTGCGTCGAAGTCAACAAGATGGTGAACTGCTAAACAATTGTTGCGTCACGGTCAATAGAACACGGTTGGTTTTTGTGTACTTTTTTTTCTCTATGTACCAACTATTTCTACTCCCAAAGGTGACCGTTATTACTTCAGTACGCTTAATTGAAATGGTGCCGTGGATGAGAATTAAGCGGATTATAAAACGGGTAATCCACTAATCTATACTTTACAGAAAACATGTAAAGTACAAATACTGCATTAGGTATTATAATAGTAAATGCTTAGAAAGATATTTCATGACAATTGCGTTGCTAGAAGATGTTTTTTTTATATAACAAAGTCGTCGATGTTAAACTGTAAACGTAGCCTATCATGCTTAGAATACCATAGGCATTGTTCGCACTTTGCCGATTTGGAGGGAAATGGGACAGAGGGGGGAGGATCTGACTTCCGACTCTCTCAATCATTTTAAAAACTTACTTCCTGTTTTAACTATATCACAAAGATTGCTTTGCTCACAAAATTACTAAAGCAAAAAAAAACTACCTTACCTAACCAAAACAAAAATGCACCTAATCATGGTTCTATTCGCAAAATGTTTAAAAATAAAGAGGCGTGAAATTGATGAAAAGATTTTTTTGCACGCAACTGTTTCCTATTTTAACGCCTATTGTAAGGAACTGATTTTCACAAAAGATTATTAACACAGACGCTCATCTCATTATGAGATCAAAAGGGAACATTTAAGGTAAGAAAAAAAACGTAGATTCTAATACAAGGTGGCTACTCGGAAGTACGGAAACGGTTGCGAATATTGTTTATAACAAGAGGGTGTACTTGAAAGTGATTGCACAATACCCTAATAAATTACGAACATCCCCAGGTTAGTTCTGGCGACACATACCACAATAAATACCAAATTTACAATCCCTCACGCCCGAGCTCGTGCCATTAGAAAGATTTATATCTTGACACAATGGCAACCGTAAATTCGTATCGAACCAAAAATTCCCGGAGATGGAAATAAATGGCGTACCAATTATTCAGAGAGCAACCAACCGGAAGTTTTCAAGTATTTATATATCGGTTCTTTTGAACGCAGTGGTGATTTTAAACAAATATGAAACGCACGAACCGACGCCTAAGCTGAGAAGAATGGAGGATTACAGCGAAATCCTGTTTTTGTTTGTTTTCTTTGGAGTTTCTATTGTATCGGATGTAGCGCGGTCGGACTAATTCACATTACGATAGAAAAATGCAAGCAATTTACGAAAAGGATTAGGAATAAGTGCTTAAGAATATATTTTTACTGGTTAAAATAAAATAATTTTAATGATATTTCAAATATTCTCCATAAAAAATGTATTTCAAATGTACACATTCCTGGATCACCAACGGTTTTTTATTTACCATAAAAAATGATCTCATACCCAGAAATGAACCTCAAAATCCTTAAGGGCGAAGGGTTTGATAATAATACACGGGATACTCTTGTTGTTCCCACCTTTGAAATTTAGGACCACAATTAATTGGCACAAGAAGCCTCAAAATTGGAACACAAGTGTAGATTCTTATCGAACAAAATACGACAGGTCCAAGAACAACTGGCTCAAAAAACCGCCCAACGAAATGGAGTGTCAGGATGTAACACCTTTCGCGATTGGAGCTATCGCGAGACACTTCATTTGTCATTATTCTTCAACTCTATTTTAATTAAACTACGAGATACGAAGCTAAAAGCAGCGGCTTCTGTATCAACGGCTAGGCGTCAGAGTTATCAAAATTAATTCTATGAATGATTGCATTGGTATTCGTGAGAAAAGATAACGAAAGTCATTTTAACTTTACTTATTAGATATTCCCTTTTCAATATAGAAATATCTATCAATAGAAATATCATTGTATAATTCCTTTTAAAATCTAAAGTGGCTATATTCGTTTACGACTAAACGATAACAGTTTTGATTTTGGAGTTTTTACTAAATACTGCGGCATTTTTAATGGACTGAATAATGTGTCTATCTATGTCTATCATGAACACGTTAAGTGACGTCGACATTTTGGTCAAACAACTTCATTTAATTGGTCTCCTCTAGGAAATCTCATATTCAATTAATACGAGGATAGTAATTGGATCAACAAGAGTCGGCCGCTTTGGTGCTGATGGATGATATCAATTTTCGTACCGGTCCCCACATCCCAAGTAATTAGTTATCACAGTTATTCTTCTTCGTGGTACTATTAAAATAATTGACCTCTAATGCCGTGCTCTGTAATCATTAGTCGGACGTTTGATGTCTTTGTTTTTGATAAAAACGCATCTTAAAAAAAACTGAGTGGCTTTTTCTTGCATCCAGTTTCACTTGCCGCAAGTTCCGTAATGGTTTAAAGTTGCAATATTTTATTTTCTTTTTTAAATGTTTGTAAAGTTCTTTGAAATGCTGAATGAATTTCAATGACTTTCCAACATATACATATCACCACCGTTAAGCTTGTGGTCAGATAAGGCTACCAACGACCGGAATTCCACCTGATCGGTACGCTTCGCCAAATTATCCCTAAACCATTGTCCAGACGGACGTCTTTTGCAGCCACATCAAAGAATCCCCGACAATATCCCCGGATCTTAATCGTCGGTGCAAAGACGCGTGCCTCTAATCTCTATTGATATAACGGAACGAAAGAAACTTTGTATGAACAGTGAACACCTTACGCATTTTTTACGTTCATCTCTTTTCACTAGACGTCCCTATAAAACGATAGACCGCTACTTGTTGTGTGCTTATTGATATTAGAAAACGGTACTGTACTTTGCCGTTATGGTGAACAAAAAATCGAGCTATCAAAGTGTTACAGTTTTCGACTTAACTGTATTATATAACGCAGCCCCTGCTCGCTTCCGAGCCTCGACACACTACCTAATCCAAGGTGGAAGGAAGCAATACATTATTTTTACTCACCGATCAACATTATGTTATTGAATTACTTTTAAAATTGATTTGGTGCCTTTAGTGATGTTTGCAGAAGGTTCGCATCTGCCGGGGGCAATGCGTTTGATTTTTTTATTTGACAGACATTGTGGAGCAGTGTCTCGATGTGGGCGCTTAATTGCGGATCACTTTTATAAAGATAATGTAATATAATCCGTGCTATGCACAATTGCAGTGCAGCAAGGTGACGCATTAGGAACCAATTCTGAAATGTGTTCGGAACGCAATATTTCTATTGAGTATAACTCCAGGTGAGTTATTTTGGCACGTTCCTCGATAACCTATAAATCTTTATCTTTAATAACACCTTGTTTCGGAGATGTTCTTTGATACGTCGCTAGATCTAAATATGAGCGATTTGCAACGCAGATGCAGAAGGGTTATTGTGTCTGTTATTATTGTTATGATTTCAATAGGATCTTGGACAAGGTGTACTTGAAATGTTGGCATGTGCTATTTCTTTGGCAACATGCGTGTGTTAATTCAAATGATTATGAATGCAACTAGTGCCTATATATTTTAGTGAAAATTCAAGTACTTAAATACTACCTACATTGCACTACAGTATTCTTCGACTAATAAACCCAAATAAAATTCGTGTTTTTCCTTTTCTTTAAGTCTATAATCCAGATCAGAATGCGACCTAGAAACTCAGCGGCCTTGGCTTTTTTTATTATTTTTTTAAGTCGCCAGTTGCTTATAGTAAGTAGGTACTTAGAACAGTTGTCTTGGTAAGTAACAAGATTTAGTAACGAGAACGAATAATTTATTATTTACAAACACGTTGATGATAGATACCAAATTATATTAAGCATGGTTGACATTAGCTGTAACTTTGTATCGTAAAATAGGCAGGTAGCGTTATCGTACGTTGCGCGATGTCGGCAAATCCTCAAAGGATCGGACGCCGGCGACAGATGACGTATCGGTTGCACAAAGCTATAAAATGAAAGGGTGGAGTGCATTGCGATGCAACTCATAGGGGCACCGTCGCGAATGTGTAACACAACACGGCTCGCGAATTGTGCCCGCTTGAGCACGTGCACAATCGTACTTTACGTTCTATTGTGATAGGAATGATTGACGAGGAAATTTCGGTTGATTAATTTACAATTTTTGACAGAAATGCCACATTTTCAAATAGTATCTAGGGAACAATTAGCTGGTTTATGGCGTATGACGAAAAATGAGGTTTTTTTTAGTAAACCTTTTTCAATACACATCACTGATTGCGTCACGCTTAGATTAAATGTTCTTATCACCACAACGGAAGGTGTTCTTGCACACGTAATAAGAAATTCGCAATATTATGTAACAAGATTCATGCGACTTAAGATGATTATAACAGTGGTAGGGCCCAAGCTGTAGCCAATGAATGACACGAGCTGGATTGACCGGGGTAGTACCAGCCTCTCACAGACGATCAGCGTAAAGTAGCATCTAAGTAACTTCGTTTAGTATGATGAGTGGGAAAGCTAGAAGCACACCCTCATTTTCCTTCCCTTAATCCCACTCCCCTTCAGACCCACGCAACATGCAAACAATGGCTTTGGTATTGCAAACGTCCATAGGCTACGGAACCTGCTTAGCATCGAGCGGGTTTACGCTTGTTTGCCGACTTTGTTAAATAAAAAAAACACGAGAACCCAATGGAATTATTACAAGCAAAGAACTCTGAAGATGCAGTTAATAATTTTATTCAAAGCGAAGTAAACAATAAGCATAGTTCGTGCCAGAGAGAGCGTGCTTGTAGAAAAAAAACCTGCCTAAACACACATTGCAGTTTGCCCACCGGCGCCTGTAACCCGATAGGTGTTTGAACAACATCCAGTATTCGCGAGATGTGGGATTTTGTAGTCAATATTTTTTTAAGATTATGAGTTAACTATGTCCCCTACAATTTACGGCAATAAGAAAAAACACTAGTTCTTGTTTTAATTATAAATTACCGTTATGTTATAAATATATGAATAATGATAATTAGAAGAAGTACCTAGACGGACTAAGCGGTTATTCACGCGAAGAAGTCGACACCGTTCTGTCTATGAGTTTCTGACATGCAGATAATCACTATTTTTGACATCTGGATCCGGTATAATTTATAGAAATTATCAGTGGCGGGTTTTTATTGTACGATTTCTGAGCTAAATCAATTTATCTGAGTGATCAGTGTACTAATTAAGTAATTTTCAGGGGAATATCCAAATAATGATTGAAGTCATAAAAAATCCGAATCATCCATTAAGATATCAAACTAAACTAATAGTTACCTGTACCTAATAGTTCCATCTGATACGCACGCTCTATTTGTTTCACGATTCCTAAAATTCCTGATCAGGGTGAAGATTTCAATCAGAGCAACCCAAAGGTTACTGTGATTAATCTCTTGTCTCTTGTTAACACCACACACCGCTTCCGGGCGCACACTGACATGGTCAACAAACCAAACAGTACGAAAAAATACCGACCCCTCAAGAAGCCCAAGCATTTTAATTCTGCATACTATCTTACTTGGGAACTTTGTGACACACGGATAAAATAGTAGCCGAACTAATTTGATTGATCATTTTCTCTTCTTCTGTAGCCAATTATCTATTACGGCGGATGCTAAAAAGCTGTTACAATTAAGTATTTTATGGCGTGTCACGAAAAATATGGTATTTCACGACAACTGCTTGGCGCAGTGGTTAGAGCGTTCGGCTCACTGCCCATGGTAGTTGCGGGGTCGATTCCTGCCATGAAAATTTCGGAAATGGCCTTTTCGTAATTTTCCCTGGTCTGGGTGTCACCAGGATCGCCCCCGATCCATTGTACGGTACCCATTGTTCAAGCGCTGCTTAGTTTGGGAACATGCAGTTGGCGTTGTGTCAGTCTGGCGATATTTATTTATTTAGTTTATTTAAACAGTGTGCATCACTACCCACTCCGTGTGTCTCGCCACAAATAAATAGTATCACAGTATTGATGATCGCATCGGCAATACAAGGGCAGGTACAAATTACTGCGGTCGGGACTCCATCACCCGAGATGGTGGTCCTTGATAGCGCGACACCGCCACTATGAAGACATAATTTAGTCAACGCCGAACAAAAAGTACAACGGACAGAACTAGATGAACGATGTTGCGTTCCAGTTTTAATTAACGATAGCCTGTCGCGATCAACGTCCTGCGCTGAAAAATATATTTGTTATTGGTTTTATTGTGCTGTGTATATCTTTGTATTTTGATTGATATTATTAAATTTATTTACAAAGTGGGAGGAAATTAATTCGCATTATTATGCATGACTATGGAAATAGGCCCGCCCGTAAAAGTAATAAAAAGTGATATAGAATGTGTACGAGCTCCAACCTAACAACTTCCATGCAAGCGCCTGATGGTTTTAATAACACGCCACGGCAGTTAACCGTGACCCAGGCGTTCGAGTTTTCTATGACATAGCTACCTGCTAATTTTTAATATATATTTTTTTTTTTTTCTTCTAACGGCCAGTGTGCCACTAACTACGCTCCGTTCGTGTTAACCAAATGTTATCCTAAATTCATCAAATAAAAGACACTGCTTCAAGACAATTCGAGGGTTTCATTTATGTCAATAGACATAAAATTTTTTTGGCGACCTCACGGACACTTGAAGAAAATAAATCGAAAGATAGTCAGCACGCCGGTCAGCGATCTATTGCGCCGCAGCCAACTACTGTCTTCCATCGGGATATTTTCTGCCTTCCACGGGATACAACGAGTGCTTCATCACTTCATCAATACTTCTACCATACATTTGAAGATCAAACCACTGCAGCCATCGCCGGTCGATGTCCAATATCATCATCATCGTATCGCAGCCAGGCCAGTGCAGTTAAGTGTCTTCCTATACTATTTCCTACCTATTTATCCTCGTTAAATCCTCGACAACGTTTCTAAGCAGTGTCCAATTGTGCAAACAGCAATAAAAACATCAATTAAGCCTAATTACGTCGTAAAATTACCATTGAAAAAAGTATTGAGTCATCCACGTCACAGTGTAAAATACCGTTATATATCGTCTATTTTCAAGTTTAAAGTCAATAAATCTCAATTTCACTTTAGTATTACGCTATATTATGTATTTTTACCAGTTATTTACACTTTATTGCCGACGTTTTCAGCTAAAACTCATCGCGTGTTAGCGGCGACTTGGTTCGTGTCGTAGCGGCTCAAATCAGCTGTTTCGTTGCCGGGTCTCGTCAGCTGTCGCTAAGCGAGGAACGTAAGCTAGATTGTATTGTTATTTAACTACATAAAGTAAACAATTGCGCTGAGTTTATTCCCATTTTATTGCAACAAACACTTCGTACAGATTTTCTATACTATAGTAAATTATTAAACTATTACATACGAACTTTAATTTAATTATTCGCTATTCTTTCTTCATTAATCAATCTTAATACATTAATTATCTAAAATGGGAAAGGATAAGGATAGTGGGAATGAAACCGGCGCAAGAAATTCGCAAGAAATACTGCAAGAATGCATTGTTAAACGAAGTTCAATCAAGGGCCAGATTACAAGGTTTAAAAACTTCATAACTAATCTTAAAACTAAGGAATCTTTATCACCTCTCGAATTAGATGAAGTTACAATTAGAATCAGTAAATTCGAATCTCTTTCCATACGCTTCGATGAACTACAAACTCGGATAGAGGTTTTGAATGCAGATAATTTGTCTTGCGAATTGGATGAACGGGACGATATCGAGCAGCTATTTATTACAAATATTGCTATTGCTCAAAGTTTAGTGAAACATCACCGTGCTATCGACACCCCAGCCAAGTTACGTAACGAGGAGGTTGGTGGCGAACTTGACAATAGCAATATTACTGTTCGATGTAATCTTGACCATCCAGAAGTGGGTTTTCGGCTACCACAACTGCAAATTCCAAAGTTTGACGGCGCATACTTTCGCTGGCTTGACTTCCGTGACACATTTGTTTCACTAGTGCATAAAAACGACCGCATCGCGGCGGTGCATAAGTTCCATTATTTAATCTCTTATCTAGAGGGCGACGCGGCTCGTATAATATCAAACTTGGAGGTCTCCGGTGATAGCTATGTAACGGCGTGGAAATTAATATGCGAACGCTATGACAACAAACGTCAATTAATAAATCATCATTTAAACTCATTGCTAAATGTACAATCAATTACTAGAGAATCTGAAAAATCACTTCGCTTTCTTGTGGATCACATAACTAAAAATTTACGTGCGTTGTCTACACTGGGACTGCGTACCGACAACTGGGATGTCCTAATTATACACATCGTTTGCAGTAAATTAGACAATCGTACCCTTACAAAGTGGGAAGAGAGGCGTGGTACACTGGACGACATTCCTAATCTACAACAATTTTATAAATTTCTAATCGAACGTGCCGACATTCTTGAAGTTTTAAATCGCAGTGCATCTGTACCTAACAAGGCATCAGCTGTTCCACCGAAGCCGACAAATTCTACGCAAAAATATGATCGTGCACAAAGTAAATCTTTCGCGTGTACTGAGGAGTCCACTCCTGCGTTTTCTGTGTCTTGTGCATTTTGTAACGGTAAACACAGGATTTACGAATGTCCCGCGTTTAAAGAAAAGAGTGTACCAGATCGTATTGCCGAAGTCAGCAAACTTAAGTTGTGTGCAAATTGTTTAAGGTATGGTCACAGTGTGCGAGATTGTCGTTTAGGTCCATGTCGCGAGTGCCGCAGGAGGCACAACACTCTTTTGCACTTACCTAACGCAAATAATAATGTGCCTACCAATACTGTCACTGCGACTTTGTCGAATTTTTCTAATCAAGGGGACCGGCAGATACTTCTGTCTACTGCTTTAATTGATATCACGAATCCTATCACTAATCAGGCAAGGACCGTGCGGGCTCTGTTGGACTGTGGAAGCCAGTCCTCCTTTATAAGTAGCTCACTTAAGCAAATACTTTCATTACCGTCTAACTCAAAATCAATTAATGTTATAGGCATTGGCAATAATTCATTTAATCAGGTTACGGAGACCTGCGTGGCCAGATTAAACTCATTACAGACTTCATTCAAGGTCACGCTATCATTCTTAATTTTACCGGATTTAACTGGGCATATCCCTAACACTACTTTCAACATTCAACATTTAAATATTCCAGACAACATCAAGCTAGCAGACCCTTCTTTCAATCAGCCAGCACCAGTCGAGGTGTTGATTGGTGCCGATCTATTCTGGGACATTCTTGGCTGCGAGGAGAAGTCCTTGGGCCCTAACAATCCTAAATTAAGAAGTTCCCAGCTTGGCTGGCTGGTTTCTGGTCCTATTACTGCACTAAACCTCAAATCCAACAATATTTACTGCAATCATGCAATGACCTCGACGTCTTCTCTAAATGACATCAACAATAATATGTCCAAGTTCTGGGAGCTTGAAGAAGTTCCACCAAGGTTACACATAAGTGGCAGCGAGTTGGCATGTGAAAGACATTTTATGTCACACACCTGTCGCCTAGAGTCTGGTAGATTTTCAGTAAGTCTTCCACTAAAGGATTCACCCAATGTTCTTGGTGATTCTTATCATTTAGCCAAGAAGCGACTTCTTAATTTAGAGAAGCGTTTCAAGAGACAACCACACATAAAACAACAATACGTCGAGTTCATAAGGGAGTATGCTGAGAGGGAGTATACTTTTCTCCATATTAGTTAGAGCCAGGTCACACAAATACCTCCTGACCGGCGACGTCGAGAAGATGTATCGCCAGGTCCAAATACGCGAGGAGGACCGTGACCTGCAGCTCATACTATGGAGAGAAGAAGAGTGCATGCCTATCCAAACGCTGCGGTTAAATACTGTTACTTACGGCATGGCAAGTTCCAGTTATTTAAGCACGCGGTGTCTCTGGCAGCTGGGTGAAGAATGTGCTGATGACCTGATCAAAACTATCATTCAGCGTGATACCTATGTAGATGACGTCATTACTGGGTGCGATGATATAGACACCTTACGTCACATCTACAAATCAGTATCCGCTGAACTCAAGAAAGGTTGCTTTATTTTACGAAAATTCAAATCCAATCTATTTTCTATCTTCGATGATACTTCTCTAAATAGCAATGACAGGTTGGCTTTAAGTGATTCATCCAGCACTTTAGGGTTGGGTTGGAATCCACCAACCGACGAACTACATTTTCCTATAAAATTGCAACTACCATCAAACATTCATCATTCAACCAAACGATCCATTCTTTCATCATCTTTCAAAATCTTCGACCCGTTGGGTCTACTAAGTCCTTGCGTAATACTCACCAAGATTATTCTGCAACAATTATGGCTGGATAAGCTAGGATGGGATGAACCCATCCCTAAAAATATGCAGGATGCTTGGGATAAATTTAATCACACTTTACCCGCTTTAACTGATGTCAAGATTTCCAGACGTGTATTGTGTGACAACCCTATATCTATCGAACTTCATTCCTTTAGTGACGCTTCTCAAGTTGCTTACGGAGCTTGCGTGTATCTGCGATCCGTCAACTCATCTAATGAGGTCACTGTGAAGCTCTTATGCTCGAAGTCTAAAGTTGCCCCAGTCAAGACCACCACAATTCCTCGACTGGAGCTATGTGCTGCATTACTGGCTGCAAGGCTTTGCAAGTCAGTAGTCGAGTCGTTACGAATTAAAATACCACGTCAAATTCACTGGTGTGACTCTTCTATTGTGTTAGGCTGGCTTCACAGTAACTTCTCAAATTTAAAAACTTTTGTTGCCAACAGAGTTGCTGAAATCTCTGAGTTGACAGAAGTATCCGCCTGGCGACATGTTCCGACTGGTGTCAACCCAGCTGACCTTATATCACGGGGGGTTTATCCTGACAAAATTCAGGACTCTGATTTGTGGTGGTTAGGTCCACAATTTTTATTACAATCTGAAGCCTATTGGCCTATCTTAAATAACGACAATGCTCTTGACCTACCTAATCTTCCCGAAACTAAGGTTAATAAAATAAATATTTTCCTCACTACTACAAAGGAACCGTTTATTAATTTTACCAATTATTCTAGCTTTGCTAAATTACGCCGATCATTCGCTTATATCTTACGATTTATAAACAATTTAAGACATCCAAACAAACGACTTTCAGGCATTTTAAGTGTGGACGAGTTAAGCCAAGCATTTTTTCATTTATGCCGTCTAGCTCAATTAGATTCATTTCCGCTTGAATACGAGCTACTTTCGAAACGGAGACCTTTAAGTGCTAAGTCAAGTATTTTATCTTTAACTCCATTTTATAGTACGGATGACAATGTGATCAGAGTTGGCGGTAGAATTGACCAATCCGATTTCAGTTTTGACAAAAAACATCCAGTTTTGTTGCATGCTTCTCATCATTTAACTAAACTGATTTTTCAATTTGAACACAGACGCCATTTGCATGCTGGCCCACAAGCCCTTCTGGCAATAATTCGTGAGTTTGTCTGGCCTATCAATGGCAGGCACTTAGCTCGTCGCACTGCTCACAACTGCACAAGATGCAGAAGATTGCAAGGCCGAACGCTGCAACCCATAATGGGAAACTTGCCTTCACAGCGTATCACGCCCGATTTCCCATTTCGCACAGTAGGTTTGGATTTCGCCGGCCCATTTTTAACTTTAAATAGAAAGGGACGTGGCGCTAAATTAAATAAGTCATATTTGTGCCTATTTATTTGTCTCAGGTACAAATGCTTGCATTTGGAATGTGTCAGTGACCTAACAAAGGATGCGTTCATATTAACGTTTCGTAGATTTGTGTCACGCCGAGGCAAGCCTAGCGAAGTATTTTGCGATAATGGCCGCAATTTTGTCGCGGGGGCCAAGGAAATAAACGATTTTTTAAAGAAAACTTCTTCATCTCTATCCGAGTTTGCCGTTGAGGAAGGTATCAATTTTGTATTCTCCCCTACTTACGCTCCTCATTTTGGCGGCATCTGGGAGGCCGGCGTCAAGTCTGCCAAATTTCACCTCAAACGAGTCATGGGCAACTCGCATCTTACGTTTGAAGAGCTGTCTACGCTATTTGCACAAGTGGAGGCCGTTTTAAATAGTCGACCCTTGTGTCCTCTATCCCCATCTCCAAATGACTTTCTTTGCCTTACCCCCGGACACTTTCTCATTGGTCGGGCTCTCACCGCCCTGCCGTCACCTATATTGAACAGTGACAACCCTAACAGTCTCCAACGCTATGCTCGACTGGAACAAATTCACCAACATTTTTGGCAGCGTTGGCAACGCGAATACATCTCGGAATTGCAACAGCGGCACAAGTGGAAGACCAGCTCAATGCCACCTAAGATAGACGATCTTGTGCTGCTACAAGAAGACTTCACTCCACCGCTCTGCTGGCGTCTTGGACGCATACAAAGATTGTTTCCTGGACCAGACGGAGTGCCACGCGTCGCCAACGTGAAAACTACGAGGGGCTGCGTACGACGTCCGTTGGTTCGCCTATGTCCCTTACCCACTGCGGAAGACCTCCAAGGTTGAAAGCAGAACCTTTCAACGGGGGGGAAGATGTACGAGCTCCAACCTAACAACTTCCATGCAAGCGCCTGATGGTTTTAATAACACGCCACGGCAGTTAACCGTGACCCAGGCGTTCGAGTTTTCTATGACATAGCTACCTGCTAATTTTTAATATATATTTTTTTTTTTTTCTTCTAACGGCCAGTGTGCCACTAACTACGCTCCGTTCGTGTTAACCAAATGTTATCCTAAATTCATCAAATAAAAGACACTGCTTCAAGACAATTCGAGGGTTTCATTTATGTCAATAGACAGAATGGAACAGATTAGTAATTAGTCAGCTACTTTCTCGATGAAGCTTCGTCCGAAAGAGGACTGTCGTAACAGGTACTTAACAATTCATGAAAGTGTATTAATGAATCCATCAGAGAGACAAACTTAACAATTATTGTTTTTTTAATTACTAACAATTTATTAACAGTTATAAATCTTCAGAATTTACAAGGGGGTAGAGCTGTAAATTCGGGAGATTTACAACTCTTAAAAATGTGCCACAGATCCATCACATTTGATATGCCAGTAGCGTTAAGCGTGACTGATAAGGATGTTAAAGCGTTTAACGATCGGTTTCGGTTTCGACAATTCGACTACTGGAAAAAACTTGCCCACAATCGCCCAAAACTTTGTTGGCATATGCAAAATGGTATATAACTCCCATGGCGTTAGTAACCAGCTTAATCACAAATAGCTTACTGCTACCTAATTTGCAGGCCATTGACAGTTTAGTCAGGCCATTTACAGCCAAATACACAAACCAAATTTAAGTGAAATAGGATTTCAATATTTAATTATGACATAGAGTACATTGATTAGGCTATTTTCCTAAATGGGTATAATAGATACATGGATAACGTAGCAATCATAATATCTCGGCCGAAATAATACATCACCACGTTACAAAAAGTTTACGCTAATTGTCGGCACAAGTAAAAGGTTTCATATTCAATTTCAGTACGACATAATGCATGTCTAATGAAGCGTTGCAACTTCCTGCGTGGATTTGAAGAGTATTTCGCAACCCGGAAACTGCTTTCAATTCGGTGCGGACGAAAGGGTAAAGGAATATCAATAACATTCTCTAAATGATTTCATGCTTATATAGACATTTTTACATTCGGTACAAAGAGATTCGAAGACGAAATCGATTTGCGAATTACTAGAGTTAGATAAAAATAATAGATATTGATAATCATATTTCCGTTAATGGCTTCTTTGAAGCAGTATTAGAAATGGGAAAAAAACCTTCCTATACTCGTATATATTTCTATGATTACAACATAATATCATACTCTCTTTGACAGATCGACGCTGTCCGATTATAATTTGTTTTACTTTCATTACAACGACAATAGATCAATTATATTAATAAATTATTTATAAATGAATACATATAACAATAATAAATAAATATACGGGACACGCATATTTCTCGCACGTATAGGTATCTATAGACTACGGTAACTGCTTAACAGCAGGCGCGGCGAACGCTTGTATGCCGACTGTATTGATTGAGAAAGTGAAAAAACTTGATTTTGCGCAACATTCAATTCGTGACGAGCAATATAAACATTTTACAAACTAAACAAGACTGTTTTAAAATCACTGAGTATTAAAATAAATAAAATAGGATAGCATATTAATCACATTCTCAATTTACGAGCTCCGAAAGTAATTTGAACTAGTATTTGGAGCGGCCTGGCGGGGGCCTGCCCACCCATAGGTGTGGACAGCAGCGGTCTGGTCGCGGTCGTCTCTAAATCAAATACCGACGGGATATTTGTTTAGTTAGCTTTTGTCTTCGCCGACTTATAGCTCGTAAACTCTCTAGAATACAAACTACTTTAAAAAGTTTCTACGTGAAGGACTGTTTTTCAATTTTTGTCGATAAAGGTTATTTTCCAAATAAATTTTAAATTTTGATAGATATTTAGGGAAATGGACTTTATCTGAGGTTTGTGAAATAGGCCCTCAAGTAGGGTAAGTTATCAACTAAGACCGAATCTACTAACTGATCAAATTTAATTAATAATATTTAAGTACGTATTACATAACAGCAGTGATAGCCGATTGGTTAAGCACGCGTCATGTGGGCACCAGGTCCTGGGTCGAAACCCCGGCTCGCACCTCTGGGTTTTTCGAAATGAATGTGCGAATCATAATTTCTAAATGATTATCACTTGTTTACGGTGAAGCAAAACATCGTGAGGAAACCTGAATGTCTAAGAATATCTAAAAAAAAAAACGAAAATCATGTGAAATCCGCCAACTGGCCAACGCAGGCCAGTGTGGTAGATGACGGATTGAATCCCCCTTAGGACGGGGAGGCCGGTGCCCAGAAGTGAGATTTAAGAATAATATTAAATAATAATAAATTAAACCAATATGTTCATCTGTTTGCATAAGCATCGAACTTCAAAATTATAAAGTGGGTGTTATTCACAAACTGTTATTTTCCAACGAAAAACAGGAACACGTCACGTTCAAAAGTATGAATATGTATGTACCTTCGCTCTTTCAATATCGATAAACCTATTTACAGCAATAAATCTACGTATAGCACACATCGAGTAATTAGCATGTAAGGCTGCTTGTAGAACTACATGGCAAAACTTGCCTTAACTCAGTTGAAATAAATAACTAATTCCCGCGCATCAGCTGTAGAGGAACATTCTCCCATCGGGGACGTCTCTTGTAAATCTCCGATAGCAATCTTGATGTACGAACGGATGCAAAACGGGATCGTCTCGGGACCAAAGCGGTTTGATTTAAGTAAACGTTGAAACTCTGACGAAATCCTAATAGAGATTTCACATAATACCGCTAAGTGTCACCAACCACGGGAATATTACCAAATGTTGTTGCCAAATCTTAAACGTTCAAGGAACTATAATTGAGACTAATCAAAAAAGTCCATACCCATATGTATTTTTTTTTACAAAAGAGTATATTTTTTTTTCAAAAGTAATAAACGTATATTTGTAAAACAAATTGCGATGTGTATTGATTTACATAATGATGTCAAACTTCAGAATAAACTAGAAGGTATAAATTTACGTTATTTGGCAACAATATATAAACTAATTTCAAAAACATAAAATCAAGAAACGCATGTAAACACGTCTTTAGACTCGTGTAGGAAACGTCGAATAATATCCAATCGCTTTGCATATCGAATGTGATCTCAATTGTTTAGTTCAATCACTCGACCGATATGTAGATCCATCGGAATGTATCGAAATACGATAGCTTGTTCCCATAACATATCCAAAAGATAATGTAAACACGGAATTTTCACTGGAAATAGGTAAGTATTATCTTTCTGTGTCTCATGTTTTCCTTGTACTCAATAAATGTATCTTTCTTTTCTTTCTTCTTATTCTACTAATGTTATAAATGCGAAGGTTTGTGAGTGTGGATGTATGTTTGTTACTCTTTCTAGCAAAAACTACTGAACGGATATGGATTAAATTTGGAACACAGATAGTTTATAGCCTGGATTAACACATAGAATACTTTACTTAAGTCTACGCTGACGAAGTATAATAATAAAATTGTGGTGTGCGAGTGTTCGTAATTCTTCTCGAATTTTTGTGTTTTTTTTGTTCTTAGCTATTGTTGGATCCAGTACGTGGCGGTGTTGTCGATATTCAGAAAGTAAAATGTACGCTAGCAAAGCAGTAGGCAGAAGGTAGTCATTTAATAAAAAATAATCGATTTACGAAATAAACTGTTTTTTATTTGTTGGTCGTAGATAAATCTAATCCTGTTTATTTAAACACCCAGGGTGAATATTTATCATATTGATCAAATTTGTGCCCGGCTTCATAAATAAGACTGCACGGAGTTCGGAATGTGTGTGATAAAATTTATAGCGGTATTCTACAAATATGAACTCTATCCCACTGCGTTGGTCGCCTTTAGTATAATCAGATAATGCAAATTTTTAACCTTTTCATAACGCTCGGTTCTTGAATATAAAAATATAGAAAACGGTAAGCATTCAAAGTAAGCCTCAAAAAATTACAAAACAGCAACTTCAAAATATTCAGTATCAGTCTACATCGCCCGTGGAAACTTAAGTATCCTATGTACTAAGTAATTCAGAT
The DNA here is from genome assembly GCA_918843915.1 of Notodonta ziczac. NCBI lineage: Eukaryota > Metazoa > Arthropoda > Insecta > Lepidoptera > Notodontidae > Notodonta > Notodonta ziczac. Next base: position 4,668,721 of record OU974041.1, read on the forward strand.
ACAAAAGTATAAGGGTGCCAATTTCATCTAAATCCGTTCAACCGTATTTGCGTGATTGAGTAACAAATATCCAAACATACAATCTTACACATTTGATTTAAATAATGAAGTTGCGTTATCTGTGTTTGGTTTCTGTATTTAATTGAGCCTCACTGCTCAATCTCGGTCTTCTAAAATTTGGAATCTCGTGTACATTACAAGTTATCTGTTGAAGACAGGAGAAAATAAAAAAGTTGGCACGTTCGTTAACGACCATTCCTGTTGATTTGGCAGATGTTATTTTTAGTCATTAGAGAAAGAGAGAGAAGAAATCAATTAATAACCGCCGTTTGTGTACAAAATTGATTACCGGCAGCTTCTGAAGGCAGCCGTCACGAAGCACGCGTGTGAACTCTGAAAATTAAAATCCAGTACTGTCTAATCAAGCGTACTTCATCCCTTTCTAACTTGTACACGATATTTAGAGCGTGAAAGAGATAAATGTTAGGAAGTAAATGTTGCTTCCACTCCTCGTGACTACGTTTTGATTGATGAACCGAGCAAACGCCTCGAGTGAGTTAATCACGCCTAAATTTAATTTAGAATGAATATAAAAATATGAAGACTATTTATTAATTTTGTTTGTTTTGAATACCGTTTCCTTTTTTATTGATTTTATATTCCATCCTTTTTGCAGACCGAAAACATGTGATCTGCCTTAAAAATAAGAGTTACTACGTATTATGATAATGAAAAGTAACATACCTAACTCTGAATGATTTTAAAATCTTGTAAAACACCTTTTTTGTCAAGTATCATAAGATCAAAAGTGGCATTACGGTCGCGTCAAACGTTTCCTGGGAGACTGAAATTAAGATAAACGCTTCCCATTAGATCCATTTAATGCTGGAGCAATTCGGGGCTATAAACATAATGCTTTTAATCATAGCTGGTAGATAGGCACACATAATATTTGGTTCTATAAGCGCACAGAAATATATGGACACGCCAATGGAATATTTTACAAAATAAATTGATCATTATGTAGTGACTCTGCAAAAACATTTCAATCCTTATTTTTTTTATAGAATAAAGATGCCGAACATGTGTACGACCTGCCTGATGTTAAGGCTAAAGCGCCCATCTAGACCGCGAAGTTCAAATTTTTTGAGGTTTTTTAGAAATTTTTCAAAATCTGACAATGATATAATTCACATTTTGTAATTCGCGACAAAGACCGTGTGCAGTGCATTTATTAATATATCCAACTTACTCTAAAACATTTCAAGAACGACAGCTATCCAGATAATCTGGCATTTTGTATATTTAGTGATAAACTAGTATCATATCCGGGCGCTATGGCGCTTATTAGAGGAGGCCTATGTCCAGCAGTGGACAAGCATAGGCTGATGATGATGATGATGATATCCACCGTGATAATATTTAGAGTAAAATAAATCCTACTAATATTATAAATGTGAAAGTTTGTGAGTGTGGATGTATGTATGTATGTTTGTTACTCCTTCACGCAAAAACTACTGAACGGATTTGGATGAAATTTGGAACACAGATAGTTTAGAACCGGGATTAACATATAGGATACTTTTTATCCCGATAATCCCGAAATTTTTGTTACGTTAAATACTACGCGGACGAAGTCGGCGGGCACAGCTAGTGTATTAATAAACGCACTGCATACTGTGTTTGTCGCAAATCACAAAATGTTGTCTTAAATGTTTTCAGATTTTGGATAAACTATAAAAATACTCGAATATTTTGAATTTCGCGGGCTAGACAGGCGCCTTCACCTTAAGCGGTTAACGTAGCCCACAGATGCTTGCAATACCAAAGTCGTTACCCGCACTTTGCGGACCTGAAGGAGAGTGGGATAGAGGGAGAGGAAGGGAGGGTAGTTGGGCTTCCGGATCTCTTACTCATTGTACGAAACGCAACTATTTATATTTACTACTTTACGCCAATCTTTTGTGAGAGCGTGGTACTAACCTGTTCAAGCCACCGAAATAACCAACATTTTAATACAAATTTAAAAATAGCTTACGGATACCGACCTTGTGTCAGGTAAAGCAGGGTCGCTGAGCAAGAAGAATTTCGTACAATGACCTGTTATTACCTGGCACTCCCGCGTAAATCTAATACGTCTCGCTCACACAGTTGCCGTGAACTGCGTGTGAACAACAACTGTGTGAGTGAGACGTATTAGATTTACGCGGGAGTGACAGAGACAGGTAATAACAGGTCATTGTACGAAATTCTTCGTGCTCAGCGACCCTGCTTTAGACGATAGCCTATCGAGACCATCTATAGTCTAAGATAGGCAGGTGACCTGAAATTGGGCCAAGGGCTACAATCATCATTTTGCGGAAGCATATGGACCCTTATTGCATTATAATTAGAAACTTTACACTTAAACATCCACTCCACTCGTTTCTGTGTTTATAAATAGTCCGGACAAGCATCGCTCATCATTCGAAGATAACGCATAAATAAATAAATAATAAAGTAAATTGAAAACCTTCCCAAGTAATCGTCGGTGCAGCTAGTGAGCTTAATGGCTGTAATGACACCGGACCCCTTTGGGTACGCCACTTACGGGATCCTTTAAACAAACAATTTAAAGGTTCTATCTTAAGTGGGACAATAAAACTAAGAGTTTTGCTCATAAAACTTGATAAGTAAAATATTTGTTTACAATAGTGTTTATTGTATAATTTACGGGGTTTGTGAATGTGAGGAGAACATAAGATATGTTATATTTTATGGAACACCCACGTTTCGGCATAAAAATTATCGTTATCTATTTTGCATTCTAGGCTGGAACTTAAAAGAGACGACCGATTAGCGCAGTGGTTCGAGCGTAGTCCTCTTGGCCGAGGTAGTTGCGGGTTCGATTCCCGTCAGGTTAAATTTCGGAAATAGCTTTTTCGTAATTTGCCCTGGTCTGGGTGTCTTTAGGTTAGCCCCCCGTTAATTGTACGGTACCCATAGTACAAGCGTTGCTTATTTTGGGACCAAAGAGTTGGTGTATTCATCTGGTGATATTTATTTAATTTAATAAAGTTCAAAATGTTATAAATACATCTCGTGTATAGTTAAAATATTTTCTATAAATTACCAGATTGGCTAAGTATGAAAGCTATGTAAAAATACCACAGTGGTATTTAACAAAAAGTTCTACCAATTTTCAGAGCTCAAAATATATTACATACTAGTTCATGCCCGCAACTTCGTCCGCGTAGTATTTAACTTAACAAAAATTTCGGGATTATCGGGATAAAAAGTAACCTATGTATTAATCCCGGTTATAAACTATCTGTGCTCCAAATTTCATCCAAATGCGTTCAGTAGTTTTTGCCTGAAAGAGTAACAAACATCCACACTCACAAACTTTCGCATTTATAATATTAGTGTAGTATATTACTGGCACACTAATATAGCAAATATGAGGAAAAACATTTAATTAAGCAGATGCATATTTTTCTTAGCTGAGTTGAGATACGCCATGTTGTACTGAATACATGTTTATTAATTAGATGATCATCTCAAGAGCTAACTTAAGTTCGCTCTCAATCTTGAGTTCGATTAATTAATACGGCCCCAAATAAATATAAACTCAATACAATTCGTTTCGCAATCAAAATTTCGTATCCTATTTTGTGTGCGAACGGTACCTGCCAACTACTCATAGGTATTATTTTATCAAACAGCAGATGTATACAACTTGTTATCGGGTTTTGCGTGGGTGGACGGCTCGAAGGTGTTGCCAATGAACTGATCTCAATGCTCCCCATTGTTGACAACCCCTGCACAAGGAATAGTGGCACACGATCGCCTACTGTTAACCACTTCCTTGTTTACTTACGAGTGTGTACAGTCGCGGATCAAATACGGTTAGGTGATCATCATTAGATAAATAATAGATAAGGCCGACAAAGCTGGTGAAAATCGCTGTACAAGATCCAGAATCGTAGCGTCAGCAAACACATAAATAAATATAAATAAATTTCACCAGACTGACATACGAACTGTATAGTCCACAACTAAGCAACGCTTATATCAAATAAAACCTTTGTGTAAAGAATGGATCACACCAGAGTTTATTCACAGTGTTTTAATAATTCACTACATAAATGAAAATAAACTAATACAAGAGTTACACAGAATCAGATGATATTTACAAATTACAACAACGAAAACCCGACATAACAATTGAACGCGGCGCGCGCGGGAAGACCACTCTCGATGGTCATGGAGTTCTCGCGCATGCGCAAATAATCGAAGAAACTCCTAGAGGGGATTCAATGTAGGTTCTAATTAACTAATTTTAAATATTTCCGCGCATCCGTTACATTTGTTATTACCCGAGCACTGAAGTGCGGATCTGATTCTCTAACACAATCATAATTTTTGCACGGGACAAAAACATAAATATTTGAACAGCTTTTGACACTGGTTTCAACACACACTATCGTGACCTAATGTTCCTGTCTGCTGAAAAGAAGCTGTGTAGCCTGTCCTAGCCATCCTCTGTGTAGCAGTGGATTATTCCCTAATGATTTTGTTTGAGTCTCGTTCGTAATTAATCTAAATATATATAACTCAAAGGTGACTGACTGATCTATCAACGCACAGCCCAAACCACTGGACGGATCGGGCTGAAATTTGGCATGCAGGTAGATGTTATGACGTAGGTATCCGCTAAGAAAGGATTTTGATTAATTCTACCCCCAAGGGGATAAAATAGGGGATGAAAGTTTGTATGAAACTTTGTCAATTAAATTCCACGCGGACGAAGTCGCGGGCTCAGCTAGTAAGATATATGCCTTAAAATCACACACTAAGTCAAAGCATTCTGTTTCACCAAAATGTATACTGCTTTGCCATTTAAAACATGCACTATCGACGTTCCATCTTGAAGGGGTGAGCGGTGAATCAGAGCAGCCTGCAAACACCCCTCTAAACAGTGGTTAACCAGTCGTATTGTGGTAGTGATCTATAGCAAGGTGAGGGTAAATATCAATTAGTTAAAACGATGTACACTATTATTACTTACGATTTATGAAGGGGTTGATAGGTTGATAGTATTATTTACTAGACTTGTATACCTATAACAAATATGGTACCTATATGTCTCAAACATAATATGGGGTCCATGACAATTTTTGATATTATTGGTTAAAGCGGCAAAATATATTTGTGTGGTCTTGACGACACAAAATATAAGATAAATCGATGTCGTTTACTACACTTCTATGAATTAAGAAAGATAATACTACATAACTCATGACGTAAGTCCTGTCTTAGGTCGCGTGCTAGCCCCTGCGCGTGCTAGTCAACCGACTGTGGTTGGAATTGGTAATCAAACTCTCCCACCATTCTTTCGTTTTTAAGGCAAGCGTTCTACTTCCGGTATATTACAAAGCGCTCTATATATTCGGAATCTTGGCAATCAACGCTCACTAGAGTTGAATCGCTGCCGCGTCATATTTTCTTAAGTATTGTGTACCAGTCAGAAATAAGTAGATGGGTAAGCCCAAAGGTAAACCTAATCAAGTTTGCATATTACAGCAACAATATAAAATATTTTCTAGACACATCATAGGCGAAGGAGTTTTTAATGTTCACATGCTTTGATTAATACCGCGGTAGTAATGATGGATGTGGCCTTCCAGGTAGGGGTGGAACTTGGGACCGCCGGCCGCGAGCCACCCTCCGCGCCTAACGTAATTACACACTCATTAGTTCTAACCCAGTTTTATTTGTTTTTTCATGCAATATCCATCGTGGCGCCGGAGACGTCGTGTGCCAATAAAAAATCTTATAAGGTCACAGAATTATAACAACCTATCAATAGTAGCGTACTGAATAATGAGCTTTATGAATCTGAATTAGGTTCTATTATGGAATGACAATGTTTCTGCTTGTATATTTCTTTTAAAGAATATCTATCTTTATAGTAATCTGCAAGCATATATACCAGTGTAACGAGTTTGATGCATTGATCAGCCTCAAAAATAATAAACAATAACTCTAAATTGAAAATTTAAAAACCCCCGATGCGACGACCTTTTCATCAAATGTATACAATAATCAACAGGAAATCTGTGTAAAAGTATGAGACATTATTTTGTTATGACATTATAATAATTGACATTAGAATAAACAACGAATCTTAATATTGATGCCACGGAGGTTTCATTCCTAGTAAAATATAATCAATTATGATTCAATTTGATGTAATAACTCTGGTTGAGGTGGACGGGAGCAGCCCAACGCTAAATTTATTTTAAATTATATTTGTTCTTTTATATTTTTTCGCAATGGCGGAACAGCGCCCTCTAGAATTATTATAGCGTAATATTCCATGACCATTAACAAAATGTAACGCATGCGCGTATCCATCATTTGAAACGTGACTTATGGAACGTCTTTAGTTCATACACAAATCTCATTATAAAAATTGATAAAATATACTTTTTTCCAGAAACAGGGAATCTTTTCAAATTTATAATATTGTAAAAAGCCAGTTCAGACTATTACGATCATTTAAAAATATAATAAATCTAAATCCAATCATCTCAAATTTTGAATGGATTCGAGCCGTGGAAGTTGGTTTTGGCCTAGAATGTGGCTTTTTTACCTACAAAAGAGCTGATGATCTTCAAACGGCTGAACCGATTTTTATGAAACATAGCTAAGAACACTCTCGATCAGAATACCTATCTAACAAATTAAACTAAATTGAAATCGGTTCATCAGCTTGGGCGCTACGTTGCCACAGACAGACACACAGATACACAGATACACAGATACACAGACACACAGATACACATGTTAAACTTATAACACCCCTCGTTTTTCGTCGGGGGTTAAAAATGGTTAAATTCATTTTTTACAATACATGCCCTTATCAAATCTCTAAAGTGGTTAATCAGGATCTTATCTCATTACATACAGCACAGGTCGAAAATCACTTATGCTATAAATACATCGAATCCAAGCCTTGAGCGACTGCGTCCTGTATTTAATTTCGGCGGCCTATTGCTCGAGACCTTTTGCCCTGGCCGTGTGTGGGGCCGAATTCATAGTATTGATATAAATTTTATTTCTTTTAATTTCTTGAACGTGGTCATTCATTATGTTATTATTACAGTCGATGCACACGCCTATTCTGGTGTGGGACATAACTATGCATAGAAATATGATAAATAGCTTCTTCTCTTTAAGGCTTCAATCAGCTCATGTATAGCTGGTGTTACAATACTACACCGCTATACTTAAAATAATCCTAGGTAGGTAGTTTGTTACTATTTCCAGTCTGTAAGCAGTTACCTGAAATTTATTACCAAAAAATCTAGCACTAGACCTGTCCAGTATCCTGATACTGGTGATCTATACCAAGTAGTCAAGGTAGATAAATCAAGAACAATACATTTCCTCCCACACTATAGATCCAGCATCTCTACATCCTTTGGTGTTGTTAATTCGCTGTTCTGATAATAATTAATAAGCTCACAGGCGATACACCGCTCGTGACCACCGAAGGGTGTCGTGACCGCGGCGTCTCTGACCCTGCGCAGATTGAGATATCAAAATTCGCAATATAAATCCCACGGTGATACTCGTACGGGGCAGTTGTTTTATAGTATCGTTGGTAGCCTTAAGGGCAGCAAGGGTTAATTATGACTGGAGTCATTAGACCATTGATTGTTTCAATTTGTAGAGGTTTGAAATACGAACAGAGACCCAACTCTGTTAACCGCTGGCATCTCGCTCGACGCGCAATAGTAGTCTATTGCGCGTCGAGCGAGATGTCAGCGGTTAACAGAGTTGGGTCTAACTAATCCACACACCAGTCACACACACCAGTGACAGTTTTGACGTATTGCTAGTGCAATACGTCAAAACTGACAAAAGACAATACGTCAGTTTGACAGTTTTCTTGCATGAACACTTTCAAAACTGACGTATTCGGAAAAGGAACACATCAGTTATTAGGACTCTAAAAACTTCAAAAAAAATTTGTTGGTATTTCTGAATTTTGTTGCCTTCCAGTTACTGAAAAATTGGATGATAAAAATATTTTTTGTGTAGTAAGGCATGGAATGATTGGGTTTCAAAAAACATAGATTAAAACCATAGCATCAACAATAAGGTTTGAGCAGGTTTGAGTATCCGTGACAAGAAAAGATGTATTACTTACAATATCACTCCGCTTAATATTTCGGTTTCTAATATCACTTGCTCAATAGAGTAAGTAAATACACTTAGCAAGGCTCGTTATCAACGATCTACGTAATGGTGAGTGCAACTAAGCGGTTAATTGTTTTTGTTCGATTCGTATGTGATCGTATCCGATCAAAGCTCAGGAGGGGCAGGCCCGATAGACGCTGCCCTGATTTATATACCGCTGCTGTGAGATGTATCACGACCTCAAGCGTTTGTACGTGAATATACAGATATAAATAAATAAAAAAATAACATCGCCAGACGAACACACCAACTGTATGGTCTTAAACTAAGCAACGCTTGTACTATGGACTGGGGTCGATCCTTGTGACACTCAAACCAGGGTAAATTACGAAAAGGCCATTTCCGAAATTTACCCCAGCGGTAATCGAACCCGCAACCACCATGTACAGTGAGCCAAGTGGCCTACACTCGAACCACTGCACCAAGCGGTCATCTATAGTTCCCACTAGTTATATTACTAAGAGTAGGTATGTTATGTCCCACTGGCTAAAAGAGTCCCTTCCCTTCAGAGAGATGTTAACTAAGGTCTAAGCGGAAGCTTAGGGAAATGGCTAAGGGAAAAGCTAAGGGAACTTCCACTACTCCACTTTTCTATTCTAGGCTATGGGCCTCTCATTTTGTTACAGAACCAGTTTTTTCCAGCTTTTTCTACGCGGCGATCGTACTGTATAATATATATATCCTGCTAATATTATAAATGTGAAAGTTTGTGAGTGTGGATGTATGTTTGTTACTCCTTCACGCAAAAACTACTGAACGAATTCGATGAAATTTGGACCACAGATAGTTTATAACCGGGATTAACATATAGGATTCTTTTTATCGCGATAATCCCGAAATTTTTGTTACGTTAAATACTACGCGGACGAAGACGGTGGGCACAGCTAGTTTTTATATAAAAAAGTCGGCATAAAGTGTGTGATCCGCCTGATGTTACGCAGTTACCGTAGCCCATAGATGCTTGCTATACCAAGGGCATAAATCGTTCGTTGCTGACCTGAAGGGGAGAGGGATAGAGGTAGGGGAAGGGGGGAGATGGACTTCCGGTTTTTTCACTCATCTTATTAAACGCAGCTATTATACCTACTTTACGACAATCTTCAGTAAGAGAGGGGTTCTACACTGATCAAGCTAACCTGTATACTAGGTGAAACAAAAAAGTTATACAATTTTTTTCAAAACTTAACTTTGTAATTATAAAACTATCAGCTATGGAGGAAACTTGAAAAACAAATGGTGTTATAGGAATACAGCTGTTGACATATTTCACAAGTCTACAAAACCTTTAGTACTTCAACTGTCCCGCAAAGCCCATAGTTTTAGATTTACAAAGTAAAGTTGCAAAAAAAATTTTATACCCTTTTTGTTTCACCTTGTATGAGTGTAATTGAACGTGCTAAGATATCTTCTTGCATTTATAGAGTGACACATTTCAGGTAGAGTTTTACACTGAGAAAAAACAATTATCCAATAATACTTTTGATCACGAATCAGTAAGGTTGTTGTATTGTTTTAACATAAAAACCCAACTGGCCCATTTATTTAGTCGATACATTAAAATAAAAAAATATCGAAGTGTTTTGATGGCGGCGAAATTTATGTAAACGACTTCACGTTCAGTTGCTACTTTGCAAAATGGTCTAAAACTCGATACCAATACACAATTTTGGAACACCGAATTGTCGGATGATTTGAAATCGGTTGGAATTCCAAACGAAAAACATCTACACAATTTTTATTACCTATTTTAACTGGTCGCCATTAAGTGGGGTATGCGCGTTACAGTAAAGATAATCCAATGTTTGCCGTAGCCTGGAGCTCGGATTGAGCCATTTAATTTTATAAGTCGAATCTAGATAAAATCCAGTGTCTGGTGCGGCCGTGCCTTATGGGTTTGTTTGTTTAATATGTTCGTGTTAGCTGCTCAGGTGTTGGATATTTTAAAATAAATTGCGATTCGAAAATCAATTAACATTGAGTTAGGAATTAATAATTTCGTGCCTATCAATATTATGCTAACTTCACAGGTATCTTATACATCTTCTATACCTACAATCTATACAAATAAATAAAATTAAAATGGCTGATTGTAATTCCAAAAGCTTTTTATTAAATTCATATGAACATTCATACGATACAAAAATCTATTTTGTTTTTTTTTCACCTTCTGTATGTTTGTTCCGGCTAATCTCCGAAACCGCTGGATCGATTTTGAGGAATCTTTCACTGGCAGACAGCTGAGATTATAATGAGTAACTTAGACAACTTTTGAGGCTACTTGATCGAAGTACCACGCGGGCGGAACCGAGATCAACAGCTAGTAAGCAGTAAAATACGTCAATAGAGTGAAAATGTCCGGCTGAGCAGTAAATACAATCGTATCAACTTGAAATAATTTACGTATTTGCATCAAAATACATATAAAACATTGATAAAAATTTATTTCACGCTCTTTATAAGATATGTATCCATCAATCAGTCGAACGAATATCCTTGGACTACACCTGCAATTTACTTAAACGGTTGCATTCCCAGATTACTAATACCAGGAAAAATTAAAATTCACGATACATTGGCATGGCGCCCAGCACAAATATTTGTAACATTTACACATTGTCTTACTATTTTATTTTTATTTCAACAGTTTCAAAACTAAAGTGTAGCCAATCTATACAAATAAATAAAATTGGAGTGTCTGTTTGTAATATCAAAGTAACACCTTTTTACTAAATGCATATGAAAGTACATACGACACATATAACAAAAATGCGATTTAAAAATTTTTTTCTGTCTGTCTGTCTGTCTGTCTGTGTGTTTGTTCCGGGTAAAATCCGAAACGGCTGGACCGATTTTGACGGGACTTTCACTGGCAGATAGCTAATGTTTTAAGGAGTAACATAGGCTACTTTAATTTTAGAAAAACATTTAAAAAAAGGGTCCAATCGGGCGGGGGGGCTCAGAACGCGGGAGCGGGCTTTTTTGTTAAGTTAAATTCCACGCGGACGAAGTCGCGCTCAGCTAGTTGAATATATACTTAAGGGCTCATATACTTAAGGACTACGTCGGGTCGGCTGGGGTAGTATGTACTACCACCCTCTTACACAAGATCAGCGTTAAGTAGCTATTTATTATAGCTGTGTTTCGTACGATGAGTAAGAGAACCGAAATCCCAACCCCTCCTTCTCTTCTCCCTCTATCCCGCTCCCTTTCTGGTTGGCAACGTGCTGGTAATGTATTTGGTATTGCATAAAAAATATGAGCTACACTGCTGCTTAACATCCGCTAGTTCACTGTTTACTTAAAAAAAAAGTATTTAAGGTGAAGGCGCCTGTCTAGCCCGCGAAATTCAAAATGTTCGAGTATTTTTATAGTTTATCCAAAATCTGAAAACATTTAAGACAACATTTTGTGATTTGCGACAAACACAGCATGCAGTGCGTTTATTAATACATTTATTTTACTCTAAATATTATCACGGTGGATATGATACTAGTAAATCACTAAATATACAAAAATTGCCAGATTATCTGGATAGCTGTCGTTCTTGAAATGTTTTAGAATAAGTAGGATATATTAATAGATGCACTGCACATGGTCTTTGTCGCGAATTACAAAATGTGCCTTTTATTTTTATTATTGTCAGATTTTGAAAAATTTCTAAAAAACCTTATAAAAATTTAAACTTCGCGCGCTAGATGGGCGCTTTAGCCTTAAGTACTTTCCTTCAGGGGCTCAATTACGCTAGCAACTTAAGTTGCAATTGGAAAGCAAAAGCTTGTCAAATGCTCAGCTTTTGACGAATTTCCGTATTCCACAAACAACAGATTCACTTTTGCAACTGAGCTTGTTTTGGTATTATGTTGGCGACTGGCGTTTCAGATTTTGACCTTGAGCTTGCGACTGACATCGTTTTTTTTTAAAGTTATTGCGGCCCTGCGCATAATGCAATTGGAGTCATTTCGTATAAAATTATTTTTGCAGTTCCATGGATTTGATACGATGCACTATAGCGGATATAATTTTTTTTGAAATGTATTATAATTTTGAGCAAAAACACCACACATTTTTAACTTTTAAATTAATTGTGATTAATTCGTGGTTGATAGGTCGCCACTGAACGATACGTAAATTACATTCTGCTCTAACTCTAAAATATTAATCATATAAAATAAAACCAATAATTATGCAAAACAACGAATTGTCATAATAATTTCTAAAAATTAGCAATTATATATTTAATTAAAAGCAGACTGTAACGGAACGCAAAAAGAAAAAAGGAGATAAGAGCAATGGTCACGTAGCTATCTGTGGTTGGTGTTTTTATTTGGGTGACGAAAAACGTATATAGTGTAGGAATTTGATTAAATAATATATTGTGTGTTGAAAAACAAATAATCTCTCCCTCTCAAATAAGCTGATTATGAGGTAAAAGTTGCAGCATCTTAATTTTGAAGACGAAGGCAAGGGTAAGACAATAACCTAGTTTTTTTTCTCTAAATCACTCAACCATTAGTTTTTTGTACTTATAATTGATAAAAAGAAATATTTTACGTCAGAAAAACAAGCCCTGGGTTAGCTTAACTTACTTTGCAATATAATTTATGTATATGACGTGTAATTGAAAAAAAAAAGAAATACACAGCTACTGCCAATACAGTTTACATTAATTTGTTTGCAGGTGTTGACTACAAACTATATTGTTTTAGATTCAACCAAAAAGTTGGGTTCCGTGGAGTTATAGGCTGCATTGACAGTATCCATGTGGCATCTCTAAGGTCACATGTGTATGAGAAGCAATATTATAACCGAGAAGAATTCCATTCTTTAAATGTTATGACAGTAAGTTCTAACAATAATTTGATATTTTTTTGTAATAACACAAAAATCTACAGATATGCCATTTTGAATGTGGATGCCAGCAGCCTTGGCTCTGCTATGACTCCAGTGTGTGGCCGAGTCATACCTTGAATCACAATTTGAATTACTTATCAAAGAGTGGCAAAAAGTGTTTTTGTTGTATAAGTTTGTTAGTATAATGACTAGCTACTTATAGTTGGTTTGGTAATGAATTTACAGAAACATACCTAATTAATGTTCTTATTTCAGATGTGATAATTGTCATCCCCTTTGAAAAACCGTTTGACTGCCTGCAATACAGTAGAATGCTGCATTGGAATGCTCGCTTCAGAGAAGTGGGTATTTTCCTGTATGTAGCCCACTACCAATGGGCTAAAATGCATATAATTATATTTTGTAAAACATTTGTTTTAGGTGTTCACTAGCAGCATATTGGCAGCACATGGCAAGGTGTAATTATAAATGCAAGTTGTGTTCTTGAAAACATTGAACCACACCAATAACTCCGAGAATTCGTTGATGCCGATGGATGCTGCTCCAAGAAATCAAGCAGTGCTTCTACTTGTGTAGACTGCACCATAATTTACTAGCTAGAATTTACGAATGAATTATATTCAAATGTAATGTAGGTACATACACTTGTTTGATTTAATCCCTAACATTAGTACCTACCTGCTTAAGAAACCACAATACAAACAAATATATAGTACTTATTAAGTATTTGAATAATCACAACATTCTTTACACATTTTGAACTGTTTAACTTTTGAAATAAACATTACCTTAAAATTATACCTACTTGCTTACCGTATATAGGTAAATATTTTAAACATACCTACTATACAATATTGAGTAGTGAAGTGGGTACATAGTTATGGAGGTACTTATCGCCTTTAATTTGGAGATAACTTAGTAAGTAATTCATAAAAAAGTGTACAATTATTTATTATATTATAAAGTAAAAGCTCTTTACTTAAATTTTGTGCACAACCTATAGCTAGTACAGTATTTTATATTTATTTATCACAGTACTAATATAGGTGTAACTTACTTTATGATTGCTGATAATTGTTTTTAAATAGAAATAAAACTTTACAAGTAGGTACTCTATTCTATTCTACTCAAGAAGCAACATTTAAAAACACTCCTTTAAAAATATTGGAACTTTTTTTCTATAATATTTTAAAATAAGTATAATAACTAGCTCTTTTTTACACTTGTTATACCTATAGTAACACCTAGTACTAAGTACCTAGGTACGTAGGTACCAATCTTATTATTTGTCTATCGTATTATTAGTACAGGCGTAACTTAATTTTTGTTTGAGGATAATTGAGTAAATAGAAATGAAAAAAAAACAGTTATGTACTAAAGATGCAATATTTATTGGATTATAACGTAGGGGATGAGAGTGCCCAAATAAACCCTCAGTGTTATCTTCCCTCCTCGCTCGAATCTCTGTTGCGACGACTGTAGCTCGACATGGTGCAAATATTCAAATTTATTGGTAGTATACAGTACGCAGTATATAGTACGCAGGAGAAACTAAAACAAACCAATTATCATGATGAAGCCCAGTATATCACTTGGAATTTCAAAATGAAAATACCTTATTAATCCTTACAGCAATCATACCATTTGTTTGCTGACTGCTTTTACGACACAGGCTACGCCACGTCGGCCACAATACACATAATATAGGTATGAGTCAAAACTACCGGTTACGGCATTTGCGTGGACTGCAACATTTGCTGCACATTGACTGCACATTGACAACAACAACAAACGATAAAATAGTATTGTGTTTAAATCTTTAAACACATTATACCGAGTAAATTAATAGGATACTTGTAATGTAAATATTTTGAGCATGTATTGACATATTACTTTTTTATTTGCGTTGATTTGCTTTTCGCATTTAGCCATTGTCGAGTAAAATAAGATTTTAAATTTTTATATGAAGGTTTTGTCTAGGCCTGATGCTACCAGACTTATTGGGGGAACTCGAAAAATCATGTTTCATTACTATTAATCCAATTGCCCCTACTCACGGAGATTTTTTTATGAGTTTTGGCCTAATAGCCATATGCAATAATCCAAATATTAAAAAAACTACCAAGCGTTCGAACGCATATATGCAGCCAATCATATCAGCCTATATGCATATCAGCAGCCAATCGCAATTCAGTCGCTTGTAGAATACCAATTATTTGCCCAAGCGTTTGAAAGCCAATTGGAAATCAAACACTCGCGTTTGATTTCCAATTGCAACTTAAGTTGCTAGCGTAATTGGGCCCCTGGTCTTCAACGACGCAAGAAAGTACATATTTTCAGACAAAGAAATTAATACTACTAACAAAAGAAGTTTTAATGTTTTAGCTACTAAAACTCATAACAAAGAAGGTTCTGTATAATCAATAGTCGTCCACTACGTCCAACAATCAATAGCAATAACGATTTAAATAAAAAATACTTAATAAAAGCAGTAGTTACAGCGATGTTCATGTGTCTACATTTAACAGTACGAGTCGAGATCAAGAGATCAATATCGAACCTACTTCTTTACTCGGCACAAAATCTCGAATGCAGCTATGAAACATTCTACAGCGTACGGCCGAATCTTATTTTCGGAGACATAAGATTGAAGATT
Source organism: Notodonta ziczac (assembly GCA_918843915.1). Classification (NCBI taxonomy): domain Eukaryota; kingdom Metazoa; phylum Arthropoda; class Insecta; order Lepidoptera; family Notodontidae; genus Notodonta; species Notodonta ziczac. Next base: position 4,684,478 of record OU974041.1, read on the forward strand.
GCAAAGGTGTTGTTTTAGGCAAGTGCAATAAGTCGTAAGTTAGTGAATATGTTGAAACTTTTGTCATGTAATCTGGATTGGATCTGCGGCTAAGTTTTACGGTAATCGTAGCGTGCGTGTGTGCTGTTTAAAATTTATCTTCATCGTTTTTCGTCCGTGGGTCCCGAGTGTGTGAGAACATCTAGTAAGTTCAGTACTACAGTATTTACATGATTCCAAGATAACAGAATAATTAACTTTTAAATAAAGCGGGCTATTTAAATAATGATAGTCATAAACACAATATTATCTGCTTAAATTAAAGTAGCATTCCATTTCATTTTACATTTAATATCCATTTTTACGACCACATCCCGAAATGTTATTTTGAATTTAATAAATATATCTTAAAAATTAAAATAAATGTAATTTCATACTCCAGTGGTTTCATTTTTGATCATAAGTTATTAAATTGACAACATTGTGTGGAACATTATGAATAATGAATATCAAAGTGTAGGTTTCGCACAGAAGTATTGCATTAACATTCTGACCACAGAGTTTTATATCCGAATGAACCTCGAATTATCCATTACATAAACCAAATTAACTTGTTTAAACTCTTTATTACTGTCGCCACTAAGTATTGGGGACTAAAAATTAATTAAAGCGGTAGAAATAAAAAAGAGTATAGAGACATAACTTTATCGAGGTCCACATTACGCAGAAACGTACGTATTAAAAATTCAAGAGCGCACCGGGGAAACCGTTGTCCCCGCGTCGTGGGCAGCTGTGTCCCCAGGACCACTAAGCCTCTATTATGGTTCCCTCTCGCATATACACGCCGTCGACCCATAAACCGGGCGATCGCGACGAGCAGCTTCAATTTATTCTTGAAATTAACCTGTCGCATGCACTTAAGAAGCTGCAACGCGCGTGTTTCAAATGAGCCACTCGGTGATTGGGATATTTCGCGTTGACGGACCTTCCAAATTGTGGCCATTAAAATTTAAGGAGGGGTCGTTTGGAAATGTCCAATATTAACTTTGTCGATAGCAGTTTTATATTATAAGGTGGATGCCCGTCGATTTTTCGACAGTCACGTATGTCTGTTATTTTTTGGGAAAGTGGCCATTTCGGGAAAATGTGGTGTCCATTTGGGAAAGTGATCTTTGGTGGAAAGGGGCCATTTTGGACCAAAACTAATATACTGTGCGCCAACATTCAATTGTTTTAGAATAGGTCGTGAATGTATTTATTTATTTACGCTTCTTACGTTGACGCGTTCTCAGTCATAATTATCAATTACACTCTACTTGGAATAATATAATGTACAATTTTCTGTGGAGACATGGATAAGCGCGGTGGCTAGACAGACTAATCGCACATGAGATTTTGCATTAAAGATAGGCTGCATTTGATGGCGAATATAGTTTATAACTGAGTGACAGCTGAGATACCTACCTCCAGAATTCAAATTACACCTGTATATCAATTACTGGGACTTTTATTACTTTTCGCAGATAAATAATCTTCATTTGTAAGAGTAATGATTTAGCCCTTTTGACGTCGAACTCCTGGGCACGGGCCTCCCCTCACTTCAAGGGGTATTCAGGATATTCAATGAAGATTGGAGGTTTTCACATGACTTTTGGAAATTGGTTAGATTTTCCAAGAGACGCAGGGTTTCTAACGATTTCCTTCACCGTAAGCAAGTGATAAACATAATGTAAATTATGCTTCGCACACGGATTTCCAAAAATCCAGAGGTTGACTGCAGCTCATACCTATACGGGCTCCAGCCGGGTGGTATCACCCTCTTACAGAAGATCGGCGTTAAGTGGCTATTATAGATGCTTTTCGTACGATGAGTGAGAGCCGGAAAATCCAACCTCCCTTCACATTCCCCTTCAGGTCAGCAACGAGCAATGCCTCCTTAGGTGTTGCAAGCATCTATAATAGGCTAGGCTAGGTAACTGCTTAACATCAGTCGGGTCGAATGTTTGCCGACTTTGTTAGATACAAAAATGCACGCTAGTTTTAACTGAGTAACCGATACGGCATAACATTAACTTTTCTTCGGTGAGGGTAAACTAAGGACACTTAGGTACAGATATTTGTTTTGTGCGCTTGAAATTGCCGTTCATTCATTGAGTACATTTTTAAGAAAAATCTCTGAGGAAAATATTCGAACTCAAATTCAAAACTGTTTTTAATCACGTACGCCGACGAAGCATATATGAATAGTCAGAATCTACCACCGGTTCAGAGTGCTGCTTCCACTGAGAAGATCCGGCAAGAAACTCAATGGTTACTCTTATCAATGAATAAAAGATGGAGTACATTCTCACGAACAGCAACAGAATATGAGCAGGCTGTATTAGGGTACATACAAAAGTTTGTAGCTGTGTACTCCATAGTTGAATTTCGGGAACTATCTAGTCCATTTAAACTCATGCCCAAACAAGGGATATTATAAATGCTAATATTATTAAGGATTTATGCCTCTTAGAGCTAGAGGTGTAGTAGGGACGCATTTATCGGTGCGTACGCGCAGATGTACTATCGCACCTGCATACCGACAATTTACACGATTAATTGGACGTAGATTTGGAAAATGGAATCAACCCAGATGCACTACTGCAGACCAAAACCAACCTTGTGTTAGTGGTTCTAGGTTGGTTTTAGTTTGCAGAAGTGTATGTGGGTTGATTCTATTTTGCAAAAGTACGTCCAATTTATTTACTCATAATCTTACTCGATTTCCGTATATTTAGTGGTTTTTTACAGTAGGTAATTGGATATAGTTTTAATGAATATATAACATATTAGTAAGTTTATAATTTTGTAAATTAGGGTAGGTAGTAACCCTGACTGTATTCTGGAAAACTGGTATTTAATAAATTTTTTAATTTTTAACAAATGGCTTTCTAATGATAGGAAATACACCACAAAATACCCCAACACTAAGTATCACTAAGTACGTAAATATTTCTTAGTTTGGTACTAAATTAATTTATAAATAATTATACAAAATTCATTTGAGCCTCACGAATATTCATACAACATAATTTTTACTAAACACTTCAATAATTCAAAGCAGGTGAATATCATTAAAGTTAGGAAACAGGTAGTAAATAGTAGGAAGCTATTCCAAATATTCGTATGTCCAAAATCAAGAGAAAACAAATGAAAATTTATAACCAACTGAACGGTTGTAACGTCTATGATTTTTATAACAACATTCATTACATCTTCACGACTACTCACCTGTAAACAGGTTTGCGATGAAAAATCAACCGTAATTCCACATAATAAAAAGGCGAACTTCGATTAAAGACAGCCTTACATTTTTCTGATATAATTATGGAAGAACGAAGATTGGAGTTGCCATACACTTTTAATATTTAATCTGAATATCGCATCGGCATAATATTATAGGTTTTGTTTGTTGAGTAGGTACTAAATATATGTCAAATTCAAACTCTGATATAGGTACAATAAATAGTTATTATATCCTACTCTTTAAGACCTATTTTCTGTTATTTAATAAAATAAACCATTCATTTTCGGATTACCTTTTGTTGACCGTAGTATACTTACCAACATTGCATTTTATAATTGATGCAGAGAGTGATTCATTGTTAGTATAGTTTCGCTAACAATCAACACCACGAATAAATATAAGCATAACACCGTCTCCGCAGTTTTCCCATCGCTCAGTTTTCAGTAAGCCAACGACTCGGGCAGGTGCTGTCCGGGCGCACACTTCTTTCATTAAAATTAATACCAATGTCGCGTGTGCACATTCTTACTCGATAACGCCTCGGCGTAATTAAGGCGCTTTAAGACGCGGGTGTAAGGGCGGCGCGCGCCCGCCACGCGTCCAACAACGGTACTCCGAGCAGCGTTTAACGAGAAATTTTGTTTCCATCAACATTTTCGCTCATGATATCAGATTAACAGGCTCGCTGCGACTTGGGAACGACTGTAGATTATTCACTTTTTAATACGGCTTGTTACTTAACAACATTTTATTATCTTATAAGCGCGGTGCTCATTTCGAATTCATTAGTTATTTTTAGCAACAAAGTGGAGTTTATTGAAGGACTCGCAATTTAAATACTTAGCTACTCTCATATTTGCTGATGTATTTATTCAATGAAGGAGTCTATAATTGGAGAACTACTAAATTAAGCGGCTTATCATCGCCATCTAACCGCGGCGCTGAGGAGTTAAATGATACAAAATATTGAACGCGTATATCGAGTTTGTTTATTGGCAATCAGTATTCGACGTTTTATTTATGTCGGTCATTCTTTAGCTGTTAACACTTTGGGCCGATGACGATCTTGCGTTCGTCGCAATAAGTACCGTTCAATAAAACGGATAGTAAAAAAGATAATACAATGAGAACTGATATAGGAAAGGAAACAATACTAATTATCTATTTAGGGGCATCTTATCGCCGCAGCTAACGAGCCGTCGTAAACCTATAAACGAATTCTACAAGCCTTGTTTGTCGGCAAATGAGTCGAATTTCCGAAACGAGGCTTTATTTATTGACCTCCAAACATGTCTGAAGAGAAGATACGTGAAATATAACGTACTAAATGATACACGTCTACTCGTTATGCAGACGTTTTGGATGTTGTCAAAATATAATTAAGCTAAAGAACATTTTTATGGATAGGTATATCTTCATTAATTTGAAAACATCCACACATACGAAATACATTGGTATAACATTTTACAACTATAGGTTGTTCGGTGGGAATATATAGACTGGTGGCCTTACTTTAACATCATTAGAGGAATAAATAAACTGAAATAACTCACTCAACTGAAATGCCCCAAACTAAACAATGCTTGTACTATGGTATAGTACTGTACAGTATACTGAAGGCTACCTATGGCATCCCACGAGCGCAAATTACAATAAGGCATTTCTAAAATTTGCTCCAACGGGAATGGAACCCAATGGAACCAACGGGAATGGGTGTAGTGAGCCGAGCGGCCTACGCTCCGACCATTAGGGCCAAGCGTTATTCAAAGTATCAAGTATCCTATGCTTATTTCGCAAACCATTTTATATTTTAAATTGAGAAGAAAAAGTTTGCATATGCTAAATTTTAAAAATTGTATTCAAAATTCGAATATCAATCAGTCCAATATCCGATTGGTCAATGGGATATCGAATCTCAGCCGACTCGTATCTCGGTCACAATCGGTGTTGGGATGTCGAGTCGGATGCGTCTGCGTCAGAGCGGCCGACGTCACACGTCCGTCGTATAGGTGGCGACGACGCGGCCGATGCGATGTCCCGATAGCCCCTGTCTTACAAGCATCGAGACATACTATTTGCATTTTGGATGTCGGTTTAAGGACGTGTGTTATCTGTTCTAGTACACGAATACGGGGAGACGAGCGTAGTCCCATCAACCTGTAGATACGAAACTCTCTTTTTGGTTTTAGATCTTTAAATGTCTTAACTTATCTTACAGAAGTTCTCTTTGAATAAGAATGTCATTGATTAAGAGTGACTATAGATATTCTGAAACGAGATTTTAATTACAGCAAGGCATGTCTAAGTTTTTGAATGTCAATACGACAGGAAATATAGGTATTGTTTCGATTTAGTGAGGGTTTTCATAATTGACCTAAAGCACACTATGAAACTGACTCCGTTTTTTGATACATTTTTCACTGTTACGGTCAAATGTATGAAAATTATCTGTGTCGACTTACCCGTGTGAATGACGCTGAGAGCTCATGAAATAATTTTCTTATCATTTGGTAACCGAATTTTTAAGTAAATAACTATGATTGATTATATCATTTCAATCAATTAACTCTCCCGACACATATTAAAACCGCGAATCATTGCGTCAATATATCACAGCTCGTTGCCACATGGTCCCTCGATAGAGCCTCCATTGTACAGTCCACGCTCGATGAGAAATGTAAAACATTCCCTTTATTAATACTTAATACGTTCACCCTTTGACTCGATGAATAGGAGTCACTCAACAAGTCGTTAATCAAATGATATTGGGTTCGAATCAGGTAGTTCTATTGTGTGATCGATGGCGGCCAGCTTTGGTATTATGATTTATAGGCTGGAGTAATTTTTAAAGATGGTTAATGAGAGTGGTGATCTCAATGAAACTGGCTTGCGGGCTACTAATGAAAGTTACCCTTGAACATCGATTTCGGGTTGAGCATGACAAAACGGAATTTTGATTTGAAAAAATGTTGTTCCTACTGTACATGTATACTAAACATACATTCAGCTACTGGGGATTAATCATTTAATTATTAATTACAATTTACAAACTTACTCATGTTGTAAAGTAAGATAAGTCAGTTTGCATACTTACATATTTTGTTAGTATATTTTTACAACTAAGTACCTATTTCGTTACTGAAGTTATAATAATCACAGACCGTAGATTTCAGCAACAAATATAATACTTGTGCCTCATAAAAATATCACCACACACTCGTCCTTTAGAATCTAACCTGATTTAATTCTAAACAGAGCATTAAAATGATGTAACTAAAACGATTGAAGTTATGTTATTATTCTAGGATAGAATCACTAGAGGAGTTTAGTTAGTATACAGAAAATACAACAATTTGAAACAAAAAAGAAAAACCTTGTCCAAAATAAAATAAAATAAAAATAAAAAACAATAAAAAACAATTTCACACATTTTACGTATAATCAATATTTGACATGAATCGTCCCACACCAGTGGTGCGTAACTCCACATCGCAGATGACACAGTTCACACAATCATCGCATCATTCCACCCCCAAATCCCACGTTGTTCCGCATCTCCGTCATTTGTTTTACCTAATTGTTTCATTTGCAGCGAGTAAATTGTCCAAACAACTCGTATATGTCATACCATTTCCGGTGTAAGTCGAGTGAATTTAATTCGTCATTGTTCAATGTTTGTTATAATAAATGTACTGTTTATTAAATGTCTATAATAATTTAAAGTGCCTAATCTATTGTTTTGAGTGTAGAAGGTATTAAATATTCGGAAGTTACCTATTATTATTTTCCAACATATTCTGATCAATTTAATTTCATTATGACAGCCAACTGACATAAAACAAATGCAATATTAAGTACATAGCTTAGATCGAAGTAAAGTTATGTAAAGTAGTCACTGTCTTCAAATCATTTTGGACAGTAATAACGAGTCGCTCTACACGAAGTGGTTGAGTAACACATGAGTTTTTTTTTTTTTTTTTTTTTTAATTGACTATATGTTGTTGGCCAGAGTGGCCATAACAACTTCACCCGGACAGAGGGCGAGCGCAAGTGCGCTCCAGCCATAGGGGCAGGGGGGCAGCTAGCTCAAGGGCGTCACTAGGGACACGACCTCGGCTTGGGCCGCTGCCAGGAGAGGTGGCGAGGGTAAATCTACCACCGGATCGGAACGCGACCTCGACTGAGAAGATCCGGCAAGAAACTCAGCGGGCTTGTCGGGTGCCAAGGTGCGTCTAGGTAAGTAGACGCACCTTCTAGCGGAAGCGGGGGTTCGTCGACCTCGCCGGCGAGGTCGGTGTCTGGCGGGGAGTGTGCGTGTGTCGTTCTCCTCGACATCTGAGTCTAGGAGAGCGGTGAGTGGGTCGGGGGGGTCCAGCACCACATGCCGCGGCCTGCGGCGGCATGTATCTGGCTCGTGTGCGGGTGCATAATCGGCGGCGGCGACGATTAAGGGATTGGTGTGTTCAGAAGCCTTCATGAAATAGCGTTCAGACGCTATTTTGAAGTGCTTCTGGATAGAATCGAGAATAACACATGAGTGAATGTCGTTTATTTAGACGTAATTGCTTAGCGGGAGGTAAAAACTAATTGTAGAGCGTTATTTTGTTATGACAATTTTGCCAAGGGGAAAGTATGTAGAAGCATTGCGGTAGAGTCGTTTATTGCATCATTTTTTTAATAACATACATGTTTAGATGATGTCTGCTAGGTATGTGCTCTACACAATCTAGGCCTTTCTTCGTATTCTATATTTTTTTTAAATTAAACGTCGAATCTTAATAAATTCTGTGATTGCTACAGATGTTAAACTCAAATCGTGGGTGGTGAGTTCCACCCGGGGTGCAACCCTCCCTCACAATACTCGGACAATGACTTGAAACATTCTTATTGGACATGGTTCAACTTGTAACGTGTTACTTAGACTCATTGTTACTTAACGACATCATTCAGAGTTGATGCGGCAATCATTGGGCATTATCATTCCGTTGTGTGATAAATACTGTGTCATTTACTTTGTAAAAGGGTTGGAGATTTTACTGCCTTTTAGATTATTAGTGTGAGCTGTCAAATACATATTTCAAAGTATTAAATTCTAGACTAGAAGTTATTTATTTATTTAATATTTTTACAGATTTATTTAACCTTTGGTATACACAATATAGAGTCGAGTTAATTGTATTCATAAAGATTAACGTTTTAAACAAAAAATCCATATGGTATGCGAGAAATAAAAACTTTAATTTACCCTAATTTATTCCGCAACTAATAAAAATATTGTTTACTCATGTACCTATCGAAAATATAAGTAAGTTTGTTACCTTCATATTTACCTACATGTTCATTTATATACATATGAGGAGCACCCCTAAACCTATTATCTTCTAACCCTCCGAACCCTAACGGAACATTACATCGATCACTCGCAGCAATAATAATCATAACAGGGCAAAAGCATCAGTTATTTTACGGAGCCCATTAGCACCTCCCCGCAGGTCATATCCGGTACAAATCACGGGGTTCACCCCACAAGATGACTGGCCACCGCCTTTTTACTGAACTCAATTTAAATCTAATACACGATAAGTGTTTCTGATTTTAAATATATAGTTATGATCTTAGTAGCTAGCATCGTCACTACGAATGCCAGATACTTAACCACTAAGACTTTGGTTAAAGTTACCGGTAGATTACGAAATATTACTAGTACCTATTCTTTTTCAAATAATTTTCAAAATGAAACTCCATAAATGATAACTTAAGAAAAACTCGATAAAAAGTAACGATTAAACAACTATTAACCGCTAATACAGACCGCGGTATGTATTAACTAATGAAAACGAATACCTAACATTTAAACAACCATATCGATTCAATTAGTAAAGCTAAACAGAACGAGAGGTATTCGATTCACGCAACCGTATTGACGGTAGTCGGTTGCTTTGATCAAAGTGCCGACCGAATAAAACAAAGTTTAAGGAGCGCAATTCATAGCGTGTTTTAAATCTAATTGATGATGGGCGGGCGGAGACGCCGGGCGCTGTCACCAGGGCGGCGACTATCACACGCATGGTATTGACATACTTTATGAAGAAGAAAAATGTTAACGTTCCATTCGTTTTCTAAATTTAAAATATGCTGTCGAACGTTTCAAATTATCTGATGGTTATTTGGAGAATGTATGTAACACGAGGGCTCACCTTATAAATTAAATCTATAACTCACAGAAAACATTCACATAAAATTTTTAGTGCGTAAAGTTTGTGCCATCAGCATCTTTGAGGAACATTTATAAATATAATATAAGTGATAAAAAAGTTTATAGCTAGGTAAACTAATTAACAAAATAAACACCTTAGTACGCTGACACAGTCAAAATAGTGGACATTGGTGTCCACGCTCGTAATAGGCGTAATTTCATTACTTTAACACATGACCGAACCATTCCCCAATATCGGGAATCGGTTTCATTAATGTAAATGTCAGTGTATTTTATCGATAACGCTCCGATAAACACTGATGCGACTTTTATCCATCAGGTTTGAGTCGCTTATATGAGAAATAACTTTAAAACGAAACGCTCAATGCGATCGCAGATAATACTGATGTGGATTCTAAAGACGATTGATTTATTTTAAAATATATTGACATCAATACGCGGATTATGTGACAAATATCTATTCATCCCTGCAAGTCCATGCGTTTTAATAACTGGTCCTATAAAAATGTATTCAAATTTCAATCTTAAAATATATTTCGATAGCAGTTGGGAGTTCCTTTCCAAAAAAGCTGTATTAGATATGCAATGTTTAATTGATATATCGTCGTGATATTACTAATCTATGATATAGTAGATATCACTGAAAATGTAAAAAAAAATATGATACATATATTGCATGGATTTATATTCCTTTTGTGTTTTATGTTAGCATTCAGTGGTCAGCAGAAAAAACTGGGCACGCGTTAGCCATTGCTCCCCGCGCCGCGCGCGCACCCAACCACCACGCCAGGTACGGACCCGCACGTACGAGGGGAAGGGATGATCGAAAATAATAGGGGAAGAGAATTTTAAAATTTATATTTTTTGCAGCCGGCGCAGGTGATATAACGCGAACGCGTGCGCCGGCGGCTCACTCGCACGTGAAACTCCGCTGCCGCCGCCCGCGCTCGCTTCACCGCCGAAAGCTCCCACGAAGCCTCCCCTTATCGCGTAGTGCTTTCCCGAAAGCCGCGCCGACCGGTCGTGCGCTCTATCTCTCACGAACGCTCGCGCAGCACGCACGTAAAATGCTACAAGAAATTCAACTTATTCAAGGCCAGACGAACTACGTAGTCGTCGCGTCCGGCTATCCTTCAGCTACGTTAACGAAGACACAAGTGGAGAAAAAGAACGTGCCTATAGCCCCGGCTCCTGAAAAAAATTACGTCACGCACGACACCCCGCCCAATCTACAGTACCGGAAGAAGGTGCACTTCAGGACGAATCCATACACCGGACCGCAGGCCGCGTCGATCGCGAGACGTAACGCCCGGGAACGTAATCGTGTGAAGCAAGTGAACGATGGATTCAACGCTCTTCGTCGACACCTGCCGGCGTCAGTGGTCGCCGCGTTGTCCGGCGGCGCGAGACGTGGGTCCGGGAAGAAACTTAGCAAAGTCGACACACTAAGGATGGTGGTCGAGTACATCAGATATCTCCAGCAATTATTGGATGAAAGCGACGCTGCATTGGGCATCACACGTGACCAGGAGAACAGGGAAAACATTCCAAGTGGAAATACATTGCAGCCAATGACATCGATGGATATGGACGACGGTTTCTTCTACGGAAGCGGGTCCCCCTGTTCGGAGAAGCCCGATTCCCCGGCGCCATCAGAGTGTTCCTCGGGAGTGTCCTCGGCGTACTCAGCTGATCGGTACGAGGTGACGACGCAGCAACAACTGGGACCTATGGATGAAGATGAGCTGCTAGATGTAATCTCGTGGTGGCAGCAAAAATAGCAATCATGTAAGTTTCTAATTGAATTTAATAATAGTATTTGAGGCTTATAATTATAAAGACAACGTTTTCAATAATGTATCATTCTTGACATGAATTATAAATCGCGAAGAAAAATACTATAATATATTATATTTATATTTCAGACTCTTTCTTATGAAAAAACTGAGTATGCAATAGTAGTATAACTAATCTTTGTTTTCTTTTGTTCACAGGCAACGTTGAAGAAACCATCACATATGGACGAATCCCTCCGCGAACTATGTTCGATATTTATTACGACTGCATTTAATAGTGTTTACGAAAAGACTCTTGTATATTCTAGTCAAACCGGTAGTGCCTTTAATAAATTAGTTATAAGTTTTAGTTATAAAAGATCGGGTAATTATTTCCAAGTTTTGGGCATTGTGTTTTTATTTAGTCAATAAATTAAGTTCCTCCGATCAACTTATACCGATAAATGCATCGAACTAATTCATTTAAAAAATATATCTTAATGTTAATAATTACTATTCCAAGCACTTGTGTATTACCTCGTATTTTTATATAAATATTTCAGTTGGGTGTGTAATCTCATGAATAATTGTCTGAACATTGGTTGTCCGTTCATGTTACCTGTTTCCGAATAACGAGGCATTGTATTTCCGCATTATCAGCGTTTATTGTCGGCCCAGTCGATAACTGTAAATATACCTTAATTAATTGTAAGCAATTAGGTTAATAAATTAAAGTTATTTATTGAATTAATTGTCCTTTATTCACCCCTATAGGTACGCACTACTAAGGATGAGTCACATATTTTACTTTTAAAATTGAATATATCATTGAACCCACGTTTATTAAAACGAAAGCTGCATTTTTTATCTAATAGATATTACGACACATAATAAAAACTTATCTACGTACCTCGTATCATGTTTCAACAAATTAAATATGAGTATAATATACTAGGTGAAACAGAAAGGGTATACTATTATTTTTGCAACTTACTTTGTAAATCTAAAACTATCGGCTTTGTGGGACAGTTAAAGTACTAAAGGTTTTGTAGACTTATACAATCTGTCAACAGCTATATGCCTATAACACCTTTGGTTTTTCAAGTTTCCTCCAAAGCTGGTAGTTTTAGAAATACAAAGTTAAGTTTTGAAAAAAAAAGAATACCCTTTCTGTTTCAACCTCAGACTAACACACTAAATTGATGGTCCTAAACTAAGCAACGCTTGTACTATGGGTACTGTACAATGGACTGGGGGCAATCCCAGTTAAACAATTATAAATAAATAAATAAATAAATAACGCCAGATTGACACATCAACTGTTAGGTGCCAAACTAAGCAACGCCTGTACTATGGTTACCGTACAATAGACTGGGGGCTATCCCAGTGACACCCAGACTAGATCAAATTACAAAAATAACAATTACGAAATTTACACCAGCGGGAATCGAACCCGCAACTACCATGTGCAGTAAGCCGAGCGACCTACGCTCGATCCACTGCGCCAAAAGATCGTCAATTAGTTAGGTATTAATACATATTTCATTTGATGGTAATTTAACGTATTGTACGTATGTAAGGTACAAAAATAACTTTACTGATCAACTTACAAACAGCAGGTTATATTTCTGTAATAGGTATCGTCTATAAAATACTCAAGCAACCAGTTATAAGTTTTTCATTAAGTAAAGCCTAGTGGGTATGTCAATATCAAACTGGATAATATGGTAATTTTAACAACATTTCAAATTTACAGTATACTTTAATTGACCTAGTAGTTCTAATCAAATTACAACAAAATCGAAAGGTATCGAACTGAAGAGGTCTTGATGACAAAGTACAACCCGGTATGTATTAAAACTTGTATTTTGTTTCAATACCTAACTTAATTAATTACATATACAGTCGCAGTACATTTATATCACGCCGCGTTGACGAAACAAAACAGCGTATTTATACAATTAAAGTTTTCATCCAAAAAGCGGGGGAGACGCTTTGCATAAACGAAAACGTCAATCGGAAATAAATATTATTGATAAAAGGAAATATATTAATATGTACACTATAACTGACTAGCGGCCCGCCCCGGCTTCGCACGGGTACATTGTGGTTACATTATTCGAGTTTTAGTAAGGATCCCTAATTTTTTTGAAAATATATTATAGCCTATGCCACCCGGGGATAGTGTAGCTTCCCACCAGTGAAAGAATTTTTCAAATCGGTTCAGTAGTTTCGGAGCCTATTCATTACAATCAAACAAACAAAGTTTTCCTCTTTATAATATTAGTATGAAGAATAAATAGGCTCAGAAAAGAAGTGTAATAATAACACTTTCTATATAAAACCTATTTTCATATTCTATTATTACTAACTGTTGCTCTTCAAAAGGCTTGTCCAAACCAAAGATACATAGGACCTTTTCGCACTGTGATGTTTTTAATGTAAAGTTAATGTCAACCCTGCTTTACAACCCTTTCTTTTATAGGATCATCATAAATCATAATTTTCCAGATGTAGAGAATTAGCGGGATGCGATCGCGAGGAGAGATTTCCGAAAAAATAATAAAAAATACCTCACACGAGACCAATCAACCGTTATTATATGACACAGGGATGAGGGCGATTCTATTAATTTATAACCAATGTGGGTGGATATGCTGGAATTATATCGAAAGGTCGCGGAACGTGGATGCGACGGATAACAGTAATTTCGTGTTATTTTTATTAAGATGTTGGCCAACGAGAATGTTTGTAACCAAAACAACTATGGTTTAGCATTTTTTAAACACGATGATAATAATGTGACCTGCATCGTCCCACTAGACCATTTACGGGTTAGTAGAGAAAACCACGGTCTTAAGATGCATAGATTATGTAGAGTAGCTTCTTAAAAAAAAAAAACAATTTAGCCCTTTAGACGTTCCACTCCTGGGCACGGGCTTTCCTCCACTAAGAGGGAGATTCAGGCCGTAATCCATTACGATGGGCCTATGCGAGTTATTGGATTTCACATGTCTTTCGAAAAACCCAGAGGTGCGGGCGAGAGTCACTTCTTATTCAGTATTAATACATATGCCTATCCGATTTCATTTGTGTTTCCAAGAAGAAAAAAACAGCCCAATTTATACGTCCACGTAAATTATGTGTGATTCGATTGTGTTTGACAAATTCACTTACAATTTCTCACGAGAGACCGACCGCGGTCAATACAAAAACGTGTATTGTTTTGATAAAAAATGACATGCCATACAAACATCTGATAATAAGCGTGGGCGGGGTCACAACAAAAGAGAATTGGTTAGCACCACACACAATACGGGTAAAGTTTTGATTCGGGTGTAAAATTAAGTTATCTAACAACAGCTCCTATTGTCTGTTTTTTGTTTTTTTCCATGTCACAACCATCGTAACACAATACCACTGTTCGTTATAATAAAGACTTAAACGGGTGAAAATTACTGTCTTCAAATATTTACTATTATTATATTGCCCAATTATTTTCAGTTTTTGTTTTGTTACTCGTCAATTATTTTTTGTACCGTCATCATCAGTGATTTCTAGGTACATTAATCAAACCTATCAGCATAACTTCCTGCGTCCTCAGGCTAGTAAAAGCTACTTTTAGGGTGTTTATCTTGCTAATGATGTTTTACGATGTAGCTGCACTCGGCGTTATCGCGAGCCGTCGCCTACGGTAGCTAATGCACGATCTATCGACTAGATCTAACAAAATCTCCTTTATGGGTAAGATTATAAGGTCCTATTTGATAAGACTTTTGATATAGCGAAGTGGTAGCTGCCGCGGCAGTCCCTTTGCCGGCTCTCATATCTGGTGGGTAAGTTAATTAATTGACGGATTGCGGTAGCCGACCATACTGATTAGCACCCTTTTTGTGCGACATCCTAACTCTTTTGTCGGCCGAGTTATCTCGGTGATAAAAGTTTTTGATTGAAATGTGCCGAAAATTTACGTCTCCATTTTTTCTCTCAACAATACAATGTCAAAGTGTTTGAATGTAATTATTTTCTTCATTATTTTATTTAGATACCACCACTTGAGATAAGTTGAATGCTTAAGTTAATTATAGGCATACGTAGCTTCCTCAACAGTTCCCGAACCTACTTAATGCACCCAATAATAACCCAATTGATTATTTCGGGCACGGAGAACAAAAGCCGGCAACACGGCTGTCGGTCGCATTACCGCCCTACCACAATAAATCCCGGAGGTCCGTCGCCAAAGGGCTAATTACTCTGAATATCGGTTGATATACTGTCTACTTAGAACCTGTGATGTATGGCCGCACTCAAAGGATCGGACGCCGCGCGCCGCCGGCGCAAACACGCTGCTACGATTATAAATAAGCATGTTTAGGATAACGATTGTCGATAACGATTGTCGACAGCGCGGTTCGACCTCATAATAAACGGTAATAGAAAATATTAATTTACTCGAAAAAATATCATAAAATATAACCAGAGAACTCTGGTAACCGTAATTTCTTTTACATCATCGTCGAATGAGACATTCAAATAAATTCATTGTCCGTCGTTGACAATAGCGCGCATGATCTAGATTAGTGACGCGCATTGTGTCGCCAAAGGGTTGCGCGCTTTGTGCGCAGCACCCAGCGCCCGCGCATAAAGCGCCGCTGCCCGCAAACATCTTCACGATGAATTCGCACGGATTCTATGAATTTGTAAAGAAAATAAATAA
The DNA here is from genome assembly GCA_918843915.1 of Notodonta ziczac. NCBI lineage: Eukaryota > Metazoa > Arthropoda > Insecta > Lepidoptera > Notodontidae > Notodonta > Notodonta ziczac. The sequence continues at coordinate 4,700,452 of OU974041.1, forward strand.
TAATATTTGACAATCAACGTTCATCATTTATCAAAAACTTTCGGATTCAGTTTTGAAACTTAGAAATTAAGTACCTACACACATACACACCTATACTAAATATAATTATTAAGTCTCGTCTTAGATAGACTAAAGATACGACAATGATTATGATATCATTAATTTTGTTTGATTTTCAAAATTATAATTTAGATTAATGTTGCTAAATTTTTATGAAACATTTTAAAATATTGTTGAACAATTGCGACATAGAAAAAAAGCATATAATGTATATGTAATAAAGAGTATACCTATATATCCCATTTGTATATAAATACGAAGAAATTTCACACGAACCGAATCTTGACCGAATTTTGTCCTATAACACCCACGAACAAACAATTACAGTCTAACAATTCCGAAAAATGTAACTTATATTACAGTATTCAATGTAATTTGCGGCCAAACTCGACCACAATGGGTTGATAAGATCAGATCTCGTGCTTCAATAGACAAATTGTTCGCTCACAGCATTAAATCTATGTACATGTTTACAAAACATGTCATTCATGAGGAATTATTTCAAATGATGTTTTGCACCATGAAATTGATTCCTTTTAACTAAGAAATAGAAAAAAATGTGGCTACCACGATTCACGATCATAGATAATATTCATAACCCATGTTACTTATACTTTCTCTGAATAATTTGGGATGTCTCACTCTTGGTTTGAATGTTTTTCATTTAAAATCAAAGAGGAATAATTACGAAAATAACTTATACTTTGTGCGGAACACACGCATCATTAAATATTAAACCATAAACAAAAACTGTTCTGCATTAACAATTGCATTAACAAGAACAAGGCTGTTAAATTTAATAGTTAATTTTAAATATAATTTGGACTACATACAGGTTTGCATATAATTATGATCAATTTCTTATCTACAAAATTGCGTTTCAAATCGAGAGTCCTTTGTAGGAAATAATCAGAAATGCAAAACCTCATGTGGGCCTTTAATGACATTTTGTTTAACGACCGCAACGCTACGCTAGGTGGCGTTAGCGCGTATCCCACAAGCCCACGAGTGGGCAGATGTCAAAGGATTGCGGACACTAGCAAGGTGTCTGTTCAGGTGCCATGAGTGGCACAAGCCACAGCTTTGTCATCGACATGTACAGTCGGTATCACAAGTCAGTTATTTAATCTGATATAATTAAATAAAATATGTTATCGTGATTTTAGGGATATAAAACCTTTATTTTATTTATTTCATTACTTCATTTAAATGTCCAAACTATCACTAACAATCAAATTAAAACTATACTATGTTCGCAAAAAACTACACAGGTTATTTTTGAAGGATATAAGTTTTGAAGTAGGTTATCAATTCGCATATATTCAACTAATGACCTGCAATAACGTTGCACGACTTTTCTACTATTAAAAAAATAATCAAAATTTGTTCCAGGTACATAAATATAAACATTCCGATAAAAACACATCAATAACGCGGGTTGCGACTTTGCTTCATACCATTTAAATAAGAGAAACTATGTCGAGTCATTTATGATCGCGAATGTACCTCACGTCGTAGCAATTTTTTCAGCATCCGCTTTTATACAAATTCGGAATACGCGAATGTAGCACGGAACAATTGAAATCTCTGCATGTTATTTTGAAATTTGACGAAACATTATAAGCATCTATTTCCATTTATTGGGAAAGAAGAAACCGTTAAGATATCATCTAGTTTCTAACTATCTAATTATAATACACAACCCTCTCACAGAAGATTGGTGTAAAGTAGATATTATAGGTACGTTTCGTACGTCCAGTGAGAGAGCGGGAAGGCCATACACCTCTCCATCCTCCCTTATTCCTCTGTCCACTCCCAGGACAGATTCAAGACGGCTTCGTACGAGCAATGCCATTGGTATCACAAGCATCTATAAACAGGCCACAGAAACTGCTTAACATTAGGCGGGTGCTACGCTTGTTTGCCAAAAAGTCTTAATTATCCAAGTCTTAAAGTAAAGAAATAATTATTCTTCTTCTGACACTATTTATTATACTTACCGCTAACACCAGAAATATAGATTCAGCTACCCATCTGCCGAAACATCAGCTTGCATCTACTAAACTCGTGTCCCAACACGAGCCACTTGCAAAATAGAAGGAAAGCTGCAGAGCAGCAGATGATCATCGATACACCAACATTCAATGACAGTTTGCGCAAAACCTTTCTATTTGCAATGAAGGGGTGCACCCTTTTATGCAATCCGACTCTTTCGTTTCGTCGACGCTGTGTAAGATTTGTGCTCAAACGCCATTACGGATTTATTTTTTATTATTTTGCCCAATTGCTTATTGCCTACTGCTTAATAATTTTAGTCCCTTTGACGTCCCACTCCTGGGCACAGGCCTCCCCTCAACACGATGGGGATTCAGGCCATAATCCACCGCGCTGGCCCAGTGCGAGTTGGCGGATTTCACATGTGTTTCGATTCGAATTGCTTAAATCTTCTAAGACATACAGGTTTCCTCACAATGTTTTCCTTCACCGTGAGCATGTGATAATCATAAAGAAATTATGATTCGCACATAGATTTCGAAAAATCCAGAGGTTCGAGCAAGGATTTGAACCCGAGACCTAGTAGCCCGCAAGACGCGTGCTTAACCAATCGGCTATCACTGCAGCCTACTGTTTACTACATATGAATGTATGCTATTGTAAATAATATATAATCTATTATCGCCTTGTCTCGCCTGAAATACAGATTTTCCTAGTTGAGGCATATATAAAATTCCGGAGTGCGTGTGTTCGTAAGACATCGCCGCATAATGTTTTTTGTTACTTATGTCATATTTGTTATTCAATGTAGAGTTAGTAAACCATACTAACTCAGTAAATCCCTTTATTATGTTTATGTTTCATGTGTTCAGTACGTGTTATATCATCAGATGTGGCTAGTGAAGTTTAAGATATATGCGATCGCAAAATTTCAAAACGTTACTCAAATGTTTGATACCACTTATTTGAGTAGTCACTGTCATTGTTCGAATGGCGCAACAAAATTAAACTGGGCTCAAATTTAATTTTCGGTTGAGAATTTAATTGAGTCGATTACCCTTACAATAACTTAACAAACATATGTATATGATTATCATTGACCAATGCCCATATATTAAGCCTGCGGCGTAATTGTAGAGTCAGCTACTCGCTACAAAAATGATCACGACTTATAATTGGTTCGTCAACATTTGGATGACAATGCCACGGTGTAAAGTAAACATCGGTAGAGCAAAGTGACCAGCCATATATTAAGTATATCACACGGCAACGTTTACACGTGTGTTAACGAGCTCTACCCCCATAAAATGTTTTGTGTTCATACATAAATCTTAGACCGAACCCGGAATTCACGTCACAATGCAAACGTATAAATATTGTGTATTAAACGAAATATTCTTGTTGGATAATAAAATTTTATTTTATTGCTAAAGATTAGGTGGAGGATTCGTGACATCTTTATGAGAGTCAAGAAAACTATCTCAAGCGTCAAGATCACTCAACAATAGGTACTTACTTATAATTCGTATTTTTCTTTGCATAGTATATAAGGTGTATGTTACGATTACTGCCAGTAAAAATACAGACGTTTTGAGTTTCGAAAAGTTCGAAAACTACGTAGCATCAGTAGCAAGTGTGATCTGACGTCATAAATTTGTAGTTTAAGTAAACTTAATGGCGAATATCTTTGTATTTATTGCATAATTATTTCACTATTTGTCAATAATTGCTGCTTTTGAAATAGTCTGAATTACATAATAAATTAAATAGGTATAGATGCCCATAGCTGTGAAAACTGTTGTCCTGGTGTTACACTGTTAATTATATATTTATTAATTTGTCAATTTGGACGTGACCTTAAGTAATTAATGTGTACAAGTACACATTATGATTAGGACACAAAATGTGGATTTATATTCTATTCAATTATTAGTCTCCTTTTAATATGTAAAATAAAATCATTAATAAATTATCACAGTTCCGATAGTGGAATATTTGAAAAATATTTGAAGAACTGACGTATTACAAGACACTGATTAAATTTAACGCTTTCAAAGTGTAAAAACCGCGATAATATATACCTATCGGCATTTACTTAAGTGGTTGATAACGGCGGCGTAAAAAAAGGAAAAGTTATTTTTTTAATTAACACATTAAGGGCAGATATCTTAATCTGTATGGCGCCAATTCTAAAAGACTCCATCCCCTGATAACAGTCGCGACGACTTTATCAAGTACGGTCTCGGGAATTATCTATGGAACCGGATAATAATGTGCAAAAAATACAAGGAACGTTTTTCTAATTAATGGTTTTTGGGATTCGTTGTTTCAGATCATGGACCACCTCATTGAGAATAGTTAGCGTTTTATCTCAATACTCTAATGTCACATAAATAGTAGCGTACATTACTGTTTACTGATGCAATAGATAACACTGAAAATGTATTTTATACATTATAAACAAAGTGTCCCAAAAGTCCGAAATATTACCTACATTGGGCTTTGCATGACTATCGAACATAGAATTAAATGGGATAGAAATCATCGAAATTCCAACACCATTTCCTAACACTTTTTTACGTCATATAAAAATATAATATACCAATTACAGCTACAAACTGCTATTATATATATATATATTATATGCTTATAGCTTTCTGCTAAGTTCGCCACATTAAATTTGTGCCAAATAATCAAAGACCTAAAAATACGAAGGGTAGTTATGTTTTGTCTGGCTTCACCAGGCACCTACATATCAGTTACCGTATATGAACTTCAATTATAATTTCGTACTTTTGAAACATTCTGTATAAAAATTTAGCAATGTGAGGTTATCATACTAATCTAATACAGCACTACTGCTACTTGCTATGTGTATTATTTATGTTATGATGTATGTGTAATATTGGTGTACAATAGAAAGTTATCTATCTATTGCTAGCGCTAGGATTGGGCTACAAGTTTAATAGCCAGGAAGTAGATCAAACTTGGAACCTCTTACTGACTAGGGTGGCTCCTCTAACCACTACGCCATCGACGCTTTATATTTTATGGGTTTATAGCATAGTGAAGCGAAACAAATTGCATATTATCTCAAGTTCCGTACTCCGCGGTACAATATAAACGCTAAATAATAATTACCGACACAACGGACGTGGGAAACCGTCTCCTACGGCAGCGCCCGCCATAAGACCATAAATCACACAAATAACAACACAAGATTTATACACTTTAAACGGATAATAATAATTATATCTGAATATTTTTTCATTACGCTCGCCACCTAATTATACCTACATAATAAACGAAAGGTGAGAAGCATTATCGCCTATTTATGTACAGACGTTAAGATTAAAGCTGCATAGTCCCTGTATAGTAGCACCTTATAAAGCAATAAAACGTGAGATATTTTAATCGATTAGTTATACATGTGTTCGTAGGCATATCAATTGCGGTTTGCATATCGACAAGAGTAATTTTAAGGGGGCCCGTAAATGGAAAGTCGACATTAGCTACTGTACAGAAGGTTTTTTGCACAAATATATGCCGTTAACAATGGCAATAAAGTGCGCGGTTTTTGCTATCGTGTAGTGTTGTCGATGAGGATCTAATTATCACAATAATATACTAGGTAAAACAGAAAGGGTATACTATTTTTTTTGAAACTTTACTTTGTACATCTAAAACTATCGGCTTTGTGGGACAGTTGAAGTACAAAATGTTTTGTAGACTTATGAAATCTGTCAACAGATGAATCCCTGTAACACCTTTTGTATTTCAAGTTTCCTCCAAATCTGATAGCTTTAGATTTACAAAGTTAAGTTGCAAAAAAAATAGTATGCCCTTTATGTTTCACCGTGTAGATACCGTATGCAGCTGTATATAAAGTCCGAATTTCCAAAACACATCCTCCTTCAGTTTCATTAGTCAACTAACACTTTTCACTTCCCAACTTCTCTGTCTAGATTAATTTCCAGCCACGTCTTTCACAAAAGTGCCGGTGAAGATAATTTCGCTACCGTCTTTTCGACCGCAAAACATTCCATTTTCAAACAATAAAAACATCTACTTTGTCTATTTTGACGTTTTAAATACCTATAAGCGCGGCCATATTTCACACGCGGTAATAAACTTTTGAAATATTGAGGCAATTATAGAAAGTCGAAAGGGAAAAAATAAATAGAGACAAAAATCGCTGGCCCGCGGCCTCGTGGCAGAGGGCCACTGTTCGGGCGTTTAAAAGGAATTTTTTGCTACATTTTATGAAAGAAAGACGCTATCCTTAAGATCTGGTTCACCTGATTTATGGCATCTAACCGTTCAGGGGTACTAAACACCGCTTGTTAGTATTCAGGTCAGATTTGCATCCAATTAGTGGCATTAGAATTTTGTTGCGTGATATACCGTATCAAAACGGCGATATTTATGAAATACTAACTGTGCCCACCGACTTCGTCCGCGTAGTATTGAACTAAACAAAAAAATCGCGATTATCGGGATAAAAACTATCCTATATGTTAATCCCGGTTATAAACTATCTGTGTTCCAAATTTCATCCAAATCCGTTCAGTAGTTTTTGCCTGAAAGAGTAACAAACATCCACACTCACAAACTTTCGCATTTATAATATTAGTAGGATTAATTTTCGGTGGTAGAGAAAAGCTGTAGCCGCTTGACTTCAGCTCATATACGAGTTGGCTCCTCCAGAATAGTACTAAAATAATACTAAGAAAATAATAATAGTACTAAGATAATCCATCCATCCATCATCAGCCTATGCTTGTCCACTGCTGGCCACAGGCCTCCTCTAATGAGCGCCATAGCGCCCTGTCTTCAGCTTGGCGCATCCAGCATCTGCCTGCAGTCTTTCGCAGATCGTCATCCCACCTGGTCGGAGGGCGTCCTACACTAAGATAATAGTACTAAGAAATACATAATAGTACTAAGAAATACATAATAGTACTAAGAAATCGGCGTAAAGAAGCCATTATAGCTGCGTTTCGTACGACGTGTGAGAAAGCCGGAAACCCGAGCCTCCCATTACATGCCCTACCTGTCCCGCTCCCATTCAGGACGACAACATGCGAGCAATATCTTTGGTATTGCAAGCATCTTATAGGCTGCGGTAACTGCTTAATAGCAGGCCAGTCGTATTCTTGCTTGTCGACTTTGGTATTTAAAAACATATAATTATATCACCCTTTTAAATGGAACGGAGTATGCAGGCACTGCACTTGGATTTTATATGAAATAAAAACAAAGTGAGCCTCAATCTATATGTATCTAGTACATTAATTTTAATAGATTAATTATTTTAAAATACAATATTTCACCGTCCAGTAAGCAGCTTTGCCTTTAATCAAAGTTAAGCAGAGTTATTATAGTCATCAACACACACATCACATCATCACATTACAAAAGGAAAAAATATTCATTTTTTTAAAAACAATTAACATTAGTAAAATATCATAATACTGCAAACGAATACAATAAAGATAATCAAAACGCTCCCATGGTGAAATACTGATAATCCGCACTGATTGGTGATTGGTATATCCAAAGAACTTTATTATTAAAATATTGATTGATCATACAAGATTATACTACACGATTACACTCGTTATGCGTTGTAAATCCACAAAACGATAATTGTTTTAGATTTTTCGTAAAAGTTGTATAAATTATAACTCAGTGAGCAATATAGCGATAATGGTAATATCACACAGATATGCCTACGCTTATTTAAAACACTGAGGGATAAAGAATTCACAACCGTCCGCGGATTAACGAATGCACCCGCTGCCTACAGGTACGAAACAGACGATCGAAATGTTTGGTGAGCCATGAAACGCTAAAAGAGAATTAATTCATCGTTAAACCAAGCAACATCAGCAGTACACCTTTGTTCGCTTTCATTTTATTTATTTATTTATTTATTATCAGATGCTTGTTGCGCTTACAGCTTAGCCAAGACGCACAACAAGCTAAATTAATGCTACTGATCGCTCAAGAAGCTTAAATTTAATACGAGCAATATTAGAGGCACTAACTTAACATGAAATATTTACGAAACTATAAAAAAACTTCTTGAAATAAAACGCAACATTCAAATGTATTTTATAACGCTTAAAGAAACACTAACAAATAGCAAATAACTTCATCATATTTCTTGGATCGACAACCCAATCGGAATAAAAAATAGTCAAGTGCGACTACGCGCGACATCATTCTTCTAACCAAATCCAGATCATCATCATCATCATCATCAGGCTATGCTTGTCCACTGCTGGACATAGGCCTCCTCTTATGAGCGCCATAGCGCCCTGTCTTCAGCTTGCCGCATCCAGCATCTGCCTGCAGTCTTTCGCTGATCGTCATCCCACCTGGTCTGAGGGCGTCCTACACTACGCTTGCCGAGTCGAGGTCTCCACTCAAGAACACGTATATACACGTATATAGATAACGCATAATAAAGAAAAAGACAAATACATTTTTCCTACAGTTTCACCAACTTTATGCTTCCGATTACAGTTGTCCGTATGTCACGCGGTGAACCGCCGGCGGCATCAAGCAACCGCCCAGGAAGCTCCACTCAACGCGCGAATAAGAAATAAATTCGCTGGCAAGCGTAACAAAGGTGAAGTAAAAAGGAGGCGTCCACCCCTAGGCTATAGCCATAGAGCTGACCGCGCCGGGATTTATACACGTGCCTTATGGCTTCATGGGAAATGAGAAAAAATTGTGAAATTCCCACTTGAATGGTATGTAACGAATGTAGGAATTGAACGTTGTAATATTCATGAAATGACGACCGCTTGGCGTAGTAGTTCGAGCGTAGACCGCTCGGCTCACGGCACTGTCACGGATAATTTAGGAAATGCCTTTTTGAATATAACCCTAGTCTGGATGTCACTGGGATAGCAACCAGTCATGGTATGGCAAACATAGTATACCTAAGCATGTCTTAGTTGAAGAAGTGATGAAATGATCATGTGATACCATCACACCCGTACTCTTCGAAGAGGCTAGCAGACGTGTACAAAATGGAGAGCAAAAGATAAGTACTTTTTTCTTGTCATGATAGTTTAGAGTTAGACAATAAAGAGTATTACCCAATCAAATACGAGTATTTAAAAATATAAATCACTATAGAACGGTGTTTTGTGTGACATAGGTAAAGGTGGAAGAGATTTGTCTTACAAAGTGCGATAAACATCAGTTCGCCTTGTTCCTTCGCACCTCCGTGACCTTAACAAGCCATCTGAATTTCCAACTCGTAATTATTGAAATACCAATATCAAGTAATAATTAAAATTCCTTTGAAACTAAAAGTTCACACATAGATTGTGTCACGGGAATAGTGCTGGGTCCTGATTAGGTAGGTACGGCTATGCTGGGCTACGAGTAAATCCAATGAGATAAATATAAGGGGGAGGCTTACGGTGCTTATAATTATAATTAATAATTTTAGCCCTTTTGACGTCCCACTCCTGGGCACGGGCCTCTTCTCAACACGAGGGGGATTCAGGCCATAATCCACCACGCTGGCTCAGTGTGGGTTGGCGGATTACGGTGCTTACGGTGAAGGAAAACATCGTGATGAAACCTGCATGTCTTAGAAGATTTAACCAATTTTCGAAGGACATGTGAAATCCGCCAACCCGCACTGGGCCAGCGTGGTGGATTATGGCCTGAATCCCCCTCGTGTTGAGGGAAGGCCCGTGCCTTGGAGTGGGACGTCAAAAAGGGCTAACATTATTATTATTAATTAATTAAGGGGGAGGCAGAACTGTAAGGGTCAGGTCAATGCCACGTACATGTACATTACCGGCACGATGGAGGCGGGCACATTCCTCGGGTGGTATGGCTGGATCCCCAGGTTCTTCAGCACAGGCACAACACTGGAGCGCTCCCAATGGGTTTAGAGTTCACACAACACAAATACACAGAAGATTAGGTACATTTCACCCGATTAGGAATTCTAGGCACAGGAGCACGCACGAGGACGTCTATGCCACACGGAAGTCGGTCACTACAGTATCATGAGGGGGGAAAAGGACGACAGCACAAAATAACACATTAATCGGGGGTAGGCAGATGACGGTAGACGGGACACATTTTAACTAGGTACCTACATACAAAATTCTAAAGTGATCAGATTGCATTGGACTTTATTAATTTTTATTTTAAAAACACTGTTTATAGTAAACTCCACATAGATAAGTACCCACATTTATAAGACCACATTCCTACGAAAATTATTGTGCTTAATATTATATATTATCAAAAATATTATACATTTTACCTAGCTTACGTTCAACGCTTCCTATATCCTTGAACTTGTCCCATTATCACTAGATTATTATGTTACATTTATACCATACCTGCTAAATAAAAGGCTTTTGTGTAAATAACTTTTTGTATTCATCTATTTAAGGGCCAACATTTAACACCAAATGTTTGTACAAACAATCGTAGATGTGTGATAAGCGGCAATCTAAACAAGATCTTGCGTGCGCGCCTCATGCGTCTTTGTGTCCATTCAACCCTTCACACGAGAAGAGTAAAAATGTCTTAACAATTAATCTAAACAGATTTGTGTACATAAAACTCTATACGATTCAGTAACCAAGGCAAAAAAGAAAACCCTAGAGCAGGAATGAGCTTTTAGTAAAGAATTAAACAGTACATAATCCACAGTTTGCCCAATATTTTCGTACAGCCAGCCTATTATTTATATACAGTTACAAGATTCAGTGGTTCGGTGACAATTATATAACTCTCCAAGAGTTTCTCAGAGTGGGATGACACCCTAACTTGATGTCCTTTGGGCACCGCCTCGATTCCCGCCTAAAGAACAGAGAAATGAATAGAGACTTGTTGCAGTTTTTCTTGAATTTTAGCTCTCGCACTGATAGTACGAAACGCATCTATATAAGGTACTTTTCACTTATCTTAACCTTACTTACGTTAAGCTTCAGATCTTCTCGTAGATTGTTGGTAGGGGGATATAAACATTGATATAAACACTGATATCTGATAATTAAAAACCTGTGTTCTTATACTATTGCTATAAGTAATTAATAAGATTGAATTTAGTATAAAGCGAAAGCAGATTGCTTGATGACAAATGACGAACTGACTTTTGTAATAATAATAATATAATTTTCTTAAATATAGATATTTAGGTTAAAGCAGCTGTCATATATTTTTCCAAATTGATAACAAGTTTAGTCAGAATCAAAAGTATTGACTCTATATCTTTCATTATTATCTCACCGTTAGTCGATGCCCGAGGTTACACAGTAATGACCAGTTAAACACACATGAGACCGCTTCCAATACTTTTACATAATTATTAACGAAATCGTTGCACACTTTAATGATTGGCCGAATGCACTCTAATCACCGAGCATCTTCCCTGAACGCCGACGCCGAACCGCAATTTACGATCTCGGAGAAAGTAATAACACAATGAGAGAAAAATAATCGGAAGCTGTTTACGACATAATATTAAATCTCCGAATCATCTCTACGACAGAAAATAGCAAATATACTTACTGGAAAAAATTAAACAAAATGATTTTTGTACTTTCTGGTAAGCTTTTTGTGATTGTAGATAAAATGTATATGTAATGTATTCATAAATATTTTCTGTAATTACAAAACGGTTGTGTCAAAAATGCTATAGGAACTACAAATATCACATATTGTCGTATTTTTTTTGCTCAGTGTAGGAAGCGGAGAAATAATATTTTTCATTTCCTGTTTGGCGAGTAAAATTTTGAGAGCCAAGTTTTTGCATTGTACGCGTCCGTGGGAGCCTACCTGGCACCCGCGGTGCGGTAATTTCTTATAAATCGACATCAAGTGAGATATCCAGCCGCGGCCGTCCCGATGCGAGCGGCGCGCGGGCGGGGGGACGCAGCCAACAATGCCACACAATAGCGCGCATGATCTAGATTAGTGACGCGCATTGTGTCGCCAAAGGGTTGCGCGCTTTGTGCGCAGCGCCCAGCTCCCGCGCATAATGCACCACTACCCGCAAACATCGCCACGATGAATTCGCACGGATTCTATGAATTTGTAAAGAAAATAAATATAACTTTTGACAGCCGTCCACGCTTCGATGCTATCGTTATTTGTCGATTCTCAATTCAAAACACTGATATGAATGAAAAATAAATCCTCTCGGTATTCAGATGAAATAGTGATTTCATGTTGCTATAATCGATCACTTTTCAAATTCATTATTTAAAATTATTATCAAGTATAAAAACCATAACTGCATATTTGTAATTAATTTGATTATGGTTAAAAACGTGTAATCATACTTTTAGTTTAATTAGCGCTTTGAGCTGACAGGGGAGGAAAGGGTGAAGTGAAAATCTACAACATGAAATATTCTAATAGTTTTTAATAACCTGCTTTTGACGAACATTAGACAACCGATAATTAAACCGCTATAAAGAATTTTTAAGGGTTCTGATGAATACTTCCTCTTAAAGTTTTAAGGGTTGCTCTACCAAGGCAGGAATATTTTTTAAACTTTATTCTAATAATAACAACAATTACCTGCCCTATGTTATGTCCCACTGCTTGGCGCAGGCATCCCCTAAATGCAAATGGGACTCAATCGAGTACACAGAGAGCAACATAAACGAACAGGTATCTAAAAAGTTGAAGATAAACCAAGTGAATTCCGATCCAAATTATTTAAACGCCAACCTGTCTGCTTATGTCCAGTAGAAGAGAAGTCAAAATATTTTATGGATGTATATGTTAACACTTTTGTCAAACGAGATCACCCACAGAAAACACAAAGGGCACCGATGTAAATCTTGCTTTTTATACGCCGCTAGAACGTTTGAATGCAACATCATAAAATATAGATATGAACAAAATACTAAACGCAATAAAACTCGTCGACTTCGTTCAAAAAAATTGAACTCTACATTACGGAAAAACTCGTTCCTAGTAATTTTTTATACGCAACCTGACCGCTGTCACTGTTAATTGTACCTCTTGCACTAAAAAATGGATGAATGGGTCCGAGCTGTGTTCGAGCACCCACCCGGTGACATAGTTGGAAGCGATTTGTCTTACAAGTTCAGATTCGATCTTAATACTGGATATAGTTTTTTCGCACCTCACGTCAATTATGGTTCGTATCTTTTATAATTTTTTTTGAAGAATAAACATTATAGTTTTACTCCAGTTAAGTGCTCGTATGTTGAGGTTACTTTATAGTTTTATTGCATTTAAGGATAGGGTACAAAGATACACAATATCAGACTCTCTCATTCAAATGTACCCCTTTAAATCAATGCCTGCCCATTCATCACGGCAGCGACACTTCTCGCGTGGGACAGACACTAGTAACTGAAGTTCAAAACAACCAAAAAACAACTCTAACATATCGTAGGACAAGCGGTATTCGGTCGTTGAAGGCTTTCTGGTTAATTGACGGAACTAAACGCAGATGCAAGCATTGTTGTGTACCCTGTATCTAATTAGATAATGTAATTAAATAAAATTCCATTCTCGCCTTTGGGTGGCAATCCATTAGATATTGTTATCAACCTTTTTAAACCATTTCAAGATTTATTGCGTACAAAAAATATAATTATTTGTGTTTTTTACAAAAACGAATCTAAGATCTTAGATTAAAATTTAGCCGGTCACGAATTACTGTGTATTTTAAAAAGAAAGCAAGCTACCTACCAAACTTTTATACCTAGTTAGCAAAATGTCATCGCCCTTTTACACCCCTCACCGAGCTTGATACACGACATCACAAAAAGACTAAAAGCAGCTCAAATAAAGTAACTTTTTTCCGAAAACGTAAATGCATTGCGCTGACGAACAAAAACGTTGGCGGAAGAGGATGGGACCTACCAATATTAGTTTTATATCTGGCAGAAAAAAGGCTGACACTCGAGAGGGATTGTCGATCAGAATAATAATAATGGGAGCCCTTTGAGAATTATTTACGAACCCTTTCTGTGTAGTGCACCGCACCTGATGCGGAAGCTATTCGCACACTACGTGGGAACCTTATTTTTCCAGTATTTCCATGTTTTGGTGATACCTTTATACGTCTATTCTGAATACAAATGAATAATGAACGTAAAGTTTATCCCTCTATATCTTGTTATTTTTACCTGGTTTTAAGTTGACTTGTTTATCTGATATTTCCCTATGATGAACATACGTATGTATGATAATTGAGATTGACGACCGCTTGGCGCAGTGGTTCGAGCTTAGGCCGCTCGATTAACTGCCCCGGGTAGGTGCGGGGTTCTATTCCCGTCGGGGTAAATTTTGGAAATGTCACTGGGATCGCCCCCAGTCCATTGTACGGTACCAATAGTACAAGCGTTGCTTAGTTTGGGACAATACAGTTGGTGTGTTTGTCTGGCGATATTTATTTATTTTATTCATTTATATCTGACACAGTTACATTGACAATACGTCTATTACGTCTATACGTCGTTTTCCTACTCCCCTATTATAAATCAATTCAGCTCATAGAGACATTAGTGATAAACTAGTATTTTTGTACATTTCACCATCAGTACGCTCTACTCTTAGAGCATAATAGTATTGCAGCCGCTGCGCTTGTAAAACCGGGCAACTGTCTACTAACGTTATAAAAAGGGATATAAATACTAGAAGAGACACCTTAAAGTATTAAGGCTAGATGCAGACATGCCAGTGCGTTCATCAAGTTTGCACGTTGATACCTGCACTAACTGTCCGTCACGTCCTGAATCCGGTTGACAATGAACTTGCACGAATAACAAGTAGATGTGCTCTTGGTAAAGCAATATACACCTTATTGTTGAAAAAATAGAGATCATGTGAGTTGGTGCCCGCATGCCGTAGATAAACACGCGCCAATGCATTAATGATAGTGCTATCTGTTACCTACACTTGACTCAGACGCGATAGATATATATACATACTTTGGTATAAGATAAATGTTACTGTTTAAGCAACTTGAGGAATGTGGAAATACATTTCTGCAGTTAGAAACCCACCTAGGAATAAACTGTAAATAAACTGTGGTGTACGCTTATTTCGATAACCTGTAAGTACAAAATTGTTTACCACTCTCCTGCTACCCCTAACAAATACTTACGTGCGGTAATCATATTTACCAGAATTATTTTATAACTTCTATATTATAGCTTCTGCCCGCGACGTCGTCTGCATGGACTTAAATAGTATCCTATGTATTCATCTTGGTTCTGTGTAGAAAATTTCATCCATATCCGTTCAGCCCTTTTTGCGTGACTGAATGAAGTTACATTTTTAACCCCCGACGAAAAACGAGGGGTGTTATAAGTTTAACATGTGTATCTGTGTATCTGTATATCTGTGGATCTGTGTGTCTGTCTGTGGCAACGTAGCGCCCAAGCTGATGAACCGATTGCAATTTTGTTTCTTTTGTTAGATAGGTATTCTGATCGAGAGTGTTCTTAGCTATGTTTCATGAAAATCGGTTCAGCCGTTTGAAAATCATCAGCTCTTTTGTAGGTTAAAAAAGCCACATTCACGGCCAAAACCAATTCCTTTTAGATTGGATTTAGATTTATTATATTTTTAAATGATCGTAATAGTCTGAACTGGCTTTTTACAATATTATAAATTTGTAAAGTTTCCCTGATTCTGAAAAAAATGAATATTTTATCAATTTTATTGAGATTTGTGTATGAACTAAAGACGTTCCATAAGTCACGTTTCAAATTATGGATACGCGCATGCGTTAAATTTTGTTTGTTTTGTTAATGGTCATGGAATATTACGCTATAATAATTCTAGAGGGCGCTGCTCCGCCATTGACAAAGAATATAAAAAAACTAATCTAATTTAAAATAATTTTAGCGTTATTGAAAATTCTTCCCCTAGGCTGCTCTCGTCTACCTCAACCAGAGTTATTACATCAAATTGAATCATAATTGATAATATTTTACTAGGAATAAAACCTCCGTGACATCAATATTTAGATTCGTTGTCTATTCTAATGTCAATTATTATAATGTCATAACAAAATAATGTCTCATACTTTTTTACACAGATTTTCTGTTGATTATTGTACATTTTAGATTATAAATGAGGAAGCCAAAACAAATGATTTAATGGTGCTTTCATAATCTGGCATCGAAACTAGTTGTACTAGATGAATTTGCGAGATGAGCTATGGATACTGAGCTACGGGAGCTACGCAAATCGCGCTAACATCATTATTTGGAAGAACTAGGTAAATTATACATTTGATGAACAGGTCATCGCATCGG
Source organism: Notodonta ziczac (assembly GCA_918843915.1). Classification (NCBI taxonomy): domain Eukaryota; kingdom Metazoa; phylum Arthropoda; class Insecta; order Lepidoptera; family Notodontidae; genus Notodonta; species Notodonta ziczac. Next base: position 4,716,810 of record OU974041.1, read on the forward strand.
GGGTTTTTAAATATTCAATTTAGAGTTATATATTAGTAGAATTACAAACTGATACTATGATTCACAGAAATTAAAAATTAATAATGGTAAATACTATTACAGGTGATAAATGAGGAGAAAGGGAGGAGTCAAACCGGTAGATCGAATGTCAACCTTATATCAACTCATTACCGATATTACAATGTCACACCACTGACAGTCTCTTCGACGGAAGCGACAGGTCCTGATAATTTGACTGCTGTCATAACAGCGGATACAAGCCACTTAAGCTTATTGCGCCTAATTGAATCCTAGAGCATTAAGCCTCTCCAACCTATAATCCCTTTTATGAGATTCACGCCGACATTTTAAGGATCACTCCTTTAGCTGTCCCTGTGAAATTAATTTTTTGTCGGTAAATCTAGAGCAAGGTGCATTGTATTAATAGGTAAATTTTTATGTGTATGGTATAATTTGAGACGTGTTGTTAAGATTTTCTGTTGATATTTGTTATAAATTTATAATAAGATCTGCCCTAAAAACGAATAGTTTAACAGAACAAGCTTACACTGATTTGCTAATTTAAGGTACTTTACATGCAAAATTTGTTTCGATAAATCAAAACTTCTCGCAAGTTTTTTGTTTTTTTTTGTACTGTTTATCTATTTTGACATTTTCCACATATAAGCTAGAATAGATATTCAATGTACAGTCAAATCAATAATTTCTATTGTAAGTTATTACAGTAATGTCACGCTGGGCGCAGCGGTGTTCTATGTAAATCACACCGCCAGTCTTGCCACTGTCCTGTCTATAAACCAATGTCTTCATCCTGTATCTGTGATAATGATGTGAACCCTCGACTTACTCGATGTTATGAAAATCAATCGAATGCTCGACTTAGCCATCTCGATGTATTGTTTTATTAATTTTTGATTTATATTTACCTTGTTAACCGCGGTCGTTCCGCGTCGTTCCACGATCGCAATGTGTTATGGGGTCATTAATGGTTGATATTCATTTTATAAATTTAGATACCTACTTGATAGATGTCTAACAAAATAATAGAACACATTTGAGAAAGTAAGTACTACTACTATTATAAGTTTTATTCTCTAGGTATAAAAAATACATGATTGTGAAAATAAAATCTCAGTGTCCCAACACTAGGCGGTGTCCACATAAACACATACACAACGACATCTTTACGAATGTTACCCATGTTGCCGCCTGTAAATGTGTGTTATAATATACGACTTATAATGGAAAGCTTATACGCATCTATCGATATTTATTACACGTTCAGTAGCTGCTACATTCCAAACTTTAAAATCTAATAAAAATACATTTTCGGTAAGTTTGAAACATTAAGTGCAATCAAATTGAAATATCGGTAACTTACAAAGGCACTTTTTATGCACTGAAATATATTAAAGCCACTGAAGTACCTACGTGATAAACGTTACGCAATTTCAAGTACGAAATTGCAAGAAAAAATCACAATGCGCCTCTAGAATCCAATTCCGGACATGAGTTTGGTACAAAAACCGCAGTGCAGTGTCTAAAAAGGCGGAGGAAATGAAGAAAAAATGTAGCAATATGAGTGTTACTTATTTAACGTTTCTCATGCGGATATCATTCTCAAATTGCACATCGCAAAATTGTTCCTTCACGTTGCAAATGACGATGCGTATGCAACAAAATGCCTGGTTTTTTCTACGTTAGAGCGTGCGATAGCGAAACAAAATGATAATTTGAATTTCATTCAATAATGTTCCAACGCTATCGAATATCACAATTCATATTTTGTAGTAACAAGATACCTTATGCTTGCGGTCAAGTGGCCACGGTCGGATCGTGATGCAACTAATTAAATCTTGTAATTGCTTTCTTTAGAAACTGCCACTGTGTTGGCAGATGCTGCAGCAGAGTAAATAATAATATTTTTACTAGCACCTTGTGAGTGAGTATACTGACAATGTTTCTAACGCGGAATATTACATTATTTGCTACATTTTTCTTTTAAAATATCTGTATATAATAATATGTATATTTAAAAAGACGTCGTGTTATTAAAATAAAGGTTCATAATAGATTATAATCTATGTTGTATATCATATTTCTTGAGATTTCTTGCAGAGTGGTCCAAGACTAATATTGACTTGCATTGATATTAATATACTGAATGAAGAATTCAAAAAAACCAGATAAAACTTAATGGTCACATAAATACCGCTCATAAAAGTGTGTTAATTTTATATAATTAATTATCGCTCATTACGTTATTTGTCTAGTATTCTATAATAAGGCCACGTATCGATCAGATCGGTTCCCAGCGCTCGCGCAGAACCAGAGGAAGCCGATATCCGACAATTATTTATGTGCCTGTCCGGCGCTAGCGTTATTTGTTCAGATACTTCTTGTACACAAAATCAGTGTTGTGGGAATAATTAATAGTGTATTGTTTTATAAGATCAACTAGCGACCCGCCCCGGCTTCGCACGGCTTTCTCTACTATTTGCAAACTTAATTAGAATGTATTATACATATAAACCTTCCTCTCGAATCACTCTATCTATTAAAAAACCGCATCAAAATCCGTTGCGTAGTTTTAAAGATCTAAGCATACATAGGGACATACAGACAGCGGGAAGCGACTTTGTTTTATACTATGCAGTGATGAATGGAATTTATCAACAACTTGGATATCTTCAATGAGTTTAAGAATAATGATTTATCTTATAGAACAAGCCCGGCAATCTCTCGACCTGCCTGATATTGAGCAGTTACCGTAACCTATGGAAGCGTGCTATACCAAAGGCATTTCTCGCATTGCCAACCTAATAGTGAGTGGGACAGAGGGAGGGTTGGGGAGGGGTTAGGCTTCCGGCTCTCTCACACATCGTATGAAGCGCAGCATACTAGGTGAAACATAAAGTGTATACAAATTTTTTTGCAACTTAACTTTGTAAATCTAAAACTATCGGCTTTTTGGGACAGTTGAAGTACTAAAGGTTTTGTAGACTTGTGAAATCTGTCAACAGCTGTATCCCTGTAACACCTTTTGTATTTCAAGTTTTCTCCAAAGCTGATAGTTTTAGATTTACAAAGTTGAAAAAAAATAGTATACCCTTTATGTTTCACCTTGTAATAGCCACCTTACGCCGGTCTTCTGTGAACAGGTGGTTTTCAGTAGAGTCAGCCAGTATATGAGATCTAGTTTGGCTACAGCTGGCTGTACCGTCTACCACAATCGAAGGGTAATTTGAAATGATAAAAGCATATTTGTAAAATCGAGCAATATGTATGTATATAGTGTAACGATGTTTAAGTAATAAATCTCGCGATGCTGGCAGGCGCCGGAATTGAACGGAGGCCATAAACCATTTGCATGAGCGATGGCCCGCCGTTGTCCCGTATCATTGCACCAATTACGTCTTTGCATATACGCCGCTGTGATGCATACGAAAGTAACGATATTCATAGCAATTTGTGTCTAAATAAATGTTCTACCTGTCTCTACAGAACGAGATGGGGTAGATGCCGGCTGTCTTGATACATACGCATTTTCCAGCGTTAAGATCGATAGTGGTGTGATATTAAATGTACTTATTTTACATGAACAACATGAAAGCGGCAATAGCTTAGAAGTTAGAGGGACCGTCTTCGTAATCGAAAGGTTCCGATTTCGATTCCCACTTTCTTATCTTTATATGTTCTTTTTTCTTAGCTTTTTATTATTTTTATTACGATCCTTACTCTTCCCCCTCCTTTTTCACTCCCTTTTTCGCGCTCCCATTCAGGTCAGCAACGTACGAGCAATGCCTTTGGCAATGAAAGCATCTCTAGGCTACGCATCAAATCGTAATCACGCTTATTTGCCGACATTGTCATAAACTTCCTACCATCGTATTATTTTCTCTAAAATCAATTAATAACCTCAACGAAATTATTTCCGTCCCGTTCATAATGGAACAGTAACGAGCTTCAAATACAACGAGAGTGAAAGTGGGAGATTAATTAAAATATAACAAATGAACGCACCCATTGAAGTATCAAAGAGATTATAAGAACAGTAACAATAAAAATTGTTTTACACGAACGGTCCGCGATACGCGAACAAAAGAAGTTTTAGGATCACGAGAAAGGTGCTATCTTTAGCAAACAGTAGAGTGGTAGATTTTACAAGATAAGACAGAAGAGGATAAATAAACGACTCGATTATAATGTAATAGCAACGTTAAATAGACTCTCAAACCTTGGCTTAGAATTCCAATTATGTAGTCTTATATTCCCTCGTTGCACTGATGAAAAAAATTTATAATTTTTGTACACCGATTTATGACGTTGTTCTTATTTTGAGCAGTCAAACAATAGAAACAATTACGTGAATTGGTAGGTATTTAAAATTTCTCCACTACAAACTTATGTTTCTGACACGTCAAAAATGTCAAAGTTAGGTACAACCTGCAGTTTGTTTACATTAAAAAAATATAATATAAATATTCTGATCCAGTTACTGATGCTAATTGTGATAATAGAGGCTTACAGACGTAATGATTTTGCACAAAACGATTACAAACAGAATGAATTGAACAAATTCAATAAACAAATAGCTCCAATATTCTGTTCACTCTCGCTTATCGTTCGGTTTTCGCAAAACTCACGAACTACACAAAGCCCACGTGCTCCGAGGAACAAGATTATAATCGCAAAATGCACTCCGATCACTTTAATAGTTTCCGGAATTCTTCTGAATCACTGTTCGATACTTTTATTGATACAAAACGGAAGCAAATAAAAGCAAAATTTAATGTAAACCTCAGAGTCGTATAAAACGTTAATCTTTCGCAGTGAATAGAGCAACACGCTTTCGCATACAGGATTACTTTGAAGGCGCTGGCAATATTTTAAACAATGACTAGGTACATTATGATTCTGAATATTTGGAACCTTAATCCATTGATTAAAATTAAATTCTGAATGTAAGACAGTTAAAATTGATGATTTCTCGGCTTAGCAAATGAGCAAAAACTACCATTATATATTATGTACCTACTTAAAATAATACTTAAAGCATATTACTACTACGATTAATCCTAATAGGAATAATAAGCATGCGTATTAATTATCGGTAACTATGTACGCCATTTAAAACACCATTTAAAAACGCCATTTACACCGTTTAAAAACACTCGATCAATGTAAACTCCGGGCTATTTTAAGTTTTATATTAAGATCATTTTATGGTACCAATTTCAAAATTGGCAATAGTTTTAACCTTGTAAGTATATGTGGTAAGATTGTATCTCACGTGGTCTCATGTCGCTCGCTCGTAAAAATTCTACTCGCAATTATCCGGATTAATGCACGCAACGACTCACATTAGGTTTAATTACTCGATAGCGCTTCCTTTTCTATCAGCATTTTCCATAATCGTAAACCACAATCTACCATTGCGTATAAATCTGTTTGTTTTACACGCGGCCGCCAAGAAACGCAAACCATAAAAAGTTTAGCGGAGTTTAATGTATATTTATGTAAGAGGAAGAGATAAGGCCAAGAGTAGAGACATTTTATTCTGCAAATGCGTATTACACCAACCTGCATATGAAAATTATCGTCCTCAATACTTTGTTGCTTTGCTGAAACTGAGCCTTATGTCGAATTAAAGTTCGATTTAAGTGTCACGATAATTTTAACTGCTCATTCCATTCATTTACTCAACTGTTAAGATAGATACTTAATTCTTAATATTACTCAGAAACTTAATTATTAAACTAGCAGACACCCGCATCGCAGAAAGGAATTTATATGTGGTATTTTTGAGAATCCTTCTTTAGTGGAAGTCTCATACGTTATAAAAAAATACCTACTGTCAACATTTCTCGTTACAAACCCCAGAGGTTTAGGCTGTTCGATGATAGAGCAGTCAGTCAGTCAGTTTTTCGTTTTGTATACAGTGATAATATCCAGCTAGCAGTAACGAAACCGTGATATACTGAATATAAGTATGTTTTTGAAGCGAAGCTTCTTTACGGACGTTCGGGGCGCTCGCTACCCGGGCACTAAAACGGTGAAAAGCGTAACGCGTAACGCGTGACGCGTGACGCGTAACGCGTGACGCGTGACGCGTAACGCGTTACGCGTTAATATAATATATCTAATATCTACTGCAAAGCTTCGCTTCTTTCGGGCTTCCCTAGACGGCACTGTTTTTTTTTTTTAATATTTATTCTCAGGCGTCGAAGGCCCATATATGTTATAATGAGCATACATATTATTAATAAAAATAATAAGTAAACTATGGGTGGTGATGGCGCCAATCTCCCCCGAAAACGCCTGAAAACTGTGGTGTTCACTAAAACTACTAGAAATAGTGATGGGCGCAGAAGGGCGCCCTTCAGCCAGTAGCCTTTCTGCATTCTTCCTGTCTTCTAGTTCTTCCTTTATTTGTATCGAGCATATGGTTATGGATATCATTTTGCATGAAAAAGCAAACACGTGATTAATACGAGTACTATTCACTTACGAACTTGCTCTAGAGATTGTACCCCAATTTTCGCAGGCATGTGACATATACATTTTACCAACCATTTTTATTATTCATTGCAAGCTTCTTTGTACTTTTATCAGCGTCTTTTTATTCGCACATGTAAATCCATTTAGCTCCCACCTCCTTATCTGGGTGAACACCATTAATCTTGTATAACAATGTACCGGAGCGGCGTCTGCGCATCGATGGCTTAATCAAGGACCCAATGGTCGCAATACCACTATACTTCTTTAAATTGTACTGATAAAGTGTTTACATTATCTCAGCTTCTTATCTGAGTAAATTCTTTTGATTTGATATGAGATGTATTAATATCTTTCTCTATAATTTTTTACGTAACATAGATGCGTAGATACTATAGGAAATCGCCTACTTTTACGGCAAATACTGTAGAAGATTTAGATCTGTAATTATTAGTCCACATATCGGGCGCAATAATTATATCTAAAGTATATAGATATAAAGTATATATAGCATGTAGTAGTAAAGTGAATTTGGGTTGAAAATACAAACTATGACATATTTTGTAATCGATTGTTTATTTTGATATATATTAATTATTTAATACATATTTACTTCATCAGTAAATCTAAATTACATAAATATAATGTACAACAATTTACAAAATGTATTTTTATCACAGCCATGCTAATACAATTCTTAAAACTATGTAGTAACTATGTACACCTATTCAACGTTCGATTGCAATTATTTTGTACACAATTCAAATGGAGACTAGAAAACCACCTTAAAATGTAAACTAAAATCGGATATTTACTTTTGCTGCCACCAAGATATCGCGTCCAGTAGATCGCTCTCGTCCATAGGACTCATTTGTTCCTCTTGCGATTGATGGTTCTGGATGAATCCGCCCGAGTACGCAGACGAGACTCCTGAAGAACACTCCGAGCCAGCCGGTGAAGGTACAGACTCGGAATATGGAGAACTTTCACCGAAAATACCTTCGTCGATATCGTACGATGTCAAAGCTTCGTATGCCTGTGGAGGCTTTGTGATTCCAAGCTCCGCGTCACTTTCCTCGATCATTTGCTGCAAATACTTGATGTATTCCACTACCATACGGAGCGTGTCCACTTTACTGAGCTTCTTGCCACTCCCGCGCCGCGCGCCTCCCGATAACGAGGCGATAACACTGGCAGGCAGCCTTTTCCTTAGCGCATTGAAACCGTCGTTCACTTGTTTCACTCGGTTCCGCTCCCGAGCGTTTCTGCGGGCGATTGAAGCCGATTGCGCACCGCTGTTTGCAGTGCTTTTGTAGCTGTATTTCTGCTTGTCAGTTTGCAGATCCAGGGTCAGGTACTTTCTTTCAGGAGCTGGTGCAATCGGCACCATTCTTGGGGCATCACTACTGATATATGCGTGATACGCCGACGGTTTGTGTTGAATTCCTTGAAGCATTGTCGATGTGTGTCGAAGGGATGCGTACGCGCAGGTAAAAATTGTTGGGAACTTTTAGGAGCTTCGTCGTTTACGGCGACGATCTAATGAATGAGCGCTACAGGCTCCCGCGCCGCATTATATGGGCGCTTCTTTACCAAAAAAAATGTGTATAGAGAACCCTCACTCCCATGCTATACATTAAATCATTTTTTTTCGGGCCCGTACCTGGACGACTCGGTAGAAGTAAGCCCACATTGTGGGCTCGTACACGTGCCAATGAATTCACCTTCGACCACTTGAGCGCTTTTGGATCAAGATTTTTGCATGGACCCAGATACAATTTAGAATTAATAATAAGCCATCACGTTAGTATTCCTTGAAAGGGTGGGCAGAGGTGCTTTGCAATGAATATTCGTCTTAATCTTATAGAGGGCCTACTGCCGTTCTTTAATATAGGTATAAAAATAATTACATTTTCTCACACCTGTGCAGGTACACAGGTGTTAGAAAATGTAATTATTTCATTAATAGCACACTTGCAGAGCAGAGGTGTCATTTAGAAATTCTTAACTTAAAACATAACTCATTGTTCTACCCGGGAATCCAACCTACCCCACTTCACCATGCAGGCAGTATAGCTCATAAATTAGTGTTACTTCATAATAGTTACGGTATAATCGAACAAATACATACATACATACATACATACAGTACATTCTCTACTTAGCAAGCAATGCACATTTTTGTAAAAGAAATAGGTATGTTATATGACACCAAAAAAGAGAATAATGCAATAAACTGCATTAAAGTAACGATTAAATTAATGAACTAAAAGACATAGGATAAACATAAAATGAAAAGATTCGCAGTGTGCATTATTTTTTAATATACAATATCATACCAAGCAATACATTTGAATATAACGAACTATTTTACAATATAAAAAAAAATTGGCGCTGAGAATCAGCTGGTATTTTTACTGTTGCGTAAAGTGGACTTTCATTAAACTCAAGTAAGGGACAAGTGCCGGGCCATTTGGTTCATAATGGACGATAGGAAATTTATGACCGTCGGTAAAGCGAAAATGACAACGGACTGCTTTTATTGTATTTGGGAATAACAAGAGACCGTAGCCAATAGGAATACCTATAACAAATCGATCATACAACTCAAAACCGACTGTAATACGCAGACGGCAATGTACAAAGTTGTGTGTAGAAGATTTTTCATTAAATTCTGCATGGTTACTTTGCAACCTGCGCTCTGGGCGGCATGCCTTCACTGAATAACTGAAAAAAGGTTACATTAATTTAGAACGAAAAGCCAGTATTTTACACGCACTTCAATGGTAAAGGACTCTCCCATTGTCACATTTATTGTGCTGTAAAAAGATTACACAAGGAATGTGGGCCATGCCATTGAGACACTTGAAGGATGAATTGTTTAGGAGCTTTCAATCATCCCATTGAAGAGGGCGCTAGACGTGATTTTAATAGACTCCATGTCGCCTCTGAGAAGCAATTCATATTTAATTTTGGCCCATTGACTCTACAGACGCTACCTGCACTTGGCTTGGTCGCTTTGTTTTGTTTGTGACGTTCAATGGGCGTCATTAAATGTGTGTTAATATGTGAAATTTAATTCTACATGAGGCCCTGTGTGTAAATGCGTATAATAAAATTGTTTTTTTTATACCTTGATGGTAATACAAGTTGTAATACCTATTTTACCACAAAAATAGTCTCTACATACAATATCTGTAGGTGGCTAATAAAATTGACAGTATAACATAGTTATATGTCTCTAGGGTCATATAACTTCACACATGAAGAATCAAATCCCAGGTCGAATATTAGAGCCATCAATCATCTTTGCAAACCTCCTTCCTGCAAGTGAATTCGAAAAGTATAATAAAAATTGTGGGAGTGATACACCGAAGCACAAAGTATTACCCACAATAGCACCACGGGCGTGCTCACAATACGATCGTCAAATAACATTTAGCCAGCCCACACCTTAGAGAATCGCAAAATAGAGACATCTACGAAACACAAAGACCGAACGGAACCATAACCGATAATTACAACCTTTGTATATTTTGTATTTCGCGATTTTAAGACGAAACTTACAATGTATTGAATGGGTCCTATTGTGGAAATTGCAATCGAAATACTGTATGATTGAGCATCTTAAAAGCATTAAAAAAATCTTGAACTTCGACAAAATTTGAAAAATAAACTAATCATTTTATTACGACTTATTAGATTTTAAAAATTGTGTAATAAGATTCTTTATAAATTTGAAGACCACATTTTATTGTAAGACTGCAAATTACTTACTACAGCAAATAATTTTGAATTAGAATGTGATAGACTTTACTTCACTTTAAAAAAACATATGACTTCCATCGCGTAGTCGATGATTTTTCCAATAACAGTTTGATGAGACACTTGGTAGGTAGGTGAGGTTTTAAAGCGAACAAAAGAGGAATTAAAAAAATTTAAATTGAGACTGTTCGGTAGGCTGAACCAGTACATTTGGACAGAGTAAAAGATACGATGAAACTTATATAGACAAATGCACACATCTACAATCTACAAATTGTCCTCAGTAAACAGAAAACGCAGAATGTAACTGGCAAATTAATGGGCTGCTATCAGGATCGTGTGCCGTGGAAAACGTACAACGTATGTGGGCGGCTCGCTAATAATAAACTCATTCGGAGGATTATAGACAAGAACCGATCGGCTGACAGTTCCATTACCCAGTCATAGCGAGCCAATACTTAAATACCGTTGACTCCATTTCATGCAGATACGACGCCCGGTGGTCCCTCATGTATTGGTAAGTCTTTGATCGATAAAGTTGTAACTTTAATTACTAAACTGGAACCTGGCTTAAAAGGCACCGCGCCACGCGTCGGGCCTCCGCAGTATCCGAGCCCCTTGACAAGATTGCACAAAAATAACTACAAGACTACCAACTTAATTCGCCCTGATGATTTCATTAAATGCAGTGCAGCTTTAATGGTTTCATAGAGTACAACGTTCGATTTGTTGTCTATGAATAGGCAATAATATCAACGTTTCTTGCAAGCATGTCCGTTCTGGACCAAACACATCAAAATTACAAATTACGTGTTAGGGTATAAAGCATACGTACGTAATCAACGTTTGCCAGATTCATTTTGATTGCATTCTGTACCGCAAACACTGGAGGCAGTTATCTCAGCATCGATTATGTCGTAAAGTTGAAATTCATTTTAAAATACATGCAAGCGATCGTAAACGGGTGAAAATAGAGAGATGCATATCTTGACAGATGCATAACCTAATATTATGGAGGATTGTTTGCCGAGAGAAGTGGTAGTTTGGCACAAGCCATATAGTGAGTACACCTTGCCGACATCTGTGCAATCCTTTCGCATCTGCCGATCTTGCACTGATTTTATATATGAATAATATGACGAATTATGGTTGGTCTTTTATTTGAGATAGCACCTTTCCGGATGTACCTTGACAGCGGATATTGGCCTTCATATTTTATGCTGAATTCATAGATGAAGGAGTTTGATTTATGCTGAGTAACTCTTCTATTCTTTCTTCTATCTAAGTCACATTTATAAACATATACTTACTTAACTTTTAATAAAACCCGCGTACCTACTCAAATGTGGGCACATCTTAATGCCCACATTAAGATACCTTAACGTGAATAGCGCCGTGCCTATCAATCCTCCACGGGGGCACCTATTTAATAAAGTTACACGCATGACAGTGCGCCCAGAATGGCGCATTGTTGCACAACATTATGTCCCCTATTGACATATTAGCTTTTTAGTGGCTTCTCCAGCTATTGTGTACACACGCCTTAACCGCACGTGGACAAAATCATACTTGAGGTATTTTTTTCTCGATCCTTTTTAAAATGCTCGTCGTGTCGTGTGTTCCCAAAAATTGAATTAGAAAGTTTCTGATGTGACTTTAAATGTTATAAACAGTAATTATCAAATCCCCACGATCCGCGGCGCGACCCGCAGAGAGGCGCAAATTTAAATTCAATTAAGGAGCTATAACCGTAAAACACCTGTAGTAAAATCCGTAGAGATAGTTATGAAAGCTCCGCAGGAACGACTTTATTATTATTTTTAATAGAATATTAACGGCTTTACATAACTCATTGTACAAGGAGTGCCATTAAAGTTAACCCGCGGTCGCATCACGGGCGTTTAGGGGCATTAAAATATTCATTTACGTGAAGTTATTTCACTAAAAGAATTCATTTGTGATATTACAGAGAAATACTGCACTCTTAGACTCTAGATTTTATTTTTTACCCTGTTTAAAACTAGTCAAGTGACATTCATTAAAACTTTGCGAATATTGATCGTAAGTAAAGTTCGAGCAGTTGTATTTAACATAAATTTCAATAAAATTGTCTCTATTAAAAATGTTAATTTCACGTTCCCGATTTAAGCGAGAGCGATCATCAATTACTGGGTATCTTTATTTTTAGACACCAATAATTATGTATTTATACATTATTTTATACGTAAATAGACCGTAACACGAGTTTCACACACCTCACAGTATATTTACTGAAGTGAATAACCTCAGTTTGTACCCAATAACGTAAGTAATAAAAATACCTCGTCCTTTAAAACCACTAATATTAACTTAATACAAAACTTTCACTAAATCCGACCCAATTCGAATTGATAGGGCTAATAGACGATTTGATTGTCATTACAAAAATTGGGCGTATATTTACGACACGTCTACAATATAATCATGAGATAGGAGATATAAATAACAAATTTCACTTACAGACCACCAATGTAGTGAGTCCAACTAACTGACGGACGTGCGCGTGCGTCAACGCCTAAAGACACCGACTCTCATTACCTAATTGATCGTAACGCATTATTAATTCAAATCATAATGAACTTATCGGTGCCATATTTAAAAACCGAATTCGGGGTGGTCCGAGAAGGTATTTCTAAAATGAATGTAAAGAATGCATTCGTTTGTAGTCTACTGTTACAGTAGGAGTTATAATCGATGATGTACCGTGAAAATTTGTTATTAAGTAGGTTTTGTGGCGTTTTTTGGATGTATTAAGGTGTGAGAATCATGAGAGGGTTGAATATGAATAATAAGCAAGACTGCAGAGATGTATTTTTCGGTGGGATAGGACTCCTTCTGCATTTTGAAGTAGGTACCTTATTGAAATTTGTGGTATTCTGGTGGCTGTGTAATAGTTGATGAATGCGATCTTTCTATTGTTTTTACTTTGTGTATGGTACTAATAAAGTCACTATAAATATGGGTGATTATATGATTGAACGATGATGAGGAGATGGTTTAATTTAGATACCAAAACAATATTCCCTAAGTATGTTTTTTATGTATAGGTACTTGGAACAACAATTAGATGCATTTTATTTTGCCTATACCCCTTAGTACTCTATATACTTCTTAGTAAAATAAAGTTTGAACTCGTCTGGTTATCTTTTAGTACGTGCTATAACTAAACTTACTAACAAGTCTCGTAGTTCGTGTAAAAATAAATTAGAGTGCTAAGTTTTAGTATTTTACCATTAATTACGTATTTAAAATAAATTAAATACATTAAAATAAACTTCAAATTATGTAGGGCTTATTTTAATAATAATTGTTTATTAAAACGGTACTCTGTCCCTACCGTAGAGGCGCAAGACCCGACCCTTCACGGCTGTTACATGACACTTTATGCTCTCTACATTTTTTATTCTCTACCTCCTCATAAAGACATTAAAGGCGACATTTAATACTCCGTTTTAATAACATCGAATCCTATTCCCTGTTCAGGGGACAACTCGTAAAATAAGAGGATATCTTCATTTTTATTTTATAGTTAACTTATTGAATTCAAAATTATTATTATTAGTCTTTGTCTATTTATCTCATTCAATGAGTGGCTTAATGGTACCTACTACGTACTCACTTTTTCACTTCAACATACTTATATAAGTTTAAGCTATACAAGTAAAATATATAATTAAGTATATCGTGTGATAACTTACATAGGATTAGAAAAATTAAGAAGCTTCTTTCGAATTTTATATTTACTGAGTTAAATGAGGTTTATTTTAATAATGTACGATATATTGCATGGTGCCTTCGTAATTTTATTGCTAAAGATCATGTACCTGCCACACAAAAAAATCTGATGGTATACATTTTTGCCGTTCGTTGGTAGCGAGTGATTTTATCAATGGACGGTCAGCTGTTAACAATAAACCCATCAGATTATGTTTTTGTGGCAAGTAGGTACATCATCATTAGCTTTCGCCAAAACACCATGCAAAATATCGCCACACCGTTAACGAATGTACTTGATACGTATTAGGATATCTACAGTAAAATAAATGAATATCGCCAGACTGACACACCAACTGTATGGTCCCAAACTAAGCAAGGCTTGTACTATGGGCACCGTACAATGGACTGGGCGATCCCAGTGACACCCAGACCTGGGAAAATTACGAACAGGCCATTTCCTAAATTTGCCCCGGCGGTAATCGAACCCGCAACTACCATGTGCAGTGAGCGAGCGGCCTACACTCGAACCACTGCGTCAAGCGGTCGTCAGTAAATGTACCTATAGATATTAACAGTGCCGTGTTAACTGTGTGAATGACCGCTTACAGACTTATAAAATGTTATAAATGACATAATAATGAAATAAGCACCAATAGGGATAACTACCTATCTATCCTAAAAAACATAAAGTATCATATCGTAGCATTCGAACTAAATAATTGGTTACTTTAACAATCTAGTTACCTTAACCAAACATCAAGTGATTAAGGTGTCAAAATTCACGCGCTCCCGTCGCTCTCACACCAATTAACTGAGTAGGTAAGTACTGGATATTGAAACCAACAATTTTCACGCATATACCGATCATCTGCCACGACCATATCCCAATCTTGAATATTGGTTTTATATGAAGTATTTTACAGTTGAGGTTAGCGCGAGTTAATAATTGGGGTTTAATTTGAACCGACAATTGGAGAGGGTGGTACCAAATTTTCAATCTTTTAAAAACAATAATACGAATATTCAAATTAATATTTTGTTTAATGGGTATAGTTATCAGGCTGGGCCGCACCCCGGTAAGACGAATGAGATGCGACAGCGATCAAACCCCTAGGTATAGGTACACATATGGCGATAGCTACAAAACATAATTACCTAAGCTTAAAGTTCCACATGCGCGGCTAAGGTCTTAAAATATGAAAAAAATATTGTAATTTACAATAGATTACAATTACAATTACAACATTGCCATTGTCTTAGATATATCAATACACTTTTATCCCAATAAAAGCGATTTATAACTATTTTAAATGGTATATATTCAATAACATAAAGAGTGTAGGTACCGAGGTATATTAAAACCCACAAACAAGATAAATAATTTGGGAAAAGAAGACATTTCCGCTACCAAAAGTAAGAAACATGATGGAATTTTACAACGATGCTTTCGATTCCTTGAATTTTCAGCTATTAGCTCATACTCATGAATTTTAATAAACATTACCAGCTGAATATACAACAGGAACTCTTCCAGGTACAAAATTCTTCCAATTCCAACATCGACGCGAAGCCTCCATTTTAAATTTAAAAATAAATTTAACAATCGAAAACTGGATATTAATTAGCGAAACAAGAAAACGTCCCTTTGATTTCTGACCTTTTTATAATGGAAATAGGTACCTATATAATAATATTTTCATATTCCAGTAACAACGGTTACTGCCGGCCGACCAAAGAACTGCCAATTACGGCATCGCAAAAATAAATTGGAGCTTATGTTTGTTCGAGCTTACTTTAATTAAAGATTGGAAATTCAATGATGTCTTTTGACGATTAAAACAACAGTACAAGGATAGCAGGACCATAGTGCAGGCACTTATTTAAGGGCCCAACTGTACCCACACAATAAAATAAATAGGAATTTAAAGTATAATTAAAATAACATAACAATAAAAGTATAAAAGAAATGGAAAAACATGACTTTCCCGAAAATCCGCCAAGGTTTTTGAAATATTAATGTACCTACGGTTTGATCACGGATTTGTTTTTTTTTCAGACGATTATTCACACGAAGAAGGTGATACCGTTTTATATAGACATTTTTTACTAATAATAGCCGTATTGACATCTCGATACAGTAAGATGTATATCAATCATCGTTGACCTGTTTCACCGCGTATTAATGCCCGCTTATGTCTTGGATATAAAAATCTCACCATACATCCTCACTCCCATGCTACATAGGTACACAATAAAACCAAATCGGGTTAAACTTTTCGATTTTATCCACACCGCCAGTAGCTCTGGGCTATTTGAATAGCAAATGATGTATCCATTTGGGATCATCTCGATCATCCCGATACCCGATACCAAATTATTATTCCTTTACCTTGATAAAACAAACAGATACGTGCATATCTAGATGGTGCGTTTACTTGATTTCCTTGACGCGGCACCTGTAGTTTTGATACTCTGAGAATATAAATTCAATATGTACCTATAAGGAATACTTATAATAAAATTTCTTGGGCTTACCCTGTTTTTTTACCGGCCAGGTCTCTGCCCCACGCTCGATGTCTTCAGTTCTACGAAATATATAAGTTAACTAAGTTAAAAACCTCTCATGGCTTACTTATTCTAATAACTATCTAATTTAAAAAAGAAAAACTGTCTAACATATTTCCTTGAAATGTTTTCGTAAGCAGAACATACACATAATTAATAAGAGTAGGTATTAAAAAAATACTCTACAATTGTTTTCCAAGTATCAAAATCTGTTGCAGTGTCAGACAATCATTCAATCCGTTTTATTTGTTTGCCGAAAAAGACCTAACAGCAGTGTTGTTGGGATAAGTAATAGCTTAATATCACGTTGTGTCGGGGAAGGTGGCTGGTTTCTCGGCTCCAGACCGCTTTGGATAGCATCCGTTTAACAAAATGTCTGTTATTAACAAACACCAAGATATAACAAACAACTTTAAGGAATATGTGATACCCTACCGATTTCGAGCGATACGTTTATACAATGTAGCTAGTATTGCTAGCTATATCAGGTTGTATAGTCCCACACTTAGCAACGCTTATAACATGGCTACCTAATATTGGACAGGAAGCGATCCAAGTAATACCAGGGAAAACTACGTAAAAGACGATTTCTGAAAATTACATTGAACGGAATCGAAACCAACGCAAAGTAACCAGCACCCAACCCGCGAAACACAACGCAAAGCGGTCGGCAAGTTAAGTGAAAACACAGGGAGAAAATAATTCAGGTCTACTTTCGCACTTACCTACTGTCGTAAGTACAGATTTTACTCTTCGCTTATTTTGTTTAGATGGGGATCTAAACATTATGAAAGAAAATACTTTATGTTCAGGCCACGTCACCGCATTATTCAAGCAAACCTGTTAATATTACCGACAATTTATTGAGTTTATACGCTGACGTTAAATTATTTTTTGACGAACTTTACCCATTAACTTTACCCTTTACCCATTATTTAAAAATCCGGGCACAGCGGCCACCCATCTAGCGCCCCACACGGCGTCCACCGCCACTGTGACGGATCCCGGCACGCCCCTCATTTGTTATACAAATTTTATACTACCCTCCGAGCGAAATGTCCATAGAGCACGCGAAAATTCGCCACAGGAAAAAGAACAATGTGCAATTTATGCAATATGGCAAAGAGCGATTAACATTAGACACTAGGCAGAAATGGCAAGAATCAGTTTCAAACGCACAGACAGACAGAAAAAGACTTTCATAAAATGTAAATGGATGGATTTTGTAATGAGCAGTCGGATAACTTTAAGACATTTTCTAGTGTAGTAGATAATTTAAGTTTTGAATGATGCTTTCCTTGCAAAAACTCGCGATGGCTACATAGTTTCTTTAAAAAATATACCTTATGCTTATCTAATCACCAATAATTCTATAAAACCCCTTGTAATCACCAATAACAAGAAACGCAAATATTAATCACAAACAGTAAAACAACTAGGTACCGATCCGAATGTAATCCAATGAAAGCCGTGAAGAAATTTCATTAAATTCTCTATTACCCGAGGACAATGCAATAGGGTAGATGCCTGTTTTTGAGAAACCAGTTAATATAACATAACATACTAAAATATTAACATTAAATAAGAGACATTGATTTACACGTTGTAGTTTTAATTTTATTTTAATAATTTAATTTCCAACCATAAAGCTTAAGCTGTAATGGCAACAATCGGAATGTTTATGGAATGTAGTGTTTCAGGTGTTGCAAAAATTACAAATCATGCAAGGCATGGCGCAATACTCTCTATTGGTGTTATATATGTCACGAGAGTTGAGGTTTTATTTTTACATAATTAATTTCTTGAAAATACCAAATAATCTTAAATAGATTAATAAATTATGTTCATTTTCAATGTTTTCTGATTAAAATCAATTGTAAAAACTACATTCTATCAGGTTTTCCCTCATTGGAATATAGCCTATTATGTGGAGGCTATCGAGATTTAAGTTAAACTGAGCAGAGTATTGCGTCCACAGCCCAAGGGCCGGCCTGGCACTGTGGTACAGCTCCTTGATTAAATAAACCTTCAAGTCAACGTCACGCCGCCGGCCCCTGGTGTCAGTCTTCGGCATATCGCACGGCTTCCACCGCGTGTCATTCAAGTTCGTTCCTTGCAAGTGAATTATTATCATACGATAGGTCATTCAACGGCAACTACCGATTCATTTTAATTTGAACTGTATATCAATGCTGTTAAGGCAATCGTAGCCACCTATGAGACAAATGATTACGACGTTTTTACGATCACACCGTTTTGTTTTATTTGACGCTTAACCGCTTAGTTTGCCGTTATTATTCCCATTATTCTTATTTGTATACAAAATAGTTTTAATAAAACCATTTTCATCGATTGGCATTCCAAATTTTTTTGCTACATTGCAACGACAAATTTGTTTTATTCTAACTTACTGTAATCGCATAAAAAATAGATTTACGATACAATATTTTAATAAACATTTTGTACAACAACTTATTTTAGTAGCGCATAATTAAATTAATTGCTTCTGTCATAAGCTGCAAATTGTTATAGATGCGCTATCTCCAGGCTGTGGTCCCAGACTCGGCTTCAGAGCGGAATTTTAATGGGACATCTCCAGAAGCTTTGTCTATTAATATTCATTAACATCGGGCGACTTGCTTACATTTTTTCCGTGTAGGAGAAATGGTTGAGGCGGCACGCGGCGATTCGCGGCAATTTGTTGAAACGCAGCGGCTATTTGTCTACAACAAGCGACATTTATCAAGGGCCGGACCATCACGGAGGCTTCTTCCACTTGGTTAAATTTACGACACAATTGTAGATTAACCAAACTCCGATTTTATATATCTAACTAGCTGAGCCCGCGACTTTGTCCGCGTGGAGTTTAACTTAACAAACTTTCATCCCCTATTTTATCCCCTTGGGGGTAGAATTAATCAAAATCCTTGCTTAGCGGATGCCTACGTCATAACATCTACCTGCATGCCAAATTTCAGCCCGATCCGTCCAGTGGTTTGGGCTGTGCGTTGATAGATCACTATGTTAGTCACCTTTGAGTTATATATATTTAGACTTCAGATGAACACACCTATGTAAACAGACAAGAATGTTGAAATTCTAGGCCTTTCTCAGGGATATAGGGAGAGTAGGTACCATTGCTGATGTAAAAATGTCGATAGAGTTGTAGGTGGTACCACTCTAGGAAAACCTTAGATTGTACAATTATAAACGATGACATCTGTAATATTAAGTTCTAATTAAAATATTAGGATTCCACATGAAATGCCTGTTAACGTTTCGTTCCACCCAAAATTATGGCTTAATAAAATATAAAGAGAGTCGTAATTCATGGAATGATAAAAGAGGCTATGACAGCAATTCTTCCGCGGGAGCGAAGAATTTATACTTTTTTTTTACCTCAGCTAACTTTATTTTAATAGGGTTTAAAACGTATATATTTAATTTAAAATATACTTACTCCTTATTAGGTACGTAAAACTATTACATATAGGTCAGAAAACGCTACAAATATGTTCCATCAACCTCTGTACTATTTTCTGTGGAGGCTACAAGATGCGACGTATACCTACTAACTGATCTTATTTAGCTATCATAATTACTGAATACAAAACTCATTGTCCGCACACGTAATAAATCAACGAGCAAACAATAACATCGGCACGCTAAAGGGGACTTACATAAGTCAGTCGCTGCCCCGAACTAATAAATTCAAAGGAGTGACTCGGTGCTGGTGAGAACTCGTCCATTTACAGAAGCCGCCATATTACTGGCGCATAAATCTAAGCCGAGTCGTCCGAGTGTCGTCGGAGGCCCTGAATGGACCGATATGAGAGATGGCCTCGGCCAGGCTCCGCATCTCAAAGCCTTAAACGGGACGTTTTGACAACCACCGATATATGAATTGAAATATGAAAGCCTCTGATACGAATGACAGGAGCATTGATCTTGGTATGCAAAATACGATCGTAAGTACTTGCTTGATATTTGTAGTATTACTTGGGGAGGACATGGATTGGATGATCCGGGTTATAGAATTAAGGAAAAATTGGTACAATTTGTAAGTGCTCATGTAAGTCTAAACAAAATTAAAGATTATAATTTTAATTGTAATAGCTAAATGAAAAAAGCTGAGTTAGAGAATCATAAATAAATATCGCCAGACGAACACACCAACTGTATGGTCACAAACTAAGCAACGCTTGTACTATGGGTACCGTACAATCGACTGGTGGCGATCCCAGTGACACCCAGAACTGGGCAAATTACGAAAATACCATTTCCGAAATTTGCTTCGGCGGAAATCGAAACCGCAACCGCCATGTGCAGTGAGTCTAGTGGCCTACGCTCGAACCGCTGCGCCAAGCGGTCGTCAAACCCTTCCTCTCCCTCTTTGTAATATAATAAAAATATAATTGAAAGAAGTTCCCTGAAGTGGTAGGTAGAACTGGGCCCTAACCACGCTAGCTACTCAAATCGTAATAGAAAAGCAAACGCTCGCGATTACGTTTCAAACGCTCCGCTTTTGACGTTTTGCTGACACGAGCTTCACGATTTCTACTGACATTGATATGGTATGGAGACAGCAAAATCTCAAAAGCGGAGCGTTTGAACGTAATCGCGAGCGTTTGCTTTTCTATTACGATTTGAGTAGCTAGCGTGGTTAGGGCCCAGCTCTGTGGCCCACTCGCACCTCTCGCATATCGTATCAGGTTAAAATATGTTGTAAATACATAGTCATGTATTCCCTAATAAATACCATTAGACTAGAAGGCCTGATTATAAATAAATTCATCACCGTTTCTTGTGCGCTTCGGACGTCGATTTGGCGGCATCAAGTTTGAATTCAAAGCTGATAAAAAACCACAATGGGATTATGCAGGCCTAATGGTCCTCCAAACATGGGCATTAATCTCATCATACAATATTGATGTTCCCACAATTTATAGCCTGTGCTTAGAAGAAATCACAAAGTCGAATCGGCTTATTAATGTGTGAAGAAACTCACCTCCTCTGGATACCGTTCTCATGTGGCATATTTTTATGAAACCCGCGGGAGCTCGTTAGTGAGATATTTCGTTATCATCGATGGAATACAATTGAATGTGACACTCAAAAACATAAGTCGTCATTTTAATAATATCTTATCTATATTTCGATGTTTATACGTTTTCGGGAGCGGCAAAAACATACTGTTCACAATACTGTTTCCAACCTTCGAAATGCTTTAAATATAAAAGCGGACTTGAGCTCTAAGAGGCGCGCGCCTATTGTAAAAATCTCAAAGTTGACTTTAATCTGCTTAAAATCAGGAGACATTCGCTTTCGGAGCACGTTCCGTGATTGAATAAGATTTAATCTGTTTTCCCGTACGAACAGAAATCCCGACTCTCTCAATGAATTCCTTAATCGTTGAATAATTTAGTAGTATATGCATGCCTGTTCTTAGATGTAGGTATGTACCTATTTTAATGTAAATGCTTGAATGGTGGGGATTCAGAAAATTCAAATAGGTTATGATTTTACGTCATTATTGGTCACCATAGTCGATCCTGGCTTACAGGAGTTACAGTGGTGGGAGTTTGTGTCGGAACTAGGTTATAATTATAAGTAGTAGGTACTCTACCGCGTCATGTATAATTAATAGGTAGGGAGTCATAAGTAAACGTCGAATCGAAAGGATAAGTGCTGTGTAAGGTAATAAGATTACTTTTCTTTGCTAATTTGTTTTTTTTTTAAAGATTACCTACTAGAAGCAATGTTATCACATTACTAGTATTCCCGTATGTCCCTCCAGCTAACCTGATCCTGATGTTAGGGGGCCCATCTTAATCGCCAGGATGGGGATCAAACCCGGAACCTCTCAGTTATGAGGACGGCCCCTCCAACCTCTATGCTATTGACGCCTTAAAATAAGAATACGAGTAAGATAAGATAATAATCACTATAAGGATAAGAGACACTTAAACTGTATTTTGTTATACTATGCAACTTAACTTTGTAAATCTAAAACTATCGGCTTTGTGGGACAGTTGAAGTACTGACGGCTTTGTAGACTTATGAAATCTGTCAACAGCTGTATCCCCATAACACCTTTTGTTTTTCAAGTTTCCTCCAAAGCTGATAGTTTTTGAATCACAAAGTTAAGTTTTGAAAAAAAATGTATACCCTTTCTGTTTCACCTAGTATAATTAATGTTTTATCTACACAATTCTAAAGTAACTTATGATTCATTTTCATATCTGCACCACGGCGGCATTACCGAATGGGGGCGTAACGTTTTTATTCAAATGCGATTCTCTGTTTCCCGCTAATAAAAGTATTTAGATGGCAACACGTGACGACAGCCGCTGCGGGCCTGGGCCGGCTAACGCAAATTATGGCAATCCTGACACCTACGAGGCGCTAACTGCCTGCACCCTGCAATTTGTCCGACGTGCGAGCCCGTTGCAACTGCCGCTGGAGCTGTACAGGCACTGATTTGCTTCAATTTACGCCCCTATGAATGTACAGTGTGTAAGTAAAAGTTTCAACTGCGTTTAAAGTAAAGCCCATACTCTTGGATAGGATTGGTTACTAGCTGTGCCCACCGACTTCGTCCGCGTAGTATTTAACGTAACAAAAATTTCGGGATTATCGGGATAAAAAGTATCCTATATGTTAATCACGGTTATAAACTCTCTGTGTTCCAAATTTCATTCAAATCCGTTCAGTAGTTTTTGCGTGAAGGCGTAACAAACATACATACATACATACATACATCCACACTCACAAACTTTCACATTTATAATATTAGTAGGACTAGCTGTTCCCACCGACTTCGTCCGCGCAGTATTTAACGTAACAAAAATTTCGGGATTATCAGGATAAAAACTATCCTATATGTTAATCCCGGTTATAAACTATCTGTGTTCCAAATTTAAACCAAATCCGTTCAGTAGTTTTTGCGTGAAGGAGTAACAAACATACATACATCCACACTCACAAACTTTCACATTTATAATACTAGCTGTGCCCACGGACTTCGTCCGCGTAGTATTTAACGTAGCAAAAATTTCGGGATTATCGGGATAAAAAGTATCCTATATGTTAATCCCGGTTATAAACCATATGTGTTCCAAATTTCATCTAAATCCGTTCAGTAGTTTTTGCGTGAAGGAGTAACAAACATACATACATACATACATACATACATACATCCACACTCACAAACTTTCACATTTATAATATTAGTAGGAAGTAGGATTTGAATTACCTAAGTTTCTTGGATTAAACGATCAGGATATGGAACAGGTATTGAAACTAAAATGATTCTGTTCTACAAAAGATTCCTACAAAGATAATATCTGGAGCTCAAAGGCGGTTGGCGGTGCTGCCGATCGCAACTGTGTGTAACACAGTCCATTGCGTAGCGCAGCGCTCCCACGACCAGCGGCGGACGCGGCGCGGGTGCGGACCGCGCACCCTACCGGCCGCGCAGCGAAACAATAGCCGGGCACAAAACGAAAACTATCGCATCAAAATCAAGCCCGCAATCTCTGCGCTGTGTAATCTTACAAATATTTATTATATGTCAAAACAATATGCCGAAATGGAACGCTTATTGCGATTTTTACAAATGTGTCTGGTTTGCTCGGAGCGCTCGTTAGCGTGAAGTACGACGCATTGTGGTGGTACAATGGAGGGCGGAGCAAGGCCCGCGGCGCCTGCGCAGCGCGGGAAATCGCTGGCATCACTGTTCCACATTTAAATCAATGACAGTTTCAGTGAACTATTCGCACGCGGTCGAAACATTGAAGACTTCGTGAAACTAAAAACCTAATCTAATACTATGACAGCAGGGTTTGGAGTTTAAATTTAATTCAGATCCAAAAGTGTTGAGGGAGCGCACTCAAACTTATTTGATTGAGGATTTTTTTCAATAGTTACTTGCTTATTAATAAATCCATACAAGATTGCCAACTCAGCAATAAAATAATGCACTTAGCTCAGGCATCTTTGGCCCTGCGTCCATGATCCTAAACTCTTTATGATGCTATAATAAAATTATAAACAGCTGAGTGCAGGTAGGTTACTGGTAGGTTACTGTAACCAACTTTATATTAACAAAATATTTTTGGCCTTTTATTTTTATTATCAAGAAAGTATGACTTTAATCTTGAGCGGTTTCATTTGGTTCGTTTTTACGATTATTAAAAGTAAGAGAGTATTAAAATATACATAATTGGTATTATAGCTCCGTTTCGTACGATGTGTTGTGTGTTTACAGTCCACTTCACGGCGGAAACGTGCGAGCACTGCATTTGGTATTGTAAGCATCAAGTTACGGTAACTGCGAATCTGATATATAAAATCAAAAATAAATCATTAACTTTGTTTGTTGGTATCCAAACAATTCAGGAAATCTACGTACCAACCTACCTACATAGAATTTAGCTTTATAAGTGCGTTTATTGAGATCTAGAAACTGTGGTAAAACTTTCTTGTACCTCATAGAACACTTGCGTACATTAAGATGACAAGGAAATGCTGAAACATTTTACACACTCAGACTTCAAAATTTGTGTGGTGAACTGGTTAAGCGTTTCTTAACAATGTATCAGACGTACTTCAAATAATAAAACGGCGTATCAAAACATGTTTGAATTTATGATAATATAAATGTACTGCCATTATTTTAAGTAGAGGATGCCCCGAAAATAGCATGCAATTTCATTTATCGGCGGAATAAATTAATAAAGTCGAGTCATCTTTATCTTTTAATTTTAAAAAAGCGTTCGTCGGACACCATTGACGTATCTTAACATTGTTTCGGAATGAGTGGTTAACCGGTTCGGTTTCTTATTAAACAAACTTTTTATAAATAAATAATATCATAACACGCTTAAGTCCCGTTGCGTCGAGGAGCGTTGAAGGCGCGTGGCGGACGCGGGGCAGACGCGCACTACCACAGTTTTACGACAAAATAATATTCTTTAATTATAATGGAGCGTCGCGAAGTAAAAAGGCGGCGCACGCGACATCTGTATTAAAATTTAATGGAACAAGTGTTGCACCTGCGCGAGCGACGTCGGGCGTGCGCGGGCGACAGTCGCGAGAGTCGATCACTCGCGCACGGCCCCCTGGAATCTGTTAAGTGTATCTAATTAAAAATTAATTACTTCAACGGTTCCAAACGCCGAAACGAGACGGGGAAGAATTCGATTAATATTCTGTTTACGACTTGCAGATTTCGACCATTGAGAATTTATACTTGTTTTGTTATGAGCTGGACACAATTATTTTATACAATTAAGGCTAAAGCGCCCCTCTAGCCAGCGAAGTTCATATTTTTGAGGTTTTTAGAATTTTTTCAAAATCTGACAATAATAAAAGGCACATTTTGTAATTCGCGACAAAGACCGTGTGCAGTGCATTTATTAATATATCCAACTTACTCTATAACATTTCAAGAACGGCAGCTATCCAGATAATCTGTCATTTTTTGTATATTTAGTGATTTACTAGTATCATATCCACCGTGATAATATTTAGAGTAAAATAAATGTATTAATAAACGCACTGCATACTGTGTTTGTCGCAAATCACAAAATGGTGTCTTAAATGTTTTCAGACTTTGGATAAACTATAAAAATACTCGAAAATTTTGAATTTCGCGAACTAGGCAGGCGCCTTCACCTTAATTAACATTGTTGTTAACTAAAATGTTGACATGTTTTTGCATCCTGCAGCTGTTATTGTCTAATAAGTATTGTCAGTTGCAACCAGGCTTTAACAAGGGCAATTCCTGAAGATTTTCTAGAACAATACATCGAGATATCTTTATCAGTACTGGCAACACTTATGGTGATGGTGATCACCATAAGTACGATCACCATAAGTATTTCCAGTGCTTAGTGTTAGTGATGGTGATCACCAACAGTAAGAACATTCTGGGTGTACCAAGGTTGTTTACATGTACAGTACAATGAACTGCACCAACAAATTATATCACACTAGCGGCCCGCCCCGGCTTCGCACGGGTACATTGCGGTTACATTATTCGAGTTTTAGTAAGGATCCCCAATTTTTTTGAAAATATATTATAGCCTATGTCACCCGGGGATAGTGTAGCTTCCCAACAGTGAAAGAATTTTTCAAATCGGTTCAGTAGTTTGGGAGCCTATTCATTACAATCAAACAAACAAAGTTTTCCTCTTTATAATATGAGTATGATACTAGGGGAAGTAAATAAAAGTCATGAAACACATAAGAACAAGTGCTATATGTGCCCTTAACCTGAGCACGTAACTACGCAATTAATAACAGCCGAGGTAGTCACTGGTAATAACAGCCCCTGGGGCCTTTCTAGTTACCGTCACTTTGTATAAATTATATAAAAATAAGCACATCCAGAAAGGGATGGATGTATAAGATTGGTGAACATCAGAGAGCGATGGACGAGGTGGCAAGGGCAGGTGTCACGGCGCATCTGCTGGGCCACGAGCGGGCACGTGGCTCAACCCTATAAACTGACCTCCACGACTTCCAGCCATAGGAAAAAGTTAAGAAATCCTGTAAATGTTAACTACGTGTCGATGACTTTTTCTGGAAACTTGGAGACAATGTTTCGATGGGGGATAAATAAAATAAATAAGTAGATATCGCCAGACGAACACAGGAACTGTAATAGTATGGTCCTAAAGTAAGGAATGCTTGTATAATGGGCACCGTACAATGGACGGGGGTGATCCCAGTGACACCCAGACCAAGACAAATAACGAAAGGTCATTTCCGAAATTTACCTCGCTTACCGAGCGGCCTACGCTAGAACCACTGCGCCAAGCAGTCGTCAAATAAGTACTAATAATATTTTTGATTATTATTATGTACCTGTTTTTATACTTTAATGATTAATTTTACTCGTAGATGTAATAATTGGGCGTAAAATTAAACATTGCCTTGTCTTTCGATTGACGCTTCAGATGACGCAATCCTTAGCATGAGCTGACAGAAAGATAAAATTCATCCCTACCAGGAAGATATCCCTGCCGTGGGTAAAGCTTTGTCTACCAAAGACTAATCTGGAGGCTTAAGCAAAAATATGGATAAATTACGATTTTGACTTGAACTTACATGAAGTAAGTGTGATTTAGTCTATCATTAATTATTTTTTTGGCAATCAGTACATTTACGTTTACGTAAAATAATCAATAGGTATGTAAGTAGGTACCTACATACTAAATGAGTCTGAATGAAACATTAAGCTATTAGATTAAATATGAGAAACTGCATTATTCTTAAATAATTTTGCGAATAATGGCGTAGTACCAAACGATATAAAATGTATTTTAAGATAATATAAGTACTTTATTTTATAGCTTACGCTCTCTCCATTTAAAATAGATTAAAAGGTATTCTTAGCAATGTCGCGCTATTTGAACCTATATTTAATTAATTAATGACTGTATCTAGTCTCACTAACCTAACCTTTTCGATACACGTTATGTTTCTCCTTAATAGAACTCATTTTACGTCTTCCACCCGTTTCTTGTACCTTGATTTAGCAAAAGTATATTCATTAGCTGCAAGTCGTTCGCAAGATATTAATTATAGTATTTGCTACGACGATTTGTTACACATAATTTTTTATTATACTATATCCCGTCGCTCCTAGAATGGCAGCAATTAGTTACAAAATAACATATCCATATTATTATATAGCAATTAAAAAACTATTAACAATTCCGATGTTTCTCCAACTAAAAGCTTAAATAGCTTCATGTAGTTTTTAATTGTACACGTTAAATACGGGCAAACATTATAAAATCCCATCATACCTTCATGGATCCATTAAAATAACTGAGTACGGCAGAAACCCGATACCTACTACTTTACTTTTTGTCACGAATTGGTTGTACCCTCTACATTCGACACAGAAATTAGATGTTATCGAATGTAAAATAATATTATTTCTGCTACTGTCGTTACACTATCTTCTTAATGTGCGGAGGTTCCAGTCGGAGGTTTATTTTTTATTTGCTAATGGTACCTGCGTATATTAATGTATGTGGTTATCAGTGTTGTTTGTGATATGAGAAACACTATTAATGATTTTTTTATGTTTCAATCGGTTTCGAGCTGTCATGGCCTTGATGACTTAAGGTACCCAACCCTGTTGACGGTTACATGCATAATGTTTGTAAATTTCGTACGAAAACAGCAAGCAAATATCATCATCTGCCTTATCTTTTCCCATTATCTGGGGTCGGCGCAGTATGTATTTTCCTTCCATACATCGCACTTTCCCGTCATACTCACATCCACTCCAACCTCGTTCATATCATTCTTAATACAAATCCATCCTTTCTTGGGCCTTCCTCTCGCACTGTATCCATCCACATTCATATTCATCACTCGTTTAGTCACATGCTTCTCATCCCTTCTCATCACGTGTCCAAACCATTCCAGCCTCCTACCTCTCACTTTATCTATTATTGGCGCTACCTTGTCACTATCTCTTCTATACACATTCTTCACCTTATCCATTCGCGTCACTCCACAAATCCATCTCAACATTCGCATCTCAGCAGAGTGGAGACGTTTCTCTTCCCGCACTTTAGCCGCCCAGCATTCCGAGCCGTACATGATTACCGGTCTTATAATCGATTTGTAGATTTTTCCTTTAATTTTAATTGGCATCCTTGGATCGCATGTAGTACTGGTAACTTTTCTCCACTTCTGCCATCCTGCATTGATTCGCCGTTTTATGTCACGGTCAACTTCACCGTCATGCTGGAGTAACGAACCGAGATATTTAAAATCAGAGCAAACTGGTATTACAACATTATCCATTTTAATCGACACTGCACTAGAGACACCGCCGAAATCACAGAACATAGTTACTAGAACAGCAAGAAAATAGTTACTATTTAATGGATGTAGTTGATAGTATGGTGATAACGCCTGAAGATTTTATACGAGCAATGGTATTTATAAATGTTTGCTATTCACAAGAGAAGCATAGATTATTATGCATACCGTAAAATCATTAATTGGTACCATGACCTTGATACGAATGGATGTATTTCAAAACATAATGATTTCATTAAATAAATCTTTAAACGGGCGATAGACCCATCGATTAAAAGTAAAATGAGATAAGTAGACTACGAGCGACAGTTTCTATATAGAGCAACATTAGACTGATTATCAATCGATGGTCGATCAATTTAGCGTAGTATCAACCTTAAAATGGTCTCAAAGGGTTTCTACGTGGTAGATTCACGTCAGCCGGGTCCCAACGCCAAGCCTAGCCTACCCAGCGAGCATTACCTGGGTAGATTCAGATTACCTATATTATATATCTTAGACTTCTATTTTTATAACGATTATTGCAGTTTTAAGAACCCACCTGATTTATTTCAATTATAGTTAGGTATAAACAAACCATGAAATAGAGCTTTAGCATATAAATTATGCGCCTATGTAACTTTAACAGCATTTGGCCGTTCAACATTTTGCTCTTCTAACCTTACCCATACAGGATATGGTATAGGTATGGGTACATAGATAGAGTAGGCAGCTAGACAAAATTCTCTCCATCCAAAGGTTGTCTGGAAGAGATCGCAGCCTGCGATAAGACCGCCAAATGTGCATTACTATATTATTATGTGACTGTCAAATTCAAACAAATAAAGAGTTGTACAATAAAGAGTTATTATTTTCTGTTTTAGACAGTGGCGTGGTGTGGGTGTGGCCCACGTTGCCATGAGCACCTGAGGGTCATGGGGAACGAGGCCGCCTTCCCCGAAACATACTCTTGAAAGCGCAGTACTTGGTCGGGCACCTGTACGTTATTTTTTGAGATCCCGGAGTCCTTCTGACATGTCGATGTCGGTCACCGTAGGTGACCACTTAAATCATTAATCTAAAGATCGATCAAAAAGCAGTCAAAATACGTTCGATATACTTAGATACTTACATTTACAGCATATTTTTGTGACACAAGGTAAGTAATATATTTTTTAAGACGGGATTTATTTAATACATACTTATAGGGACATTAAAAATAAACAACAGAGATCAAAATGCTGGGAGACCACAATACTGACATCTATTTTTAGATAGTGTTTTTAATAGATTCCTTGAGTAGTGACCATAATTTAAAATAATTTTACACATTTTTATGACGTTTAAATCAAATAAATATATATATCACCAGATGAACAAACCAACTGTATGGTCCCAAACTAAGCAACGCTTGTACTATGGGTGCCGTATATACAATGGACTGGGGGCGATCCCAGTGACACCCAGGCCTGGGAAAAGGCTAAGCGGTCGTCAAAATAATTATTTAATTTCAATCTTGTCATTGTAAATGGTACTCGTATAGGTATGTAATAAGATTTACTATTTTTTTTATTATTTTAAGGATTTTTCAGATCCCTTCTTATCTTGATTCCGATGATAATATATTACCAACAGACTATGATATAGGTGCCTACTTTCCGTATTTTAGCATAAATATCGCCACATATACATAATTATAAATAGTGTGTGCAAAATAAACATTTTGATAGCCTTTCATTATAGTTAATTTGAATTTGAAAAGGGGTTGTCGGAATCGTTCGGTGTTATCATTGTACAATACTCCTGGAATATTAGTGTACACTAATATCCGATCCTGGCTTATAGAAGTAACAGAAGGCGGGGCTAGTCCCATAAAACGGGATTTTCTCCCACAAGACCTAGATTTTGGTTACCCTACTCCCAGGCACGCGACACTCGAGTCCAAGACTGGACACATTGACGGGTTTCCTAAATAGGACTCGAACTCACCCAAGAATGTTGAATTGAAAAATAAAAAGCGTCGCAAAAAACCCTGTTGTATTAGCATCGTGCGATGACTTTGTAATTAATATCGGACTATTAGACAGTTCCATGGAATGTGTTGTTGCGATCTAGTACCAATACAAGTCTCTAGGACTAATTAAGTAGCTACACAATATTTTGTAGCGTCTAATAAAGTGAGGTTTAATTGTATACTACTTAGTAGGTAATTGAGTTATGATATTTATTTTAAACTGAAAATTAATAATGAAAAAAAGATATTTATCTCAAAGTCTACATGTTACAATGTTATATTGCCCGATGGCGAGATAATAGTAAATTATACAAAACAAAAAATTAAAATAATTATAACTAAAATAAAATATTAGGAATATTAGAAAGTAAAATATGTAAGAGAATGGCAAGTATAGTGTGTGTGTGTGTGTATGCATGCGTGTGCGTGTGTGAGTGTTTGTGAGTGCGTGTATGTGTGTATGTGTGTATGCATGTATAAATAATAGCAGCTACTTGAAAAATTGCCAAAAAAAGTATATTTGTACAACATTTATCTAATACAAACAGTTCTTCGTATTCATTTAGCAGGTACATGACTGATTATGAAGTTATTTTCATGAGGTTTTTTCTGGAGGGTTTTTTTCAAATGTGCTAAATTCGATCCAATGTGTATATCACTAAAGCTTAAAGTAGTAGTAAAGTACTTATAGGTATACCTACTAATCATCAAGCCGAGCAGTGTGCCAGTGAAATGGCATTTTAATGACGAGACAAAACAAAACTAACTTTATGGCAATCTATTTGACGCACATTTCCGTGTTGAGACGGCAGACATTTTTTTATTGCATATTTATATAAGTTATGCTTTAGGTTGACTGTCCGCTTGAGTCAGGCGGCCTGGCAGGGCTAGCTAAACCGCTAGCTTCGACCGGTAGGATTGCTTCATTTTATAGAGCTGTGGAAGATTAAGCGATCCTATTGATAGAAGCGAGCGAGCTAAAGCAGGGTCGCTGAGCAAGAAGAATTTCGTACAATGACCTGTTATTACCTGTCTCTGTCACTCCCGCGTAAATCTAATACGTCTCGCTGACACAGTTGCCGTTCACACGCAGTTCATGGCCCAGCAAGCCCAGCGAGCCCAGCGAGCCCAGCGAGCCCAGCGAGCCCAGCGAGCCCAGCGAGCCAGCACGCCAGCCCGGTTGAAGTGGACGGGCACCCTTAAGATTCCTACTACCAGTAAAACAATTATCAACATAACTTAATTGGCAAAAATACAGACGTTTAAATGATTACGAATATAGTATGAGGATAGTGTAGTATGTCATAACTGAGTAGATATAACAAACTTTAATAGCAAAGATATTGATACTTATTTAATAACTAGCTGTGCCCACGACTTCGTCCGCGTGGAATTTAACTTAACAAAAATTTTATTCAACAAAAAATGTTCGTTCAGTTCGCAGAGTTTTCGAAAAGTTAATATTTCTGTTAATAAATAATTAAGTTAATAAAGAAATACCTATGCTATGTTTAATCTCATTTTACTTTATATACCTACCTATCGCAAAAGCCCGCTGCCATTTGTGACTTTTATGTTTTTTTCTAAAATAAAAGTGGCCCAAGTTACTCCTTATAACATCAGCTATCTGCCTGTGAAATTCCCTTCAAAATCGGTGCAGCCGTTTCGGAGATTACCCGGAACAAACATACAGACCGACAGACAGACAGACAAAACAGTTTAAATCGTTTTTTGCAATAGGTGTCGTTTGTACTTTCATATGCATTTGGTGAAAAGGTGTTATTTTGACATTACAAACGGTCACTCCAATTTTATTTATTTGTATACATTTGGGAAACATATTTCACAATAATTTCAAAAAAGAATTTGGTACCTTCTTATGCTCTAATATAAAAATAAACAATAATAGTAATCATGCCCATTCTAATGTCACACGTTATTAAAAAGTTAGTGCATTAACAACCTTATGTATGAGACATTAAAAAATACCTACAATATAATCTGTTAATGTGCTTACATTATCATACAAACCTCAATGCCACATTGGAGGTCTACATTCAGAATTGCATTTTTTCGTCGAAAACAATGTCACAAACTTAATTAACCCCCCAACGCATTATGAATATAAGTCACGTAAATTTGAGCATAACGAAATTCTTGTAACAAGTAACAAAGATAAGAGATACTGATTAGGGAACCATTTTATATCCCCGCTATTTGATACGCGATCATAAAGTATTTTATAACACTTTAATTGATTAAATTAATTCGGCAAAACAATTTTTTGCCAATAAAATCGTAACAATGGCTTATCGCGGTGATTTGAAATCGTCGATCATACAGATAACGGTTTTTTATTATTTGTTTACAATGTTTTAATTATAATTTTTAATTGAATACAGTTTTGGAGATACCTATCTTGACCTTATGGTTGGCAGAAGACGTTTTCGACTTACTTATTTATCAAATTTTGCAAATGTTTCGGTTTTAGTTTTCTTTATTAAAAATATACTGGTTTTGCTTAATTGTGCGTTTGGGTTCATTAAATTTGTTTGCGTGATAAGACCCCGGGATATTTTATTAAAGTCTTCAAATAATAATTATATGACAATTAGGTGTTTTTATTTAGGAAAGACCAGATAACATTGATTGCCTTGCCGGCTCTTCTCAGTGGAAGCAGTATTCGGAACCGGTGATAGATTCT
Organism: Notodonta ziczac; assembly: GCA_918843915.1. Classification (NCBI taxonomy): domain Eukaryota; kingdom Metazoa; phylum Arthropoda; class Insecta; order Lepidoptera; family Notodontidae; genus Notodonta; species Notodonta ziczac. Next base: position 4,750,943 of record OU974041.1, read on the forward strand.
GATTATTCATAAGTGCTTTATTGGCCTACATAAATAAAAATATTTTGAGTTAAGTTATGAGTCAAAACTAGCTTATTAAAAAAAAAAGTACTTATCTATGCACACTACATAAATGTAAATACCGAAATATGTTTTTCATTACTTATACTCTGAAAGTAGGTCTGAAGTTGCCTGAGGAGCGGGTTGAAAGTAATACTTTTCCGGCCCGGGAGAATCGCTTTCAACTGACAGCTGTCAAATTATAAAAAAAAACTAGTTCCATTTTCACATTTCTATGGAACCATGTTCAAACTTTTTCTACAGTCACTCAATTACAGCACGATATAAAATTGAAATAACATAAAGTTAAATGACTTAATTATAAGTTAGTTTCAACAATTTCTTTAAAATAACATAGATTTGGGCAAAATATTTAAAGATGAAAATGAAAAATAATGGCTAAATAATGAAGCTGGCCGGCCAACGAAAAAAAAAAACAAAATAGGCGGCAATCCGATCTTTATTTTTTTTCGAGTTGTAGAGTATTGTTCATACTTCCTTGTATTATTTCTTTAGCCAATTCCTGTTTTTATTTTTATTTTCCTTGTATTCGTAATGAAAAGCACAGTGTTTACCTCGGGTGAAAGACCTATTTTGTCCCTCGAACTATTAGCGCCCTCGCGCGTTGGTCTTCAAATATTTAATTAATTTGTTTTTTCTTAAACTGTGAGCTCTAATTTCAAATCATCGATTGGAACTAATGAGCACATGACTCGCCAGGTATTCCTTGATTAGAAAACAGGTGGTCTTAATTATATTAATTTCAGGTTTAGGCACTTTTTGTTCTACGTTCCACTACAAAATGTTAGCAAATACTTAATAATGATAAGCCAGTTATGTAGACATACCTACCCTAAAATATTTAAAGGATACTGTTTAATGAACAACATAGCCTATAGTCATATAGTGGATAGTAGCCTTAGTGGATAGTGTCAATAACCTAGTGGTTAGACGGACCGTCCTCGTATCTGAGAGGATCCGGGTTCGACCCCATCCTGGCCATTGAACTATTGACGTGAGCCCACTCCTAACACGAGCATTAGCTTAGTTGGAGGGGCTAAAGGGAATACTAGTAGGCAATGTGTAAAAAAATCTGTATATATTAAGTTAACTATTTCTTTAAATCCTCTCCATCCAAAGGTTGATCATGAGGTATATAGTGAAAAGGCATTGTGTTTAATGTTATTTTTTGTTATAATATTTTTATGGTGCAGCAATAAATAATTATCTATGTATCTATTTCATTATATATTGTCTTAGGTAGCTTGTTTAAAGAACACGAGTTCAAGTTTATGCACGTATATAATTACACACATTAGGTACTAGCGTTGCGAGTCGCAACACAGACAATCAAATCAATACACACACACACACACAAACTACACACATGTTACTAAACATTTTTTAAAATGTTGGAATTTCCAATAGATGCACTACTTCCAGTTACATCTACCTATGTATATATTCAGAGAGAGCTCTATTCGACATAAGATATTAATCGCTACTTACGTAAGCATTTCAGGAAATTACCTATTTAAAATACAAACTTTTCTGAAATGTCGTAAGTATTTAAAAATTATGATAATTTACCAATCACGTGTGCAAATGTGCTTGCATGTATAACATTGTGTAACGTCTCTACTTCGAAATACCTCAATCATAACACCTTGGGACGGCACCATCGTCTTCCGCGTGAACTGACTTAATCATTCCACCATTAGATTAGATTACAAACTTACCAATTCCAATTTCACTCGAAACCACAGCCGCACTGATTTTCCGCACGATACACATATCCATGGCTTAATAAGCATAATGCATGTAATTGCATCATTTTACGTAACATATCATCACAGGGATTGAATTATCATTATCTTCTTAGGTACCTACGTAAACTATCCAATTTTACGTCTTTTACACAATACTGAAGTAGTAACAAGTTGTTCCTGATGAATAAGGATGGCATCTCATTCAATTTCATATTTTTTTCGTAGGTACCCGAAATCCGAAATCTAAAACTGGTTTCATCATCAGATGCATAAATCATACAGTTGAGTAACCAGAATTGAAAATACCACTTTCTATTATATTCTAAATCACATACATAAATGTGTAGGCCTGATATGCAAACATTTCTGCATATTTATGCCTGTCTACAATTTTTTATTATAATTCAGCAACTCGTGTGACTACCACTTATAAAGCCGTAGAACAGCTCGGTGTAGGCCTACTTTCAAATTGGTTTAGATTCGCTTCAATTATTGCATTATAAAAAATAATAATATTGCCGCCAGCTCATACACGCAGTGCATTCGACCGTCCACAATTAACCGAGCCGCCGGGCGAGGCAAATGCTTTTTCAGACTTCAAATTATTTATTTAGGTATAGCAGTGATAGCCGATTGGTTAAGCACGCGTCATGCGATCTACCAGGTCTCGGGTTCAAACCCAGCCTCGAACCTCTGGATTTTTCTAAATCTATGTGCGAATCATAATTTCTATATGATTATCACTTGCTTACGGTGAAGGAAAACATCGTGATGAAACCTGCTTGGCTTAGAAGATTTAACCAATTTTCGAAAGACATGTGAAATCCGCCGACCCGCACTGGGCCAGCGTGGTGGATTATGGCCTGAATCCCCCTCGTGTTGAGGGGAGGCCTGTGCCCAGGAGTGGGACGTCAAAAAGGGCTAAAATTATTATTATTATTTATATAACCTTATCTGTATTGTTCTCGCGATATATGGGCCCCAAGCTCAGAAGAATCATTCGCTTGAAAAACGCAGCGAATCATTGTTCCGTGACCCCCATATCTGCTAATTTCAAACAATTCCATTCCATCTAAAAACTATTTCCGGTTGATATACTGTTAACAGATTACCATAAGTGTCGAAAGTAACAAAAGCCATTATGTTTTAATTATTAATTATTATCATTACTTGCGCGCTACTGAATTGAATTAGCATACTTGAGCCCTGATTGCGCCACATCATGGTTTCATGCTATGCTTAAAATGCAGAACCTTAAAGTGCCATTATTTTTATTTATTTATTTATTACTTTAATGTACAAATTATTTCAAATGCTGCATAAATGTACCTTTAATGTTTATGTTTGTAACTTTGTTTGAATATACAGATAGAGATATACAGTTTACGGTACCCTAATAATTGCAACGCGCTATTATCAGTGCCGACGCAACCACGCCTTCGTAGATGTAACCGAACTTGCCCGCCGATAACGTCCGTGCTATGTAATATTCTGACTATTCGGTATCGTGATCAATACCTCAATAACATGCGTAACATCTACATAGGCAGGTAGGTAATTAATAACATTTATAACAAGTCATTGTATATGTGTATCGCAAAAAAAGCTAGGTACCTACTGCAACAGTAGTTGGTATTATATGGACAAGTGGAGTACGAGAAGATAAAAATCTACAAATTGAAGTTACCGCAAGCACTTTTTGTGAGCGTGCTATTCAAAAATTGACCTAAACACACATTTGTCATGTACCATTCCACGTCCACTTTCGATTTCCTTATAAGGATTGTGTAAGTTGACCAACATGAAAGATTGGGTGCGGGTCATTTTGGTCCGACCATAGAATCCGGGCCAAAATGACCCAGATTTTTTTACTGACAATTCAGCCGGCTAGTCCTATTGCTTAGCTGTGGACCAAAATGACCCCACTCACAAATGTAATGGCAATATTTATAATAATAGTTGATAACATATTATACAAATTAAAATTGTATGTTACAGTATTTTCCCTCACCTATCTCACGTTACGTTCATAGTTCCAAATGCTTTGCCATTGGGATGTTTTGAAATGATAATAGCATAATCATATTTTGTCGAGAAATCATGAACGAATATTATGTACCTGTCTCTTGACCCACAAAATTTATTAACCATTAATCCAATTCTTAAAATTGGCCTTTGTAATCACGAATAAATAGCATAATAGTGATGATAGCCATGTTACGTTCATAATAAATAGCTGCAAGTTAAGATCACACAAGCTCGTTAGTAGCTCATGGTATTATTGAGCAATTGCTACTCAGTGGCAGCATATGTGGACATGCAATATTTAGCAATATATATTAGAGAAAAGTTATTAGAGTTATGAGCAAAGTTATTAGAGCACTCTGATAACAGAGTCCTCTAATAACTTTGTACTCTATTGGCTGCACTAGTGTTTAACATAAGGTACCGCTCATGTTCGAGCTGGTAGTACCCCATCACAGAAGATGGGCGGAAAATAGCTATTATAATTGCATGTACAATGAGTGAGAGAGCCGGAAGACTACCCTCCCTCCCCACCTCCCTCACTTTCCGTCTCTTTGTAGCACTCCCCTGCCAGCTTCCTTGCGAATTTTGTCAGGTATATTAAAACAAACGACTGGTGGATTTCTGAGACGTGGCGCGAGTGGAACAGGCATTGTTCGTCTTAACAGGTTTGCTTATAAGCATGCTAGCTAGCAAATGTGTGCTAAAAAGCATGCTTCTTCCAAGCACTTTTTTATGACGTATGCACCTCATAATAAAGCCTGTAATAGTACATTGTTACCCAAGGGGTGAAGGTAACTCCGACAAACTATTGGCCCCAAACCCCGTCTCGGGGCAAAATAAATCATTCACCCGAGGTAAACACTGTGCATTTCATTACGAATACAAGGAAAGTAGAAATATAAACAGGATTTAGCTAAATAAATAATACAAGAAAGTCTGAACAATAGTCTACAACTCGAAAAAACGCATGAAGGTCGGATTGCCATTTGTCGCCTATTTCAATGTTGTTCAATAGAAATGTCAAAATAGAACTAATTTATTTCTAATAATTTGACAGCTGTCCGTTGAAAGCGATTCTCCCTAGGGCGGAAAAGTATTAATTGCAACCCGCCCCTCAGGCAACTTCAGACCTACTTTCCGAGTATGAGTAATGTAAAATTCAATTACTACCTCTTAGAGTAAGCGGGCACCTACTTGTTTATATTCATGCGTTGGTTGGTAATGAACTACATTATGTTCACAGATCATGTTACGTGACCATATAGTTCCTAATCTCACGGTTACTAGACAAATGCAAATTTGGTGGCCTACTGTAATTTAATACGCACATTGACGTGTGAATGAACTTGTTAGCAATATTCGTTATTACACTCTAAGTACCTAGGTATTAAATTGCATGGTATTAAGGTGTAAAAGGTAAATTAACCTATAAACGCAGACAGATATTTGTCTATATGACACTAAAATCTATTTATTCCGCTGTTAGTTTTACATCCGCTATTCGCTTTCAAGATAGTAGAGACCTCTGTCTCCGGCCCGAATGAATAAATCCATCTTTAGTCTGAGAGTGATCTTGAGTACGATTATAAAGTGTTATTTTGCACTGAGATATCTTTAGGATGACAATTCCAAAATCACTCTCAAACTTGAGATGGATTTATTAATACGGTATTCTCTCTCTCATGATGCAAAGACCATTAGAAGCACACTACCGACTTCTTGCAATACCTTTATGATCTAATCCGAAGAACTAACAAATTGCCATACGATATTTTTGACGTTGAGGCTATGGACTGGCCACACTAACGAACGTATAAACTATTGTAAATGCTACTGTACTGGGCCCTAACCACGCTAGCTACTCAAATCGTAATAGAAAGGCAAAAGCTAGCGATTACGTTTCAAACGCTTGGCCAATATTTGGTACCACGCTAGCGTCTCATTTGCGAGTGGCTCATGTCATCGAACGCTTTGTAGTTTTTTTTATTTGGATCTGCGTTGGTAACTACTTTATGCCAATACGGCTTTATGCCAATTTTCATAAAAAATCTCTGTGAGTGGGGGCAATTGGATTAATAGTAGTGAAACATGATTATTCGAGTTCCCCAATAAGTCTGGTAATATTAGGCCTAGACAAAGACCTTCATATAAAACTTGAAAATTATATTTACTCGACATTGGCTTAATGCGTAAAGCAAATCATCGCAAATAAACTTTACTTTAAAAAAAACTAAGTCAGTCGCAAGCTCAAGGTCAAACGCTAAGAATCGCGAGTGTGGTACCAAATCAATGTCAGTAGGAATCGTGAAGCTTGTGTCAGCAAAACGTCAAAAGCGGAGCGTTTGAAACGTAATCGCCAGCTTTTGCCTTTCTATTACGATTTGAGTAGCTAGCGTGGTTAGGGCCCTGCATTGAACCCTGGCTATCTACGGTTAAGGATTTCATAATACCTATCTCTACATATTTAAGTAACAGCAAGGAAGCGATCATAAACGCCATAAAGCCGAAACAATGTTTTAAATATATTTTTGACAGATAATTGAAGTAATCGCACCCGACTCCATTAAAATGTAAACAAATTAGGTGCCGCGTTAATTGTGTGAATGACCCCTTAGCTATTGACACACATTGGAATAATTTATTTTTCGTATTTAATTGATCGCATTTGAATAAACTCTGTCGCGGTTCATTTTTCTACTCCAGTGATTTTTGTATCATTTCGTAATAAGTTGGGTATATATTAGCTAATTAACAGACAAGATCATAAATAGGAATAGAAATAAAAAGTGCAACATGTAATTTATGACTACGTATCTACAATTGTAATTCAGCAAATTAGTGACATTTGCTTGTATCATTGATATTAACTATTCGTTTTGATGCGGTTTCAATGACCAAATTCTTTACATTTATTCATTCAGAATAATAATCTATCTGCTGCGTACCAAACGAGCATATGATTTCAAATAAATGATTGCGACATCATTTGGACTTGGAAATAATAAACTGGAGGAAAAACCGGAGGCTTTTGAGACAAAATAGGTCACAGAAGAAAGTTTAGGACCTCTACAATTTTAATTTATACATTTTATCAAGTAGCTAAAGCAGCTAAAGTTAGTACGTTCTCGGAATGACTGGCTGGTAGATTAAGTCCTCGGGTAGCCGATACATGTAGACGATACCGACTATCGAGCGTTAGGGTGCCCAGTGGAACTGAGCCGGGCGAGCTTGGCTAGCTTTAGACAAATAGGATCAGTTCATTTTCAACGGCTCATTGAAATGAGGACATCCTATTGGTTGAAAATTATTAGCCCAGCCAGGCCGCCCTACAAGGGTGTCCAATCGACGGTGAATCGATCCATCCATCCAATGATAGTAGAATAGGATAAGTCGACACCGATCAACAGTTTCTGCGTAAAATAACATTCGTTCTACGATAGTGAGGTAACACGCTTGCAGAAGTTGCAACGAATATTATCGATTAGCCACCTGTCAAACCTATACTTATTGATGGTACCACCTTAATATTTATGCGAACATATGAAGATTATAATTAGCATGAACGATATAATGACTATGCATGGGATGTTATATAAAAGATTTCGTTAGGTACATGATAGAACGCGAAACATTCTACATCCAAATTGTTATGGGGCCCTCGATATTATGCTTTAGGGAAAGTAGGAAACTGGGTTATGGCGGTACGAGTACAGTAGTAAAGATTATTATAACATTCATAGCGGATTATGTAATACATGGAGTCAAAGTCGCGGTAAAAAAAGTCATTTATAATGATGACCTCTCCTTACATGCGTTCGGGCATCACTTTTATGAAAAGTGGACGTCAATAGCTCTAAAATTATGGTGCAGGAAATATTATAGCTGATTTATTAGGGATGCTTCTTCTGGTGAAATGCGATAGAGCCTGTGTCGAACAAAAGTCCAAAATGGATAATCAATTCTGCAGTTCTCTATTAAATTAATAGTCTTCATCTTATTTGAGATTTTAAAGTCGGCATATATTTGTGGGTGCCAATGGGTTATGTGTTACATGTTTTGCTTCTCAAATTAACATTGAATGTCATGTTGTGGACTACTAAAGTTGTGTTGTTCATTGTTGAAAGTAGTAACCTACTGTACTTAGTATTTGGAATGTCTTCATAATAAAGCTATATAAATTAACTATGCTTAACTTGAGTCTTGAGAATGCTCAATATTAACTAAAGTTAAATTTATGTGTCATTTTGCCTAAAATTACTAAAATAGTTTGGGAGAAAGATCCACTACTCACCCTTGGCTTATCAACCTCCAGAATGACAAACCAAATGAGTTTGTAGGTACGAGTAATATGCTCGTAAGAGGCCAACAAGACCTAACTCCGTCAGTCAAGAGTCTGTCTGTAATAAGTGTCAGGTTGTCAGGCGCGTTCAAAATCATTTTAAAATAGATTTCCGTAAATTAACGCCTGAGTCAATCAGTTATCTTAAAATGACTGCTGATTAATCTATACAAATAAATAAAATTGGAGTGTCTGTTTGTAATATCAAAATAACACCTTTTCACTAAATGTATATGAAAGTACATAAGACACCTATAGCAATAACGCGATTCAAAAAAATTTTGTCTGTCTGTCTGTCTGTCTGTGTGTTTGTTCCGGGTAATCTCCGAAACGGCTGGACCGATTTCGACGGGACTTTCACTGGTAGATAGCTGATGTTATAGGAAGTAACTTAGACTACTTTTATTTAAGAAAACCAAAATATTAAAAAATCGGTCCTGCCGCGCGGCCTAGAAAGCGGGAGCGGGCGTTTTTGTTATTTAAATCCCACGCGGACGAAGTCGCGGGCTCAGCTAGTTAAATAATAAATACCGCCAGACGAACACACTAACTGTTTGGTCCCAAACTAAGCAACACTTGTACCATCGGTATCGTACAACGGAATGGGACAATCCCAGTGACACCTAGACCGGGGCAAATTACGAAAACCCAATTTCCGAAATTTACCCTGACGGGAATCGAACCCGCGACCGCCCGATGTAGTGAGCCGAGCCCCTGCGCCAAGTGGTCGATTAAGCTTCACATTCAGAAACATGTGATTAAACGACGCTCATTTTGTAATACGAGTGAGTTGTATTACCTAACAGTGACATGACGACGAACGCCCCACACTAGGATAAAAAAAATATTAATACAAAATATTCAATCGTTCCTATTAAGATACCCACCTGTTATATAAATTGTTAATATACCAAATATATATTTAAATGAAGAGCTTGATTATGTCTTGCACGTATAATTGTATATTACACTAGCTGACCCGACAGACGTTGTCCTGTCTTAACTTTGAATATTGAATTCGAATTGTTCCGCTCAACTTTCTTTTTTTTTTTCATAAGAACCTAAATAAACAAACAAAAAAGAATTAGTGAAATCGTACCGTTCACGCGTGATGCGATGACCAAGGGAATAAATATTGCTTTTTATATAATTATACAGATTTATAAAAAAGTAGAGCATATAAGCTAGTTTTTCCATACCAAATTGTTATCTATTTAAAAGAGGCTAACTATTAAGTTGCTTGTCGGCCCTTCTCAGTAGAAGCAGCGTCGGTGGTGCTGATTCTAACTATTCATAAGTGTATATGCAACATGTTAATTTATTAAAATACTAGCGGCCCGCCCCGGCTTCGCACGGGTACATTACGGTTACATTATTCGAGTTTTAGTAAGGACCCCAATTTTTTTGAAAATATATTATAGCCTATGTCACCCGGGGATAGTGTAGCTTTCCAACAGTGAAAGAATTTTTCAAATCGGTTCAATAGTTTCGGAGCCTATTCATTACAATGAAACAAACAAATTTTTCCTCTTTATAATATTAGTATGATTTACAAATATCAAACTTTGCGTAGGCACCTACGCCCTTAGCAACACGATATTATTTTTATTATTATAATATTCATATGGGTTGAACAATTTTAATGGACTTGTCGAGGCCTACGTGTAAGTTCTTATTATTGATTAAATCACATATTGGGTAACATAGTGGTTATAATTAATAAAATATGTGCGTAATAGTACACGCAAGGTTTACTTTTTGGTGGTGACACCATAAATATTGTATGCTCAAGGGTATTAAAAATTATCAGGAATAATATGGGCGGTATGATCAAATACGAGGCCTAGTTCAACAGCGCACTAATTGACCGTTACAGCAGTAACGGATTGTTTGAGGTCACTAGATATTGTACCCCAAGTGTCAGGATAAGTTTTTACGTGACAACCGCGTTGGTCGAGTATTACCTACTCGACAAACGCTCACATTTGGCAAGTATACATTCAAAAGTGAATCATTAACTCGCCCCTACAATACACCGATACAACATTCGCGGAAGAACGCATATTCTCGGGCAAGACACACTGGCAACATTAATTTACTGCTCTAATAACGATCCGTTAATGTGTTGATGAACTCGGCCCTAAGAGTTAATACTAAATACATACATTATTTTCTACGCCGGTAAAGAATTGCTCGATTGACTGACCGGTCAATCATGCATTCCTTAGTTTATAATTATCCTCCTATGACCTTAACGTAATCAAACAATGACAACGATATTTTTGGAATTTCCCACGAAAAAAAAAACTGGATAGTCAACATTCAAGTTATTGGTATTTTAGAGGCTCCAACTGACTGCGGCGGAAAATTCGTACGAATTATGCGAAGTAATCTCTATGCCAGAGTAAAAACAAACTTTTCTTAACTCATACTCGGAAAGTAGGTTTGAAGTTGCCTGAGGAGCGTATATACGCGCGAGCGATACTTTTCACCCCTAGGGAGAATCGCTTTCAACTGACAGCTGTCAAATTATTAAAAATAAACAAGTTATATTTTCACATCTCTATTGAACCAGGCCGGCCAACGGAAAACAAACAAAATAGGCGGCAATCCGATGTTATAGTATTATTCATACTACTTTATATTATTTATTTAGCTAATTCCTGATTTATTTTCACTTTCCTTGTATTCGTAATGAAAAGCACAGTGGTTACCTCGGGTGAAAGACTTATTTGCCCTCGAACCTTGTCTCGGGACTAAATAAGTTAATATCATTCCTAGTTTTCCTGTTATATTACACACTTTTGCACTGGATATGTATGATGAAATACAAGAATGTCCACTATTGTGGAAAACGAACTGTTTTGCCCGTGAAACTTAATGATTATCTATGCACGGCACATAGTATTTTTTTTGGAACTGTGTTTATTAAGTGCGGGTAATTCGCGCGGATCTTCCGCGGCACATGGTTGCCCCTGGATTACCGGTTGTGTAGTAACACCATACTTTGTCTTCTTATTTCGAATGCCAAATTACTGATGACATAAAGACATAGTTCGGTTGTAACTATTCGCCCGCTAATCCACTTTTATTAATAAGGAGGCTTGAGTCTAACAATGCATTCTCATTTAGCCTATAGCCGATTTAAATGCAGATGATTAAAGATTTAAAGCTGGCTAATCTTATGTAATAGTGAAAGTAAAAGTGGGCTCTTAGCCAAAATTTTTGCCATCATAACTCAATTCAATCGTAGTGCCTAGTGAAAATGGGTCTGACTTGTGTTCCGAAAGTCACAAGTTCAAGTCACTGTAGAGGATTTTTCTGATAGAAAAATATATATGCGAGCACTTATAGAACCGTTTGCGGTGATAAACACCCGTATCCCAAGCCTGATAAATTAAAACCAATTGAACACCAACTGTAATTAATATTATTATTGGGCAAATTATGTCGCTCTTGCTCTCATTGCTCCAAATTACAACCTAATGAACTTGGACAACATTAAAATACTAATAACTCAATCATTTCATAATTGTGGTTAGATTAATCCAAAGTAATTAAGCGTATCAAATCTGACCAGTTACTGGTAATTATAACGTCCGAATCATATCAGCAGATTTACAGCGAGTTTTGTAACACGTTTTCAATATAACTCTAATTGTTATGGCTACTGTACCTGGGTATCTACTAGGTACAGTTGCATACACATGGTTATTGATCGAACCCTTCATAAACACTAGGCCGTTTGTCGGCATTCCATCTAAAGCTGCACGTCCATTGCTATGCACAACGTGGCTTTCAATCTGTATCAAACCTAATATTACTCCATACGGCATTGTGAAGGAGTGAGATGCATTGTCATCTAACTGTAGTTATATATAGCTCCGTCTCTCTTCATTGAGCTTCCGAACGGATGGAGCGGTCAGCGACGAAGGTCTATTCGGAGGTTATTCGGATTAGACAACAGCAATGTACATACATACCATGTAACAGTAAAAGTTAAATTTGACCTTATTCACTGGATTGAACGTAACATATTGTATGGCAAATTATCAGCGCAGCCTTATCCCAAATTCTTAACCAGAGTAACTAACAATTCGCTGAATAAAATATTTTAGCAGACGCTAGCGTGTAGTAAATCTAGCAAACATACAAAGTCTTGGTAGAGCTACAAAGTGTGTTGGCCTTGGGAGACCATACTGCAGTACTTATTTCTTAATTATTAGGCGCACAGCTAGAGGGTGGATCCTCAGTTGCAACTTTGTATATTTCAAATTCTGCGTATAATCCGTTTCAAGCATTCCGTCTGAGGGCAGCTTTGGTTCTATAGGTCAAACCTTATCAAGTGACGCAACGCTATCATACCAACAATTGTAATAGGCACTTACCTATTACTCTTATGGTTATCTGTTTCATATGAAAGCCGGTTTGCGCATGACGACATACCTGCATGAGTGATTTGACTTCCTCCAACTACCAAACTTTCAAGGATGTTTTATGGTTCATTCTAAAGCCCATAAATTACAGTTATCTACTTGACTACCTCTAATATATGTCTGATAACAATCTGAACCAGATTTAAATGTAGGTACTTACCTATTTAAAAACTCAAAACGTAAGTTGACATTCAACTATTAGTTTGTTGATATCTTATGTTTAACTATGTGCGCTTGGATATTAGTTACAAAGCTGAATGCTTTTTTGGGTTTGTTTTCAAGACCTAATGCGACTTATCATATCCATATGATTATCAAGTGCTTACAGTGCATAAAACATCGTGGGGAAACGTGCATGCCTAAGAAAGTACTACCAATTTGTGGAAGACATATGAAATCTATACAAACCTGCACAGGGCCAGCCAGCGGTATGGTCTGAATCAAATTTACATCGCTTTGAGGTACCCGGGAAATAGACATTAAAAAATAAGGGCCAATTTTATTTTTATTTGTGTTCCTGAACCTCACTCCTGAACTTTTCAATAGTACATTATTTGTTACCCAAGGGGTGAAGGTAACCTCGAACTATTGGCGCCCTCGCTATGCTCGGGTGCCAAGCCCCGTCTCGGGCCTGAATAAATCTTTCACCCGAGGTAAACACAGTGCCTTACATTACTCATACTCGGAAAGTAGGTCTGAAGTAGCCTGAGGAGCGGGTTTAAAGTAATACTTTTCAGCCCTAGGGAGAATCGCTTTGAACTGACAGCTGTCATATTATTAAATAAGAAACTAGTTCTATTTTCACATTTCTATTGAAACAGGCCGGCCAACGGAAAAAAAACAAAATAGGCGGCAATCCGCTCTTCATTTGTTTTTTCAAATTGTAGAGTATCGTTCATACTTCCTTGTATTATTTATTTAACTAATTCCTGATTTTATTTATACTTTCCTTGTATTCGTAATGAAAAGCACAGTGTTTACCTCGGGTGAAAGACTTATTTTGTCCCTCGAACTATTGGAAACCCCGTCTCGGGCTGATTAAGTTACCTTCACCCCTCGGGTAACAATGAACTATTCCTTTGGAATCAAGACACATTTATTTTCGTTTCTCGAAAGTACACCTACATTTTTCCGTTTCATTATTTTATGTTGTTTATTGAAATCTACCCTTAAGGCCTCGTTATAAGTTACGAAATATGTCCTAGACGGTTTCTAATAATTAAAAATATTACCGAAATCAACATTTTATTTTGTTATTTGAAAATCTTCACCTATTTTCCATAAATGACATAGTTTTAATCATAATAATTATGTTAAACCTATTCGGCTGCATTTTAATTCAAGCGTATGTAGCAACAGTAATTTAAATCAATATTTTACGTAAATCAGACTTATTAGTGGAAGACGCAGCATGGGTGGCCTCCCCCACAAGGTGGCCTGACAACTGGATGAAGTGGTCCGGTCATTGTGGAAAACCTTGGGAGCGGTCTTTATCCAGCAGTGGACGACTTTGGGCTGAATTGGTGATAATGATTATAACGCTGACGATGAATCATTCGTAATGAAATATAATTAGCTAGTTATTAAATTAAAAGTGACTTATTTTTAATACTTATTTCGGCCTTGTTGGGATTCCGCATTTAATTAAGAATAATTCCAAAAAATATTAGTGACCATGGGGATCCTGGTCACTTTTGTTTTAATAATATTGTATAATCTATACAAATAAATAAAATTGGAGTGTCTGTTTGTAATATCGAAATAACACCTTTTCACTAAATGCATATAAAGTACATACAACACCTATTGCAAAAACGCGTTTTGTTTTGTCTGTCTGTATGTTTGTGCCGGGTAATCTCCGAAGCGGCTGGACCGATTTTGACGGGATTTTCACTGGCAGATAGATGATGTTATAAGGAGTAACTTAGGCTAATTTTATTTTAGAAAAAAAATGGATACTGTCACGCGGGCTCAGAACGCGGGAGCGGGCTTTTTTGTTAAGTTAAATTCCATGCGGACGAAGTCGCGGGCTCAGCTAGTTAAAATATACTTAAGTAAGTAAGTAGGTTTAACGATTACAGGCAGTGCACTAGTTATCAAAATAACTTTAAAATTGGCGAAAGTACAAAAGTTTAAAGTTTTACAAAAGCTCTAAGTATTTGTATGTACTTACTGTGTGTGTGCTTGTAAAGTAAGTATGATGTCAAAACTTAATAGTCTTGATAAACATTAATATCGCATATTTCTACATTAAATTTATTCAATTAATGTATATTTTTGAAGATTTCACAATGTAAAAAAAAAATTGAGATGGTCGTGGGCGGCTGACGTGTGCCACGACATATTAATTAGATCTAGTGTTGCCTAACTATCGATTGTCTATCCAGAGGTCGTATGGTGACCTCGAAAACTAGTCTAAATATCGATAGTATTGGAATTTCATAATATTATCCACATTATGTATCAAAAACATAATAAATACTATAGATCCGGTTGTAGATATAAGAGAAAAAATGTAAAATAGACAATTTGTAAGTGCCCCCGTAGGCCTAAACAAAATAAATGATTTGAATTTGAATTTGATGACGAGCAAAGGCGTCAATAGTCTAGTGATTAGAGGGGCCGCCCTCGTAGCCGAGAGTTTCTGGGTTTGATTCCCATCCTGACCATTAAACTATTGACGTGGACCCACTCCTAACACAAGCATTAGCTTAGCTGGAGGGGCTAACGGGAGTACTAGTAATGTGATAATCTCAAATTGCTAGTAATCTTAAAAATCGTAAATACTATCGAGTACCTACTGATACTAACGACACCTACTATGGATAGTATCACTATTATAGCGTGTGTTACTGTAGTCACTATCGATAATATTGTCGCTATCGATAGTTTATTAAAATTCAATACAGCAAAACTGCGTTACGAAAATGTTACTGATATTGACAGTTCTGCAAAGGCAATAGACTGTCACCTGAAGAGAGAAGTTGGGGGCGTATTGCATTATGAGCAGCGACTGAAACTAGACCATGAATGCGTATTACTTATTATTTAGATGAACTAGACTTATCTACCTGGCGTTTCGCAATTTTGGAAGTAAATTGATTGCTGACATTATGAAAATATTGAAATGTCCAATGTTAGCTTTCATTTATCACGTCAAGTGTACAT
The DNA here is from genome assembly GCA_918843915.1 of Notodonta ziczac. NCBI lineage: Eukaryota > Metazoa > Arthropoda > Insecta > Lepidoptera > Notodontidae > Notodonta > Notodonta ziczac. The sequence goes on from OU974041.1 coordinate 4,766,722, forward strand.
ACTGAATTATCTTAATTGTGTTTAATTATTCAAAATACAACGAGGATTTTTTTTATATTTAGAGATTTTAGTATCTTAACATCAATACATAAAATACTTATATGGCTATGATCCTATATCTTTTCTCTAATGTAATGAAATAACCAGGCAACCTCATTTTTGTCTCGCTCTAAAAATCATGGATGCAATAGACCTAATGAAGAATTGGTTGAGTCTATGAATCAAAACAGAAATATATCTCAAAGTATACGCAGATAGAGGGTAAAGAGGCATAATGTCCTAAACGCGAAATGGCCTCAACGCAAAATGTCCTCAACGCAAAATGTCTTCATCGCAAAATGTCATAAACGCGAAATGTCCTTAACGCAAAATGTCCTCATCGCTAAATATCCTCAATGTGCAATATTATCAACGCGAAAGACGTTACGCACAGCTCATGCCTACTTGAATCGGCTCGAAAACTTGTAACAAAATGATATTAACCTTACGTTGTTCCGGCGACGTCTTGATGTAATTATGAAACTATATTTGCATTATTTATACTATTCGATATCATAATTTTCCAAGGCCCGAATTAATAATTCAATCTCAAGTATGTGAGGGGCTTGAGTACCCGTTTGGCATGCCATTTTGTACTGGGATGACGTTAGGACGTTAGGAACTATACAAGACTATCATTCCATCAGACGATATACCTACGATGGCAAAAAATATGGAATTTCGATTAGAATCCTAATGGATTAGACAATACATTTCACGATGTATCGATTATCATCGCTAAGAGTAGCGCCCCTGAATTCTTATATTTTAACTTCTCTATCACATCCTGTAAGAATGCCAACGAATCACAAGTACACCTTACATAATCCCGCTCGCACCGAGCACTTGCGGGGTGTATACTTTCAATTTACCATTGACATTACATATCTGCCAACCTAACGATAATGCTTGTCCCAATGTTGGGCCACTTGAACACACAATCAATGGCGCTGATAATTGCTTAACATCGAGGGCCTCGTGAACTAAGCTGGTTCCGCTTAACTTTGACCTCGAATTTTGAGTAATATTAACTGCCTGCCGTAATTAACTACTGGAGAACATTATTGTTTGCATGTAAATCGATAAATCAGTATTGTCAACCTTCAGCTGAGGAAGTAATTTTTAACCGTGTTATATTTTTTATTATAATATATAAGGGCGAGACCTTTGTCCTGCTGTGGGACGTGGAAGGTTAGAAAAAAAAGTTAAAAAAAAAATCCTCTCCCACGGACGAACTGCCAAGACCTGGTGAAGCTTTGAGACTTTAGTATCAACTCTCTTGTTTCTTACGAGCACGAGTTTGAATGCAAATACGTAGATGTTATTGGTCTCATTGTAAACTCGATTTAAATATGTATTAGTGCTACATTATAGGTATTTTCCTAATAGAAAATCTTGATAACACGTCAATTCCTTTGACGTAACCTTAGGTAGGTGGACACAATTTGCAAATACTAATTACTGTATAAATTTATTGTATGGATATACTTATCAAGGTATAATGATCCTTCGGGCTTCCATAGTTTGTTGTCACAATATACTCCCAAAATTAGGCATGTATCTCAGTGCGTATGTATACAAATAAATAAAACTGAAGTGCCTATTTGCAATGCGAAAATTATAGAATTTAACTAAATGCATTTATGAAAGTATGGTACTTAAAACAAAATCATAATATTATAGCTTTTTTGTCTTTCTATCTGTCTGTTTAATCCGGCTAATCTCCGAAATGGCTGAACTGATTTTAACGGGTCTTTCACTGGCTTATAGCTGATGTTATAAGGAGTAAATTAGGCTACTTTTATTATAGTGAAAGTAGCCTACAATATATTGTAGTATGTACTAAACTCAGGCGGAGTCATGGGCAACAGCTAATCCAAGAATAAAATCAATCTTGGATAGCTACATATTGGATGCATTGAATACAAATGAACAACGATAGTTAATATGCTGTGATCTTGATCCTGACACGCGAGACACTTGTGATATTATAGACGGTTTAATATCCTTGCATGTTTTCGATTTTCAACTTACTTATATGATGCGTCATAAATTTCAATTTAGCAATACCACGTGGTCGCTGCAGCATACCTATACGTTTCATTGAACATTAGTCAACATGTCGCCGATAGTGCACGGGTCAAAAGCTGTTGCTGTTATAGGCGATTAACTAAAATACTTTTGCCGCACGAATACCCAGGTCGGGTCCGCTAACCGCAAACGATGGAATAAAGTAGAGTTGACACCAAAATTCGATATTCAAATACTTGTAAGAACGTATATTTCATTTCGTGCAGTAGCTAAGTAGCAATGATAGCCGATTGGTTAACCACGCGTCTTGCATGGCACCAAGTCCTGGATTCAAACCCCGGCTCGTGCCTCTGGGTTTTTCGATATCTATGTGCGAACCATAATTTCTAAAGTATATTAAATAATAATTCAATAAATTATTATCACTTGCTTACGGTGAAGGAAAAAATCGTGAGGAAACCTAAATAATAAATCTAAATTTTCGAAAGACATGTAAAATCCACCAACCCGCACTGGGCCAGCGTGGTGGATTACGGTTATTATTATTATATTTATGCTTATTTATTGCTTGTAGGTAACAAATATCTATAGGCTACAGTAACTACTTAACATCAGCGGATCGTAAGCTTGTTTGCAGACTTTGATAAATATGTATAGATAACTAATGTAAGTTGTAATAGCATAATCATTTCATGAACGTTGCCGATTAGATCGGAAGTAGGTCAGATCGTGAGGAAGGAAGGTGTAGGCTTCCGGCTCTCTCAGTCATCGTGCGAAACACAACTATGATAGCTACTAGCTGTGCCCACGGACTTCATCCGCGTAGTATTTAACTTAACAAAAATTCCGGCTCTCTCAGTCATCGTGCGAAACACAACTATGATAGCTACTAGCTGTGCCCACGGACTTCATCCGCGTAGTATTTAACTTAACAAAAATTCCGGCTCTCTCAGTCATCGTGCGAAACACAACTATGATAGCTACTAGCTGTGCCCGCGGACTTCATCCGCGTAGTATTTAACTTAACAAAAATTCCGGCTCTCTCAGTCATCGTGCGAAACACAACTATGATAGCTACTAGCTGTGCCTGCGGACTTCATCCACGTAGTATTTAACTTAACAAAAATTCCGGCTCTCTCAGTCATCGTGCGAAACACAACTATGATAGCTACTAGCTGTGCCCGCGGACTTCATCCGCGTAGTATTTAACTTAACAAAAATTCCGGCTCTCTCAGTCATCGTGCGAAACACAACTATGATAGCTACTAGCTGTGCCTGCGGACTTCATCCGCGTAGTATTTAACTTAACAAAAATTCCGGCTCTCTCAGTCATCGTGCGAAACACAACTATGATAGCTACTAGCTGTGCCCGCGGACTTCATCCGCGTAGTATTTAACTTAACAAAAATTCCGGCTCTCTCAGTCATCGTGCGAAACACAACTATGATAGCTACTAGCTGTGCCCGCGGACTTCATCCGCGTAGTATTTAACTTAACAAAAATTCCGGCTCTCTCAGTCATCGTGCGAAACACAACTATGATAGCTACTAGCTGTGCCCACGGACTTCATCCGCGTAGTATTTAACTGAACAAAAATTTCGGGATTATCGAGATATAAAGTATCATATATGTTAATCCCGGTTATAAACTATCTGTGTTCCAAATTTCATCCAAATCTGTTCAGTACTTTTTGCGTGAAGGAGTAACAAACATACATCCACAGTCACTTTCGCATTTATAATATGAGTAGGACTTTACGCAGGTCTTCTGTGAGAGAGTGGTACTACCCCGGCCATGCTCAAATACATGAGCTTGGCCTTACCACCAAAAAATCATAATCATGCATTTGAACATATCCCTTCGAATTTGTTAATTGCCCACAACTTTTTGTAAAAATAAAACCATTGAAAATACCACTGGCCAAACAAAGCATCCGAGGTAAATGATACACAGTCCGTCATGTATAAAAACGCAGGCCAACGATCTTCGGAAAATTTTGCGTTTTTAAATATCATCAGACCATGGCGCGCACGCGCTCTGATAAATACCTATATCATAATGGGGTATCAAATATATTATATTTACACATTTTCCCTCTTACTTTACTCAGATACTTAATGTATTTAATGTTCTATGAAAACAAGAAAATATTTGGGCCTAGCCCATTTTTTACGTACTATAAATGATTTCCTGTCGATAAATATTTAAAATTATAATGACCACGTAAGTATTAATTACAACTACAACTAAGCAATTAAAATTAATAACCCAATAATACAGACCAAAGTTTTGGTCACACATAATGGACGACTTACACTAGGCCAACTTGCAAAAATATGTTTTTTTGTCACCGCACAGGAGTGGGCTCAGACGAGATGTTAACAAACACTGATTTTTTGCTATCACATATATGAATTTAATTATTGACCAATGTTGCACAATCAAATTTAAATATTTTGAAAATACAAATTAAAATTAACAAAATTAATTTGTATAATCTCACACGGTATTATTACGAAACAATTAAACACGTTATAAACAAGAGTCGTGTCAAATTGAAGAACATATTGACACAGCTCGTGTTTATAATTTGCTTCAATATCATAACTGATATTTTATTTTCTAAAATTCAGAAAGGTTTCCGGTTCATAGCTCCACATTAATTTTCTCGTCGCGGCGTCTCGTCGCCGGGCGGCGCGGGCGGTGCCTCGTTTTATATAGCAGGGGGTGAGTTGATTAGGTCCAGTCGAATTCCAACTGTCGCCAGCACTGGCCACTCTTGGAGTCCACCAGTCTATGCTGTGTATGTATTATAATAATTAATAATTGTGTTTAAATTTTATAATAATCATGTAATAGAACTGTGTTAATTTATGCTTTAAAAGTTACGCGTATGCGTAGTGTTCGTTGGATAATTTTAACGCTTTTTTGTTAACTTGCAGTGCATGATAACGCTACATTATATTAAAATATTGTGGTCACTTCTGTGGGGGGTATTACGTTAATTATGTGTTATAATCTAAGTACGGGCTAAGTAATTATTTATTTTCTTTGAGTGAATAGACAGATGTGTAATGCTTATATTCCCTCGAAACAAGGGACAAATTCCGTGCGTTCAGACGTTTTTGCCATACTTATTATTAGAATGAAGCATAATGAGCTCACGAGCTTAGCTCCAATTAGTCTAATTACCATCCATGGTGCCTTACAACTGGTCTTCAATCAGCTGTATCAGACCTGCTTTTGGGGCAATCATCCCGTACAGTTATTTTGTCACCCGATGGGAAGTGGATTTTTTTTTCCAACTCCTCTTATTCATTCTATCAATTAAACTCTTGCGGGTTCCGAGACTATGTAACTTTTCCCCGGGACTCGTTGACGGGCAAACCTCGCCATCATCATTGTTCACTATTGTTGATCCTGGCTTACAGGATAGCAGTGGTGAGAGAACGTGGCGGGATTAGCCCCTAAAATATGCCTATATTAATAATAAAGCTAGCCTGAGCCTTAGTGAACCTGTACCCAGGATAAAAAGTACTTAGGTATACACATTACCTAGTAGCTATATCATTATTAATGACTAGCTGTGCCCCCCGACTTCGTCCGCGTAGTATTTAACGTAACAAAAATTTCAGGTTATAAACTATATTCTTTCCCGGTTATAAAGTATCTGTGTTCCAAATTTCAGCCAAATCCGTTCAGTAGTTTTTGCGTGAAGGAGTAACAAACATACATCCACACTCACAAACTTTCACATTTATATTATTACATATATATATATATATATATAGTAGGATATTAAAGACTCGATTGATAATATTTGTCAATAATCCATATCTATAGGATTTTATTTGAAGTTCTACTTATAGTGTAACACGTATTTATATTGCGTACTAGCGGCCCGCCCCGGCTTCGCACGGGTACATTGCGGTTACATTATTCGAGTTTTAGTAAGGATCCCTATTTTTTTTGAAAATATATTATAGCCTATATCACCCGGGGATAGTGTAGCTTCCCAACAGTGAAATAATTTTTCAAATCGGTTCAGTAGTTTCGGAGCCTATACATTACAAACAAAGTTTTCCTCTTTATAATATTAGTATGATATAGTATGATTTATGAAACGTACATGAACCACCAAACATGTATTTATTCAAATGCGTTACTGTGAGCTTGCACTGGCGATACATAAACACCGATTTATGTTGTTGTCTCTAATACTAGCTGTCAAAAAAGAGAGTCGACACATCAATCGGCGGAGATGTTTCGCCATTGCTACCTACCATTGCTCTCATTGCTAAGAGTGAGAGGATTTTTGACCTTAGTTTTTTCTTCTTTATTATTGTATGTAATTTGCACAAATACATTGTAATCGTAGGACTAGCGGTAGCGCTAATAGGTAATTAATGTTTGAAATGCCTATTTTAGTATTTTTTTCTTAAAATCATTAACGATAGCATGCAAGGTTTATTCAATTAACTAATAAACAACAATAATGAATCCTAACCTATCAAAGAATATTCGTTTTAATTCGTTTCTAATTGGCAATTAATTAGTCAGAAGTTTAGTTTTTCGAACTTGTAGATACTATAAACAAACTGAGCAAAAAATTGATACTTTTAAGGATCAAAAATACTTTTAACGAAATAATACCGCGACCTCTCTTAAGAGGATTGCCCTTCAAACAATAACAAAAAAGTCACGACAAACTGCATTTAATGCTGCTAATCTAATGTTCTATAAGAATAAGATCCATTATTTATTACTCTAGCTAATATTTAAGGCAATCATTATCCCACCAAATATACTGGGTATTTCAACAGTCCGAAATAGTAATTTACGTACAAATAAGTATATACGGTAGCTATAATATTGTTTGAGTTATGGGCACAACTTTCGTGTTGCGACCTTAGAATACACCTAATGACCTAGATTCCGTGTTCATTGTTTTACGTGTAGTAGCCACCAAAGACAAAGTTTGTAATAATGATCCATAGCCATCTTGAGATTTTTTTTTAATCAACGGGAATATATTTGTAAGTGTTTTATTTCAATCAAATTTATGATAAGTTTATAGTATCCGGTTGTAGAAAAAAAAAAAAAATTGACAATTTGTAAGTGCCCCCGTAGGCCTAAACAAAATAAACGATTTGAATTGAATTGAATTGAAGTATCTAACTATTTCTTACCTGATACTCAACCAAACCCTCAAGAATCATTTCAGATAAGTATTTGAAACAACCAATATAAATAAACCAAAAATATACAGGTAATTCGTACAAGGAAAACCTTCGAGAATAATATTAAAATGTAAAATTCCATGTAAATGACAAATTCCAATCCAAATATAGTTTTTTTTTATTTGGTATGTCTCATGCTTGAACCGGAACTCGTGATTGGTAGGCGGCGCTTGCAACCATTGGACTTATGGGATAATTCTGCTTCCCTAACAAAATATACGTATTTAAATGCCTATCCTAAGCATGAGGAAGGCCTCAGAATTATACAATTATGACTCCATATTTATAATTATGGGGGAAAGGCTCATGTCAGCCAGAGGACGTATTCCCACTGATAGAATGATGATGATGATGGTTTTCTATTCCGCTGTTTTCAGAAATCCACAATGGTAACCAAATTCTTACTTCTCTGCGGGGTCGTGTCCTTCGCCTCTGCAGCTGTGAAGCTCCAGGAGTTGTTCTCATGGAATGTGATGGACTGGAACTACCCTGACGCCTACTCCAGACAACAGGCCATCCAATCAGGAGCTCTCATTCCCGAGAACGCTCTTCCGGTTGGCGTAGAGCGCTGGAGGAACAAACTCTTCGTCAGTGTGCCTAGGTGGCGCGCAGGTGAGTGACGTCACGATTTCAAATTGTTCAGACTGGTTTCTGACCTCACACACATTTAGAAAGTAGATAGGCGCTTCTGTTAATCATTATGCCTACCAGAATTATGTTTGATTCGCTAGAACACAAGGTTTTACTCGCTAATTAGGTTCTAATTAATTTTGATGTATGTGCAATACTAATATTCTGCAACCTTCACTTTTATCACAAACCTTATAAGGCCCTCATACAAATTAATATGATACATTATTGGTGCATAAAATAAGGTATACAGGATGTTTCACTAGTCCGAAATATCCGAATTATATCAATTACCATTCCGGAATTCCGAAATAGCGTTCCACTGTATTATAAGTACTAGTAACTTACACCCTTACCTTTCGATACAATTTGTAAGCCAACATTTTTGTCAAAATACAAAACCATAACATGCTTTTATTTATTTTTTAAGTAGATGAACTGAAGGTCCTGCACACAATTGTCCACAATAATATCGTCTGCATCATAAACAAACTTATTATCGACCTATCTATTATCGCTAACAAAAATCATTAACCATTAAATAATCATTCGTCAACTTCGAATTGGGTAAAAACTTAAAAATAATTATTACCCACGTAATATATTAATGGGAAGTTAAAATAATTTATGTGCATATATTTGTTTTATCTTTACTACATCAGATCGGTAGATTATTTAGTCAAGATAATCATGGAGGTCAAAGTCAATATCGATATAGTTATAACTGACCTCACCTACTACGCAAATGTATATAACAGTGCTCTATTAAGTAGCACTAACAAGTACTTAGCTATTACGTATCATTGTTTGCTAATTGTTCACTCATAAGATACAATTTTTTTTTTACTTACATATATTATAAATCCATAAATTGATATTATTCTTAGTTATCCTACTTACATTACAAAATGTGAAAGTTTATAATGTTTGGATGTTTCTTATTAAATCTCCCAAAAAATGCAGAACGAATTTGGAAGAAATTTGGCACTCAGACAGCTTATAACCTAGATTAACATATACGATACTTTATTTAAGTCCACGAGATGAAGTGGCCAACAGAAGCTAATATTTTACCTACTAACAGTGAGAATGTAAGAATGTAATGAAACTGGCTATTTCAACGAATTGGTTCAACGAACTAACCTAACCTAACCTAACTGGTAAGCAACATAAAATATTTAATTAGGAAAACGTTCCTGATATTCGTTGATCGTTCACACATCAAACATGCGCTTAGCGATCGTAATTAATTTCATAACTATTAAAATTCTCTTTGCCTAGTTTTGTTTGTATCCGCGTCGATGTAAATGCATCGTGCAATACAAAAAATACAAACGAGTCATGGATCATGTCATTTCTCAAGATCTTCTGAGCATTCGTACCTAATTATAATGTTAGGTCATGTTAGCTACCATCTAAATGTTAAATAATTTATGTTGAATAAATTTTAATAAACCAGTTTATCATTAATTGCGTACCCGTCACTTGCGTATGTTATGAAGATAGGTGTGAAATTTTACTGCATACATTACCCTAGATATATAACAAATAGAAGATAGATATATAAAAGGCAACACACTGGAGCTATTATATTTATATTGCTATCTACTATCTCATTATTAACTATATATACTAGGTGAAACAGAAAGGGTACACTATTTTTTTGTAAATCTAATACTATCGGCTTTGTGGGTACAGTTGAAGTACTAATTGTTTTGTAGACTTATGAAATCTCTTAACAACTGTATCCCTGTAACACCTTTTGTTTTTCAAGTTTCCTCCAGAGCTGATAGTTTAGGAATTACAAAGTTAAGTTTAAAAAAGTATACCCTTTCTGTTTTAACCTGTATAAGCAACTGGCGATAAAAAAAGAAATATAACAAAATGTGAAAAGACAAGCCCGCTGAGTTTCTTGCCGGATCTTCTCAGTCGAAGTCGCGTTCCGATCCGGTTGCAGATATAAGTAAAAAAAAATATATATGTGACAATTTGTAAGTGCCCCCCTTGGTCTAAACAAAATAAACGATTTGAATTTCATTGAATTGAATTGAAGAGGGCGCTGAGAGCTTGAACTAAAATGTAAATTACCGTCATTACCTTGGTCACGGGTGGTAGAGTGAAGCTATAGTCAATTACCTACAGATCACATACGTGCTGGCTCGACGGTGGTAGTAAGTACCTACTTCATAGAAGATTAGTGTAAAGTAACTAACGCTAGTTCTACTAGAACTTGGCTGACACGCTACCGCGTGTCTAGATTGTAGCTGCCTTTTGTATGAAATGATTTCTAAGAGAACCCGTAGCCCAACCGCCCGTCTTTTCTCATCCCTCTATCCCACTTATTTTAGGACGGCAATGTGCGAGCAATTCCTTTGTCATAGCAAGCATCTTTAGGCTACGGTAACAGCTTAAAATCTAGCACATCATACGCTTGTTCGCTGACTTTATTACATAAAAAGCACAAGATGCCCATTATAGTGCTTCTTGGTACTGACGTAATAATTCTGAAATGCCAAATTGATTATACACCAGCAATTTGTTGTTGCTAATATGTACATTCAACATTCTAATTTCAATGTCTAATGTTGTTTCTTCTGCGTAAAGACGCCTACTTTTTATCTGATAGCAAAAATCTCTCTTAGTAAAATTATACAGTTTGAGAATTCTTAGCAATTCAGGTTTATGTTATTAACCTACCACGAAAAAAAGAAGTTGTAGCAAAAAAAGCAGTGACAGCCGATTGGTTAAGCACGCATCTTGCGCGACACCAGATCCTGGGTTCAAACCCCGGCTCGCGCCTCTGGGTTTTTCGAAATCTATTTGCCAATCATAATTACAATATGATTATCACTTGCTTACGTTGAAGGAAAACATCGTGAGGAAACCTGCATGTCTTAGACAATCTAAACAATTTTCGAAAGACATGTGAAATCCGTCAACCAGCACTGAGCCTGCGTGGTGGATTATGGCTTGAATCCCCCTCGTATTGAGGGAAGGCCCGTGCCCAGGAGTGAGACGTCAGAAGGGCTAACTTATAACCTACTACAAATTTTCATTTCGGTCCTTGCTTGTTCTAGGTATCCCAGCTACATTGAACTACATACCTCTGGATGGCGCTTACGACCCGTCTCCGAAGCTGACACCCTACCCAAGTTTTGCTGGCAACGCGCTTGGCGACTGCCAGTCGGGGCTAAACACTGTCTACAGAATCAAGGCTGATAAATGCGACAGGCTGTGGGTTTTAGATGTTGGAACTTATGGATATGGTAAGTGTCTATCAAAAAGAAATATCGAAGCATAGAACATAGTGTTTGATATCCTTGAGAAGGCACTCTGGCAGACTGTTAGTGATAACCATCGCCCAAGACATCTGCAACAGAAGGGGATTGGACGCTGTGCTAGCCTTTAAGGGAGCTGTTAACTTGCCTATTAAATAATCCCATGTTGTGGTGCAAAGGTAAGACTTCGGGAGGGAAGTCATTCCACTACTTCGAAGTACGCGGAAGAAAATCTCGCCATAGCATTTTATTATAGTCGAAATCCAAAATATTACTGTAAAAGTAAGTTTAAAGTAGGTAATGAATCTATCGTCTTTATTTCAGACGCCAACGGGACCAATCTCTGCCCATACTCTCTCAACATTTACGACCTGAACAGTGACCAGCTTATCCGCAAATACGTGTTCCGTCCAGACGACATCGTACCCTCCACCTTCATCGCCAACATCGCTCTCGACGAAGGCAAGTCCTGTGATGACACCTTCGCGTACTTCTCCGACGAACTCGGTTACGGCCTCATTGCCTACTCATGGGAAAAAAACAGGTCCTGGAGATTCAGCCACAGCTACTTCATGCCCGACCCTCTCACTGGAGACTTCAACATCGCCGGACTCAATTTCCAATGGAGCGCTGAAGGTATTTTCGGCATCACAGCTTCTCCTACGGGTCTCGATGGATACAGAACACTCTATTTCAGTCCCCTATCAAGTCACACTGAGTTTGCTGTTTCCACGCGTATACTTAGAGACGAAAGTAAAGTAAAAGGATCATACCGCGACTTTAGTGTCGTTGGAGTGCGCGGTCCCAACAGTCACACTACGGCTAAAGTGATGGATGAAGCCACAGGTATTCAATTATTCAATTTGATCGATCAAAATGCTATCGGGTGCTGGAGGTCAGGGCTGCCCTACAAACCACAGAACGTGGGCGTCGCTGACAAGGATGACGTCGGTCTAGTGTTCCCTAGCGATATCAAAATTGACGCACAGCGTAATGTGTGGGTGATGTCTGACCGTATGGCTGTGTTCCTTGAAGCAGAGTTGGATTACAGCGACCTGAATTTCCGTATTTATACCGCGCCATTAGACACTTTGGTCCAAGGCACGGTGTGCGAATCTCCCCTGCAGTACGACACTGGTTTGAGTGTGACAGCTAACCCAGTCGCGCTTTACTCCCCAATCTCATCTCCACGCGCGGAATACGTGCCTAATTACAGTACTGGACTAACTAGAAACAGTGTACCAAAAGTACACAGCTACATTAACTTTGAGAAACGGCCTTCCGTACCTTATTTGACTAGCAGGCACGCAAAGCCACAGACAGCTAACAGAAACCATTGGTGGCTCAAAGATGATTACGAAGTGTATGAGCACTAAGTTTTATTAAAGGTACCGTTACATGCTCGTAATCAAGCACGCTGGGGCACCTAACATGCTCTTCACCTGTACACATTAGCTAGCAGTAAGATAATAGCTAGATGTAGGATAATCAAACTTGTTCAGACGCGCTCGAAAAACAAAACAACTGTTGATTTTTGAGTATAATCGAAACGACCATACATACCTACTTATTAAAAGAAATGTTTCCACAAACATGCTACTAAGAAGCAATTGCTCAATGCTTTACCGATGATTAGCACAGCAGAGGTGTTATTATATTTGCTAGCAACGAACTGCCATTACATGTCTATTTTATTAGATATTTTAGGTTAAATAAGTGGATTTTGCATAATTTCCGATTAGAGCTATTAGCTTGTAGTACAACAGCTATTTTATTATAGCTGAATGTATCTACACAGCTACATATTTCGATTTTCGATAGCATAATATGCCTGCCCATAGGGTTTAAGTATTAAAATATTATTGCTTTCCATGCAATACTAAACTGTTGTTAATATTAAAATTACCTAGTTTAAGCATAGATAATATGATTCTATTAACAAATATTATATTATTCCTAACTTAGGCCCATATGCATAGATCGATCTCAAAATTGAGAGTGATCTTGGAAATGTCATTCCAGCCGCAAATTAATGTCAAAAGCAAACTCAAAACCGCTCTCAGACTTGAGATCGATTTATGAATACGGGCCCTAGTCTATATGACATTCTAATAGGTACTCACTACTTTCTAGTTTGAGGTGTAATATTTTCTATGTTTTAATTCAACATTAGAACAATAAATATTTTGTCGTTGATTTAATGGTATTATGCATGTTTATTTATATTCAAACCTGTCTTTAACTTGTGACAGGTCTGGTTATTATTTTTATTTTATGTTTCACATTGTTTTTATTTATTACAATAAATTTTTGTTCTTATTTTTTGTATTAATGTTCCAGCAAATTGGGACGATCACTTCAAAATCATATTATTATTTGATAAGTAATTAGTGTGTTATTCATTATTGATAAATAACAAAATCGAGGGAGGACTGTTTTATTTAACGATTTGGTTGAATAGATTTAACGAGAGCTAGTAATTCTAAAGACGAAACTCCTAATTCGATTAATGTACGTTATTTTCTTGTAACATTTTCCGCATCGTTACAAAAAAGTGAAACACGGGATTAACACCTGCTACATACAATTTTACTTGAAAAATAACACCGTTTGATTATACCGCTTACATAAAACCGGTCAAATATTGAGTCGTGACTGTTGTACTCAAGAACAGTATAATGATAGACTGACAGGTATATATATTTAGGAATAGTAATTGGATAAGAACATCATTTTTTACGCATGCAGCGCTGTGCGAGCTGAATTGCACTTTATTGCATCGTAATTCGTAGCATTTTGTACGATGAGTGCGACAGCCGGAAGCTCAACTCCCCCCCACCCCCCTGCCTTCCCCTCCTTCTGTCCACCTCGCAATTCGGTAACATGTGAACAATCCTTGGGTATTGCAAGCATCTATAGGCCAGGTGCGGTGACCGTTTAAAATTAACTTGTCGAACACTTATTACCCGACTTTGTTATACTTAAGAAAAAATGCCAATTTTTCAAGATGTCCCAATCCTTTGTATCGTGGAGTACTCCACATAATATATACTAAGACAAGTATTGTAGGTATGTGTACGGGAACATAATTATTTGACATGCCTATGTTCACACGTTATGTAACAAGACGATTGTCACCAACACATTGAACATGCTAATACTTGTATCACGGAGCATTACGCACGACATTACCTCTACAAACTATTTATCTCACCTCGACATGTCCACTTTGCTTTTAACCTCGTAGTATCGTGCGAAAACTGAAGGAAAATTGAAGTTGAATTTATTACTCGCTCAAGGTAGATACATTTCATGTGATTAAATAATCAGAAGATTGTTATTTTTACAAGATAAGTGCATTTAAGTCATACAATAATTGTTGTTATAGAACCGTGACACATGTCAGTATTAAATTTATTTTTCAACACACTTGCTCGTGAAGTGGTTGTTATTGCACCGTTTTAAGGTTCATAATTCATTACGGTTATTACGCACTAGACGCGAAAATATTTTTTATAAACTCTTTGCAACGTAATGTCAGAAAATTGAACACAATATGCTTATTTGTATGTCTAGCTTCTACAAAACTAAAACAAGAGGCTTGTAACACGTAATCAATAAATCAATCAAATGCTTCATACTTTTCTTTAACTATATCAGATGATATCATAAAATAATTATTTGAAGTCTGACACAAACACATGGTAATTTATTTTAGATGTGTAAATTGATCACAAAGAAATATCTGCAAATGTGGTTATAAAACTATGCGTTAACTCTACATACCTCAGTTAACTAATCCTAAACGTACAAAATCTGACGGAAGATGTCTTATCAATTTATTATCTAAATAGAAAATGTTCAGCTCTTTACGCATGTTATTAAAATGTTAAGATTCTGATAAATGTCTTCACTTGTTTTAAACAATCCATGAAACTGGTAAATGGCCTACGCTGTGGGAAATGTGTTAATTATTTTTTAATGATTATATCATTAGTTTTGGACAGTCCATAAGTCAGCAGCACTACGGGAAGACCATTCATACGTTGGTGTGTGCAGCTATTGTGAACAGATTGTTTTATTTTCAGACTTTTAAATGGAAATGAACGCTGATAAAGTTGAAACGGCGAATAAGGACTACAATCCTTTCGAGCACCGACAAGTTAAGAAGCCAAATTCGTGAGTTTTTTTTTAAGTATTTAACTAATTTTTTTTATGTAACTTGTGGACACGTTTTCGCACATTGCAAAGCAAACATCGAATGTCTCAATTTGACCAGTTTATTTATGGGAAGGGCTTTTCTTAGGTCCTAACCCTTTGAGCATTGTTCCGCGGCCCTGCTAAGCTGACTTGAGTATCAATGTAAAGTATATTCAGAATCCTTTCAATAGAGCCCAAAATTGCAATTGAAAACAACCTATTCGTATCTAACAATTGTTTACGCTTTTCAATTTAAGGTTGTATTGGAAATTCCAATGTCAATTTTTATTGTTGTCGTAAAATACGCTTTCCTAGGCATGGAGATTTATGATAAGCGCCATAAAGCGCAACAATTATAGTGCAATAGAACTGACTCTACGTAGACTTTGTTAGCAGGTATCTAGGTAAATTTGGTGCCAATCTTGTTACTCTGTCTGAACCAAAGAAATTGAAAAAAATATTATTATAATTCCTGGGGTCTTTACCTACCACCTATGCCTATGACAACTGCTCCAAGTATATCGCTATACGGTAATTCACGTTTGGAGAGTCAGGTGTTTTCATCCTTTATATTTTTATTTTTTTTCAGTGACGTTCGATCAACAGCGAATCTAATCAAATCGTCTTTAGGGTCTGGTTTGCTAGCGGGGCCGCTAGCGTTCGCAAATGCAGGATGGGGCGTCGGTATCGTGAGCACCATTGTTATAGGCATCATTTGCGGACACTGTATCCATATATTGGTTAGTATAAATAAACTAATAATTATTCCCTCTTTTGGATTATACTACTACTAGTAAATTTAAATAATGTACATAATAATAGAGGGAGCCTAAAGCAGCCAATTCGCTGTTGTGTGAAAGGTAGCGTTTTACGCGGGTGTTGAGCGGACTCCTTACTCTGGTAATTAAAATTCCGCTATGTTCAGCGTATGGAAGAACCTACATTCATTCATATAATAATAATAATATGACGTGTGCAAAGCGTAATGTATCTGGTCGAAGCGCCTGACGCAAAAAAACACTCCCAACTTTGACGACCTCTTGGCGCAGTGGTTCGAGCTTGGGGCGCTCGGTTCACTGCACATGATGGTTCGCGGTTCGAACCCGTCCCGTCCCGCCGGGGCAATTTTCGGAAATGGCCTTTTCGTAATTTTCCAGGTCTGGAATCACTGGTATCACTTCGTTTGGGATCATACAGTTGGTGTGATGGTTTGGCGAAAAAAAAAAGATGTGGCCATAATTCTCATAACAATGGCGCTTTAATAGTTTTGTTAAATTACATTTTAAAATTACGTTTTGAATTGCAGGTAAAAACTTCCCGTGAATGCTGCAAGATTGATAAAAAGCCTTTACTCTGCTATGCAGAGACATGCAAGTCGGCTTTCGCTAATGGCCCCAAAAGCGTTAGAAAATTTGCTAATGCCGCAAGGTAATATAAACTTTATACATATTATTATAAGGAAGGTTGTTACGATAATATTGTAAATTTGAAAAGTTTCACACGTTTGGGAAAAAATGGATATCAATTCTCTATGGGTTTTTTTATGAACTAAAGACGTTCAAATGATGGACACGCGCATGCGTTAAATTTTGTTTTTTTTTTATAATGATCATGGAATATTACGCAAAAATAACCCTAGAGGGCGCTACTCTGCCAACACATGATAACAAACGAAACCGAAAAAAATACAATATAAAAGATAATTAGCGTTATTGTATTGTGTATTTTGAGCTGTGTCAAATAAATGTTATTTCCTTTTTTCTTCGTTACCAATAACAATATTTTTCATTAATTCGTTATTGTTTTTTTTTCAGTGTATTCGCGGATTTCGCTTTGATGAGTACATACGCGGGTGTGTGCTGCATATACACAATACTTATATCAGATTCTATAAAACAGGTTAGTACTAAATACATAAATGCTTTGACGGCCGTTCGACCGCGTGGTTGCTGGTTCGATTATCGCCGGGGCATGTTTCGGAAAAAACCTTTTCGTCATCTGCCCCGGGTGCCATTGTATGCATTTCTTAATAATAATAATATAACAATTTCTTTCATTATATGTTACCCATATTACAAACTTTGTTTGGTTTGAGACCATACAGATGTTGGAACTATTATAATAATTTAGCCCTTATAACGACCCTCTCCTGGGCACGAGCCTCCCCTTAACACGAGGGGGATGCACGCCATGATCCACCACGCTAGCTTAGTGCGGGTTGCCAGAATTCACATGTCTTTCGAAAATTGGTTAGATTTTCTGAGACATGCGGGTTTCCTCACGATGTTTGCCTTCACCTATCAAGTGATAATCATAATAGATATTATGATACGCACATAGATTTCGAAAAACTCAGAGGTGCGAGGTTTGAACCCAGGACCCGGTGCCCGCAAGACGCGGGCTTAACCAATCGGCTATCACTGCTAACTATGCTGTGGAACTATTAGTCTGGAGATATTTAATTTTACTTTCTTTTATTTTCCAGCTAGTTGACCGATATTTTCCATCCACCGTCCTGCCAGTGGAGTATTACTGCCTCATATTCCTGGTACCGCTGTGTATCATGTGCCAAATAAAATACCTCAAGTTCCTAGCACTGTTCTCAATACTAGCCAACGTGCTATTAGTGGCTACCTACATCATCTGCCTGTACTACATATTCCGAGATGAGATAACGTTTACTGACAAGAAGGTAGCCGGTGATATAGCGAGATATCCTGCGTTCATATCGTAAGTAATATAACTGTATTTTTACTTGACAACCACCGGCCCAGTGGTTCAGACGTAGACTGCTCGGTTCACTGCACATGGAGGTTGCAGGATCGACTCAGGATCGACAAATTTCGGAACTGGCCTTTTCGTAATTTGCTCAAGTCTGGGTGTCACTGGGATCGCCCTCTATTCGGTACCCATTGTACAAACTTTGCTTAGGTTGGAACCATATAGTTGGTGTGTCAGTCAAGGATATTTATTTATTAATAAATTCGGCAAACTATTGTATGAGGCGCCTAATGTTAAACAATTGCCGTAGCCGTACCGACAGCCAACTATGACTAGAGGCTAATTGTAAAAAAACTAATACTAATAAATATAACAATAATTTAGCCCTTTTGACGCTCCCGGACACGTGCCTCCCTTTTCTAAGACGGGAATTGGGGCACCAAGTCCTGGGTTCAAACACCGGCTCAACCCTGGGAGTTTTTCGAAAAAAACTATCTTACACTATATTTTATTTAGCCCTTTTGACATCCCACTCCTGAAGGCCTAGCCAAGATACAAACGTTTCGTTTCTATTCTCTTTCTACAATTGCGAACGCCTTAGCGTAAGCGAAGATAGCTAACGATAACTTGGTAGCCATGATGACATATCAACGCCGAACGCTAAATCTACAATGCCGATAGATAAAATAATATTTTTAGTCTGTGGTTAGCGTTCATAAACGTCAGTCATCATAACCAAAGAGAAATACATCATAACCTCAAAGTACTTTTGTATGTAAACAAGGTGCGAGCAGAATATTTGTTTTAAATTTTATTAAGAGTTTTAAACCGTTGATTAGAAATGTACATCAAGCGCATCTAATAAATACTTACTGAAGTGGTTTTTGCCATGGAATACTTATTAAATTAAAACATGAACTCGAGCTAGCCCGGAACAGCTCGCGGCTTTACGAATTCATAGAAGGTACGTAAAACATTAGTAATTTCAATAATTCCCATGTTATTTAAGTCTGTCTCATACCTACTCGGACAAATTGTTCCTATCGGTGCATTTGCATTGTTCATTCAAGATTCAGATTATATGTTTCTCTAAAATAGTCTATCATAAATGTTCTAGTCACAGCTATGTAGCTAGCGAGGCCCTAGCAAGGATTTCAAAGAAATAAAGTATTACTGTTTGTGGCAGGAACTGTGAGGTTATGTATTATTATATCACTTACATTTAAGTAACAAACAATATGTTTTGATTTCAGGAACAACATTATCTCCTGCTCACCTGCTATGTGATGTCTCTGGAGAGCTTCCACAGCTTCCAGATACCTAGAGCTCGTATTTAAGTACATTTTTGCCATGGAATAATAGATGGAATCACAAACATGAGCTAGCCCGGAACAGCTTGCCGCTTTACAAATTCATAGAAGGTATGTAAAGCATTACTTAGTAATAATTTCAATAATTCTCTTGTTATTTAATTCTGTCTCATACCTAGTCGGAAAAATAGTTTCTATCGGGGCATTTGCATTGTTCATTCAAGATTCAGATTCTTTGTTTCTCTAAAATGGTATATCTTAAATGTTCTAGTCACAGCTATGTAGCGAATGATGCCGGAGCAAGGGGTTCAAAGAAGTAAAGTATGACTGTTTGTGGCAGGAACTGTGAGAGGTTATGTATTATTATATCACTTAGATATTAAGTACTTAACAAACAAAATGTTTTGTTTTCAGGAACAACATTATCATGATTGACGGGAAATCTACACAATGCAGTAATTTTGTAGCAGATATGTCTGAGTGTCCCGGCCGGGTACGTGTGGCGCCGGCGCCGGCCGCCGCTGCTGGCTCTGCCGCGCGCGCAAACAGCTCTTGAACAAGGCGCCCAGTGTCGCGCGCACTTCGCACACTCAACCTCATCGCCGTGGATATAGACCTGTTCTCGTGTAATCTGAGTGAATTAACGAGGGTAGCATTATGCATCAGTAGTTATAGATAATTAAGTATTGTTGAAACTTGGATTTTTGTTGCTTAGCAATTGCATTAGGTAAACCTGTAAGAATAGCTTTAAGTTTTGATAAATAAATAAAATAAAATCTCCAGCTGGCCTTTACTGTCATCCCTCATCCCTGTCTACTGAATTGATTAATTTAAGGAACAATATTATCATCATCTTTTTAGCCCAAGATGTCAACGGCTGAATATTTTACTTATATTGTATATAATTTCAATGTCAATCCAAATGCCAATACAATTTTTGTATTTCTTAAATTAGTAATGAACAAATGTGAGAAATAAAATAATCATTTAAGTGTACCTACCTATTGCCTACGATAATGCCAATATTTAGTTGTTTTCTTAAGAATTTACTATGTAAGACAGTGTGTTATTCAAAATAAAATTAATTAGGTACAACAGTGCCTTCCTACTGATAAATTATATTCCTAGTCCAGTGATATGTCATTGTATATGAAATAAAATGAATTTTAAACGACATCACACATTTAATTATACCATGGAGCATTCGGGACTATGAAAATAATTCGTATTTATACACTGATTTTAAAGTTTTACACTACTTAGGTATTTCACCATTGACAATTCCTCGTTATCTAAATAACCTCTTTTTCGGTTTTTAAACCACAATTTCTTCATTTTACGCACACCACAACATATTTTAAAGTAAGCAAGTATTCATTTTGCATGCTATAAGTTAGGTATAGTCCAAACCATTCGTATATTTTAATTATTAAACACTACAATTTGCGTTGTTAACCACACAGCTGATTGCAAGCGGCCATGTTTTATCGTTTTCTACAGGGTATTGGGGATCGCTTAGCTAGCGTTCACAAACTACGATATCGTTTCGTTAGCGCTTGTCAAAACAGCATGTTGGCTACGATTTGTACGGGACTTAGCGATCGGCATTGTAGAAACGCTTATATTCTATTCTATCATTTGAAACGAATAGCTATCTTGGTATCTTGGCTACGATTTTTCTATTCGTTTGTTCTGACCACGTGATTTAACGTTGAGATATGTCATTCCCATACATTTTTTTCGTTTTCTATTAGCGTTAACGATTGTAGAAAGACGTCTTGGCTAAGCCCACTGAGCATGGAATCTCCGGGCCCCCCTCCATGGCAGGGCCCATTATATCTAACAATATGTTACATAGTTATATTACATTGAAAATCTGAACACGTGTAAGATTTGTTTAACTCTACAACAAATACACATAGTGCCATGTACAAGAAAAACATATCTAGGTACATAAGGATTAAGCTACTTATCTTCTGGAGGTGTTTATTACTGAGCTGTAATGCAGATGTAATAATAAAGTTACACAGACACTTTATTAAGGCACTTAATTACCATTCGCGATAGTAAGTACTTTATATTGTGGGTGTCTCTGCATAACAAGGCTAGGGTATTATAGGTACTAAGAGATACTTTTTTTTACAACAACCTCGTTAAATAATGGCACTACCCACATGATGTTAAGGCTAAAGCGCCCATCTAGCCCGCGAAGTTCAAATTTTTTGAGGTTTTTTAGATATTTTTCAAAATCTGACTATAATAAAAGGCACATTTTGTGATTCGCGACAAAGACCGTGTGCAGTGTATTTATTAATATATCCAACTTACTCTAAAACATTTCAAGAACGACAGCTATCCAGATAATCTGGCAATTTTTGTATATTTAGTGATTTACATCATCATCATATCCACCGTGATAATATTTAGAGTCAAATAAATGTATTAATGAACGCACTGCATACTGAGTTTGTCGCAAATCACAAAATGTTGTCTTAAATGTTTTCAGATTTTGGATAAACTATAAAAATACTCGAAAATTTTGAATTTGTCGGGGTTAACAGGCGCCTTCACCTTAAGCAATTACCGTAGCATATACACGCTTGTAATACCAAAGGCGTTGTTGGCACGATGGCGAACTAAAGGGGAATGCAAGAGAGAGGAAGGAAGGGAGGGTTTTTGTCGTTTGGCTTATTCGAATACGATTAATATTCGATTTTTGTCAAAGCGAATGCCCTGATCGCAAAATAATTTCAAAATCGGGCTTTAGTATCGTTCTAAATCTCTATCTATACAAATAAATAAAATTGGAGTGTCTGTTTGTTATATCAAAATAACACCTTTTCACTAAAGCCATATGAAAGTTCATACGACGTGTTCGGGTTATGAAACCGAACAGCGCAGAGTAAGCACTTTTTATACGCGGCGGCTTTGTAAGCCCGTTTTAAGTTAGTACGTTACCAACCACCTACCAAACCATACTAACCATAAGAACCATTTCGTCGCGTATTCACCACCATTTAACATTAATTAATATAGAATTATACCAGTACCAGTTAATTATACCAGTAATAACCATTTTACCAGTTATTGTGCTGTGTTAAGTTTAGTAAACTTACTTTTGTAGACATTTAAATAAACCATAATTTAAACCAATTTGCTGTCGTGGACTTAATTTATAACACCCTACAACCAGAAAATATCCGGCTCGAAGCAGCGATGTAGCAGTCTACACTATTTTTATGGTAGTGTTCACTACTAATTATTTTCTGGTTGTAGGGTGTTATAAATTAAGTCCACGACAGCAAATTGGTTTAAATTATGGTTTATTTAAATGTCTACAAAAGTAAGTTTACTAAACTTAACACAGCACAATAACTGGTAAAATGGTTATTACTGGTATAATTAACTGGTACTGGTATAATTCTATATTAATTAATGTTAAATGGTGGTGAATACGCGACGAAATGGTTCTTATGGTTAGTATGGTTTGGTAGGTGGTTGGTAACGTACTAACTTAAAACGGGCTTACAAAGCCGCCGCGTATAAAAAGTGCTTACTCTGCGCTGTTCGGTTTCATAACCCGAACATACTCCCTACTTAAAAAAAACAAAACAAAAAAACAGGATAAAAGTAACAATTTTCCATTATTCTTACAAAGGATCTCTTGTTTTAGGATAAAAACTAAAATTAAAATATAAAGGATACATTAGAATATTATTATAAGGTAGTTACAGTTCTGTATCTTCAATAGTAAAAATTAAATTGTCTTTAGCAAAATGTGATATTTCACTTTTTCTATCATTCACACCGCGTTTACCACTAGGCCACCGATCGGCAAGATTTTCCGCACGTACACTTCCACTATTTCGCGCACTTAATTCACTTGCACTCGACTGATTCGGACCAGCCGTACTCTGCTTTCGCGATGGTTCACTTAACACTGATTCACATCTGCTGGATTGCTGCGTACTCGTGCGCACCGACTCCTGTCGGCGGCTTCCACGGCGATACTCGGTAACACTGGAACATGGGCGGCAACGTCCACTTCTCCACAACCATACAGCTGATGCACACAACACTACAGCGAGGAGGAGGTAGGAAATGGTATAGAGGTGGATATCGTGTGTGGAAAGTTCCATATCCTGTACTGTGTCTGATGTTGCCTTCATTCCTTCTATTTGGTCATTTAGCTTCGTAAAAGATGAGCTTAAATTCTTGTTGTATGGTATTTCTTCGAATGGTATTTTTATGTTAACGACGTGATTGATGGTGTCAATTTCTGGTACCTTAAACTCGGGTATAATATTTAAGTGGTTAGATTGATGATGTAATGAATATAGTACAAATTCTTTTCCTTTAATTATGCATTCCTGAGTCATGCTAATGACCCCAGCTTGCGTTAGCTGTTGTAGAGTAACTTGATCCCCACATATGATTTTGATTGAATACACGTCACAACAGAAGTATAAGTATTGTGATGTCAGGTGTTGTTCTACCCATTTATTGGTACATATGTTTATGTCTAGTTTGCATTTATTATCTGGTGAATTCTTGGCACAAAAACTTTCGTCATTTTCTAGCGTGCGAATTGGTTTGAGAAGTTGGCACATATATGCTTTTCCATGGCTTATACATTTGTTCAAGTCGTTTATGGTTACGACAAAGAAAGCATCTTTTTTAAAATTTACTGCGACATATTCTGAGACTGGTACTATGCTCACCATGTTGGTTGCAATTTGATGCGGGATTGGCCAAATTTTATATAATTGGAAGTTTTCTCTGCTGATAAGCGGAAATGTCACTTCGAATATTATCAATTTTTCATTTACTCGGGCCTTTACTTTTAATAGTTGGTAAATATACTGCAGATCCGTTTCTATGTTATTGATGGGTAAGTCCACTTCGCTTAACATTTGACTGTGAATGGTTTGCAACTCAGCTTTCAGTTGCGCTGGTGTCAATAGATGCAAGCTTATTTGACCATGGTAGATATCTGTGATCGTATCAAGCAACGTATCTTGCAGTCTCTTAAGACTGTTAAGCAAACCGACTCCGGCCATTGCAGATAACGTAAAATCCTGTACATAGGACCTGTTTTCAATTTCTTTTTTAACAGTGTTGATATTGACTTCCAAATCCATCATCTTTTTGTTGATGAACTTGTGCTGTTTATCAATGGTATTCTCCATCTTCTTCATCAAATTAAATTCGGACTCAATTACCGATGTTTGGTTCTTCCATAGTTTAACTAAATGGTTTTGGTTGATTTTAATCGCTTCGATGTCTTTTGTGTATTGTTCAGCGAATCGAGAGTCCAGTACCCCGAAAAGATCGTTTGCGAGGTAACCGACACCATTGATAAGACCCCGGCGCCGTCGCCGTCTGTCGTGGATGTTGAAATGTTGTGTAAGTAAAAGTTCATTGTAGTATTCCAATTCTTGGTAGTCGTGTTCCAACTGAGATACAATCATTTTGCATGGTGATTGCGTTTGAATGGTATGACAAACTTTGTCTAAGTAATTATTTATTCTTTTAAAGCCATTTATGCCTGCCCAATATGGACCCATATCATAATAAACAATTAATGTCCACTTATCTCTAATTAGCTGTACTTTGGCTATAGGATCGAAGTATAGAGATTGGTTTCCGGGAAATTTGTGAATGGTGTGCATTCCGTTGGTGGTTGAGTTAAAAAACATCATGAATAATAATAATGCAGTCGTGATTATCGTGACAAATGCTGGTTTATTTGGTCGTCTTCTTTTATTTTTTGGTTTTGGTCCTTGAGCATCATCATTTGTTTGGCTTTTTCGTTCTTCTTTTGGTTTTGGTACGTCAGTGGCTTGTCTAACTGGTAATACTGATAATTTGACAATCGGTCGTTTTATCAGTCCATGTTTAGTTTTCAAGGTAACAACGCGGATTATACCGTCATCTCCGGGATGCGTTTCTACTACGCGCCCCATGGCCCACTTACCCGCTGGTAAATTTTCATCATGGATGATAACCAGGTCATTCATGCTAATGTTTTTCTGAATATTCATCCACTTGGTTCTGGTTGATAGCTGTAGCAAGTATTCAGTTTTCCAACGTTTCCATAAATCCTGGAACAATTTGGTGGTGAGATGCCATCTGGTTCGAGCATCTTGTTCAGTTTCGATAACTGTCAAACCTGGTCTTGCTGCTAAGAAATGCGCTGGTGTTAGAAATTCAAGATCTTCAGGGTCTTCGGATAACGCACATAGAGGCCGGGAGTTCAGACATGCCTCCAACTTGGCTAACAGAGTTGTGTATTCTTCAAATGTGAGTTTCTGGTGACCAATGACTCTCTTCAGATGATATTTCAGACTTCTTACTGCCCTTTCCCATAGTCCTCCAGCGGTTGGCCATGATGGTGCGTTAAAATGCCACTCAATACCCATTTCCGTAATTTCAACTAGAAAACTTTCATTAAATATTTGCTTAAGTTGGTCATATTCCTCCTGAAGCATTCTATTGGCTCCCACAAAGTTGGTTCCATTGTCACTGTATAGGTGACGTGGTGCTCCTCTTCTGGCTGCCATTCTTGTCACAGCAGCTAAGAAAGCGGCACTGCTCAGATCTGATACTAGTTCTATGTGAACGGCTTTCGTGACCATACATACGAAAAGCGCTATATACCCTTTGGTTGTTTTTATTCCACGCCCCTTATTTGCTTTCACTTCTACGAAACCGGTATAATCCACGCCGCAATGGTGGAATGCTTTCTCCGGGTTTACTCTGGACGCTGGTAGGTCACCCATAAGCTGGTATTGCTTTATGGGATCATGTCTCTTGCATACAACACAATGTCTGCAGAACTTCTTGGTTGCCATATAACCGCTTATTATCCAGTACTTTTGTCGAAGCTTTGCTAATGTAAGACGTGCTCCTCCATGAAACGTTAGCTCATGGGCCTCTTGAATCAAAAGAGTAGTTAGGCGATGATTGTGTGGTAAAATAATTGGGTGTTTCATCTGTGGATTTATTTCCGCGTGCCTAAGTCTTCCCCCCACGCGTAATATTCCGTCCTCGTCTATCATCGGATTTAAATTTTTTATATTACTTTTCGAGTGCACTCTGTTGTGTTTTTGCAAGTTAATTAATTCAGTGGAAAATATTGTTTGTTGAACATTCTTGATGATCAGCAATTTCGCGCGTCGCAACTCCTGTAACGTGAGATAGTGTTGACGACCTCGTGTTTTCCATGAAGGCACGCGCAATACCCAAGCAATAATTCGTGTGATTTTATTAATCGAACTGAATTTATTTAATAAATCCTCGATTATATTGGTTTGGTGCGTAATGGTATTTGACTGTTTTACAATCTTTGGTTTGGTTTCTAAGCTGGTTTCATACATGATATCCTCCTTGTTTGGTTTTTTGAACGACTTGAGCCATTTAGGGCCTTGCCACCATAATTCATGGATTTTTAATTGGTTAGTTGACAATCCGCGACTTGCACAATCAGCAGGATTGTCGTTGGTGTTAACATATCGCCAACAGTTGGGTGGTATTATATTGGTTATTGCTTTCACTCTGTTGGCCACAAATGGTTTCCACCGAGCTGGTGTTCCCTGTATCCAACCCAATACTGCGGTAGAATCTATCCAGCAGTGTAAGTTAATTTTATGGTGATCAGATAAGGATTTTTGCACCTTTTGCATTAGTTGTGATAAGAGCTGTGCACCCATCAACTCTAATCTAGGAATAGATATAACTTTGTTTAAGGGAGCCAATCTGGCTTTCCCCGCTACAAGCATTATTGTGCACTGGTTATCATTGGTGACTTTACAGTAAATTACACAGGCGTAAGCTTTATTTGAAGCATCGCAGAACCCATGTAATTCCACTCTCTGATCTTTTTCTCCTATTCCGATCCATCTATTTAATTCAATTGTATTAATTTCTAATAACTCCTGTCGCAAAGTGGTCCACTTGTTTTTGATTTCTTCTGGTAATTCTTCGTCAAATTAAGATTGGATAACCAAACATTTTGGAAGAGCAATTTCATGGATGTACTTAGTGGGGTAAGCCAAACTAGTGGGTCAAATAGTTTTGAGATATCGGATAGCAGCGATCTCTTGGTAGCCTTTGTCTGACTTTCTGGTTCTAATTTTGATTTAAATATAAACTTATCCTTCTGGGGATTCCATCCGAGGCCCAAGGTTTTGGTGGAATCAGATTGTTTAAATTCGTATGTTTGCTGGTTGCATTGGTCTTGGTCTAAGCCTTCTAGGAGATTTGGATCATTTGCTGTCCATTTTCTTAAATTAAATCCTCCTAATTCTAATAATTTTATAAGATCGTTTCTCATTTGCTTTGTTGTTTTTAGGGAATGTCCTCCACCACAAAAATCATCCATATAAAATGAGTTTTCTAACGCTTTTGCAGCTTCCGGATATTTATGTTTTTCATCCTTTGCTAATTGTTTCAAACACATCATTGCTAAGAACGGTGCTGGTTTTGTTCCGTAGGTGATGGTTGCCAACTGGTATGTTCGTACTGATTGTTCGGGATAGTCCCTCCATAATATTTTTTGGTAAACTTGGTCTTCCTGGTGTATCATAATCTGTCGATACATTTTTTCAATATCGGCAGTGTATACGTACTGGTATTGTCTCCATTTTAAAATAAGCTCCTGTAAATCTTGCTGCAGATTAGGACCTCGGTGCATGGTATCATTTAAACTAATTCCCGCGGATGATTTTGCAGATGCATTGAATACGACTCTTAGTTTCGTAGTAGTGGATTCAGCTCGAGTGACCGCGTGGTGTGGTAAATAACACTCGCGTGTGTTGTTGGTTGCTATACGTTCATCCGATAGTATCATATGGTTTAAATTGTAATATTCTGTCATAAATTTTTTGTATTCTGTTTTGAGTTCCATATTTTTTTCCATTTTCTTTTCTAAATTGTGGAATTGAGCTAGAGCTGTTGGTTTTGTTACTCCTAACTGTTCTTTGAGCTCCGACTTAAACGGGAGTCGTACTTCGTATCTTCCGTTTTCAAGTCTCTTTGTGGTTGATAAAAAGTATTCCAAGCACTCCTGGTCTTCTGATGACATCTCATTTGGTTGGTTAGCTATTTCCTCCACCTCCCAAAATCTCCTAAGGTCGTCAGTGTTCTGTAGCACTGCATTACACCGATATGATGTGGTCACAGACCCACAAAGCAACCAGCCTAGTTGAGTCTGTTGTGCAATGGGTTGTTCTTCAGAGTCTCCCCTCAGTATGCCTTCTAAGATTATTTTACTGTAAATTTCTGCTCCAAGAAGCAGTTCCACTGGACGACTGATATTAAATTCAGGATCAGCTAAATTAATGTGTTGAGTGTGCGACCACTCTGGTTTGGTAAATGTCCTGTTTGGTAGACCCTTTATCAAATTATTCATTATGAAAACTTCAGTATTAAGCCTGAATTCGTTATAAATTGATCTAAACTCGACAGTGATCATGCCTTTACAGTTATTTTCTTTTTCCCCTACGCCATATATTTTTCCTCTGCACTGCTTTCTTTTCAATCCTAGTCTCTGCGCGGCATTTTCATTAATTAATGAAATCTGCGACCCCTGGTCAATTAAAGCTCTCATGGTATGTTGGCTACCATCCGCTCCAGTAACTTTGACTATTGCGGTGGCTAGTAGGATTTCCGACACGTCATTCGCAGCCACATGGCTCGAGGGTGGTACGTTATCTTTTGATGCATTAGGTGCTACTTTATAATTAGGTTTTTGTTGTTCCAATGCCTCGTGCAATAACGTGTTATGATTTTTAAGGCACTTGCGACATCGCTTGTTTGAGTTGCATTGTTTATTGTAATGACAAATTAAACAATTCGTACAGTAATTTAGCTGATTGATCGTTTTCAGCCGATGTTCGTCCGACAATTGTAAAAATTTCTTGCACAACCACAAGCCGTGGTCGGCGTTGCACATTCCACAATTTGACGACCTTGACGCGTGCATTGCCTTCATATTCGATTTGGCATAATTGTTCTTGACTTTATTATATGGTTGGTTTGATTGGTTAGAATATTTTCTCTGGTTCTGACTAGCACTTTGGTAAGCTGGGTGGTGTGGTCCGTTATTGTTTGTTTTTTGGTTTACAGACTCTTGTCTGCGACGCGATGCTTCTAGCGCGGTGAATTTGCTTTCCAAGTAGTCCAAAAACTCTTGTAGGACTGGTACTTCCCTGGGTTTCTTTATTGATTCTATGTATTCGGCAAACGACTCACCGTCTAATTTTTGTGCCAATAAGTGCACTAGTAAGGGGTCCCATGTGGTTATATCGACTCCTAAATTTTTGATGGAATGTAGACTTTCCTTGGTTACGTCATGCAATTTTTTCAACATGTTCAATGACTGCTGTTGCATATTAGGGAGGCCTAGAAGAATGTTGACATGGGAAGTAAAAATTAGTCTTATGTTGCCAAATCTATGGTTCAAGATTTCCCAGCACACTTCGTAATTTTCCGAGCTAATCCGAAGATGTTGGATTAGACGCTCGGCTTCTCCTGTTACCTTTCCTTTCAAAAATTGCATTTTCTGCGCGTTAGA
Source organism: Notodonta ziczac (assembly GCA_918843915.1). NCBI lineage: Eukaryota > Metazoa > Arthropoda > Insecta > Lepidoptera > Notodontidae > Notodonta > Notodonta ziczac. The sequence goes on from OU974041.1 coordinate 4,796,747, forward strand.
GAGCGATGGATTCTTGTGGATAGCTTCGCTGAATAAATCTTTGAAACTAGTCCACTGGTGATAATTTCCGTTGAAAACTGGTATCTCTAGCTTCGGCGTACTTTTTTCACGATGCGATTCAGACCACATCTTGGTATTGATAGTTTTCTTCAATTCTTTAAACATCTTCTCATGCTTATTAAATTCAACTTGGTACCATATTACGTCTCCGTCAGTTTCTTCTTCAATTTCCCAATGATAGGTATCGATAACTTCCCAACGGGATTGAAGAGACTTGAGGGCGTCTTCGAATTCCCATTTGTTCTGCATCTGGTCTATATTAATGGTATTCACTGTTCGCATAAATGCTTTAAATTGGATGGTTTGTTTCTTAAACATGTCCTGCACTTTACTACTTAAGCCACTTGGTGATGCATAATTACCCTGGTGCTGGGTTGACTCTTCGTGGCTCTGGGTTCCTGGTTCCGCCTCAGGTCTTCCAATTGGTTGTTGTTTTAGCTGTTCCGGCTTACTTGGTTTATGTTTCGGCGATAGCTGCTGCATAGTAGAGTCAATTAACTCTTTTATTTTCAAATATAGGTCTTGCGCGGTATCATAGCAGTTCTTTCTGAAATAAACATGATCAAATTCCGCAAGTTCACACATACATTTATGGTTAATCTGGTACTCTTTCCAATAAGTTTCCAACATATCCCACTTACGCTTGCAATAGTCCATGTTTTTTCTATCGGCGCCATCTTTCTTAAAATTGGTTAAAAACTTCTTTAGTTCTTCGTAAATCTCAGTTTGGTTGAGGAAATAATTCTCCATCTTGATTGGTATGTTTTAGTCGAATACGCTAGAAATAATAATGGTTTGTTCTGACCTGGTTATCTCCTTACGATATTGCTCACTTTGGTGAATTTCTGTAGTCCAAATGGACCCGCTGGTTGTTCGAACCTCGATGAAACGAAAACTTTCTGGTTTAGTCACTCGCGCACCGAGGTCCTTGATCGAAGGACCATGTAGCAGTCTACACTATTTTTATGGTAGTGTTCACTACTAATTATTTTCTGGTTGTAGGGTGTTATAAATTAAGTCCACGACAGCAAATTGGTTTAAATTATGGTTTATTTAAATGTCTACAAAAGTAAGTTTACTAAACTTAACACAGCACAATAACTGGTAAAATGGTTATTACTGGTATAATTAACTGGTACTGGTATAATTCTATATTAATTAATGTTAAATGGTGGTGAATACGCGACGAAATGGTTCTTATGGTTAGTATGGTTTGGTAGGTGGTTGGTAACGTACTAACTTAAAACGGGCTTACAAAGCCGCCGCGTATAAAAAGTGCTTACTCTGCGCTGTTCGGTTTCATAACCCGAACACGACGCCTATAGCAAAAACGCGATTTAAAGCATTTTTGTCTGTCTGTCTGTGTGTTTGTTCCGGGTAATCTCCGAAACGGCTGGACCGATTTTGACGGGATGGTGTTAAAAGGAGTAACTTAGGCTACTTTAATTTTAGAAAAACAATTAGGGTTCCGCGTAAAAAAATAAAAACACTTGAAATCTAAGAGTATCTCCGAAACGGCTGGACCGATTTTGACAGGGCTTTCACTGGTAGCTAGCTGATGTTATAAGCAGTAACTTAGGCTACTTTTATTTTAGAAACACAAAAAAATATGGTTCCTGTCACGCGGGCTCGGAACGCGGGAGTGGGCTTTTTTGTCAAGTTAAATTCCGCGCGGACGAAGTCGCGGGCTCAGCTAGTCATAAATAATAGTTTTAGTTCCAATACCTATCTTTCACAATTAGGTTCAAGATTTAGGTAATTTAGTAGGCTTATGCTATCTAAAAAATCCCAGGACAGTAATCTTCGCTATGGAAGGCGTCGGCTTGGTGATGCCAGTGGAGAACTCTATGAAGAAGCCCCAGCACTTTCTAGGCTGCCCTAGCGTGCTGGTGGTGGCCATGTCAGTGATCGTGTTCGTATACGGAACACTGGGCATGTTCGGGTACCTAAGATACGGGGACGTCCTGAGAGGGTCTATTACTTTGAACCTACCTACTGATGACTGGTAAGCAGATTTTTATTATTTTTCTTTAAGATGACTCTACATTCACACGGCGACTCTTAGTTCAACCGAGCTTATGCAAGAGTCATCATAAATTTCTCTCTTTTCCGGCCTTGTTTAGGGTCCACTATCTGATGCCTTATAAATATCAAATCGAAATTATATTTGATCGTGTAGACCTACGAAGCAGTTTTGAGCAGTCAGTCTAAATTTACACGAAAAAGATGTAAATTGACAAGGATTTTTTCATACATTTATACAAAACTGTAACATTTTTGACGTGTAAATTACGCCTCACCATCTAGCTCCGGCAGCTCGACTCCACATGGGGATTGTGGGTTAACAACGTCTTGTACCCCTAGTAGAAGTAGGCAGAAGTATACTTATTATCAATAGATTGGTGATTTCTCCCCCAGGCCTGCAATATTCGCGAAGTTGTTCGTCGCGCTGTCCATCTTCTTGACCTACCCGTTGCAATTCTTCGTGATAATGGACATTGTGACGAAGCACACGAATACCCATATCAGCGTCAAGTACCGCCGGTCATTTCAAATAGCTGCCAGGATCATCGGCGTGTGTCTGTGCGGTAAGATTTTAATAGGAAACAAACAATGTTTGTTATTCAGGTTGAAGAAGAATTCATTGGCCGAACTTCGTGTACCAATCACAAGCAATACTAGTTTAAGTAAGAACCCAATTGTGGAGATAGTTTGTCATTTTACAAAGGGCCGTATATTCACTGCCACGCACTGTGAGACCTCATAGTACTTTTTGTGAATACGCGGTCAGAGACGTGTGATATAATCTTGGTTGTTTTAATTATTATTATATACCTAGCACCAATGGTCCAGCGGTTGATGGGTCGCCCGTGTGACTGAGAGGTACCTGGTCCGCACCCTGTAAAACTACTAACCCTACCACGTGTAGTGGGTACCTACAATAATTTAGTTTAGATTTTTTTAAATGTTATAATTAGATTCTATTAAATGGCCACATTATGATTTTTCTTAATCGTAGATGAGGAAAATATTTCCATAAATCCACATTATCAACATTACATTATAGGTAGGTATTTTAAATTAATGAATGACGACATATCTATATTGATAGGTATATAAAGAAGAAAATCCTGATCGACTGTCTCATCAACACATAACCGTAACTACTGAACTTATAAATACGAAATTTGGACAGTAGATATATTTTATAACGTATGCAAGAAATAACCAATATTTTTATTAAATATATATTCGATTGATAAATTAAGAACACTCGAAAAATACCCGAATAACAAAATCAAATAATACAAAAATTCAATAGGTGAGTTTATAGATAATCTCAGACGTATTTCTCATTATGTTGTTGAGATAAATTTGACAATATTAAACCTGAATGTAAGTAATATCTTTCTTAGCTCCGAATTATAATTATTATTATTATTATATCTATTATTACCCATGTAGTTTTGCATAATATTATTTAGTACGTAATTACGGTTTTGGCAGATGAGGAAAATGATATCTATAGGTCATCAGGTTTATACCTATCCATAAAGTCAAAGTCAAAGTCAGCACATAATCTGTGTAACTATTATGTTTGTTATGAACACACTTCAAGTGTAGCACAACGGAAACACTTCTACCTTCGTCGATATCATAACGGTCCAAGGGTGTTACTCTTAGCAACGATAATCGATATATCGTGATATTCGATAATCGAGTAGGATTCTACAATACGAACGCGATAATATCGATACGCCAGATATTTTTTATTGTTATGTAAAAAAAATCGTTAAACAACCTTACGACCCGTTTCAAGCCATTTCAAGATATATTGATACACCCAAGTTCTTCAAAATACCTAATTTCAATATCGTTTTTCTTTATAGTTGGAATCGGTATGGCCTTGCCTCTATTAGAGCAAATCATCAATATAGTAGGGGCGTTCTTCTACAATACCCTCGGCCTCATCATCCCTGCGGTTATCGAGACAGTCTTCAGATGGGAAAAACTCGGAAAATTCAAATGGGTGCTATGGAAAAACCTCCTTATTTTCCTATTTGGAATTGGCAGTTTGGTCTCCGGATGTACGGTGACCATAATGGACATAATAACGATATTGCACAAGAAGACTGAGTAACAACATAATAACGCTATTGTACAGTCAACATCAAAAGTAGCTTGGTATCTCAAATGTCCAAATAATATTGGACACCAGAAGGTATCTAAAGTAAACGATCACACAATATTTCGTATACTGATCTTATACTTTAAAAACTTGCCGATGTCATCATATTATGTCTTGATTAACAATAAACAAATATCGCCAGATTGACACACCAACTGTATGGTCCTAAACTAAGTCGCGCTTGTACTATGGGTACTGTACAATAGACTCGGGGCGATCCCAGTGATACCCAGACCTGAATAAATTACAAAAAGACAATTTCCGAAGCAGCCACCCGGTGTAGTGAGCCGAGCGGCCTACGCTCAAACCACTGCGCCAAGCGGAATCTTTTGGACATTTTAATTTTCAAATATGGACCTTATACTAATTAACGTACCTGCCAAGCAATTTTTGATGATGACTGTACACACCATTAAATAGTAGTTTGTAATAAGTACTGTTGTGTTATTTATACGGGTATTACCCGTGGACAATGTGTGTTGATCGAGGAATTAAATTTAATGAATCAGAATGTTTATTTCATTTTAACCGTCCACTACTGATGGCTCTACTATTCGGAATTTCATGTAAAAAGCGTGAGAATTCATTCACCAATAATTTGCATAAATTTAACTGTATCCGAATGTCAAAAAAGATCATTATCAATCCAAAATGTGTGGACAAAACAGTGTGCGATGGCATGAGGTATTAAATCGTCAGGATCAATCACAAATGGCCGCCGCTGTGTCGGAGCTATCAATCTAAAATGCATATCCTTGGACAAATACTGCCACTGCTAAAGCAAGATCAGTTATTGATATATAAATAGTCTCTCAATAACATATAACAAACTCATTCGACCTAATAACCGACAAGCCTGTATTCGGCGACCTCACGCAATAACGTGAATTCTGGCGCAATTGATATACGCTCTACTGAAATATTTCAGTGACGGGCCACGTGAGACGACAAGCTTGCTCGTTATAAGCGCTGTCAGCGCCAAGCGTAGGAGTTTACATTCCAAAATGAATATCAGTGAACGAGAAACACAATAATGTGCTCATACCTGAGCGCCATGGGGCTAGGTCACAGTGGGATAGGTTATACTATTTATTTTACTTTGTATTTATCTCGTCCATTCCACTTTAGCGGGCGGGCCTACTTCATAGCACAGCGGTCACCCTTCGGACGGTCAGCCTTATGCTAGACTGGTACCTATCTACAAGGTGAAACAAAAAGGGTATACTAATTTTTTTGCAACTTTACTTTGTAAATCTAAAACTATGGGCTTTGTGGGACAGTTGAAGTACTAAAGGTTTTGTAGACTTGTGAAATATGTCAACAGCTGTATTCCTATAACACCTTCTGTTTTTCAAGTTTGCTCCAAAGCTGATAGTTTTAGAATTACAAAGTGAAGTTTTGAAAAAAGTAGTATACCCTTTTTGTTTCAGTATATTTTGTATGGGTAGTTTCTCTACTCTACCGAAATAAACTTTTTAAATTGTGACACCACCCACTGTTATAATTTTATGGGTTCCGTGCCTCAAAAGGAAAAACGGAACCCTTATAGGTCACTTCGTTGTCTGTCTGTCTGTTAAGACCCTTTTTCTCGGAAACGGATAGAGTTATCAAGTTGAAATTATATCACGAGAATTGGGCTCACTGAACCACTAGCTACAGCCGACCAAGTTAAAGCAAAGTTGATTCCCCGTCGTTTCTGAATAAACCTTATATTGAGAGTCAAAAATGAACCGCAAATACAACTTTGTATTTCACTAGATACGATAAATTTTCGCAATTGATATGGGTACGGAAACCTTCATTGTGCATGACGTGCACTTGTCCGGTGTTTATCCAATACATAAGGAAATCCTATCTAGTACATAAAGGTGTACAATTCGTGCTTAACGATTTGCTGCCTTATATTGTACGGTTGCGGAAGGTGGCATAAAATAAATAATCCCTTATTCTCTAGAGTTCGTAATTGTGTATCCAATAGTATCCAATAAAACATTCAAAAGTGCAGTTTCACCTTTTAAAAACGGCAAGATTTGTAATAAAGTTGAGCATAAATTGAAGACGACATTTCTTAGCACCTCTGGTGTTAGACAATACGTAGGTACAGTTACTGTCATGTAATGACCTTACTGCTGTCTGGCGGTACCGTCAGTATAACAAACAAAAATCCACAAAGATATGGAAACAAAACGTTTTCAAATAGTTACATTGGTTTCAAATAATATGGTTAAATATCTGATTTCGAGCAATTTCATTTTGAATTGAATGCCTTTTTGTTATGGTCCAAATCTATACAAATAAATGTAAATGAAGTTTATGTATGTTTGTTGAGTCAAAGTAACCACTTTTACCATAATTCATATGAAATTATACTTTATTGAACATAAACAAAAAAAAATTGTCTGTCTTTCAGTTTGCTCCGGCTAATCTCCGAAACGGCTGGACTGATTTTGACGGGACTTACATTGGCAGATAGCTGATGTTAGGAGAAGTAGTCTACTTTTATTTTATCCAAGTAGCACGCAAGCGGTGCCGCAGGCAACAGAGTTATGTATTTTTTTTTTTTAACAAATTATACTTACCTATAGTCATTATAAGTTACTTAGCGTAAATAAAATATTGATACTTAAGTGAATAATTTAAATTTACCTACCACCTATAATAATTTCATGTAGGTACCTATCGAGGACTTTTTTTCTGACAGTGCTTGAAAAATATTAGTGTAAAGTTATTTGCGTATCGTTATTTGTGTGTTGAGTAGTTACGCCAATCGGTCATAATGAAAGATTGGCGGAGTACGAAACCAATACGTTGTTAGCTAGATGGTACAGTATCATTTGGCATGCGCTGACGGCGACATTGGCGCTACCAGTAAAACCGTTTCCGCTAACCATACATTTTTGTAAAAAGAACACCTTTTCATAAATACTTTGATCATTACATTCGACGAAACAGATATAGGTTGTGTGTGATGAATAAGAAATTCGTTATCTAATTTAGTGTGTCAATATACATATTTTATATTATTTACAATTAACACAGTGTATTGCAATATTAAAGTGGACAATAGAAGTTTCAACATCATACTAGGTTAGTACACCTAACTACGAATGACGTTATTATAATGATATACTATTTTTATTGCTATCTTAAAGACACGGTACTTGCTGGGACATTATCTCTCGTCGGCTGCAATAAACAGAGATCATTAAACAATTAAAATAAGAGCAGCCAGGTTACAGTACAACCGTTGAAGTAGGAAACATAATAATAATAGAATCATTTCGAAAATTTCAATGTTAAATAAAAAAAGAAAATCGTGTGAAAGGTGACTGAAATATTGTTATAGAACACTAGACTACAGAAGTGTCACAGAGAGTTATAATAAATACATCAAAATGATTGAAAAAGGAAAACAATTAAGTAAATCTGACAAACACATCGAAGAATACAACCCATTCGAGCACCGTGATGTTGAAAAACCTAATTCGTAAGTAAAATTGTACTTGTTCAACATACCTATTTATAATAATTAGTTACATAAGTTACTACGCAGGTATTAAAACCCGTTTCAAATAAACCGATGCGCAGTATTCGTTTGTAATTAAGAAAATTGATGTAGCTACCTAATAGGTAACTAATGTTAAATCACTACCTATTGGACACCAAAAGAGCATTGAGTAGGTAATTTTTCTAAAAGATTTAATGTAGGTATATAATTTGTATATCCACTGCGATTTAGTTCTCAAGTACGAGTACAGCAAAAAACCTTAATCAAGAATGACAACCTGTCATTTTACGCACAATTCGTACTATCTGATAAGTGCTTACTTCAATGTGTATGAATGAATAATATATTATAGATATTATTAACCTAAGGTTATATTCAAGGTCACGATGCATTGATGAAGTTGAGGTGCATCGAAACCACAAACCGACTGCAATCCGACTGAAAGCAGACTGGCAGTCTGTATGCGGTCGGCGTGCAATAACATCCATCTGCAATTTTGCATTGGGCTTGCAGTCCGGATGTAGTTCGTCTGAACACATCCTAATATTACCTGGATTTGATTAATATTAATGTGCTCTTTCAGAGATGCCAGATCGCTGGCGAATCTGATAAAGGCTTCGCTAGGCTCGGGGCTCTTGGCTATGCCCCTGGCATTTTCCTACGCCGGATGGGGAGTGAGCATTATCGGCACTTTTATCGTAGCTCTCATTTGTGGACATTGCGTTCATATATTGGTGAGTAAATAATATCAAAACCTATTATAAGTGGTAACATAGACTATATTACTACACTATTATGAGATGAGAGATGCGATGTTACAGGAAAAGTCGATATAAACTGGCTTTAATTCTAGTGTTGACTAAGTAATAAAAATCTGTTTTTTCGAACTACTTATCTAAATATATATAACTCAAAGGTGACTGACTGACTGACTGACTGACATAGTGATCTATCAACGCACAGCCCAAATCACTGGACGGATCGGGCTGAAATTTGGCATGCAGGTATATGTTATGACGTAGGCATACGCAAAGAAAGGATTTTGATTAATTCTAGCCCCAAGGGGATAAAATAGGGGATGAATAATCCCGAAATTTTTGTTAAGTTAAATTACACGCGAACGATCTCGGGCACAGCTAGTTGTTAAAATTAATCTTGATTTTAACACAAAGGAGAATGTCTTTGCCTAAGCCATCCCTGACCAAGAGGGTAGTGAATTAGATCCACGAGTAAACTTTTAGATTGGCATTTCTATTTCGAAACCTTTTGAGTCAACTCTTTTGTTTGCAGGTAAAAACATCCCACGGATGTTGCCGATTGGAGAAGAAACCTTTGCTGACGTACGCGGAGACCTGCGGAGCAGCTTTTGCTAATGGACCGAAATGTCTACGACCGTTTTCTCACGGCGTCTAGTAACTATTACTTTATCTTCTATTATTATGACTATCCTCATACCGCTTAATACAAACCACCTGAGTGTGTAAATTTTATATGTAGTCTTATGTGATATACCTACCCTTGACATTTTAGGGATGTAACTTTATTTTTACACTACTTCTTTCATTACTGCGATGGATTTCGACCTAAATAATTGTCCATCTGGCGTTCCATTTTAAAATATTTTCGCTGAGCGTGTGTCGCAACAACGTAAATCAATTCTACATATACTTTCATAAAGTATAATTTTAAAGAAGCCGTCTCTACTCTAATGAAACCCGATTAAATGATGAAATTTCCAGTTCACGGTATATACTTACCACTATCGCTCCAAAATCAATTAAAGGTAACATACAATTGTGTGATACGTGTACCAAATCTAATTAACCTATTTATGAATGAATGAATTAACCCTATTAGGTTTAAGTACGTATAAATATACTATAGTAAAAAACACATAGTAAAAAAACTAAAAAAAAACTAATGCATTTTTTTCAGTGTATTTGCGGAGTTTTCATTATTTTTCACATACGTCAGCGTGTGTTGCATTTTCACCGTCTTAATTGCAACATCTATGAAACAGGTGTGTATCTAGCTACTATACCTACCCTTCAAATATCTAGTACGTAACCTTACATACAAAATTCTTATAAATTCTTAATAAATCTTAGTAACATTGTAAAATGAAAAATTGTTGCTGAATACTTGATTTATAAAGCTTCACACTAATGATATTCTATCAAATCTATTTATTTTCGTATCGCTTATCGTTAGCCGCGGTATAGTAAAAGATGTTACCTAAACCTAAAGGGTGACCGTCTACTTGGCTGTTATATAAAGCGAGCCAGCCTGCTTCGACCAATAGGATCGCTTCATGTCCTCAGCTTTGCCCGGCTCAGCTATTTGACAGGAAATGAAGCGATCCTATTGGTCGAAACGGGCGGGCCCACTTCATAGTACAGCCAATTGCACGGTCGCTTAAAAGTATGTTATATATTTCAGTTGTTCGACACATACGTGACTTCCACGAAGCTGCCGGTGGAACAATACTGCTTGTTACTGCTCGTGCCTCTCTGCTGCATGTGCCAGGTCAGGCACTTGAAGTGGCTGGCGCCTTTCTCGCTGGTGGCGAACCTCCTACTCGTCGCTACGTTCGGAATATGCCTTTACTACATATTCGGCGAAGAAATAACTTACAGCGACAAGAAAATCGTTGGCGACTGGTCGCGACTGCCTGCGTTTTTGTCGTAAGTCATAATAGATTATTTTCGAGGTATAAAATACTTACTTAAAAGCAGACTAAGCTTTAAGGACAGTACCTAGGGTATCCTGGTACAGTACAATAATTATTATTTACTAAATAATAAATTTATGTTATCGTCAAAGGAAACAACAACAACGAAACGATGTTAGACATCGAATGGAATATATTTATAAAGTGTTTTAAGGTAGTTAGTAAGGTAGTACTGAAATCATTTTAATTGTACTTACAACATTGAGTTATTTTCATCACCTGCAACCTTATTATTATCCATAAGAACTCCAACACGGAGATTATAAAATGTATTGCAAAAATGGGAATGTTTGCAGTGAGCTATAAGCTTTATAACACAGCCAGGTGGACGTCGAGCCTTAACCTGCAACCTCCTTCACAGAATCAGAAACACCGATTTTGAATTCACAAATTGCACCTGATATTATAACTACCATTAGGTATTACATAAAGTATTACATTCTTTAATTTATTTTAGGACAGTTATATTCGCAATGGAAGGCTTAGGCGTGGTGATGCCAGTGGAGAACACGATGAAACATCCCCAGCACTTCCTCGGGTGTCCTGGCGTCCTGGTAGTCGCCATGGGTACCATATTGTTGCTGTACACTTCCCTCGGCCTATTCGGGTACTTCAGATACGGAGATGTACTCCGAGGAACTATCACTTTAAATCTGCCTATGGATGAATGGTATGTTCATGTTTTTTTTAGAAATAAGTTCCTTTACTCGGCTTGCGGTAGGCTTTAAATAGTTGAAATCGTCACGCTTGAAAAGCGTTATACGTAACTTTGTAACGTCCACCTTGAAAACGTTCTCGCAAAATCAACTAGATGGCGTAAGTAACTGGGTGCATAGTGCGACATCCAAAAACTTAAAATTTTGTGCATTCAAAACACTTAACAGAGATCTTCGTTCCTGACCGCCCCGTAGTACCACCCTCTCACAGAAGATCAGAGTAAAGTAACACAGATATAGATTTACATAGATAACGCAAATGTATGTACTTAGCGTGTCCGAAAACCCCGACCAAGCGTCAAGGTTGGTCGCCGATAACTTACAGTCCTCGCGACTACAGATATAAAAATATGAGTATGAGCGAGATAATCACTCGTTGGAACCGTAGCGGGCGGAGGGGCATCGGCTGCATCGGTGTCTTTGAATCGGTTTGGATTTCCCGCCATCTGTGACGTCACAGTAGGTATTAAAAATTTGGCACGCTTGGTTTCAATACAACTACGATACTTGCGTTATCTATGTAAATCTATATCTGTGTAAGTAACTTACCTATGGCACGGTCGCTGATCACGAAGAAATTCTTACAATGACCTGTTATTACCTGTCTTTGTCACTCCCGCGTAAATCTAATACGTCTCGCTCTGTGTGAGCGAGACGTATTAGATTTACGCGGGAGTGACAAAGACAGGTATTAACAGGTCATTGTAAGAATTTCTTCGTAATCAGCGACTGTGCCATAGCTGGGCTTTGTACGTTGAGTGAGGGAGCCGGAAGCCCACTCCCCTCCTTCTCCGTCTGTCCAACTCCCCTTAAGGTGGGCAATGTGCGGGAATAGCATTTTCAATTCAATTCAATTCAAAGTTTATTTGTTACTAGCTGTGCCCCCCGACTTCGTCCGCGTAGTATTTAACGTAACAAAAATTTCGGGATTATTGGGATAAAAAGTATCCTATATGTTGATCCAGGTTATAAACTATCTGTTTCCAAATTTCCTCATCCAAATCCGTTCAGTAGTTTTTGCGTGAAGGTGTAACAAACATACATCCACACCCACAAAATTTCACATTTATAATATTAGTAGGATAGCATGCATCTACAGGCTACGGTAACTCCATACTACCAGGCGGGTTTAACGCATGTTTTTTAACATATTTATATACAACAAATAAATGTTATTTATTTCCAGGCCAGCGATCTGCGCAAAAATCTTCATAACCCTCTCCATTTTCCTGACATACCCAATCCACTTCTTCGTGGTGATTGATAACTATAATAGACACGTGGAGCCCCGGGTCCAGGAGAGATACCGATGCATCGCGCAGGTGGCTGTCAGGACATTCATCGTTTGCTTCTGTTGTGAGTTTCTCTTTATAGAGTACACGAGCTCAAAGAGAGAAAGTTCTCAATTCCTTGTTCTAGTCTAAATAGTAGTCAGAATTTAAGACGACCGCTTGGCGCAGTGGTTCGAGCATAGGCCACTCGGCTTACTGCACATGTTGGTTGCGGGTTCAATTCCCGCCGGAGCAAATTTCGGAAATGGCATTTTCGTAATTTGCCCTGGTCTGGGTGTCACTGGGATCGCGCCCGGTCCATTGTACGGTACACATAGATCAAGCGTTGCTTAGTTTGAGACCATACAGTGGTGTGTCAGTCTGGGGATATTTATCATTTATTTATTTACTAGCTGTGCCCGCGACTTTGTCCGCGTGGACTTTCATATTTATTCACCTTTTAAACCTTCTCTGGACTTCCACAAATAATTCAAGACCAAAATTAGCTCAATCGATCCAGCCGTTCTCGAGTTTTAGCGAGACTAACGTACAGCAATTCATTTTTATATATATAGACTAGCTGTGCCCGCGACTTAGTTCGCGTGGAATTTAATTGACAAATTTTCATACAAACTTTTATCCCCTATTTTATCCCCTTGAGGGTAGAATTAATCAAAATCCTTTCTTAGCGGATGCCTACGTCATAACATCTTCCTGCATGCCAAATTTCAGCCCGATCCATCCAGTGGTTTGGTCTGTGCGTTGATAGATCACTATGTCAGTCAGTCAGTCAGTCACCTTTGAGGTATATATATATAGATTAATTATTTTTGGCCTTCAGTGCACTGAGATGTTTGTATGGAGTCGGTTTTTTTTCTGTTACCTATGTGCATAGCTACAGGGTTTTCTTGGTTTCTCTAGGCAAAGATGTCGATTAATCACTGTAATAAATAGGTATTGATTTTATTACTGGACGGTATTATCTTCAGAGGCGTGAAATGAGACATTTTAAGCAGTAAACAGATTTCAAATACTTATCCATTTATGAAGAAAATTACTGCTAGCGTGGTGTTGTACCAAGGTTTTCAGTTTTATCTATACTAAACTGAATTATGTTCGTCAAAACTTATTTGTACGGTATTATGGAGATTACATTGTCATTGTCTCCTCCCAGAAAATTACATACATGTCAGTGTCTCGTAAACTATGTACTTTACAAACAGATAACATTTTTCGGTTACTACCAAAAAAATTGAAAAATATTCATGTCATTCTAACGAGATAGCTGTAGAACTATAGAAAAAACACATCCTACTTAGAAATTAGTACTTATATATGTACTCACATCTTGAATTTATTATGGTTTGGTTTCCTAGACAAGACTAGCTGATTATCGATCATTATGATTATAAAAAAATGACTTTTTTTAAATACGATTCGTCATTCTACTCAAATCGGTCAACCGAGAAAAGCTATTTTATGTGGCCTGTCTGTCCCACTGTTGGGCGAGGCCTCTCCATCTCACTTTAGTCTTTCATAATAGTCCTGGCCCATTTGCGGTCATAATCTCTCCGTGAAAGTGTCCAAATCATCTCACGATCTTCGCACGATATTCCGGTTAGACCTTCCAGCTTAGCTAAGGCTTGTGTTAAGAGTGGGCTCATGTCAATAGTTTAATGGCCAGCATGGGGATCGAACCCGGAACCTCTCAGCTCCGAGGGTGGCCCTTCTAACCACTAGGCTATTGACGATTTTACTCCCGTTTTGTACTTTCTTAACATCCACGTCTGTTATTTGAGCGCAGGCGCGTATTCTTCCCACCCTCTGACCTTCAAGGTATTAAAGTTTATTTAAAACTCTTATTCCAGGTGGCGTCGGCATCGCGTTACCACTTCTAGAGCAGATTATCAACCTGGTCGGAGCCTTCTTCTATTCTCTCCTCGGTCTAATGGTGCCCGGTATCATAGAAACGGTGTTCCGATGGCAAAACCTCGGCAAATGGAACTGGATCCTTTGGAAAAACATATTTATCGTCATCTTCGGTATCTTCTGCCTAATCTCCGGATGTACTGTCGCTGTCCAAGACATCATTGAGATTTCACATAAAAAAATAGAATAAGTCTCAAATAGTGCGTAGTAGTTTAATTATAGTTAACGGATGTATTGTGCCTCACGCCAAAGACTGTACGCTGTGTTTTATGTATGTCCTTGTGACTTCGCAAGAATTCGAATGGGGTAATAAATATTTTTAATTAAGCTATGTGGAACCTTTTTTTTATTAGAACCTAAAAGTGTGATATATGCATGCCCAACAACAACATTGTTGGTAGATAGTCGAAAGTATGAAATATCTAGAGTTGTCATTAAGAGTGAGTGGTATATATACTAGGTGAAACAAAAAGGGTGTACTATTTTTTTTGCAACTTAACTTTGTAAATCTCAAACTATCGGCTTTGTGGGAGAGTTGAAGTGCTAAAGGTTTTGTAGACTTGTGAAATCTGTCAACAGCTGTATCCCTGTAACACTTTTTGTATTTCAAGTTTCCTCCAAAGCTGTTAGCTTTAGATTTACAAAGTTAAGTTTCAAAAAAAATAGTATATCTACCCTTTATGTTTCGCCTTGTATATATGCCAAAATAAAGATTCTTACAGACGCAGTCTGGTCTAGTCGGAAAATGTTCCCACGTCATCCGCAAGTATTTATCGAATGTATTATCTCGATCAGTCAGATTGATGTCGTAATATTTAAAACAGAGCCCGGTCCTAAATCTGTCTGGTAGGTACACGGACGAATTGACATTGATTGTCGTAGTCAGTGACCTTATATTTGGCACAATATACTATATTGCTACGTTCTGATTAAAAGGCGATTCGCTTAAAGTTCCTGTCGAGACAGAAGAGCCATTATTCATGTGAGTTTCAATTCATCAATTACAATATTCTTATGCTTAAATTTTCAGTGATGTTGATTTGAAATTTAGCAATAAAAACGACTTATTAAGTACTTAGAAGGTGAAACAATTGTTATTGTATTGTATATTGTATATTTATTAGGACTACTGATGATAAATAAGTTATGTTGAAGACCAAGGGTTCTTACTGATAACATCTTACGGATCATAACTTTTACACAATATAATACATACAACTCTTAGTACTTGCGTCACGTCAATATTTTCAGACACATACGATCTGATTTACTGCTGCTATATCTTGAAGGCGTCCATGAAATGTGATGTTTATGTTTTGATTAAAAATATGAACATTGGACGGAGCGTGTTGCAATAAAATCAAGAACACTATTTATAGTCAGTCATCCTGAAATCAAATATTATCCATTCATTCACTACAAATTATTGGGTAGAGCTTGAGTGAGGCTCGTCTTTTACACGATCACAAGTGTCATTTTTCTCAACTCTATCTGTACATGAGAGTTCGTGTTTGATTCTACCCACATAAAGACACCAATAAATTGTTGTGGAAATCACAAATCCTGCACATTTACCCAAGAGCAACGTTTATTTCAGACTTTATAATATAAACACACGTCAATGCTAAACAATGGGATATTATTTTCTGTAAATAACATAACTAATTAAATTACTAAAGTGGAACATAGTAACAAACTCTTCGTTTATAAATACAAAGAGTTCAACGTTTGATATAAAATTAGATAGTTTGACAGCCGCTGTGGAAAATACGAGGTAGAGACAGTCAACAATGTCTCAACTCTCGACGCTCGGTGCATAAGTAAATTTATTAGGTATTTTCTACGTCATGCTGCAGGGAGCAGTGGAGCCGCCAACATTGTATCACAAACATAACAATGTATAAAACAAATAATGCTGGAACACACTGTAGCACAATTTCGTTTCATTTTTGTTTAAGTTTTATATAGATAACAAAGTCAAAAAGTATTTGTGGGGAATTCAGGGAGAGACCTTTACTTAGAATCGGAACACACAAACGAGCTAGTAATAAAATCTAAATATATATAACTCAAAGGTGACTGACTGACTGACTGACATAGTGATCTATGAACGCACATCCCAAACCACTGGACGGATCGGGCTGAAATTTAGCATGCAGGTAGATGTTATGACGTAGGCATCCGCTAAGAAAGGATTTTGATTAATTCTACCCCAAGCGGATAAAATAGGGGATGAAAGTTTGTATGAAACTTTGTCAATTTTAAACCGATCGGGCTGAGACTTTGCATGCATAAAGCTACTATGACGTAGACATCCCCTAAGAAAGGATCAAAATTCCACGCGAACGAAGTCGCGGGCTCAGCTAGTATATAATGAAGTCAGCAAACAAGCGTACGACCCGCTTGATGTTAAGCAGTTACCGTAGCCTATAGATACTTGCAATACCAGAGGCATTGTTCGCACTTTGCCGACCTGAACTGGAGTGGGGAAGGGGGAGTGGAAGGGAAGGGGGTCAGGCTACCAGCTCTTTCTTTCATCGTACGAAACACAGCTATAATAGCTTCTTTAGGCCGAACAGGATGGCACTAACCTGGTAGAGCCATCTCATAATTGATACGTCCCTACGTTCGAATCACTGCTTTAGCTCAAGAACTACCTGTGTATCCGAATTTTCTCAAACAAATTGTAGTTTTAGAAAGATTACTTGGATGATTACCAGAAAAAAGCTCAATAACTTTCATAAAATACGCTAGAAATTTACACGTCCACTTCAATTTTTTGTCACCATCGAAACAAGCGCCTGAATAGACTATTTTATGAGCTCCTCCTTGATTTAATTCGAAACAAAACAGTCCTACCACACTACATCGTTTACATTTACACTACGCCGTTTCTCAGCTGTAGGGATAGCAACGGCATATCACTTTCATGAATTCCCGTGTGAGCAGCCAGAACATGACGCGAATGCATTCCTGAATCTTTGTGTAAATCTGTAGAGATGTGGTAGCCTAATGGGAATGGCCCTGGCTTGTATTCCGAAGAATTTGAGTTCGAATCCCGATAGCGAAAGAGCGTTCTTTAAAAAAAACATTTTTTTTTTAAATCATTAAACCGCCTTCAAAAACCTTGCTGCTCTAGAAAGCTAGAAATAACTAGAGACCTTGTAATTTCTTTCATTTGGAGTCGGTGACGATTTTTCAAAATCAGTCCACGATTGACGGCGTAATCGGTGAAAATATATTAAAAAAAAAACAAAACATGACGAACATAGAACCTCCTCCTTTTGGAAGTCGGTTAGAAAACAACAAAATCATAGCGGTAAGTACAATTGGACGGGCGTAGCTTTGCAAAATGGACCCAACCAACACACATTTCTGCAAAGTAAAACCAACCTAGAACCACTATAACAAGGTTAGTTTTGGTCTATAGCAGTGCATGTGGGATGATTCCGTTTTGCAAAACGTTATACACTTAAAAACTGCACCACTAATGTCACAGCTAATAATAAAACATGTTTACAGTAAACAGGGCGCCGTGGCCCGTGAAAACACGTACACATAGGCCTTTATTTTTATCCAATGACCTCAGTCTGGAGCGAAAGAAATTGTTGGATGCCCACAACGGTCAGGAAACGGTGTTGTTTGGCATGAACGCGACGGTAAAAAGTGTGTAGGTGCCGTTAAAAATACAATGGCAATTAGTCAATGTTGAATATTTGACTGCGTTCCGCGCGGTGCGGCGCTCCGCTATCGACTCTCAGAATTGTGTTTAAAAAATCTCAATGTTATGAGCTATTTCCAAGGGTTATAATGTGCGCGTACCAAATGAGCGTAGATAAAAGGTAGGAGAAATTATAAAAATATTAAAATCACAACCGCAAGTTTCAGTTCTATTAACATAAAAATTCATAAAAAAAAATTCACAACAAATGAGAATGTTCAACAATTTTGCTTCATATTGTAGAGCACAAGTGTTAAATTCTAATACAAAGTGTTTACTAGCGAAGTAATAACCATGAAATGTCGAATCTGATTCACGCGCTTGATCACTTAATAATGGAAGCTAAGTACCTAATGCATTTTCGTTGCATTCTTGAAACATATACTTAGAATTTTAAGACTGCTTGATTAAATTAATGATACCACCTTTTACATTCATCATTACCGCATCATAAAGACATTAGTAGGCATTACACATATCCGTGCATCATATTTACACTTTCAATTACGTATCATTTACTTTATGTAATAAAATACACATGATCCTATCTACATTATCATTCCACTTTCATCGCTATACCTACGTCAAGCAATGAGAGGCTTATGCTCAGTTGGAGAGTTCATCAAATTGAAAGTCGACATTAAACGCTGTCGTCATGAGATATACTTAGTTATGGATTTGACTTAATTTCGAATCATATAATTTTATTTAAAGTAACGTCTCTGCAACTGAGTTAATGCCTATTTATAAATAGAAACAGCAGGTGGTGTATTAAAGAGACCTATTGGGCTATCATTGCCAAATTGTATATGCTACAGTCATACGTTGTTATGCTTTACACCTATTTATAAATCGATGATATCCAATAGCGTGCCAAAGAGAAATAAATTTCATTGTTGCATTCGTTTCTATCTTGGCGAACCTACCGATTGAAAGTATGATGAACTAGCTGCCCTCGCGATTTCACCTTCGTGGAGATTAAAAACATAGTTTACCTTAGTCACTCAGGGATATTGTAGCTGTCTATCAGATAAATATTTGCTTGAATCGGATGAGTTTACCACCGAGAAACATTCTTACCTTCTTACAAACAAACAATTTTAAAATATTTATGTAGATATTGACAAAATCATGATATTTTATATTATCTAATTATATCTTCTCAACATAAAAAATGACGACATGCTATAGATTTGAAAAGTCCCCGTTACACGAAACCAAGAATAATGATACTTAGGCCCGTATCAATAAATATCGATCTCAAGTTTGAGAGCGGTCTTAAGTATCCTTTGGACATGTCATTTTATACTGGAATGGCATAAGAACGACATTTCCATGACCGCTTTCAGACTTAAGATTGATCTATTAATAGATATTAATACCGGCCTAAGTGATGGAGCGCATAAGTTACGAGCGATGAGCCCAACGAACCCTGCTTACATACAATTACAGTTAAATGTCCTTGGTGTTACTTCCTTCAGTGGCCTTTATGACATCCACTACCAGGAGGGACTGGTGCTATTATAACCCATCCCTTGGACACGGCTTTACTTACCTAAGCAAATGAAGACGTACCTAAATAAGTTTTTTATATTTTTTTAATTACCTGAAGACTTGATAACCCAACATTGATATCACAAAAATACATAAGATATCACGTAAAAGATTTCCCTTTTCAGACACTTTCAAGTCCGATTTATCTACTGTAAACTTACTTTTTCACTTTAACCGTAATATAATAATGCTTTGATATTTAATTATTGACACGAAAATCCGAAATGCGTCGCAAAGCAAACCCGACGTCCAGAATTCCAGACTCCCCTGGCCCTTGAACTAAATGCTGATGCCAAAAGGGTCCCTGAGACGGTCACGCGTGTTTTATATTTATAAAGATCACCATTGCACACTAGAGACAAGATCATTGACTGCGTCGCACGCGCACCATGTCGCACGCTCGTAAATATATCAAATTAAAAACTCGTAGCACATAAACACATGAACGGTACCGTTTGGACGGTTATTCAAGTGTAACATTTTGTAATTCTGGAATTATTACACAGTGATCATGACGGACTCGTACAACATGAAGGAATTCAGTTCCACGTAAGTTTTATTTTCAAGATTTATCTGCTTTACCGGCAGGAATTAATGATTCGCTTTTTCATTTCATCGCTATGCAGTCCAATCAAAAATAAGACTAAAACTCGATCTAAATACAAAAATAAAGAATTGAAAACGACTTGGTTGCAGAACCTAAACTATTTGAACATAAGTTTTACTAAAATGCGTTCATTATGCCTGGAAAATTATTTTTAAATTGCATAGCCTTGACCATAATATAATTAAAATAGCATTTTTGTTTACCTAAGTAGTATTATATTTGTAGTATGTAGGCGTACTTACAGATGCGTTACAAATAAAACAGCGCCAACAAATTGTGTAATTTTCACGTGTGCGCACCGAACAAATCACAGTTTTACACTTTCTTACACCAGTAGAGGCTATCAAGCATGAAGATATGTACCCATAACGAAGCGTAACGCTAGCTAGACACCTGCTACATTATAATACCTCACGGCATACAACGTTGTTAAGAATAATTCCTATGTTGTTCCTATTCTTAATGAGCTGTATCGTTAAGGTTGAAATTGGCAATAAAAAACACATTTGTAAACAAAGTTGTGAGTGATATTTCCGGCAGCGTAGGTATATTTTTCATCGTCACTTCTAAGCGCCTACGCTAAGAAAATCGCTGAGACCCATACATTTCACTCACACTGAGACTCGTTTTTGTTTAGTTGCGTTGTACTTGCAGACTACTGGAGGCACAACATTGGCATGTAATACAAAATGATAATAATACAATGTACTTTAACTCTATTTTAAACTCTATTTTGCGTGCGACCGTGACAAATTTCTTCATGCCCTGTTCTGGAAACTCAGATTATGAACGCGAAGCTGATTCTCAATCTTTAGTTGTCTCTCGTGCTCACTTCTTGTGAAGGGAGTTTACTGAATTTACCTACTTTGCTTCTCTTGGATACAGATGTGTTAACAGTGATCAGTTACAGTTACTTGCCATAAGCAAGTTAAATTTGCGCACCCCATGTGTACCAACAGAACGAAAATAAAGAAAGGGATAATAATCGTTAAACATTCCTCGCATTTTATCGTCTTGTTAGGCTACAATGTTTTTTTTTTTCTGATGAGAGAGTTCTGCACACAGATACCTATAATGTATATTATGTTTTTATGAGGCTCTGTGTAGCTCCGCAAGTTTAACATGTTACCTATTAATCGTATTCATCTAACTTTTCGTTCATTTCGAATCAGTTCTCATGCTTCACAGAACAATATGGACATATAACAAAGACCTTATTATCAAAACAATTGTTGGTAGAATGTTGGCATTTAATTGACAAAAATAGAGTCACAGGATGTTTGCAAAACTATATTCATGTCATTCATAACAAAGTGTGTTTTCATAATAGGTATCTAAAGCCCTTTGTACCTACGTTTCACTGCGGAGAATATCAAATCAATATTAAATTGGGTTGGATAATATATTTTGTGTTAAATGCGGCATTTGACCTAAATGTTTGCGCATTCTTTCTGTCTCCACAATAACACAAATAGAACATTCAGTGGTATACAAATAATCGCTTAAATTATTGGCTACATATAACATATAAATTATATTTTAGATGTAGCCCATACCACGTGACCTGTTCTGGGGGGAAGGAGGTCTTCAAAATACCATACTTGGGTTATAAACTTGCTTAAGTTTTTGTCACGTGGTATATCCTCTCGGGAAATCTCGCGCCTTTTCGAGCTTTATTCAAATACTAGCAGTGACCGCGACTTCGTCCGCGTAATTTAACTTACTGTAATTTAACTTACCAAAAATTTCGGGATTATTCATCCCCTATTTTATCCCCTTGGGAGTAGAATTAATAAAAATCCTTTCGTCATAATAATTACGTCATAACATCTACCTGCATGCCAAATTTCAGCCCGATCCGTCCAGTGGTTTGGGCTGTGCGTTGATAGAGCACTATGTCAGTCAGTCAGTCACCTTTGAGTTTTATGTATATAGATAGCGCGCAGCTTTTGCTAAAAATGATCGAAAACCGTATTTATGAATTACTACGTGAAAACTAGAGGGAAGGGGGGGGGTCTTAGCATATACTACAGGTGGTCACCAAGGAGTGGTAGGGGTAAATTTTTTAAAAAATTTAACTCTCAAACGAACGATAGGCGGTGACTGAATTGACCTATTGAGTAAAAATGGAATACAAATAGCTAATTATTGGTAAAGCATCCATACAAACCACTAACAATAATTTAAGTACCTAATTGACAGCGCACGATAATCTACGTTTCTACATTATATACATATCAAAATAGTTGTAACAATTTTCAAGGTGTCATTGTTTCTGACGTGAATTTTAGCAAATACCACTAATGAGGAATTCACGACATCTGTATACGAACGAGTTACCTACCTCTATTTGCCATACGTTCGTTTACCTATATATACAGAACGATGGGGTAATTCCAATTTATTAAGGTTAATTATTCTATTTATTAGGTAAACCATCTACGACTGATTAATTAGGTAGGTACTTCGCCTCGATCAGTATAAGTACGTGAAACTTTTAAAAATAAGATGTGCCTACGCATTGTTGAAAACGGGCGATGACACCTGTTTCAAGGACACAGTGAATGGCTGAGGCTCTGAGAAAATAACATAAGCGTGAACAGCGTCATTTTATAACGTCAATTTCATGTAAATAAGCTGTTAGATTACGTAACCTTTCATTAACTAATTTCCTGTTAATCGATAGTGAATAACGGTGAGTTAGTTAAATAATCACTGATTGAGATCCTACGTGTTAGATATTGTTTTACTTACATGTTTGACTGTGCAAAGAAACCTTGACATGCAAAGTGCAGTCGGAAATTCATGCATTAGAAAAATACTTTATTTAGATCACCATCCATAATATACCTATATAATTTAAGTACCTAACCACGAACGAATTTAAATTATTAGTTCATCTTTTTAGTCCACACTTTTAGAATGTCAGTTTTTTTATATTATTTATAACGGTCAGCTATTAGCCCCGATTTTTATGGAAAGTGAAGATGTGGACGAAGATTGCGGCCCGCGGACTTAGTAACAGCCTGTTTACTCTAGATTTTAAGAGACCCTTTCTAGACCTCTACGAAAACAAATATGGTGGTACTCCTTAGCGGTACGCATCAGGAAAGACGAATGAATACAGATCACACTAAATTTTGGGTGACTGAAAATGTATGTTTGTAGAGAATGGGTCTGAGTGATCTAAAACTCTATTTGAACTGCGTTGTATTCCATAATTATGTCATTCGTCATCTGACTTGCGCCGCACTTTGGCTACTTATAATAAGCGACAAACAGTATTATTTCATTTTGCAGATCATTTTCTGGCGTATCATTTCAGCTCATAGTGGCAGTTGTCCAAAATATGTAATACGAAATTATGTGTTTCGAACACTAAAGTAATGTTTTCACGTTCACAGTGCAGCCGCATACTATGCACATGTGCCAAGCGAAAACATCAAAACACATAAAAGATGACGCTAGATTAAAAAGACTAGCTACTAAAAAAACGCCTCGCAAACATGTTGTAAAGATGTATAACCGGTTTTGCGAGCTGTTAAGAAATAGATAGGTAGGTAGGTACCTGATTACTCATTTCTAAGTAGTGAGCTCACGACAAGTTTAACATTTAAATATTATAAAACACGAAGCAACACCATCCTGTTATTAACAAACGCGTCATCGAATACGAGATGTTGTAGATTTGTTTAAAAAAATCCGTACGATATTAACTAGGTACTGCGACTTAGGTCTCATCCCATCCCATCGCTATAGGGCTGTATATATAAATAAATTCACGCGAAACCTGTATTTGTTGGTGTAGCTACCATTGAAAACACAACAAAAACTAGAAGATAACAAAAAATCAAGCATGCGCGCTCTATCTACTATAGTACTATAAAACTGCGTCCATTAGCGAAGCACCAAAGCGAACTCAGGCACGTTTCTATTCTACCTTGAATTCGTATGTTACGTTCACTAGTCAAGCATCTACGTAAAATATTTATGTATCGTAAACTGTACAGCCGCCCGAGATACGAACAATTTGTCATTCTTAGAAATACGTATAGTAGAGCCAGCAACACGAATCACGAATACATATAACAATATCAGAATATATATATATATATATATATATATATATATATATATATATATATATATTGTTAAGATATCAAAGTGTCATTGCCGACACCAATAAAAGCCTTTATTGTGTTACTCAAGTTAATTGAATAGAGTAATCTCAAGATAACATAATTATGTTCTATGCCATAATTTACCGCGATGAAATATAAGCTAAGAATGGATTATGGAAGTGATTCTACATCAGTTTTAATCCGGCAAATACTTTCATTTTTATAAAAACTTGTTTAACAGGCTTACATCCAAATCACGTACAAATAATAATTATGTAAACGACCGATTATTTGCCTTGCTTGGCGTAGTGGTTCAAGCGTAGGCCGTTCGGCTTACTGCTCCGGATAGTAGCGGGTTCGATTACCACAGGCGAAAATTTCGGAAACTACATTTTTGAAATAAACTTGTGTGGGTGTCATAAGCATCGTATCCAGTCCATTGTACGGTACCCATCATACACACGTTGCTTAGTTTGGAACCATACAGTTGGTATGTTAGTCTGACGATATTTAAAAAACATTTTTTTTTTTGCTTTTTCTCAAGTAATAGTATATAGTCATACTGCTACAATATAAGTACGTACACGATATTATTGATAAACATAAGGTACATTAAAAAAATCACTCTGAGATTTACAATCTAAGTGCAAATAGACTTTTTAAGACGGTTTATTAAACTTTATTACTTAAATATTGATATTCGTTTTAAAACTTGTCACGACCTCAATAACTTTCATGCGTTGTGTTTCTTTTAATCAATTTTTTTTACACTTTACAAATTGTAGGCCATCATAATATCTGAATCGATTAATTTTGCTTTAAGACGGGGCTATGTATATACCTAAGTGTCCTGCAAAAATATATCATAGGAATAATACCTCTATAGAAACAATACATTTGGTAGTAAATTGCAGTATAATTGTAACATCTATAGGAAATGCTTTCCGTTGGCATGTGCTACCGAAAATAACGCTCTGGCAGATAATGAAGTCTTAAACATGCGAGTGCGATTCCGCCCGACGATAGTCCGACATTCCTTTTCCTGGCGGTCTCTACTAACGCTATTTATAATTTTATACATTCAGAACTATGCTTTGTTCTCTAGGTGAACTAGCAATATTTACAAAAAACTAGTATTGAGTTTATTACATTACCAGTGTTATATTTAAGCCCTTCCAGTTAAGCCAATAATGAAGTGGGCCCACGTCAATAGTTCAATGGGCAGAATGGGGATCGAACCCGGAACTACTCAGTTACAAGAGCGGTCCCTCTAACCACTAGGCTATTGATGTAAGGAATACTTAATAGGTAGGTACAGTGTTCATCAGGTATAAAGAGCGCTGGATCACAATTTTGTATTAAAACCTAATTTCCCTTTTATTTTATTATTAGTCCTAGTAAATATAAAATAATAGGCAAGTATTCTCGTGCGCGACTGTATCAATCCACAAACAGCTCCACTCCACTGTCGTCTAGCGCTTTGTATACGTAATAAACACTGACAAGGACTATCATAGGATTCTCAAGTAGTAATACTCTCATAAAATACGCTACACATCTTCAATTTTTAGCCGTGCAAATAAAATGTTCGATTTATATGTTCAGTCCGACTGCAGTACACATAAATCTCACAGTTCACCCTGAAGGTGTATAGCGGGCTTGATAGCACAGATATACATGTAGTCAGCAGGGGCACATTCGACTCTCAATACGTAAAAGCTGACGTATTGTGTAAATTAATACGTCAGTTTTGACAGTTTTACTATAGGGAAACTGTCAAAAGTGTCGAATGTGAGTCGAGTCGAGCGACCGTCGCTAACAAAGGTAGGCCCCAGGTATAACGAAAAATTGCAAGTCCTATGTAAATCATCATCATCATCATCAGCCTATATCAGTCCACTACTGGACATAGGCCTCCCCTAATGAGCGCCATAGCGCCCTGTCTTTAGCTTGCCGCATCCAGCATCTGCCTGCAGTCTTTCGCAGATCGTCATCCCACCTGGTCGGAGGGCGTCCTACACTATGTAAATAATTATGTGTATTTATTATTGTTTACAGTGCAATAATCACACAAAATGGCATCTATCCATCGACGATATCCATTAACACGATCAACGCGAAATGTAAGAAGGATGATCTGGAGATGAACGAGTACGACCCCTTTCAGAACAGAAAGTTGGAGCATCCTAACTCGTAAGTTTAACACTTGACTAAAACATAAGAGTGCCGCCACACAAAAGGATCGACTGTTAATAGAACGCTGCTCCATGTAAACTGCCGATGTCTCATCTCTTTCTAACATCAATCAATTTTGTACGGTAGGTAACTAACACTCAAACCGTGGTGATATATTTCTAGATTGCGAATATCTGCATTATTATTGCTTGGAGACTCGAATTCGCATCATCAATAGCCCAATGGGTAATGGTACCACGCTCGTGACAGCAAGGTTCAGGGTTCGATCCCCACCCTGCCAATAAAACTGATTTTCACGTGGTCCCGTTCTTATATAGTACAAGTGTGTTTACCTTAGTTGGAAAAGCTAATAGAACTACTAGTAATATGAGAACCTTACATGAAAATAAATACAAGAAAAGTCCATAATATTTATTAATAGACCCGGATTGTGCCCAGTATAAAAGCAATAAAATCACCCCCTATTACATTAGAACTGAATATTATCGCCTCCGGGCGAGTTGTCTGTCTGGTCACAAATAATCGCAATGCGCCTGACAATGTGTACAAAAGTTTGGATCAACCAGATAAAAACTATTCCACATTACCTACTCAAAAATTAACTCGATTCTTTCAGAGACGCGAGATCGTTTGCGAATCTCCTGAAATCCTCCCTCGGCTCCGGCATCCTGGCGATGCCCGCAGCATTCAAAAATGCCGGCACTGTGGTCGGCATCTTCGGCACAATCATCCTGGGATACATCTGCACGCACTGCGTTTATTTACTGGTAAACTTTATTTACTTTTACTTTTATTTGCTTTACTGGTAAACTTTTATTTATAATAAGCAGCCGAATAAAATTGAGGATTATAAAATATGTATTTTAAATAAAATCGCCAGACTAACAAATCAACTGCATGGATACTCAAACTAAGTAATGCAGTAGGTAAACTATTATGGGTAAAATTATGGTTCTAATTATCCATGGACTTAGTATTTATAAATGTAAGTTGTTAATTCAATTTTAATATTCCAATTCCAGGTCAAAACTTCTCAAGAAGTGTCAAGAGTAACTAAAGTTCCATCACTAGGATACGCTGAGACCGTTGAAGCTGTTTTTGCAACTGGACCACAAAGCTTAAGAAAGCTCTCGAGAGCATCTAGGTAAATTATTATTTCTCTTTATAAAGGTGTTACCAAGCAAATCGATCAACTTAAAAAAAATTAAGCCTAGTTCGCAAACACCTCTGATATGGGATCAGAATCAGTCCACATCTTAAATTACACACTTTTTTACGTAGTTTATAAATTATTATTATAAATGTATAATCATAGGATATTTATATTATTACAAATATTTAATGTTACATTCTATAGAAAAAGTTCATAATATTCTATACAAAAAGTGACTACCCGTAACAGGGGTTAGACAGTTTCTCAATAGTCTGAATTTCTTCCGGCTACCTCGTAGGCGTGAACCGTATTATAATGATAACCAAGAATGCCTGCTCTACTTATTGAAAGTGCAAAGAAGTTGATCTTCATCGCAATTTCAAAGAATTGCTTTCATCCTAATTTTTCCGGCCTTGTACTGTTATTCGAGGTCAACCCAATCATTTCTTTACCATCTTTGATTCAGTTTCAGATTGTAAGACATTCTTTGTATATAAATGGCTGCTTAAATCTTTAACATCATAAACAGTATAGTATAATTATTGATTATTGTGCAAGGTTGATATTTTTATCCATTCAATTTACTTATATGTAGACTAGTAGATACTTTTCTTCTACAGTGTTTTTTTTTTAAGTACTATAGGTTCAAGGTATACATTCATACATGCTTAGATCTTGCTGTCAATACCGTCAATACTGACAATATTATAATAGCTGCAAAAATATTTATAGGAACTCTTACTCAGAGTTCTTACTCTACCAAATATTTTTCTTCCGCTATGTTACTGACAGTCTGGCAAAAGGAAACAAAATACACTCGAATTTTGTTTTAACTTGACTCCAATTTTGTCTTGTTTTGGTTTTAACCTTTCACATTTTGTTAAAGTTGAATTACATAATTCAGTTATAAAAGTAGGTACCTAATTGTGTAGGTATATAGGTACTTCAGATAAAAACAATCACGTCCCCAACGTATGATCTTATAAAAAAGACGCCATTAAATACCTACATTACATAATTATATCGTCAATGGAACAGACTTCCTATAGGATACACAATCTACCAGACGACGACGACTCTATTAAAGAACGTCGCTTGATTGCTGTCACGTTTATTGCTCAAACGGAGGAGAAAAATGCAATTATTTCATGAGATAAGCGACATAATATTAAAATATCTGGCTCCTTTAGAAATTCCCGAACACAACAGTACTTTACCAAGTGCCTGTTACTTAATTATAGGTACCTACTTGCCTAGCCTTCTATGTTAGGTAGGCTAGGTACCTACAATTTTGGCGAGATCTATGATGAAAGATGCATTATTCCTATTTCAGGATATTTATAGATTGGGCCATGGCGTTTACCATTCTTGGCGCCTGTGCGGTCTATGTCATCCTGATCGTGGAATCTGTAAAACAGGTGAGTACCTACATATCTAGGTAATAACCTATATCATTTTTCTCTGTCTGTCATCTCTAAGTTTTTCGTTAACAACAATGAATCCGAATCCAAGCAGGCGTGGCCGCGATAGGTAGTAGGTACCTATTATTATAGGTATTTTTATTGATTTCAGATCGTCGACCATCATTACGAAAATAATGGCTTGAACGAGACAATGTACTGCTTAATGTTCCTCGTGCCTATACTATTGTTCAGTCAGATCAAGAATCTCAAGTACCTCGCTCCTTTCTCTGGATTCGCTAACATTTTATTGGTCCTCACATTCCTTATCTGCCTGTACTATATCTGTTCGGACTTCAAGCCGGTGAGCGACAGACCAGTGTCGGTTGACATTGGCAAATTACCTCTATTTATCGGGTAAGAATCTAGGTTATTTTTACTAACCTACATCTAATACGAGAAAATCTACTTCTATAATCATTCTGGACCTTGTCTTTAGGGTATTCTTCACAGAAGATAGAAATATATATGTATGAGTTGGCATCAATCGTCAGTTTCTACATACAAAAAGCAATTTTCGTTTGGTGGTAACACCCTAATTACCACGAGTTGAGTCTCAGGGAGCAGACATTATTGTCAATTAGCCAATTAATGTTAAAGTGAAATGCGATGCCAAATGCATAGGAGATGGTGAAAATATCGATTATATACCTGTAACCTTAAAAGGGACAAAGCGTTATTATCGCATCGTTAGCAATAAAGAAGTACTAAAGTACTAAACGACATACTATAAATAGTATGTCGTTTAATAACTGTACCCTTTTAAAATAGATAAAGTTGCTCAATCACTTATACCTTTCAACCGACGAAAAAAAACATAATTATTTATATAGGTAGATATTAGAATTTCCACCTTCATTCCAGTACAGTTATATTCGCAATGGAAGGCATTGGCGTGGTGCTGCCAGTGGAGAACACCATGGCCAAACCCCAGCACTTCCTGAGCTGTCCTGGGGTGCTCAACATCACTATGACGGTGGTAGTATTGCTGTACATGATCATGGGATTCTTAGGCTACGTACAATATGGAGATGAGGCGTCAGGAAGCATCACTTTAAACTTACCGACTAAAGAAACGTGAGTAGCAATACACCTATATACTTACTTAAATAAATAGTGTTATCGCGCTGTAATTTGGTCGATCAGAAGTTAAATTTGCGGCTTCGAAGTACATGTTTTGGTATGTATGCATTAAAAACATTTAATGCGACGCCATTTGAATTACTGCCAACTGAAAGCGCGCGTACTGTACCTGCCTTATATTAATTAACATTTTAGACCTAAGAGCGTATGTAAAACTAGTCATAATTTATTATCAGTAATTTTAAAAAAACATTATTAATCTCTGCAAGATTTTTTACTAAACACGACAGGAAGGTAAGAAACAATACACTTTAGAAATAAGAGTCTCAATTAAAAATGACAGAATCTTCCACCACAATTCCTTTCTATTTTTTACTTGATGCACTGAACAAAGACTTTATTTACAGTGCTGCGATAGCTGCGAAGATCTTCATAGTGTTCGCCATCTTCTTCACGTACACGCTACAGTTCTACGTGCCCATGGAGATAGTGTGGCGGAACACTAAAGAATATGTGGCGCAGAAACACCACAACCTCGCTCAGGGTATCATGCGCGCTGTATTCGCTACGCTCACCGGTACGAAAACTTAGCATGTTAGCACTAAGGTGCCACTTTAGGTGCGATTGCACTAAGCGACAGTGGACTGCATCGGACAGGCATGTGGCATGACGCGACCAAATCATTGTTTATATGAAATCGGATGAGATCAGCACTGCTGATTCGTGGTGCTATAATATGTGGTCGCACGTTAGGTTCGACTGGAGTAGTACCACCACAGATATAGATTTACATAGATAACGCAAATGTATGTACTTAGCGTGTCCGAAAACCCCGACGAAGCGTCGAGGTTGGTCGCCGATAACTTACAGTCCTCGCGACTGATATAAAAACATGAGTATGAGCGTGATAATCACTCGAGGGAATCGTAGCGGGCGGAGGGTCATCGGTGCCTTTGAAGCGGTTTGGATTTCCCGTCACTAATGACGTCACAGTAGGTGTTAAAAATCCGGCACGCTTGGTTTCAATGCAAATCGTGATACTTGCGTTATCTATGTAAATCTATATTATCTGTGAGTACCACCCTGTCACAGAAGATCAGCGTAAAATGTAAGGATATTAAAGCTGCGTTTTGTACGATGAGTAAGAGAGCTGGGAGCCGGAACCACCTCGCGCTGTCCCACTCAAATTCTGGCCAGCACCGTGCGAGCAACATGCTTTTGGTATCGCAAGCATCTATAGACTATGGCTGCTTATCATGACGCGGGTCGTATGCTAGTTTTTATTTTTATTTTTAAAAGATGACTAGCAATGTGTGTTTATCACATTACTAGTATTCCCTTTAGCCCCTCCAACTAAGCTAATGCTTGTGCTAGGAGTGGGCTCACGTCAAGAGTTTAATGGCCAGGATGGGAATCGAACCCGGAACCTCTCAGCTACGAGGACGGCCCCTCTAACCACTAGGCTATTGACGCTTCAAATTTCCTCCTTTTTTTAATAAGTATAAAATAAATGTTCTGCAAAGGGGTTATGTACACCACGTTTACATAAAACTGATGTCTAGTCTAGATTCATAATATTCTTCGCAATTTACAGTTGCCGCTGCAGCCACGTTGCCCAAACTGGAGCAAGTCATTGGCCTGGAAGGGGCGTTCTTCTATTCTTTCCTAGGCCTCATTGCTCCGTCAATCATGGACCTAGTCTTCCGCTGGGAGAGGGACCTTGGCAAATTCAAGTGGATCTTAATAAAAGACGTCATATTAATTGTGTTCGGTAGCTTCGTGCTGGTTGCGGGAGTGACGCAAAGTATTAGAGAAATTATTAAGACTAATGAACTTGGTGGAAAGTGATAATTTATTAAATACGTATCTAAGGTACAGAATGTAAATAAACTATAAGCATAGGCATATAATGCTACTTCGACCATATTAGATGCTATATATTTTTTTATTGTACCTGTTGGTACTAGATAGAGGTAGTGCATTCCAAATTGGAACACAGTAAACTGTCTGTTTTATAGCAAATTAAACTCACGGCACAGAATTAATAGGGAGGTAGTCCTACCTATGAAGTCTTCAGTAGCTAGGCACATTCACATCGAGCGGAGGACAGCGGCTATGCTCCGCTATGCTTCGCTCGATGATAAACGTACCATGCCTTGCAATGTCTATTTGCCACTAACACGCACTAAGGATGTTAATCAATTAAGTACCTAATATTTAAAATCTAGAAAACGGCGTACTTACCTAAGTAGGTTACCATTCTTAACTCTTTGACTGTAGCAAAGCATGCGTCACAGATAGGTACGCCAATCGAATCCACACCGGTTAACTATCCCACTAAATTATTATAGGTACTTTGGTAATTTTATTTTAATTGCTTTTATTATTTATAAATAAAGTAGGTACCTATGTGTATATTATGTACCTAAGTAAGTTATTAAATAGGTAATTAAATTTAGGAAATATAAGTGAATACATATTTTTTTAGTTTTTTACTGTAAACCTAACCATCCCAAATTATCCCCATATATTCAAGAATTAAATTGTTCCAACCGATTTCAGTTTAGTCTTTTTTATAAAGGAAGTTGGAAGGTAAGTACCTACATGGGGCACAAGCCCTTAATGGAGGCCTCAAAATGCCGTTGTTGTTTACACCGAAAAACAGGCATACATTATTATGTGAAATTTTACTTAAAACTAATAATATATGAGTACTTAAATAGGAAGGTAAGGTCAACTCGGCGAAGATCGGCAAACCTTATTAAAAAAATATTCATTCGCAAAATTTGGCTATCTCTATAATATTTTATGCAAGTATTATTAAATAAGGTGATCAAATAAGTATGTTGTCGATCATTAAAAAAGCTGTCTAATTAACTTTTAGGTTATAGATTTATAAAATAAACACTAGTTTTGAAAAAATGGCTTGAAACTGGTTTGAAATTTAGGTATGTATATATGCATTTTAGACCTCTCTCTTTCTGCCGCATAAAAAAAACAATCACGAGAGCAGTAGGTAATATAGCCAGCAAGCACATAAAATTGTATTATTATATTTCAAAATAATCAATTACAAGTGAAGGTCAAATATGGTAGGAAACAGAACTCATATGCAATACGAACCAGTTATCAATTAAGTACTTTATAAAATTTGCTTAGGCGTAAAAGGTTTATAACATCTGATGCCGATCTTTGCCTCCAAGCAGTAGACGGACTTCCCCACTATTGCACTTTGAAGTTAGATTTTTTCACCAGATGTAACTTCGTAAAATATGTGTTATATTCTAATCTAATATATTAATTAGGTAACAATATTGATCATTAATGAGCGTACCTACACAAATCCTGACAAAAGTATAGAAAAGCAGTTAAAAAAATTGATTTTGGCTGCATGGTGTTGGTCGTAACGGAAGTCACAGATTAGAGATATGTAACAAGCTAACGGAAGTTGATTACCTGACTAAATTTAAAATGTATTTTTTTCTCTTTGTGTCATAAATAGCGCCATCTGTGTCAATTAATTGACACTAGAACAGTTTTCGTTTTTGTATTTTGGGTTGTCATCTTTGTAATCATTCAGAATTCGTCGTTTTTCATATTGTACGGTCTTACCCTACAGACGGTCTTCGCCGCATTGACCGTAATGATAATGTGTTTAGTTTTTTTTTCTTTAAAAAAAGCCCCAATATCAGGGCGCCCAAGCGCCCCTGCCTGGCTCCTAGACCCTAGAACATTGAGCGGTCTGTTGTTATGAAAAAAAATCTGCAAAACTTTCGGTCAAGCCTTTTCCCGTTAGATAAAAAGACTCGTACTTGGTCATAGGATATGGTTTGTTTCTTAAATTGCAATACATCTAAGATGGCCCTTTACCTTTCTTTCTTTTAAAAATATATACTAATAATAATAATAAGCTTTTTATTTCCCATACACTGTTTGTAGTTAAAAAAGTACAGAGTTTTTGAATGTAATTTATATAATGTAATTTAATACTGTATTGAATTGATTAGTATTGTTAGTATTTTTCCTAAATATAGTGTTTGTTAATAGTATTAGTTATTAGTGTAGGGACCGCTTATAGCGGTGAAAGCCTCCTCTAATTGCTGCCATCTGTATCTATCTCTTGCTGTTCTGCTCCACAATTTACCTACTGCCTCTACTATGTCGTCATCCCATCGTTTTTGTGGTCTGCCTGGCTTACGCTTTCCATCTCTTGGCCACCAGTTTGTTACAATTTTTGACCATCTTTCATCTGTTGTTCTCTGGATGTGACCAGCCCATTTCCATTTTAATTTAACAATTCTTCTTACTGCATCTTTAGCCATTGTTTTCTTTCTAATTAAACTGTGTCTTACACGATCCTTTAGCTTCAATCCCATGAGGCTCCTTTCTATGCCTCTTTGGCATACCTTTATTTTTTGTATGTTTCTCTTAGTCAGAGGCCATGTTTGACTTGCATAGGTTAGGCATGGTAATAGGCAAATTTCCATCGCTTTAGTCTTTAGTTTTATTGGTAAGTTGCCTTTAAAGATCTCTTTCATTGCCCAATATTTGTTCCATTGTTCCATGTTCCAGTGTTGTTTATTCTTCTTTGTATTTCTTTTTCAGTGCCTGATTTAAACGATATTAAGTGTCCTAAGTATATATAATCTTCAACGTATTCTAGATTTGTGCCATCGAGTGCAAAAAATACCACTTTTTTGTAAATTTGTCATTAACTTTGTTTTTTCCTGATTTAGTTCTAGGCCTACTCTTCTGCTTTCCTGGCTAAGTGACACAATCATATTTTGTAGCTCACTTGGATTTTCTGATAGTAGGATTATGTCATCTGCAAATCTCAGATGGGATATGTGTTTCCCATCTATGTTTAACCCCATGTTCTCCCAATTTAACGTTCTGAAAATTTGTTCCAGTACGACTATAAACAACTTAGGCGATAATGGGTCTCCTTGCTTCACGCCTCGCTCAATTCTAAATGTTGGCCCTGGGTTTTCCAAAGTTATTCTAGATTTACTGTTTTTATATATTTCTTTTATTAGATCAATATATTCTTTATTTACTCCTTCCTCTGATAAGCCTTGCCAAAATATATACTAACATAGCGAAAATAATAACAAATCATGAAATAGTAGTATAATTTATAGTTTATAAAAATCCCATCGAAAAATTAAACAGTGATAATAATGTATATTACGTATACAACTTCAATAAACCCACAGACTTCTAAATACTACATATAAAAATAAACTTTTATATTATTAATTATAATTTTCTTGGATTGAATCCATTTTGACATTTCCTCCAATAAAAAGGTATATTTTCCCCTGGTATTGTGAAACACTTTACCTGGTGGCAACCCAAAGAAAATGGCGCCAAAATTGAAAAAAAAAGAAACATTTATTAAAATAGATAAGTAAGTGATTTAAATTAAGACTAATAACCAATTCATTATGTGATCATACTTTTATATTAATACACAATTAATCGGAAAAAGTAATTAGAGCCACTTGTATAACGATAAATGAATGTAAAGTCTTCAATCAATTGTGGAATTCGGTTTTAATTTATTTTAGATGGGTATAATTGGTATAATTTCTCTATAGTCGCCTAGCAATAGTGCCTAATCTCTTGTGCTATTTTAGGAACAATAATCATCTCCGAAAACAGCGAAGGGTAATGGCCACAAATCATAAAGTAGGACTAAAATAAATTCCTCACAACATTCGCCGATCATAGCATTCATAGCTAGTCTAGTCGCCAGTATTGTGTGCTAAGGCGCCCGCTAACATCGTTATTATGCAATGACAACAAACCCATAATACTTGTTTTAATTTTATAGTGTTCAAAGTGGTTATTGAAGTGCAAAAATGAGTGTAAATATAAATTCAAAGATCGTAAGTACAATCAGCCATAATTATTTGAGGTTATTTTCCTTGTACCTATTTTATTGGTGTTTCTTATCATCATACTGATAATGTAATCAAACTGATAGAAATCATGCATTGGTAGATAAGTTTTATTTAATGAGGAATTCTATATATTACTCACAGTAAGTATAACTTAGTGGTGAGGTGAGGCAACATGAGTGATTCGGGAAGTTTGGTTAGTATTGTGGTCAGCTATGCGTGGCGGCCTTCGTCACATGTGTCAAACAAATTATACTATACATGGCATAACTTTGTTCATAACTTCGGGCCATAGAGTTTTAATCAGTCTATACTCTCAATTCATTACGATAACACAGAGGTCAAGTTCCTTCCACATTACAAGCTCATCTGATTGGTTTAAGCTATAGTAGTAGATATTTTTATTCTTATGTACACACATGTAGTTGCTGTACGAAAATATTAACAGTTGGCTGTCAAGCAACAAGTTGTTTTTTTTGTTAATTACCTACTGTGATTAAAATGAACAATATAAAAGTGGCAGTGATTGAGTTGTTGGAGAACCCATCTGTATGTATTATGGACACAGTTGATCACTTACCCACAATCATTAAAGAGTTAAAATTCTATATTGAAACTTATCTTTAAAAAACCAGTGATTGATAACCTGCTGTGATTGATTGTATAAATTATTATTATTTGTTGATTTAATCATTAGCTAAATTCATTGCTTTATTTTAATTAAATATTAAACTGATCTCACGGAGCAGTTACTTAATCTGAGACCAAAAGTGAGCACTTTTTGAGATTCCATTCTGTACTGAACTGACATTAAAATGACAGTTCCAAGTCCACTATCATACTTAAGATAAAATATTAACTAGCGACCCGCCCCGGCTTCGCACAGATGCAATAAATTATCAGTGTTTCTCTACTATATTATGCATGTATTATACATATAAACCTTCCTCTTGAATCACTTTATGTATTAAAAAAACCGCATCAAAATTCCGTTGCGTAGTTTTAAAGATCTAAGCGTACATAGGGACATACAGACAACGGGAAGCGACTTTGTTTTATACTATGTAATGGTACCAGCCTATTATATTACACATAAGATATCAGGAGATATATATAATCAGTTATCAAGATAACAAAATAATTCATGAAAGTTTTCTGATAATTTAAATGTAATTTTTATTAATCCTGGATATAGCAAGCCAACTAAATATATTTTAAATTATCTAAGTACTTTGTTTACATCAAAGGTACCCTAGCTAACAAAAGTGTTATCTTCCCACAGGTACTGCCTATTGTGGTGGGTGTGGGCTCAGCAGTGGTGTTGGTGACAGTACTCGCCAACTGCCTGTGGGGTAAGAAGTCTAAGAAGAGCTCGAAGTTAGTCACATTAGTGGATTCTAATGTTAAGTATGCCCTGCCACTAATTGAACGGGAAGAGATCAGCCATGACACAAGGAGGTTCCGTTTTGGGCTGCCATCGTCTGAACATGTTTTAGGTGAGTTGTCTATGTGTATGTAGGCGGAAGGATTTGATATTTACACACTAATAAAAAGAAAATACTTTAGGTAGTAGTTACCTGCCTAGATTAATTTATGGAATTGAAATTAATAATAAGGATGACTACATTACCAAATATATAAAAAAAGTACCTTCCTAGTAGAGTTTTAAACCAAGACTCATTGAGAAAAATACCTACTTCATTTAATATATTTTCACCTACGAGTCTATGTAGGTAATTACTATCTAAAACACCTTGAATGAAGGACCGGGAATATTTTATATACCACCAGCGACCTGCCCCGGCTTCGAACGGCTCCAAAATTATCAGTGTTTCTCTACTATATTATGCATGTATTATACATATTACAAACCTTGCTCTAGATCACTCTAAAAAAAAACCGCATCAAAATCCGTTGCGTAGTTTTAAAGATCTAAGCTTACATAGGGACAGACAGCGGGAAGCGACTTTGTTTTATACCATGTAGTGATATGTAGTGACAGAGCAGCGTGGAAGGTAAAAGGGGAGCCCTTGCCCAAGATGGCAAAGCATTACAGGCAATTAAAAAAAAAGAGTGATTAGCTTTTGCTCGTGACTTCGTCTGCATTATTAAGGATTAAGAAACTTGCAGGTCTGCCGATCGGCCAGCACATCCACCTGTCCGCTAAAATCGACGACGACCTCGTCATCAGAGCGTACACGCCTGTATCCAGCGACGATGACAAGGGCTACCTCGACCTTGTTATTAAGGTAACCAATTATTGAGTAGGTAACTTGTCAAGATTCAGCCACAGTAGAGAAAGGTACAGTGCGAGAGGAAAGCCAAAGAAAAGATGGATGGAGTGTATCAAGAGTGATATGAACGAGGTTGGAGTGGATGTGAGTATGCCGGGAAAGCGCGATGAATGGAAGGAAAAGACATACTGCGCCGACCCCAGATAATGGGAAAAGGTAAGGCAGATGATGATGAGAGAAAGGTGCATTTAGTCCAGATGGGGCGGGCAAATTTAGCGTCATCTTACCTTATAAATCTTAATTTGAGTCATATGAAAGAAGTGCTTTCTGAAGGAGTTATCTGGGTCAATTGCACCGATAATTCTTTCTTTCAAATATGGCCCACCCAGTTTAATAGTTATCTCGCCAGTGTCGAGTAACAAATAGCAATAACAAACACATTTAATAACTATACAAAACTAAAATGTGACCGACCAATTTGGAAAACCAAAATGGAGGCCAAAATTCTATTACATGGTGACAAACGCCAACAAACGGTAACTGCCTACATGTCTGTCTGACAGGCCCAGTGCAAGTTTCTTTTGGGAAGTTCACGGCCAAAGATTGCCTATACTAATTTTCTTTTAACTTGGCGCCTTCCCAAACTACGTCCGTTTTGCTAATGAATTCGATTTTTGGCTAAATACAATAGGTAAAAGCTGTCGGCATTTTAAAAAAAATTCATTAATCACCAACACTTTATTATTTTGTTATCTATGTGTTTATCAGTATTCAGTTCAAATATCATAAGTATTACCTTTACCTTATATTACTCATTTGATAATGTCCAATAGCTCAGACGAAGCTATCTATAACTTAGTCGGAGCCTGCAGTAAATAGTACATGAAGCAAACAAAAGTGATACCAAACACCATCAATCCAGATTCTATTTTAGATTAGTTAGTTTATATGACGGAATACGGCATAAATACCTATAAATATTATTTTTTCCTTAAACTAGACGTACCTTCGTTCCTATCGCTTGTCTCGAACAGCGGCCCTTCGTCCGTGTAGCTATTTGAGTTACCTACAAACCTATTAAGCTAACTAAATTTTGTTTTAATGAGATTACTAGCAATGTTTGTTTATCACATTACCAGTATTCCCTTTAGCCCCTCCAACTAAGCAAATGCTTATGCTAGGAATGGGCTCACGTCAATAGTTTAATGGCCAGGACCCATCCTGGGAAGCAGCTGAGAAGTTCCGGGTTTGATCCCCAGATCGAACCCGGAACTTCTCACCTACGTGGACGGCGTCTCTAACCACTAGGCTATTGACGCTTAATCGCATTCGTTGTTTTAGGTATACTTCAAGAATGTACACCCCAAGTTTCCGGACGGCGGCAAATTGTCTCAGTACTTGGATAACATGAAGCTGAACGACACCATCGACGTCCGGGGCCCGTCCGGCAGACTGCAGTACGCTGGCAACGGCACCTTCCTCATCAAGAAGCTGAGGAAAGACCCGCCGACCAAAGTCGTCGTTAAGAAACTGAATATGATCGCCGGTAAGTTGCTAAATAAATGTCCCGTGACACACATCATCATAAACTTAAGAGCGATGCGAGTTTTTTCCATTCACAGCGATTTTCACCCCGTTCCTTGACCATTTGATACGACACGACATCCACTTTTTCCTTCACTTGGTCGAAATAGCTTCTCCTAGGTCTTCTTCTTCCCCTCTTGCCTTCTATCTTCCCTTCCATGATTGTTTTCATGAAAGCGTCATGTCGTATCAAATGCCCGATCATCTTTCCTCTTCTGTTTTCAATGCTGGTCAACACACTTCTCCTTTCATCTACTCTTTCCAGTACTTCTTGGTTCGTTATCTCTTCCGTCCAGCCTATTCTTTCCATCCTCCTTCAGAGGTGACCAATGAAGGTTAAACCCTCGAAGAGTCCCAGGCTAACGAATTTAACAAAGAATAAGAGTTCTTCCAACTCCTATTCTCACTTTCGATTAACTTCGTGCGGGTTTCAAGACAATTAAAGCGGCGTCATTATTGCACACCATTGTCCTAGCTTACAGGAGTAACATTGGCAGGAGTCTGTGAACATAACCTAGCAGGGTTATTCAAGGTCATGACCTCAATACGGGGCGAGTCTGTCATTAATTAGGTGGTTCTTATAATTATGTCCCTAAATGGCTGAACATCGTCTATTTGCGTCAACTTTTTGTTGGTAAATAGGTAATTGGTGATCGCAGTTTGTAAGTTTTAAGTAAATTACTCAAACTCAGTAGAGTTTGTTTTGAGTAAGTAACTCCACGTCAGCGTCGCCTTCCGTGACTTGCAATATTACGTAAAACATTATCTTTGCTACATTATCGCGTCACGTTAACAGTTATCGGGCAAATCGTTACTGAAAACTGAAAACATACCTATATATAAGTAATTTCATGCTACATCGAGGTATGAAACTCCCCCACAGAAGAGGGCGATGAATAACTATATAGGGAAGTTGCATTGATTTCTCGAAAAAGAGGAGTTCATACATTTGTATCAGGTAGGTACGATACAAAAAAAATACCTACGTATTTATTGTTTTGTTTAATAATATAATTTAATCAGACGTCAAAACGAAGATTCAAAGTTCACCATACCGACCTTGTGTGTACTTGAGCACTGCATAAATTAACAACCTTTTTTTATTGTATTAAATACCATAAATAAGTCGTCAATAGCCTAGTGGTTTTCTTTTTTTTTGGGGCCCTTTGACTTTTGTCAAAGTGTTAATAAGTTTGAAGTTTAGTTACGAATATTGTTAAGTTTTCGTTTCGAAATTATGGTGGTTTGGTTTCGAGTGTTAGGTTCTCTTCTGCTAATGGATAGCCTAGTGGTTAGAGGGGCTACCTTTGCTGAGTGCACGTTCGATCACCAACATCGTTAGCAAATAAACACAAACATTACCTTAGCTGAAGGGCTAACGGCAATACTAGTAATATGATAAACTCACATTAAGGTGAAGGCGCCTGTCTAGCCCGCGAAATTCAAAATTTTCGAGAATTTTTATAGTTTATTCTAAATCTGAAAACATTTAAGACAACATTTTGTGATTTGCGACAAACACAGTATGCAGTGCGTTTATTATTACATTTATTTTACTCTAAATATTATCACGGTGGATATGATACTAGTAAATCACTAAATACCTATACAAAAATTGCCAGATTATCTTGATAGCTGTCGTTCTTGAAATGTTTTAGAGTAAGTTGGATATATTAATATATGCACTGCACACGGTCTTTGTCGCGATTTAAAAATGGTGCCTTTTATTATTGTCAGATTTTGAAAAAAAAATTTAAAACTTCAAAAAATTTAAACTTCGCGGGCTAGATGTGCGCTTTAACCTTAATAGTAATCTTTAAAATAAACAAAAAAAAAACTTAAAAAAAAATTATGCGCAACAAAATAGTATGCACTAATATTACGAACAAATAGCGAGCGTGCATGCCAATTCTATAATTATTGTGGAGAAGCGTTCGGCTTATTGTGAATGTACAATATCAATTTAACAGTACGGTTAAATAGGACTACAATCTGGGTGTTTTCAAGTCGAGAGTGAACAGGTACCGTCTACGCAAGTATGCTCAATCGTAGATCGCATCGTCACTTACCATCAGATGAGATCGTGATAAATTTTTTGCAAAAAGTAGGTAGGTAGGTAATTCATGATCAAATAAACACCATCAGGCCTTTACTTCCCAGGAACAAGTAGATTACCCACATTTCAAGGAAAATAATAAGCCAAAACCCACTGTAAAGCGTATTTAAAACTGTTGGATAATGTATGTATGTCAATCCATTACTCCACGTTTTCTTTCCAAACAACGAACCAGACTTCCACGTTAGTGAGAGTTCAAATAAATACCAATGAGTTATTAACTGATATTGTTATGCGAAACAGGTGGCACTGGCATCACGCCAATGCTCCAACTGGTGCGCCATATCTGCCACGACGCCAACGACCGCACGGAACTGAGACTGCTGTTCGCCAACCAGACCGAGGAAGACATCCTGCTGAGAAATGAGCTCGAGAAGTTCCAATCGGACCACCCGGACCAGTTCAAAGTGTGGTACACTATTGACAGAGCGAATGAGGGTAAGTAAATCTTTGAAAACTGTAAAACCAACGCTGGGGAGTCCAGAATAATGAGCTGAATCCATGGTATCAGTTTTTGTGACGACGTCCCTTACTCCTTGTTTACTAGGTGAAACAGAAAGTGTCTACAATTTATTTTTTCAACTTAACTTTGAAATCTATAACTATCGGCTTTGTGGGACAGTTGAAGTACTAATGGTTTTGTAGACTTATGAAATCTGTCGACAGCTGTATACCTTTAACACCTGTTGTTTTTCAAGTTTACTCTAAAATCCATGGTATCAGTTTTCATTACGGTGCCTTACACCGTGTATATTTATGAACTCAGAACTTACTCCCTCCAGCTACAACCATTAAAAAATCTGCCTAAGTGTTAATTTAATATTTTCTTACAGCAAACTAGTGTTAGGTTTAGAAATAATTGAGGA
Source organism: Notodonta ziczac (assembly GCA_918843915.1). NCBI lineage: Eukaryota > Metazoa > Arthropoda > Insecta > Lepidoptera > Notodontidae > Notodonta > Notodonta ziczac. The sequence continues at coordinate 4,839,749 of OU974041.1, forward strand.
CACTCAGGACTTTTAATTTGTCCCAAACGAGTGGATTCAATTCATAGTTTCCCAATCGGACCCAGTAAGGATTGGTGGACATCACACGTCTATAGATTGATGACATTTCCCTTTATTTATTGTTTTAGGCTGGAAATACAGCGTGGGCTTCATCAACGACGAAATGATCCGCGATCACATGTTCCCAGCGGCGGATGACGTCATCGTACTCATGTGCGGACCGCCGCCCATGATCAACTTCGCGTGCAACCCAGCCTTAGAGAAACTCGGCTTCACGGAGCAACAACGCTTCGCGTACTAAGTGCCTTAGATGCTTTATAGTTTTTCTTAGAACAAATTATATGTTTAGATGGAGTGTTGAAGTAGCGAGAACAATTGACGATCACGGTGGACTATTTATACCGCTAGGTGTCGCAGTTAGTAGTCCTTTTGAAGAGTCAATGTAATTTCTCCCATAGATAAAAAAATGTACCAGCGATTGTGCCGCCATCTGGGATTAGCTTTGCCTGTAGTTGTCCGTTCTGGAATAACACACCATTAAACTAAAGTTTTACCAGTATATTAGTGTAGCGACGTCATTCGACGCCGAGATACGGTCCATCGCATGTACGCGAATTTGTAGTTTTATACCATTGACATAAGGGTCTTTTTCACATTTAATATTTCATAAGATAAGGTCTCACTTACTCTAATATACTGGACAGACTTTATTACGTCTATTCAGTAGCAGTAGGCTGTTTGTATAAAGAAGCAGTTTGCCTGCTTGCATGTCGTAATTGTACGTAAAATCATAAAGAAACATCTAATTGGATCTTACCGATAACCGGGACCGGACCTTTGTGAGACTGTCAAGGCGAAAGAAGTCTTCATCAGACGAGTTAGTGGCCATTTTTGACACTCGCAGATTTTTGTTTAACGTAAATTACCCTCTATGTATCAGTACTGGCTTTTTGTATCGAATATCGGAACCGGAATACCTACTAGCTTCTTTATGAAAGCGGCACCAGTAGTGATGAAGACGCGTTGAAGAATGATTGAATGATAGTTAATAGCCAGGTATGTAACCAGCGAATACGAAGTATATTAGTTCAATACTTACATTAAAGACTACCGCTCTGTCTAGACAAATCTATGTATTTTTTATGGGATCACGCTTAAGTAGTTGTCATATTAATGATAGATTTTTTATGAAAAGTTTTGCCTGTCTTAGCCTTTTTGAGTTTTAATTCAGAAACGAGAACAAATGTGTAGCTCATAATGTAGATATTCAATCCAGTTTATTCGTTATGTGTATCTCGTGAAAGTATACTTACTACTTTGATGGTGCATAATAATTTGGTGTATTATTTGCATTATTTGCATGCCTCAAAATGTATCAAACTAGGGGGTTTTAGTCAAATAACGCAAATAATAACCTACCTATACCATAATATGCTGTATTTATTCCCACGGGAAAAAATGTAAATAAACAAGTTGCATTCAATGTTATAATAGTTACAGAGAAATGTGTTTTTACGTAATATATTTTATTTGTTTATTTGTTGGTGATGTTGTAGTTGTTTAATTTAAATATATACATGTTAAGGGAAATCACAAATGCAGAACATTACTTAAATAAATTATATTTATGCAATGAATTAACTTTCAATGCCCCAAACAGTGAATTGTAACAACACCAACACATTGGTCGTGATAACGGCAATAAGTTTGAACGGTAACATTTTATCTATTACGAAAATTCCGTAAACGCAAAATACCGGTTGAGAAAATTGGATTGTTCTAATTATATCCTTGATTGCTGTCCGAATAGGATCTGTGCAAGAATTGAAATTCTTTTTACTTGGCCACACCACACTATACTAATATTTTCATTAAAACATCTATAGACTTCGACTTATATTTTATTATGTAACTTGACAGTCGCCGGTATACCCGTTTTCGGCAAAAAAAGTTAGTAAAATTGAATTGACCAAATTTTAAGTAAGGAACAATGATAAATAGTTGATTTTATTATATTTAACAAAACACTTCCTCCATTAATCTTATACTTACTCCAAAAAAAAGTCTTATTCAAATACTCGTCTACTTTTATCCCTCATTCTTTATCCTAACTTTACATTGTTAACTGCCCCAAAACTATTCCTTTTAGTATGGTAACATTATCTTGCATGGAACTGTCAAATTACGAATAAAATTAAGTCTCACTTTAGTTACTTACTATCTTCCAGGTTGTAAGTTAAAGCGTTTATACACAACAATTTCGTTTTCTTCACTTCTTGTATGAACCAGTCGTTAAGAATAGCTATTGTGGATATTTGTACAAAGTAGAACAGTACACAAAGACCGATGGGCACCATGGCCTTTAAAGTGACCATCTGTGAACCATTTTCCAATAAGTGTTACCTACCTAGATTATGGGCGCGCATATAACATTAAAAAAGTCTTGAAGAAAAAAAAGCCTAAAAATAAAATAATAGAGAAAAGTCTAAAAGCGTCTAGTCTAGATCTATCTTGTTGTGATGTTTGAAGTTCACGTCTTACCTGCGAACCTATTCCAACGACCATAGTTTCAATCGCGAAGAACGTCCAAAGGAAGCATGTGATCGCTATGGTGAGCACCTGTAGGAAAATATATTTTAAGTAGACACGTAACATAGGTACCTATCTACGAACAGCCTTCACCACGTCCAACGAGTTCAAGTCGGTCGCTGGCTGCTGGACTCGCCAACATTCGGTGGCCATTTTATAAATACGTGGGTATTCACAATCGACGGAAAGTTTCCGTGTCAGAAACAACACCTCAAAACTCAAACTAAAAAAAAACTCAAAATTGTTTTTACTCACGTAAGCCAACAAAGCATTTATGAATATTCAGAATCTACCACCGGTTCGGAATGCTGCTTCCACTGAGAAGAGTCGGTAAGAAACTCAATGGAAACCTTCTATCCTTCTTCTAATTCATATGTAAAAGAAGGATGGACAGTGTTATTTCCGACATCGGAAACTTTCCGTCGATTGTGAATACACCCCCATCACTATTTCGGAAACTATTTTAAATCCAAATAAATTAAAATTTTAAAAACAGCCAACTAAAAAGATTTTGAACTTACCGGAAAACTCGAGACTTCAGTGATCATTTTGTATAATTTCATAATATCCTTCAGACACACAGTAAAGGTATTTAAGTTCAAGCCCTTCTTATAGCCACATGAGATTAAAAATGCCTTTGCATTATCGTTTACCAGACGGCGGTAATTTTTCAGTCCGGTGTTACCATATTTGTTGAATACATTATATTTAATTACTTTATTCATAATATATAAACGGATCGTTAAGTAGTGAATCAAGCTTGCAGTTAACAGTATATCAAGGTAAATAATTAACAAGCCCAACGCCATGAAAGCAGTGAGCAATGGATGTTCGACTGTGTTAATAACGTAAAGCCCGTAACCGCATTCAAACGAAGTAATCATCAGTAGGGAAATTAATAAATTTAGATAATAATGAACGTCATGTGAATATTGAGACACGTTTTGATTGAGATCGCGATGAAGTTTTTGGAACATGAGATACAGTTTAACATAGAATTCGGCGTACCGAAATCTAGCATGGATAATATTAGCAATATACGAAATGTATTGAATAATAACCCCGCCAGTGCATGTCATATACAGTATAGTATTATTGTAAAAAGCTTTATAAAAGAATGCTTCGAAGTACCAGACTGAGAATGTAACGGCCACTATCCACATGAAAGAGTACAGTTTCTGCCCAACAGTTATGGTTGTGACGTCATTCTTTCCAATATTCACACGAGAAGAACTTAAAATGGATTGGAATATGTAAACGGGCGCAAAAATTTTTGCAAAGCTATCTTCTACAGAAATTAATTCTTGCGATGACATTTTGCCAGAGATGCCGTCCAGTTTCACCCAGGGACAATTGTTACCTATATCTTGTCTCAACTAAACTCGAACCGCGAATGACAATATGTATAATAACAATAATAATGATAGATAAATATCACATTACTGAAATTAGCATAATATTACCTACCTATTCGTTTTATGATAATGTAATTTCATTTGATATGTAAGTAGGTAGATACTTATATGTCAGAGCCAATGTCTAAGGTCAGAGCATGTCTAAATGTCTATAGACATCGTGAAACAAATTATAAAAGTTTTAGCTTTGATTTCTCCCCATGGAGCCATCATAATCAAATTGAGGTTTTGTATACTTCAATTATGATTTTTATCACTAAAGCTAGGTATATTGATTTAACTGTCACTTAACCGGTTACCTTCATACCCCTTTCAACATGACCAAAATAAAGAACATGGATTTGCTTTCTGCCGATATATTGGACGACGAGTTCATCGCAATATTCCGACCTATATTCTTCTTACAACGCTTGCTCGGGATACTTCGCGTTGACATCAAGTTCAAATTCGTGACTGCGCCATCGATCATGTACCAGTTTTATAGCAGTATAGTCTGGATGACAATAGTCGGGTCCGTATGTGATTATTTACTAAACTGTGAACCAGCATTAGATACACCGTTCGCTGATACGACTCTTAAAATTGGCGTGATAATGAACGGACTAAGCAGCGCCATTACAATTTGGAGAAACAATTTTTACAACAGAAATAATAACAGTCAACTGTTTGTAAAGTTACAAAGAATAGAACGAGAACTCAATTGGAAGCATCCGACGAATTTGAATAAACGACTCTCCAGCTTGACTGCTGTAACGTCAGCGAGCGTTTTTACATTTTTCGTGCTTTGGCTCATAATATTCAATAGTTGGATCATAAAGTTATGTCCAACTGCAACAGCCATTGTATTGGCTAGTATGGGAAACTATATAGAAATTGAGTTGGTTTGCACAATAATGTACTTTATATACATACAAATAGATAATATTGTAACCATTCTACAACAAGCCTCAGGTCCAAATAAAACACTAAACAACTATTTGAGTTCGCGTAACATGGTTGGTGCTACAAATCTTTTAGTATCAAAGAATATGGAAGGTATTCCGGATGCTGCAGTTCGTGCTATGTATACCATTCTGGACGCCATGTCCGATTTTATAGACCTTTACCAATTCCCGGTAAGTTTTTGTACCTATAAAATAATAGTCCTTCCTATAAAAGTGGTCGAAACTGCGTAACTACATATTTATATTTTCGCTCAACAGATATTTTCCTTCATCTGCCAAATGTTCGTCTGGAAAATGGTAACATTACAAAACATCATAGTTTCCATGAAGGAGCAGGTAAGTTCCTGCATGTTGGAGATGTTATTCTTGTTATAGTTTCACTGGTATCGGAAGTCCGAGGTCGGGATGCATCATGGCTGCAACTGCTTTCGGGTATTGCAGAATAGTATATAATAATATTTATACACATAAGAATAGTCAACAAAGCCCTTGTGAATGACTTGGGGCCCATAACTCACCCTCAACTAAATAAGTTAATTGATCAGATTGAGGAAGTTGTTGAATTGATAGAAGAGGCCAACAAGACCTATCCTTTAGTCAAGAATCTGTCTGATGTCATGAGTGTTAGGGATCCCAATAATAAGTATGCAATTGCCCGCGGAACAAAGTGAACACTAAAGATAATTCGACACGATGTTTCGCCTCTAAACGAGACATCTTCAGGATACCTAATTGGGCTGCGATTGAGCCCTAGAATGCACTGAGCATTGTTGGGCTGGTACTTAGTAGTAAGTACCTACCAGCCAGTCAGCAGACGTCGTCGTCGAAATCGGCGTGGATGGATGGACGGAAATTGGGATGGGCTCTTAAACTAATATAATTTAAGATAGTTCGTACCTACGTAAGTATACCCACCGACCTTCTCTAAATTACATGTAATTTATTGTAGTACTTGCTACATTCTCAATACAAGATCGATTTCAATTTAATGGTAATCGTGACACCTTCAATAACATCAATGCTACTTGTAACACTGGCGATATGCTTACTGGCGGAGGGATTGTCGATGAAACTGCAGAAGGCGAGAAAGCTCTGTATCGATATCATGTCTTCGCAAATTGGAGGTAAGCATCAATCAAATGACGACCGCCTGACGCAATGGCTCGAGCGTAGCCCGCTCGGCTCACTGCATTATGGTGATTGCGGGTTCGATTGGCCTTTTCATAATATGTATTATGTGGTCTGGTTGTCACTGGGCTCGCCCCCATTCCATTGTACGGTGCCAATAGTACACGTTACTTAGTTTGGGACCATACAGTTGATACCTATGTCAGTCTGGCGAAAAAAAACCCAGCTTCTAGTAAGTGTAGTTTCGGGTGTTGATGTCGATAAAAAGTACTTTTCCGGACGTTTTGGTTACGAGTCATAGGTACTTGAATGAGGGACGATTTGTTAGTACGCGTCAGGGGCAAGAATCAGGATCAGGAGGAGCAGTCACTTGTGCATCCTGGTCTTATCACCTGAACCGTAAGTGGTACAAGTAGGTATACTAGGTGAAACATAAAGGGTATACTATTTTTTTTGCAACTTAACTTTGTAAATCTAAAACTATCGCCTTTGTGGGGGAGTTGGGAGTGCTAAAGGTTTTGTAGACTTGTGAAATCTGTCAACAGCTGTATCCCTGTAACACCTTTTGTATTTCAAGTTTCCTCCAAAGCTGATAGTTTTAGATTTACAAAGTTAAGTTGCAAAAAAAATAGTATACCCTTTCACCTTACAAGGTGAAAGGGTATACTATATTTTTTGTACTATTATATACATATAGGTACTTAAGTACATTGATATTTAGACAAATTAAATTGATTGATCAATTTCAGTCAATTCTCTCTTATCAGTCTTTTATATTTACTTATTTGGTGAGGCTTAAAGTTCAGACTATACTAATGACAATTTACTTCGATTATTTTGATTGTCGCGTGCTCCTTATATATACCTAATATTTTTACGAAGTTAATGTCATAATGGATGTTAATTACGAACGTATAACTAAGTAATTATGTTTGGTGAACAGACCCGTACTTTGTGGATTAACTTTTTGTCTGTCTGTCGCATTTTGAAAACATGTTTGTCTTTTTTATATTGTACTTTACTAGCAAAGATAACGCAAAATATAATGGGAGCCAGCACAGGCCATCAAAGATTCCTCCAGTTCTACCATGACTTTTACGTTCGGTAGTCGTTAGCGTGTACGTAAAACTCATAGTGAACTTATATAATAACTTGCATAGACTTTGTACCTACTTACGTCGCATTACTACACCTAAAAGACTTAGACATAGTAATACAAATATATTTTTATTTACAGACAAATCCAGAAAGAACGCTGAACTTATAATATTACTAGTGGAAAGTAAACGCAGTGTGTCTATATACAGCATGTATACTTTAAGCGCCGAATTACCGATTCATATGTTTGGTATCACGGCTAGTTACACCATCTTACTGCTACAGTTCGCTTTACTTTAAATATTCAAGTAAATCCTTTAGGGTTTATAGGGCAAGTTTAATTTTTATTCTATATAATTGTTCTGTATACGAAATAAACATGGAAGGTAATAAACGGAGCGAATACCTTTCCAAAGACATTTTAGAAGAAAACTACATTAAAACTTTTATAATAGTCTACTATTTTCAAACACTTATGGCGTCTACCCGCGTTCACATTAAGAACCGTTTCGTGACGTCACCTACAATGTTCCAGAAATGTCACACTGTATTCAACATGTTCCAAATCGTTATACTATACTTTTTCATAATTCAAAAGTACATTTTGAATGTTTCTGTTAATAAAACAGTGTACTATATGAGCTTATGCGCTACTGGTTTGCAATCTGTAACATTTATGTGCAATGTGGTCCACGTGAGATTCTTCAATGGAGAAGCAAATGCGGAATTCTACATCAAACTTCAAAAGATAGACCGTTGTATGAGACTCGACCACAATAAAATCAACATTATATTGTACAGAGTGAACATTCTCACAGTTGCAACCGCCTTGATAATATTGTGTTCGCTACTAGCTGTTGCAGCAACCAAAGGGGCTGTAACATTCTTTTCATTCTTGGGAATCACGTACACCCATTGTTGTTTCGTTTTTGAAATAGCCTGTTGTTCCAACTTTTTGACATATTTTTTCATACGTATCCGATTTATTAATTCTATTATAAGAAACTATATAAAAGAAAAAAAGTTTCACTCTATTTCCCCGAAAATCCCTATATTTGCCACAAAAACCTTTCTGAGACGGCTAGCGGCGGAAACGCACAATTTCGCTTGGAGCGATACGGATATATATTTGAAAGAAATATTTGATGGTTTTTCCAAATTACAGAATATTTTTAGATTTCAGGTAAGTGAAATACTTCAAGTTACTGTAGTGGGTTGTTATACTATTATCAATTTATCTGTACTAGGCTTTGGCTGAAAATCAGCGTTGGAGGAGATCTCGTTCCCCTCCAGCACATGCTGAGCCAAATGCCTTTCGGTACAGCTCACACTGTAGGAAATGCAGCTTACTGACCTTAGGTGTATATATTTCACTTATTTTATAATTATGTGCTGATATTTCCTTATGTGTTCCCTGTGCTGATTAAATATTTTTCATTTCATTCATTTTATTTCACTAAAATAATCAATGGCAACCTCGGTTCTCGTCTATCTATACAAATAAATAAAATTGGAGTGTCTGTTTGTAATATCAAAATAACACCTTTTCACTAAGTGCATATCAAAGTACATACGACACCTATAGCAAAACAGCGATTTAAATTTTTTTGTCTGTCTGTCTGTCCGTGTGTTTGTTCCGGGTAATCTCCGAAACGGCTGCACCGATTTTGACGGGACTTTCACTGGCAGATAGCTGATGTTAAAAGGAGTAACTTAGGCTACTTACTTTAATTTTGGAAAACAATTAGGGTTTCGCGTAAAAAAATAAAAACACGTGAAATCAAAGAGTATCTCCGAAACGGGTGGACCGATTTTGATGAGACTTTCACTGGTAGATAGCTGATGTTATAAGCAGTAACTTAGGCTACTTTTATTTTAGAAAAACTAAATTTTAAAAAAATGGGTCCTGTCGCGCGGGCTCAGAACGCGGGAGCGGGCTTTATTCCACAGAGTTAAATTCCACGCGGACGAAGTCGCGGGCTCAGCTAGTTTGGAATATAATAATAAAAAATATGAATGTGTAGTTCAATAAAGAATACAAAAGCTCCTAAATCATGAATTATGCCTACATTTCTTTTTCAGGTTTTCGTATTTTGCTGCAAAGTTGTTTTGTCATGTTTGATAACATTTCAATTTCTAATACACGGAGCACAAAATGATGTAAGTTCACTTAATGTTAGTAGTTTATCAACTGAGTAAATACCTACATATTAAGTACTTATAAAAGTTCCTGAAAGTCCATCTAAAATCACTAGTGTCCGAAACTAGTAGGCAGTTTTTAAAATGCTTTACTTACGGGTGGATCTAACGTTATGAAAATGCGAAATGTTAACCCATATCAATGATATTCGTAAAATTTCAGACGATTGAAACATTGGAAAGCCTAACTCCAGTGGTTTTTACGCTCATCGACTTATCAATAGCTGTTATTTTGGGAGTCCGAGCCGAGTTGTTCTTAAGAGAAGTAAGGGAAACTAAACTACTGGCTATCACCATCATGTCCATACATTATGCAGGTAATTCGATCACAACATGTAGTAAACTACCTATCTTCCAAAAGTAATGAATGCAATTGTTTTTATATTGAATTAGCTGTCATATTATCCGTAGATTTAGTTACGAGTCGTCATTGGTTCGTCATACGTTTTTTTCAGTTATGGAAACGCTTCTACTATTTAACATAAAAACTACATACCTACCCACTAAACCCGAAAACATTATTTTTCTTTATATAAGTACTGTAAGGTCCATGTCGGCGCACTGGCCACTAGCGATAGACGTTCCTGGCTGATGAGAAAATAATAAATATAATAAAAGATTGTTTTGAAATTGAAAGAACTGCGGTGCGCTGGCAGTCACAACCGGGGAACCGATGTAATAAGTTGTGTTTTTAATTATTATTATAATAAATTAAAGTTACACATAAATAACTTATTATTTTATTGATACACGGTAAACCCTATGAACAAGTTGTCACACTTACCCGGCGCCTCCACCAGTGTGACAACTGGACAACATGGATTCTGTGACAACATGGACCTTACAGTACCTACCTATATTATACCTAAACCGTGGTAGGGGCATGGTAACGAAATCTTTGGATAACGCTTACACTTAGTAAAATAACTTTGTTTGTAAACTCTATCGTACCTACCTATTAGATGATTAGCGATCTCGCTCGAGCGTATTAAGTTTAATTTACATTGCAGTTTTATGTTTAAAATAGTAATTATTGATATATTCATGTAAAATCACGTTAAGATTGACTTGTATAATGATTTAATGCTAAAAAACAATTGCAACATGCACAAAAATTAGACCATAATTCATGAAAATATGGACAGAAAATTCCAAATCTGGAGTCCCGAATCATGAGTCCCCCTTACACCATCTATAAGTGGCAACAGCTTCAAGAAATAACTGTTTCAGGAAAATTAAGAGAAAAAGCAAAGAAAATGTTGAAATTAATCGACGAAACCCCGCCATGTTTCTCCGTGTACGACATGTGGTTTCTAGATGCTCATATCTTGCTTAAAATGTTCACGCTAGTCACCAGCCTTATTTTCACTCAGCTACAGTTCGCTTTCTTATAGTCTTATGTGGATATTTAAAACATTGTTATTAATTTTACAATAGTATATTCTGTATAAATCTGAGATTAAAATTAATCTGTATAAAATTGTTGAAGTAACATGTACCTATTTTACATAACAGTCGGCTCATAAATAATTCAAGTCTCCTTAGACGTAAAAAGATGCTGTTCATTCTTATAAAATAATCAAATAGAACTAATCACAAAATTGGACGGATTTGTTGTCATAATATCACTATCACCTTAAAATTAATCATAAAGCTCTGACAATTTGTATGAACTGTCTTACTCGAATGTGTTTACCCTTATGTTCAGATGGTTTTCACAAATAATGAATGCTATGTACCTACTTACATAGAGTTAAGTTTAAATACATTTACAAAGGATAATAAACAAAGCCTAACCAACTTCAGCTTTCTATTTAAATTCAACCTTATTGTAAACTAGATTTCTAAGGCTGCCTTGGAATGATTCATAGACGATAAATATTACTAAATACACAATCAAAGTTCAGTGCGTTCATTCCTAGTTAATGGAAATCTATCAGAGCATGATAATTGTTCATCTTGATGACACAGCGGTCTTCAAAACAATACTCTTGTGAATAATAGAGCAACACAGGATGGTATTAGTAACGTCATTGTTGTTATCCCCGACGCGCCGTTACATCTATGGTCGAGGAAGCAGAAACACCATGTTGTCTCATCATACCAGTCCCTAAAAGTGAACAATTGAATTATAATAATAATGATAATAATTCATCCCCTTTGACGTCCCACTCCTGGGCACAGGGGGATTCAGGCCGTAATCCACCACGCTGGCCCGGTGGGGGTTGGCGGATTTCACATGGCTTTCGAAAATTGTTTATATTTACTAAGACATATAGCCCAGTCATATTAGGTAAAAAAAGGGGTCAACCTCGGAATGAAAGATAATAAGCTGAAAATTGGTATGAACCTTTGTTTTGTCATTCTAAATGTTGTCTCAAAAGTCACAATCGTTATCGTGTCCGCGTCTCAAGATATTCAAGGTCAAAGGTCACAAAAATCGGTTTTTCACGAATATCTGGCTTCCTATCGGTTAAATGAGATTTGCATTTATTATAAAAGTTGTAGGCTATAAAATTCCCTACAACTTTTGTTTAAACTTTTTTTTCATACGACTAACCGTTTTGAAGGTAGAGCGCGAAGAGTGCACATCGTACAGTCATATACGGCCTAATGCAAGGTCAAGCGTGAGTTATGGTTATCAGTACGTTATAAAGTCAATTATTTACTTGGAAATTATAATTATTAAACAATGCCTATTATTTATGTACTAACTATTAATTATTTATATTTAATTAAAGTAAGTAACTTGATTATTTATATATAATTATTCATATTTAACTATTTAAGTATAAAATATTATTAATTCTGGATTATATATTTTAGTTTTATTTTAAGTTAACACGACATTATATATCTTTTCTTTAAAACGCGTAAATTTCTCAATACTTATATACCTGGAAATACTTGTCCCTGCCCTATGCCCTTTTCTATTCATTGCCGGGACAGATGTTCTATAGTATTCAAGGCCACTCTCTCCACTTTGTATGAGTCAAGATTATTCGTTAGTTTGAAATTGTACCGTTGCAACTACGGACGTACGGTTTTAAGAGCTATGGCTGATTTGTGTTTTATATGTGATAAGAAACTTTCAGAAGTTGTTTCTGTGAATGTCGTACGTGGTTTACAAACTTTAAAAACTGCAAGTATTGAAAGAAATGATGGACATATAGACTATTTAAATACTTTAAGTTCTGTAAATGTGCATTCCGAGTGTCGAAAAGTGTACACGAGTAAAAATGTTATTATTGCATCAAAACGACGCACAGATGAGAGTGAACCTTCAACGTCAAGTGCACCTCGTAAAAAACGAAATGAAGTCTTTGATTTTGGAAAGTTATGCTTATTTTGTGGCCAAAACAAACATTATTAGAAAATGGAGTGCGCATCTTGTTGGCATTATATAATGCTCCAAAATCTGAGGACAACATTGATCATTTCCGCTACACGCAATTCATCAAATTTACAAAACTAAATAAACCTGTACAACTGTCAACACTTCCACCAACAAGTGTAGCAGCTCATCAACACATAAAACGTGTCTACTACCAGATTCAAACGTGGTTAGGGAAGGACTTAGAACCTCAAGAATGAGGCTGGATGCTTGAAAATGAAATCCTGGAGCCCATACGAACGTTATTACCTCCAGCACCAGCCGAACTACTAAACGTAATATTTTGCAATTCCAAAAATGGTTGTGGTTCCCGCTGTGGATGCAGAAAATCAGGGCTACAATGTTCTTTAGCTTGCGGCCAGTGCAACGGACAAGCTTGCCTCAACGCTTCACTGTATCCAAGTAATCCCGATGAAGAAAATACATATGATCCCGATATTCTGGAAGGTTTGGAGATGAACATGACAGATAATGAGGATGATGACAATGAATCGAACATTTTTGAGCGACAAGAAGAAGAAGACGACGAAGAAGAAGAAGATAATTAGCTTCCATTTCCAATTTCATTACAATTAAAATCAACAAAGATACTTTTGATATTTGAACTCACATTTTGATAAATGTATATTATGCCGTATTTAATAATAAATAAAAATATGTATAAAATATATACTCTTACTATCATTTTAACTTAAAATAAAACTAAAATATATAATCCAGAATTAATAATATTTTATACTTAAATAGTTAAATATGAATAATTATATATAAATAATCAAGTTACTTACTTTAATTAAATATAAATAATTAATAGTTAGTACATAAATAATAGGCATTGTTTAATAATTATAATTTCCAAGTAAATAATTGACTTTATAACGTACTGATAACCATAACTCACGCTTGACCTTGCATTAGGCCGTATATGACTGTACGATGTGCACTCTTCGCGCTCTACCTTCAAAACGGTTAGTCGTATGAAAAAAAAGTTTAAACAAAAGTTGTAGGGAATTTTATAGCCTACAACTTTTATAATAAATGCAAATCTCATTTAACCGATAGGAAGCCAGATATTCGCGAAAAACCGATTTTTGTGACCTTTGACCTTGAATATCTTGAGACGCGGACACGATAACGATTGTGACTTTTGAGACAACATTTAGAATGACAAAACAAAGGTTCATACCAATTTGCAGCTTATTATCTTTCATTCCGAGGTGAAAGCCCTAATATGACTGGGCTAATACAGGTTTACTCACGATGTTTCCCTTCACCAAGTAAGCAAGTGATAATCAGATAGAAATTATGATTAGCACATGGATTTCGCAAAACCCAGAGGTGTGAGCCGGGGTTTGAACCCATGACCTGGTGGGCAAGACACATGCTTAATCAATTGGCTATCACTGCTTATAATTGAATTATAATACATTTAAATGAAGGCATATATAATATAATAATAAATATCGCCACACTAGCACACCAACTAAATAGTCTCAAACTAATCAATGCTTGTACTATAGGCGTCAAACAATAAACTGGGGCCAATCCCATTGACACACAGACCAGGGTAAATAACAATAAGGCGATGTCCAAAATCTGACGGGAATCGAACCCGCAGGCACTTGGTACAGTGAGCCGAGCGGCATAATCTCAAATCACGACGCCAAGCAGTCATGATCTTAATTTTTATTGAAAACATGTTTTAATAATTTGCCAATGCAACAAAAAAAAGAGAAGCCTACTCCAGGCTTCTTAAAGCCTATGTTAATTCTAATACTGCTGCTTATCTAAGGATGAAAAATTGCCTACAAAATCCTTAAGTAGACGTCTCTTTTTCTTTTTCTTATATATCTATCCCACTCTGACAGACAATTTTCAGCCCAGGCCAGTTTGGTGCATCTTTTAGTAGTAATAAAATAAAGATAAATAAAACTAATTTACCTCTTGACATCCAATTCTTTGATGGTGTTATTAACATAATGGGCCAGATTTTGATCTTTGGCAGCCGCCCTGCATCCCTCATATGTGTCTGCTGGAATATCTGTCCGGTATGCCTTGAAGTTACTCAGACAATCTCTTGTGATTACCTTTTCAGCTGGAAGTTCAATTATAAACACATTATTGAGCAGCCAAACATAGTAGTATAATCTTGTTAATATTGCTGCTAATATTATAAATGCGACAGTAACTCTGTCTGTCTGTCTGTCCCGCTTTCACGCCAAAACTAGTGATCCGATTTAAATGAAATTTGGTACACAGATACTGAGAAAGGACATAGGCTACTTTTTAATGGGAAAAAGGGTTGAAAGGGGGGGATGGAAAAGTTGTATGGAAATAAATGTGACATTCAAAGTTTGTAAAAGTTTTACCCTCAACACTATTCCATGCGCACAAAGTCGAGGGCACAGATAGTACATAATATGCTAGGGGTGGCAACCCTTGTCTCAGTTGTTTACCTAACATCTAATGTACGGTTCACATTGAAGGGGCCCTGGCGTGAACATTACAATGCAATACAGGAAATTGAAGTGTATTTTTTGGGTAATTTAAAGTTCATATTTCCGAAAATGGCGGTGTCGGAGTCTGGCATCTCACTCCACATCTGTATGGAAATATGAATTGTAAGTGATTGTGGAGACTTCAATTGTCGTTACCGCATTGTGAATGTTCTCCACTGAGCTCCAATAATGTGAATTTTAAGTACTTATTTTCAAGACTTTTTTTTAATTATAAATTACCTCCTCTTCTCTCAATCAGTTTGACACAGATGTCTTCATTATCCGGACAGGGGCTACCAAGATAGCCAACGCCCCGCCAATTGAATGGCTCCATACAGCCGGGAGTTGCAGCATTACATTGGTAGCACCATAGAGCTAAACCTGTACAAAAAGTTATACTTATTATTTGTTATTGTAGGTACTGTAAAAGTTATTGTACTTATTGTAATTGTGTAAATTTTGGTGTACTTTAAGCAGTTTTCTATTGTATTCTTATTAGGCTGTTCTGTTTACTGTTCTCATTTTGGTATATGGTATGGACAAATAATAATATTTTAATGCTTGCTTTGTTAATGCCTTCCACTTGTATGGTCCTACTTAAATCATCTAAATATTTTATTTTTCTCTGGAATATCAATAAGTACTTTTTTTCTAGACATACCTACATCTTATTTAAAATGTTTATGATGTTATAGTGTGTCTTCAAAATAATCAAGACCCACCCATGTTACTTATATTAAGACTGTTATGAGACATTGTATGCATTTTATTACCATTACATGTACATACATGGTAAAGGTGTATTGTAATATTTACAATACTTGTATGGGACAATAACACTCCACAATAGAGCCGCATCATCTTACAAACTGGGTACCTATTTAGAATGTGCAACCAGACCCCGGTTAGTTTTAATTTAATTTCATTAATAACTGTACTTACTTTCCCGGAATATAGAAAATAGGATCACTGATAGAATATGATAATTCATGTCGAAATATGTTTTAACGTTGAAAAAGTAAAATAAACTTAGGAACACCACACCCCGAATAGCGGGCGGCTCGCTTGCTTGGTGTGTTTTGACATCAAACAACCAACGGTCACTTTGACTGCTTTGACTTTGACAGTCTTGTTTGACGTTTCGATAAAAGTAAAACTGACTTTTTCTAAGTGAAGATTAATAATCGATAAGGTAATCATGCGATTAATAAAAATACGAACCCGCAGATTTATGCTCCCCAATATAGTAATATAGTATATTAGTATAAGCAGTGATAGCCGATTGGTTAAGCACGCGTCTTGCGGGCACCAGGTCTTGGGTTCAAACCCCGGCTAGCACCTCTGGGTTTTTCAAAATCTATGTGCGCATCATAATTTCTACATGATTATCACTTGCTTACGGTGAAGGAAAACATCGTGAGGAAACCTGCATGTCTTAGAAGATCTACCCATTTTCGAAAGACATGTGAAATCCGCCAACCCGCACTGGGGCAGCGTGGTGGATTATGGCCTGAGTCCCCCTAGTGTTGAGGGGAGACCCGTGCCCAGGAGTGGGACGTCAAAAGGGCTCAATTATTATTATATAATATAGTAATAGTCTAGCGAAAATGCTCTACTTTAGGCTTAGTAGCTTAGTAGTAAAAACCCTGTTGAAATCAATGTATTAGTTTTTTCCGAGATGCTCAGGCTCCAGCAGGCCGAGTGATCCAGATTTTAGGGTTGCAAATTCTAGTGCCAGTACATACACATACATACATATTATTTTGTAAGTAGCTAAGGAAATTATAAAAGTAGCATACATAACCTCGCTTTTTTATCATACATGTTTGAGCTTTACGTAGCTCAGATATATACCCAAAAACTTTTTACTGTGCAATTCCAACCAAATAGTAGGATTGTAAAATAAAGGGCAGAAAAATATGTACTTATAGTATTATTATTTTATCTTCTTTGCTGGCATGTAAGATACAATTCGCCATGGAAAATTGGAGGTACCCTACTATTTAGAAGTCTGTGGAAATACCACACTTCTCTGCTTCAAATAGCGGCATACATGGTATACTTAAAACTTCCTTGGCAGCATATATTTTTAAAGAAGTCTTTGATTTTGACATTTTGATTTGAATTTGTTTTCTTTATATAAAATATTGTTATTTGTAATCATGGACGTGTAAAATTTACAAATTATTAAAAAAACGATATTAATTATAAAGTAATCGTTAAAATAATCGATTATTAATAAAATATATTATTGATCGTGTATAGAACCATAGACTTCTAAATAGAACTGACATCATAGAACTGACATGATTGTATTCTCTTTAGTAAAGCAATACAGTGCTGCAATGGTTTCCATAGTACCTACGTAATGAAGGTTTAGAATTTAGATGTTACTTAAGCCTCTCCCTAAACAAATAATAAAGGTTTATGATATTTGTCTCAGTCACTTTATTTCAAATATGTGTGGTGGGCATCTTTCGTAGGTTAGGCTAACCTAACCTAATCTAACTAACCTGCAAATATTGTAGTTTTCAATCAAAGTTTTCTTCTTCATCATCTTCAGTTTTCTGAGTTCCGAAAATAGCCTCCTTGAGCATTAATAAATCATCTGGGTTTAAGTCGATACACATCGTGCCCACTGCATCTTCGATACCAATCGTGCCATCGTTGGTCATGTCAACCTCTTTTATGAGATTATCCAAATGCCTTTGTGGCATTTTATGGCCAGTTTTACCTAGAACTTCCCTCAAGTATTCACGATCTACTAGCCCCGTCTTGTCTGGATCAAATACTTGAAAAGCGGCTCTTATTTCCTCTTCCACTGGAAAATCTCTTTGACGTATTTTAACGATTCTTAAGAATTGCTCGTAAGTGATGTGACCTTCTGGGTGTGGTGGTCTGACACAGAAATCTATCAGTTCTTGGAATTGCTCAGGCGTATATGTCATTAAGAGGAGAGCCTTCAGCATGTAAATCATTTCTTTCTCTGTAATGTACTCGTCAATATCGGTGTATGCTGGTGTATAATTTTGATATAACTCCCAAAGTTGTTCAACTTCTGCTAATTGATCAGGTCTCAATTCAAACGGTTCCCTTATAGCCTCCTTGGAATCAGTCAAATCAAGAGGTGCGCTTGGATCGGGCGGTGGTTCTTCTACGTAAGCCTGTTCCTCCTCTACTTTTTCCTCCTCTGCCGCTTTCGCTTCTTCTTTTTGCTCAGCTTCCTCGCCTTCGACTTGCTCACCTTCCAGTTCTTCACCGCCCAATTCTTCACCTTCACCTAATACTTTTTCCTCGCCTTCTACATGTTCTCCCTCAACATGCTCACCTTCTAATTCCTCACCGTCGACATGCTCACCTTCTGTATATTCTCCTTCTACGTGTTCTCCCTCTATGTATTCTCCTTCTACATGTTCTCCTTCTACTTGTTCACCTTCAACACGTTCACCTTCGAGTCCTTCGCCCTCACCCATTTTATCTTGGGCATTTTCGGTTCCTTCGATGCCAGGTTCTATTCCCTCTGTATTTTTTGGTTGACTTTCTGTCCCGTCTCCCTCTATACCAGCCTCTGGATTGTCTCCAGCTCCAACAACATCCTCATTACCTTCCTCCATTATGCTATGTTAAACTGATATAAAAACTAGAATTTTGATTTGAATCTTGAAGATATTTACACTACAAATTTATCGCCGCATCTAGGTTTACTGAACTTTCTTCTGAGTATGTCCATTAAATTGTCAGTTATTTTGTCATACAGGCCGAGACTTTCTAATGATATAACATCTAATATACCTATAAAATCTGTAAATAACCCATGTCGGACATTATCAATAAAATTCAACATTGATCTATTTATTTCATAAAAAAATGCTTTTTAAAAAGTCGTAAAATTTATTGATGATGTCATCTTGACACAAGCGAGCAAAGAGAATACAACAAGGAGAACACAATACTACGCACAGATACTACGCAAGTATACCGCTTCTTGGTACCTACCAAGAATATTATTACAACTTCTTGGTACCTTATAATAATAATAATAATAATAATCATTTATTTGCACGGAATGTAGGTAATTTTTACAAAGGTGTTGACAATATAAAATGAATCCCTGTACACTCTGCCATTAAGGGCATACAAACATTAAATACTTATACTACTTAAAGCTATACACTAAAAACTAGTATCATTTAAAAAGTCTAACACTTGGTACCTTTCACTATTTGGTACCTACTAGTAGGTATGTGATATGTAAATCCAAATATTACAATGAAGTGCCTCACTAGAAGTCTCTGGTATAGTCTCAAACTAAGCAATGCTTGTATTATACTACAGTACAATGGGCTGGGGGCGATTCCATTGACAACCACACCTGGGCAAATGGCTATTTCCGAAATTTGTCCCGGCGAGAATCGAACCCGTAAACACCTAGCAGGGAGCCGAGCGGCCTATACGCTCAAACCACTGCGCCCAGCCGTCGTCTATTTACATACAGACATAGGGACCTATAGATGTACATCCCTACCATGCAGATACCTATGGATGTACATCCGTACGTAGGTAATTCCAAGTTCAACAATCAGAAAATTCTTACTCAAGTATACCTACTTAGTAATCCTACAGCGGTGTTAATAGATTCCTTGCCTCCCACGGCCTTTGCTTTCGACGCATCACGTGTCTTGATTCCCCGGGAGAAAGACGAGCTGTCGGTGAATGGTTGTCTGTTGGCATGCGCGGCCGTGTTTATGAGCAGATGCAGAAGTTTTCGTTCGACGCGCGGTATCGTCGCGCGTAATATTTTGGAGGGAATCGGATGCATTCTTTTGAAATTTAATTTGTTTTTTTTTCATATATAC
The DNA here is from genome assembly GCA_918843915.1 of Notodonta ziczac. Classification (NCBI taxonomy): domain Eukaryota; kingdom Metazoa; phylum Arthropoda; class Insecta; order Lepidoptera; family Notodontidae; genus Notodonta; species Notodonta ziczac. Next base: position 4,859,870 of record OU974041.1, read on the forward strand.
AGTTGATCACCAGTGCTTGTTAAGGTTATTCCTAAAAAAGTTTATTTCACCATCTCCGAAAAATGGTAAGTCATATATTTTTATTTTATTATTATGAAATAAACTCACTTAATAATTATTAAATATGACATTGGATAGGTGCATATAGTGGAAAATACATAGGTAATATAACTATAGGTATTAAAAATCAATAAGTACTTAACAGTACCCTACTAACTTAAAACTCTTAAAAGTCTTTAAGACGTCACTTTTTTCGACCGAATTTCTTGAAATAGGCTGCTGCTTTAATCAAGTGTGTGTCAGTCGCATCACGCTTCGTGTAGGGTTCCGTAGTAATTTATCTTTATACCGCGCCGCGAGTCAATAATCAGTTAGCTTAGGCAATGTTTGTCACGCACTAACTAATTTAATAACGAGGTTTCGCAACATACACCTGCCTATTCACCGTGAATTTATATTTAAGTTATTTAAGTAACGTTTAAGTGGACTTAAAATAATATAATAAAATGCATCAGGGTAAATTTTTTGAAGTCAGGAGGGTAGGAACTCCATACAAATCTAACAAACAAGCTTCATAGGTGACATCGGAATGGTTGACAATATTTTTACCTTAAAATTTAGGAAGAGCACCTATGTAAGTAATGACATCAAATAACATCAAAAGGCAACACACTGGAGCTATTTTAATATTTATATTAATATCTAAGTACTACCCTTTGTAATTATTGAAAATAAGCAACTGGCGATAAAAAAAAAAAAACATGACATGTAAAAAGACAAGCCCGCTGAGTTTCTTGCCGGATCTTCTCAGTCGAGGTCGCGTTCCGATCCGGTTGTAGATAGAAGGAAAAAAATATGTAAATTGACAATTTGTAAGTGCCCCCGTAGGCCTAAACAAAATAAATGATTTGAATTTGAATTGAATTTGACCCTACGCTACGTAATGTCATGTAGATAGGTACTTATTTTATTATTATTACCTACTTATTCATATAATTTTAGGAACATTAATATAATCGATTACTTACTTAATTAAATTTGATAAGCATGAAATAAACCAGAAAATAACACAGAGCCAACATTAATGATTTATTCAGGTAAGTAAGTACTTAAGCAAATAGGCAATTTCAAATAACTATGATTACTCATTTACTTGGTGCTTATTTATTAGCATACAATAAGGACTTATATAGCTGTATCAAAACTTATAAAAATCTCCAAAAGTAACAACTACTTATAACCTACTACTCTGTGAAGCGAAACAAAAAATCAGTGCCGTCTAGGGACGCCCGAAAGAAGCGAAGCTTTGCAGTAGATATTAGATATATTATATTAACGCGTAACGCGTTACGCGTCACGCGTTACGCGTTACGCTTTTCACCGTTTTAGTGCCCGGGTAGCGAGCGCCCCGAACGTCCGTAAAGAAGCTTCGCTTCAAAAAGTACTTAGGTAGGTGGGTACGTTCCTTCTATATCCCCGGCGCGGCATAGGCAGTTAGATACCTATGTACCTTGTTTCCAGTTGGCTTTTACATTAGACCAACACCTAATAATGTGCTAAATTTACGCCAGTGGTCACGACCAGTGAAACTGAGTAAGACATAGTGCTGAACTATCAATAACTGTGCAACGTAACGTAATCTTGCTTAATTTGATATTATGGTATCTAAACACCTTCTCATATAAGGAAAAACTACTTAATGTGGGTACCTACATTTTAGATAATTACTAACTAACTACTAAGATTGTCGTGAAATTCCCCTTGCGATTTTACGGATTGGGACTTCGTTTACCTAATATGTAAAACACTTTTCTTTAAATAACTTACTTTGAGTTCAATGAACTGACCACCAGTTTTGATAGGATAAGGAACATAAAGTCATAGGTCATACAGTATCAGAATAAATACTCCCTATAACAACTAATATAAGCAGTGCCGGATTAAGCAAGCGCGGGGCCCGAAGCTAATTATTTCAAAGAGCCCTTGATCTACAATAGGTTCTTAAGTATAAAGTGGTAAAAAAACAAATTAATAGTCTATACGTTTATTTGCCATCTATAGGTTACAATTTTGTGGGCATTTTGTAAATTACTATAGGCGCTGTTAGGCTCTGGACAAGTATTATATACAAAAAGCCAGAGATGAAATTTTCTGGCAATAAAGAATAATTTTGATAAGAAACTAACATATGCGGGGCCCCCTTTCGCGCGGGGCCCGTAGCAATTGCTACTCTTGCTATATGGTTAATCCGGTACTGAATATAAGTAGGCTTTCACACGATGAGCGGCAGCGCTGGCACGCGCGCCAAGATTAGATTTGTCACGGATTAAGTAGCCTAGAGTACCTCCCTTTCTTTATTTCTTAACTAGCGGCCCGCCCCGGCTTCGCTCGGGTACATTGCGGTTACATTATTCGAGTTTTAGTAAGGATCCCTATTTTTTTTTTAAATATATTATAGCCTATGTCACCCGGTGATAGTGTAGCTTCCCAACAGTGAAAGAATTTTTCAAATCTGTTCAGTAGCTTCGGAGCCTATTCATTACAATCAAACAAACAAAGTTTTCCTCTTTATAATATTATATTATAGTATGATGTATAGGAAAGTGCCTGCAGTGGCTAGCTTGCATGCTCCGCATACTACGTTGAAAGGGATTGTCAAGTGCATATTGCTAGCACCTATCAGTTAGCTCTACGGTAGAGCCTCTACCATATGTTATGCGTTCTCCAAAAGTCGCTATTCGGTAGCGACTACGTTATATATTTGTATGGCAAATTGTTTATACTTACCTACAAATTGCCATTAACACTTTTAAGAGCCCCCGTAGACTTAAACAAAATAAACGATTGGAGTTTTAGTTTAAAATGTGTTATTAGAAATTTATATTGTACTAGCTGAGCCCGCGGCTTCGTCTGCGTGGAATTTAACTAAACAAAAAGCCCGATCCCGCGTTCTAAGCCCGCGCGACAGGACCCATTTTTAAAAATTTAGTTTTTCTAAATAAAAGTAGCATAAGTTCCTGCTTATAACAACAGCTATCTACCAGTAAGAGTCCCGTTAAAATCGGTCCAGCCGTTTCGGAGATACTCTTTGATTTCATGTGTTTTTATTTTTTTACGCGGAACACTAATTGTTTTTCTAAAATTAAAGTAGCCTAAGTTACTCCTTAAAACATCAGCTATCTGCAAGTGAAAGTCCCGTCAAAATCGGTCCAGCCGTTTCGGAGATTACCCGGAACAAACACACAGACAGACAGACAGACAAAAATTTTTTTAATCGCGTTTTGGTTATAGATGTCGTATGTACTTTCATATGCATTTAGGGAAAAGACGTTATTTTGATATTACAAACAGACACTCCAATTTTATTTATTTGTATAGACTAGCCGTGCCCGCGACTTCGTCCGCGTGGACTTTAATTGACAAAGTTTCATACAAACTTTCATCCCCTATTTTATCCCCTTGGGGGTAGAATTAATAAAAATCCTTTCTTTGCGGATGCCTACGTCATAACATCTACCTGCATGACAAATTTCAGCCCGATCCGTCCAGTAGTTTGGGCTGTGCGTTGATAGATCACTATGTCAGTCAGTTACCTTTGAGTTATATATATTTAGATTTAGTTGGAATGTAGGTATTTTTCAACTCAAACCCAAACTATTAGTTAGTCGGCAGTGTACCTATCTTATACCTAATTGTATATTTTAATTAGCATTCCATTAGTAAACATGGGGTCAATCGCAAGATTACTCTTGTATTTGTCTTTCCCTTCACGAACTCTCGGCTCTAAAATCACGCTAATTGGATTGCAAACATAATGTACTAACATATCGAAAGGTCTGGTACCCCTTGGTCAATATACTAAACATAGATATGCCATTAAAATTACAAGGTACTGTGGTGGTAGGTATGCCAATGCCACCGCACATTTGGCATTAAAAAATATATGGAGGATGAAACTTAACGTAAATATAACTAGTTTATCTGAGATTTAAGATATAGGTAATAAAATTTATTTGGATTCAAAAAAAAACGGCACAGACGTTTTATTTCTTTGTTCTAAAACTTGGACCGCAATGGCTATAGCGTGATAATTAATTTTGGATAACTAATAGTTAAAATCTCGTAGAAATGTTGCTCTGATTTTGGAGTTGTAAGTTTCAAAATATTATATTCATCAAATAAATAAACCACTAACTTTGCTATTATCAAACAAATAGCCTCATTGAATGTACTTTGAATCAATTAAAAATAATAGGTCTAGAAGACGGAATTGCTCTACGCTGCGAACGATGTAATCTTCAATGGCGCTCGTGATTGCAATAAATTTTATTACCTGCACTATTTATATCTCATTATTTCTCTACAATTCGGTACATGTCTAATTGCGATACATCATTATTTAAATTTAATCACTTGATGAATAGGTACTTCAAGGTAATAGTTAAGACCTGAACAAGATTGATTAGGTATCCACCTATCTCTACTCTACTCACTGATAACTTCCTTAATTACGGTATTCTAACACAAGACTGCATATCGTATATCATTTGAATCGAAATTTTAATCCTGAGTCATCAATATTATCTATTCGAAGGAGACTTTGCGACTTCATATACCACCATCACCACCGTCTGATTACCTACATTTAGCTTTATTTACTAAGTTATTTAGACTAAATTGTATTGTACAACAAGTTGTTATTAATCTTATCTACAGTAGAGCTAAATTTCTATTCAACCTACTACTTAAACATTGCCTGAGCACCTCACGTGCAGGCTTACTGGTACAAAAGCAAGTGGATCTAATAGCGAGCGTTTACTTTTATAATCATTTATAATATCGCCAGACTGACACACCAACTGTATGGTCCCAAACTTAGCCACGCTTGTACTATGGGTACCGTACAATGGACTGGGGGCAATCCCAGTGACACCCAGACCAGGGCAAATTACGAAAAGGCCGTCTCCGAAATTTGCCCCGGTGGGATTCGAACCCGCAACCACATTGTGCAATGAACCGAGCGGCCTGCGGTCGAACCACTGCGCCAAGCGGGTTAAATTGCACGCATAAAGTAATCTAACAGCTTCCAACTCAGCATTACTTGACCCGGCCGTGACTGTGGATCAGAAGTGTAACACCAGCAATTACTGATGTAACAAATCTGCGCCGAATTCTTACTGCACGCATATCGTGATCATCCTTGAGATTATGAAGGTATTTTAGATCATCCTATTCGACTAACCTTGTCATCTTTATTACTTTTATTGATGATCTAGATGATACCCATGATAAATATCCAATACTACTTTTTATAATGTTCATTCATGAATCGAATATCGATTCGTTTTATAACGAGCAGTAATGGGCGATAAAGACAGGGTTAAGGTCGTAACGAATTATGTAAGATACCTATTTGATTTAGAGTGAGATCATGATATCCTGTGTTTGAGGTGATTCGATTATAACTTCAATGACAATGGGCGCCATAAAACTGAACGATGCGATGGCCGGTTCGGTTCACGTCCGCTATCAATTTGCTCGTTGCATCGATACATGTCATTATTCGTCGAAACCACAGATATAGATTTACATAGATAACGCAAGTATCACGATTTGTATTGAAACCAAGCATGCCAAATTTTTAACACATACTGTGACGTCACAGGTGGCGGGAAATCCAAACCGATTTAAAGACACCGATGCCGCCGATGCCCCTCCGTCCGCTACGTTTCTCTCGAGTGATTATCTCGCGCAAACTCATATTTTCATATTTGTAGTCGCGAGGACTGTAAGTTATCGGCGAACAACCTTGACGTTTGGTCGGGGTCTTCGGACACACTAAGTACCTACATACATTTGCGATATATATGTAAATCTATATCTGTGGTCGAAACGTACGATTTGGAACAGGATCAGCGACTGTGTGAAGGTCGGATCGCTTGCGCAATAAATCGAACCGCATCTGGCAATATAGTTCCCATTGTGGGTCTGTGACGTGGCTCACGATCTGCTATTGCTCCACTTCCTCGGGTATGTTAACCACTAAAAGTCTGCAGACGTCTTTACGAGGTCCCTTTTAGTGCAATAAAGACCTTCTCTTTAGTTATAGCCTTAATTTGAAGATACACACCCACATCTAGGTGAAGGTGTGTGTCGTTTAGTGCAATGAGCCGTGACTGATGCAAGTGATTTTTCTAATCATCTTTCGCAAATAAAATAAAGCTTGGTGTTATTTTGTAACAACAGAATATTAGGATATATTTTTATTGACAGTTATTTCTATAACGCAACTCAATTTTAAAAGACATACAAAAAATGACAAAACCACACAAATTTGGTCTTATCGCCAAAAGGAAAAAAAAGAATACTAGAATATATAAATCGTGGTCTCATAATACTCTTATAATCTAAGTAAGGATTAATTTAGTGGGTTTATTTTTCGGAGGTGACTGTCGGCTCCCTGTCACTGTTTTGAAACATCCAAAGTGTGGACTAGACTGATCACATGTCGCAGAAACTAATGCAATAGGGTCACGTGAGTGCTTCGGTCGAGACGCAATCACAATAAAACTGCACTTGTATTGTTACGATAAAATATAGTGCAATTAGTGATTCGGGTGTCTTAGATCGTGAGTATAAAGCAAGAAGACTTTATTTGTCTATATAACAAAGTCAGCAACAAGCGTACGTCTTAAGAAACCACTGAAAAAGGGCACAGCCCTGTAACAGTATCCCCGCTTCCCCCTAGGGGGGCGCGAGAAGAACCACGAGAGCGTACGTCTTGTAAGCAGTTATCGTAGCTTATAGATGCTTGCAGGTCCAATGTCATTGTTCGTACATTACCGACTTAAAGGAGAGCGGGAATTTGGATAGAGATATTCGAGCTGGTTAAGCCGACCCGAATATAACCTGTAGTCGATTGGCATCAGCGCTCTCTCGTGTCGCCAATTAATGTTCTTAGTTTCATGTCTATTTATATTGTCCACGTGCATCGAACAGTAGTCGTTAAAAAGTTACTTTCGCCTTCGACGAGTATCCACTTTGAATGGTTAATCACACGGAACTAGCCGCGTCGTACTTGGTATTTTATTGGCGTTTCATACGCGACACATGCAAATACTCTGACTCATCAGTTTCTAGGGTCCATATCATTAAATCGGTCTCAAGTCTGAGAGCGGAAAAGTGTAAACTTTTTTACGAATTATTTTGATGCTAGTTATTCCTAGTGCGGTGGGGGGGTAAACCTAGGGTTAAACCCATCGGCCACATGCGGTCATGACCACTTCCATACAAACATTAATCCCCATATTAAACCTCTTTATAGGATGAATTTTCATATTCACGAATCCTTTCTTAGTGCTCTCACACAAAATTCATACTTCTAAAGTTAAAGAATATATATTATCTGCGATTCCAACCTGTAATATATTTCAGTATATCAACGCAATGTTTTATGAAAATTAATTGTGAACCTGATATTTTTGTAGAATCAGTTTATTCCTTGGATCTTGAGGTTCGTTATCCCACATAACGGCATTAATAGATTTTATGTTTCTTAAAATTCATCATCACAAATTTGCATTTTTCAAAAACCTACGTATAATTAATTTTATTTCCAAATGGCACAAATTTCATAAATTATGGGAAACGATTTGCAATATGTAATGTTTAACAATATCCTTTCTCATGGTCTTGCTTATGAATTTACAAATTTAATTATTGGTGAAAGCGTAATATAACCTCATTACCTACTACAGTCCCTTTGGTGTTTGCTGTTCCGTAGTTTTGTAAATTAATTTGGTAATCGTGCACCGTGTGGTTGAAATATATTCGTTTATAGAGTTATTTAATTTAATAATTATATTTTTTGTTTGTACTTAATTATTGCACTTACCTACTTACCCTAAGTTTATAAGTATATTGTGAATTATTTCTTTATTGCCTGTAGGTAATCCTTTTTTTCCGCTACCTACCATCATTTTACTCCAAAAGTTATGGTAGCTATCTAGTTTTCCAAAAGAATAAAATAATAATCGGTGGAGACTAAAGCTTTATCATAAAATTTACGCTCGTCTACGTAAAATTTGTTTGGAAAATTGGACGTTGGTCACCTGAGGAACTATCAATTGTACGGAGACACAACTAGCGTGTTGCTAGTATGCTTGCGAGCGTCAATAGCATGGTAGAGCAACAAAATATGTAGTACAACTAGATAATGTTGGCATTCTGTAGCTCTAATACTTTACTTTTACTACTTTATGGTAATTTTAATTATTAAATTATTTATAACTAGCGGCCCGCCCCTGCTTCGCACGGGTACATTGCGGTTACATTATTCGAGTTTTAGTAAGGTCCCTAATTTTTTTGAAAATATATTATAGCCTATGTCACCCGGGGATAGTGTAGCTTCCCAACAGTGAAAGAATTTTTCAAATCGGTTCAGTAGTTTCGGAGCCTATTCATTACAATCAAACAAACAAAGTTTTCCTCTTTTTAATATTAGTATGATGTATTAAATTGTTATGGGTTATGAAAGAACTAATGTAAAATGAGCATTATATTTCGAGGACAGGTAAATAAGTTAACATTACGTGTACAAGTGAATGGAAACAGTAATAAAATCAGTTAAAGATGACCAGTAACTTGTTGGAGTTTACGATCGTATTTCAAACTAGGTAAGTACCTAGTTTACTATTTTGATTCACGAATGTTGTATCATCCAATGCCGTGAAATTATAATATAAAAGCTCCAACCGACTGCTACGAAAAATTCGCGTGAACACACAAAATGCAGTAAATGAAAGTGTACTTTGTACTCTATATTCATCAAATTACTTAAGTACATGGTAAATATCCCGTAATATATAATAATGTGAGTTTATAAATAAAGTTTAAGTTCAGCTGTTTTCTATGGTAGTGCGTTGGATAAACTTGCATTTTTTTGTGTGCCCAATATTAATTACATTTTGCGTATGCTGACACGCAGATGACGCAGTTGACGCATTGTAGAACACATGATATTTTGTAAAGTATGCTTATGCACAAGCACGAGGCTGCAACATATGCCGTGACAGTGACACATAGACCTGCTCTGCGGCTCGTTGTAGTGACATTTCAGATTCTGCGAAAGACCACCGCGGATAATTTTCGCAAATTTTTCGCGCATGTCGGTTTAACCCAGGTGCTCGTAAATATGCAGACTTGCATACCAAACACTTGTTCGCTTTATATGGACTAACAAATCTTAAACATGGATCTTCAAACCATAATGTGACGCGGCAATTTTTTTAAAATCATAGAAACATAGGTTGAAAAAATGTAGCGCAGTGTCAGTGGTCGTTTTATAGTGTTCTTTACCATATGAGGGAGAGAAGGACATGCAAGATTAGTAACGTGATACATCCTGGTTTTATTACATTTAGTATGACGATTGGCCTCCCTAAAAGGTCCGGTGCGGTGACCGTTTATGTAAAATCTGAAGTTCTATCATACTAAAGTTTAATCTATCCAACCCTGATAAGGTAGGTATAATCCTACTCACTTTGTTTAGTCCTACTCCCTTCAAATATTATAATAGAATTCTATATGACATCAAATTTACACAAATCTCTATTAATTCAAATGGCTCCACCAGCATGTGACAACTTTAATATTTCTGTACCTAACAGAGTTAGTTATATGGCCTTAATTTTAAATAAGTAATTGAATGATCTATTGACTTAACACCTTCTGTTCTATTTACAGCAAACAAATCTATTAAGACATCATAACGTATTATGTACTAGTTATACCAACCTACGCATATATTATGAATAGACATGTATCTTACCATATAGTTAATTCTATTAAGTTAAGCCTTAATCTCTATTTGCGTGGGATTGCACAACGGTATATTGGAAATAGAATCTTCTAATTGCCTCGTAACGAGATTAAATGAAACGCCATTGCGAGACGTTAAAATGCGAAGTAATTTACGGAGAACACTAAATTAATATTGGTAGCGATTTCCCAACAAACTAAGTGCATCGGATATCAAACTAAGGGCCGTATTAATGAATCGATCTCAAGTCTGAGAGCGATATAAGTACGGTTTTGACATATCATATTTGAATGACATAAGAATTACATTTCCAGGATTGCACTCAGATTACAGATCGATTTATTAAATCGAGCCTAAGTCTGAATAGGCATGATTATACTTAGGTACTTATTATGCACAATATAGAATAAGAAAAAAAAATACTAAGTATACCTACCATCTGATTTTCATTGTGGTAGGTAGGTACCATCATATTTAGCATTTACTATGGCGAAATGCAATAATAAGACCTTATATGTATTTGAGAACGGATATGTTCTGGCGGCTACTTAGAGATAGTTTTTTAAAGCTCAAACTCCTGAATATTTGTATTTAAATTCTGATTCACACCCGCAAGTGCATATGTTATACACAGCTCCGAAATGTAGATGATATCTGTACTGTAACGAGTAGTCACGTTCGCTGCAGTTGCTAGTCCCACATGAGAGGCATCGGTGCGTTCTGTTTGGGGATCCCAGAGACCTTCTGACGCAATAAAGGCGGCCACCGGGGAGTCCTTGTGGATAAGAATCCCACATACCCTAGACCTCTACCGGACGAACCATCATTTTAAAATATTTTTATCATCCCCGTCATAAAACAAAAGGAGTCGTTAGCGTCTTCGTAAAATAATTGTAAAATGAAATCTTTTCACTTTTTTGATCCAGTGCGAATCTGTATTCATTTCAGATTTCAGAGCTCTCAAACTACAAGTAGGTACTTATACCTGATTTCACTAGTAACTTTTGACGCTGACTGTTCCTTTGAAGTTTGGTACAAGAGTAAGACTGTAGTTTGTTTGGTTTGTTTACAGTGTAAAGAGTAATAAAACGTTAATGATACCCGTACTGTTTTACCGTCCAAACATTTTATTTCCCTATTAGGTATGTCCTTATTAGGCGCTCAGACTTTGAAAATAAAAACGCCTTTTGAAGATGTGTAATTAACCACAATATACACCATAAAAATCCACTCAATTGGCATATTGATTGGAAAATAGGTATTCGTTTTTGTAAGTAAATCCCTTTATTCGTATAATAACACTATCACGATAGAATTGGTATTTTAATCTTCAAAAAGGAGGAGGCTCTGTGTTCGACTGTATGTTTTTTTTAAGTTTGTTCACCGACTCCAAATGAGGGACATTATAAGGTCCCTAGTTATTTGTTGCTTTTAACTTAAAAGATCTTAAAAGTTTTAAGATTTTAGTGCACCCGACCTTTTTTAAGTCCGTTTAATTTTTTTATTACAATACTTTTAGACTCTAGCTATCACTGCCTGCATTGTACTTTTATTATTAGGTATTTGTTAGGTAGGTACCTACTTTATTTGTGAGTTCTAGCTTTGTTTAAAATTTTAGTAATTTCGTGCGAATTAATGCGTAGGACGAGACGTGGGCTAATTGTTTGCTTTTCGTATGTGCATATGTACCTACTGGCACTAGATAACTGAAAGTTACAGATTCTATTCCAGGGCCATTGAAGTAACGAAATCTCAGCAAATTACTCTATTAAGTAGTCTACTAAGTATAAGTTTTTGGAACCAAGTTCCTTATCGCGCGTTGCGAAAGGGGACTAGACGGAAAAAATTAAGACCAAAAGTTGTAACGACACTTTTTGCTATAGTTGTAAGCCGTGCGGCGTGCGCGTGTTTCTCTGTCTCTCTCTCTCTCTCTCTCTCTCTTATAGAAAGCAAGCCAGTTATTTTCGTTTCGTCTTTCTATTTCGAATTGAACAGTGTGGTGTCGCGACGATTATTTATGATGAGTGTATACAGGTTTTTTGTGCATCATACTAATATTATAAAGAGGAAAACTTTGTTTTTTTGATTGTAATGAATAGGCTCCGAAACTACTGAACCGATTTGAAAAATTATTTCACTGTTGGGAAGTTTTTTTTTTTTGTTTCGCTAGGAAATGCTGTTACGCATTCCGTCTGGACTCGGGGGAACCCAGACGGATATGTGGGACTTCTGGACGACTGTCCAGCCTACCCACTAAAACCCAGCGGTCTGACCTCGCCGCTGAAATACGAAGCGCCACAGGATCTTCGTCAACTGTGACGCCCCAGCGGCTGGCCTGGCAGTGAGCACCAGGCCGCAGACTTCAAGACGGGTGAGACACCCCCGTCCGTCCAGGGACTTGGCTTGACCATGGGGCCCCCCGATCCCTTAGCCCAAGCCCCTCCCTCCACTACGGCGACGGCAGGAGATGCGCATAGCGCCTCTGGCGTCTGCCCCGCCGGACTCTACGGATCGGGTCAGCGAGGGCATCCTCCTCTCTGACCCTCTCCGCGGCCTCCTTCTCTGTGAGCACTGCTTCACAAAAGGAGACCATTGCCTCCCAACAACCTCTGCTCCCAAGCATGGCTTGGACTATGCTTCGGAGCGAGAGGTCTCCTCCCACCACGCTCATCAATGCGTGCCTCTGAACGCCCCACGCCGGGCACTCCTCCACTGTGTGGCGCACTGTGTCCGAGCTACACTATCCCCGGGTGACATAGGCTATAATATATTTTCAAAAAAATAGGGATCCTTACTAAAACTCGAATAATGTAACCGCAATGTACCCGTGTGAAGCCGGGGCGGGCCGCTAGTAATAAATAATAATAAGAAATAATGACAATAATGAATCCTGACAGTGTTTCTGCACAAGTTCCGGATATTGCAACTTCGTTCCATCCGGGTGTCCCTTGACACCTCTCAAGTTTTTTATTGAGTTCATATCTAACAATTGTTCGTTAATAAAACAAATTGCACTGGAACAGTCTTCGCTATCTGAAAATCTCAGTAAGTACCAAAATCTCAGTAAGGACAAAGCAATCAAAATAAGTTTCCCAAACATATTTTTATTGCTTTGTCCTTGACGGGCCCCGTGACTCAGTTTCGTGACAATTCTAGAGCCAGCTGTAAGTCTCGTGACGAATTCTCGACGCTTGCCCTGCTTTACAAAACACAAACTTAATATTATTTTGCCCATATCCGTCCGATTGCAGGACATACACCATTCGTTTTACGTTACGTACAGTCTGTTGATTCGTTTCAAGTAAGATAGATTAGGTATTGTTAAAGCTAACACCTTGTATCTTTGTATCTATTACGTATTACATATACAGGGGTGGGGACATTGGGAATACCACGCAGATCATTCATTGATGTTGCCAGGATCAGACGGGTCGTAAGCAGATACCAAACGTCCGATTGTCAAACATGATTTTTCTACGGTACCCGTGCAATTGTATCAACAGTAGGGGTAACCACCCCTGGTAGGGGAGGCGGGGGGATGTGTGGATCTATGCCATATTAACTATAGATATAAGTAGATATTTATTCAGTTACCTGCATCAGCTAATGAAATAAAAACAATTATTTTAATCAAAACATTCAAATAGTTACGGATGTAGGTAAACGATTACAATTATGTTTGTAGTCGTTTTGATAGGTACACAATTATCAATAATTAAATATTATTCATACTTAATATCAAAAATAAGTCTGCCCTTTCCTCATATTGATATTAAAAAAAAACAATACTAAACAACCTGTGCAACTAATCGGTGAATTCAAACATTCGCTCCGCTCGAACGAACAATCAATCCATCAAGTTGTCAAAGGTAGCTCTCGCGAACTCATTTCAGAACGTGACTCCAGACAAAGAGGGTTCTAATTATCGATTCGGCGGACGATTTTACGATCGCTTAGTGTTACAACATTTCACTGGATAGGCATCATCCCCTTCAATTAATTCGCGTAATCTATAATACAATTGCCAATTGATTTTATCTACAGAATACAGATCATGACTGGCTTGACCGGATTTACCTCTCAGAGAAGATTGGCTTCAAGTAGATGTTATAGCTGCGTTTCGTATGAAGGTGTGCATGCTGGAAGCCATTCTCCCCTCATTTCCCCTCCCTTCCCACTCCCCTTCATATCAGCAACGTGTATACGTTACTGCTTAAGGTGAAGGCGCCTGTCTAGTCGCGAAATTCAAAATTTTCGAGTATTTTTATAGTTTATCCAAAATGTGAAAACATTTAAGAAAATATTTTGTTATTTGCGACAACACAGTATGCAGTGCGTTTATTAATACATTTATTTTACTCTAAATATTATCACGGTGGATATGATACTAGTTAATTACTAAATATACAAAAATTGCCAGATTATCTGGATAGCTGTCGTTCTTGAAATGTTTTAGAGTAAGTTGGATATATTAATAAATGCACTGCACACGGTCTTTGTCGCGAATTACAAAATGTGCCTTTTAATTGTCCGATTTTGAAAAAATTCTAAAAAACCTCAAACAATTTGAGCTTCGCGGGCTAGATGGGCGCTTTAGCCTTAACACCCGGCGAGATGTAGGCTCGTTTTACAGCTTTATAAAAAAATACTGTCATTCAATTTCTTTTAATCATACTCGGATAATACAGGATTGAAATAGGTAGGTAAGGCTCGCTTACAATTCAGCCGTACATAAATTCACGATTTACAGATGTAGGTACATAGTCAAGCAAAGATATACCTAAGTACATACTCAAGCAATCATTTCCTGTTTTCATTGCACCTCGACATTGACAATTACCTTGATACCAAAAGACAACGTAGGTATGAGATCGGCAATCGTGATTACCGAAATAAATTAAATCAATTTCTTTTTATTCAGTATATGTATCTCAAACATTAGTATCCGTGTACCCTTATTCTTTGTCTACACATTTGTGATGATAATGGCTCGCCTTGGTTGGTAATGATAATCTCGACTCGATTAGTTTCATCTTGATTGCAGACAGATGTAGTTTGTTATCGAGATGTAAGGTCACGGGCGATAAGGTTTCGACACCACCGGCACTTGCCTTTAAGACTCTATTATAGGTAGGTACTGAAAAATAGAACGTCGTGAAAAATTAAGGGATTTTGATTGAGTGTAATCCTTCGCGATTGCGGTTCCAACTTTCATGATCTCGCCTCAGCCTTCGCCTACGTACTTAGCTACTTAAATATTTATTTTTACGCAATACACAGGAATATGAGATGCTTGTTTGCGTAGGTGGATACTTACAGAATTGGTGTCTAGCTTTTTAAGCTCTTAGTTTTTTCTCTGCAGTTTTCCTAATATAGAGTACCTAAGTACCTAAGTAGTTAAATGCAGGTAGTCCCACGTGACAGGCGAGATGTTCCACGCCATGCCTCCATTTCGCCACCGCCCTAGAGGTTTGCCAAGCTTCCTGATAACTCAGGATATGTCCTTTTGAAATACCTACATTTGACGTACCTACATTACGATGATTTAACAAACAAGTGCAATAGATAATGTTCATGCAGGTGCACTGGTAAGCTTCTATTTAGTATTCTGTATTTTCTAAAAGATTGGCCGACGCAACCTACGACTCAAGGACTGAGCATTTCCCCGCTCAGCGAGTGCCATCCATCGGAGAAATGCGGCTAGCACCTTGTATACGCTACTGCATGGGCCATTTTTGGACATTTTCTAAATAATGAGTGGCTATGTATTTTTATTAAGAAAATAAATTACTTTCGTGACTCTACTATAGATACGAGGGTTAGCCTAATAGTGATGCTCTTAAAATAAGTATCAAAGGTCCTGGGTGTCCAGCCTTGTAATCGCAAGATGGTAGCCCTAACCCTCAGGTCCAATTGGGCCGAGAGAGTCATTGTGTCGCAACAGCAGCGCCTGCGTGAGAGCACGCGGCTCTATGTCTAAATGGACCGACGGTAATCTAAACGCTACTATATATAGCTGTACTATTGTTGAAGCACTTGTTAATATGAGGGAATATAAACAAAGAAACTCTATAAATAGTTGTTTAAAGAATTGGGCGTTAGTTAAACAATAACAGGCTGAAAATGTAGAGCAAAGGTAGAGAGTAACACCCGTATCTATAAACGATTCATTAGGTACTTGTTCTTAAGTAACCTAATCTATACAAATAAATAAAATTGGAGTGTCTGTTTGTAATATCAAAATAACACATTTTCACTAAATGCACACGAGTATGAAAGTACATACGACACCTATAGCAAGAATGCGATTAATTTTTTTTTTGTCTGTCTGTCTTTCTGTCTATCTGTGTGTTTGTTGCGGGTAATTTCCGAAACGGCTGGACCGATTTTGACGGGACTTTCACTAGTAGATAGCTGATGTTATAAGCAGTAACTTAGACTACTTTTATTTTAGAAAAACAACATTTTTAAAAATGGGTCCCGTCGCGCGGGCTCAGAACGCGGGAGCGGGCGTTTCTGTTAAGTTAAATTCCACGCGGACGAAGTCGCGGGCTCAGCTAGTACATATATAAAATTATCGTGTCGCTTGATTTTTTTTCGAACGATTTTTTGTGTACATTATGATGTTATTTTGTAATGGAGATATATTTTGCTAGCTCTAGTTGGGACCGTCTTTAGTGTTGGTTGGTAGAGATGGTAGACAATATTTTTAGGTACACTGGACTGCATAGAAAAAGGGTCGCTTAGAAAATCTTCAATATTTTCATAAGTACCTGACCTAGCTTTATGAAATAAAGACTAAATTAAAGAATATTATAATGTGCTTTAATGAAAAATAAAAAAATTCAAGCTTTTATTTTAATGTAAAATAAATAAAAATTCGTAGTTATTCCAATATTTACGTAAATGTAAGTAAGTAATGTACTTTTTGGTAGTAGCAATTAGGATTATAATTAACTATGAGGACCGTTTGGTTTTAAACTTACAGAACTTCAGCCTTATTTATAAGCATAGACTAGAGCAGGAATAACTTTATTCCAAGGTTTTAGTTCAAAAAAGTTCAGTTTTAATAAACTAGGAGTAAGGAGGTAATAAACTAATCCGAATCTATTCTCGGAATAAAAGTTAATCCATGGCGTAACAAAATTTAGGGAGAGGTCTGTGGTTTAAGGATGGTTTAAGGGCAGATTTCGCATAGACATGGTGTAATTTGACATTTTGTGCATACTTTACTGACGATATTGATTATTTAGATTGTTGTACAACAAGAAGATTAAGTAATAATATATAACACAATACAATACAATGAACATTTTTGAGCAATATTTTTGTTTCTGGTGTGTCACTATCAACCGTTCAAAGAGTGCTCCAGCGATTTGAAAAGATTGGATCCAATTTTCTCCAGTTTCTCTTATCCTCTAGGTGAGATAAGAGCTGATTTCTCAGAATTCCACCCCAAAAGGGAGGGAGGGGGTCTAATGAGGGAGTCGAAAGTTTAAATATACTATTTTATTGTGTAGCTTGAGTGACGATATGTTTTGTGTTTACAAAAAAACTGTGGTCTTAAAAGATAGTTATTATTTTTTATAAAACTAAACATACAAAAATATGAGTCATACTTATATCAATTTTTTTATAAAAATAAAATCAAATCATTTCTTTGTTTAGGTCTACAGGGGCACTTACAAATTGTCATATCTTACATATTTTTCTTACGTCTACAAACGAATCCGTACACAACCTCGACTAAGATTCTGGTAGAAACTTGGCGGACTTTTTACAGTTAAAGGTTCTGTTCACGCACTTTTTTTAATTCTAAAATTTCTCTTTCCATTATGACGCATTTTAGTTTTTCTTTTTGAATTGCTATTTTTAATGCATGAACTTCTTCTGCCATTTCCATACGCCTTGTGTGTTCTTTGTCTTTTAACATTTTCATGTGCCTGGTCATGCTGCTTAAATAGTCATCTAAGTCCTGTAAATAACAGCCAGATTAATAAATTATATTAGTTCATTGATAAATAAAGCAAGTTTTGCATAACAAGCAGTAATATTACCTTTCTGGATTTCAAACTCTTTTCTGTGATTTTATTTGTAATTATTCTTCGTTTGGGCATCTGTAAATAAATGTAGGTGCATAAGACAGTTTTCAAGTATTTTTGCAGTTTAAAATAAATAACATCAATTATTTACATACCCTCTTAGCTGGAATTGTACCCATATTTTTTTTTAAAAAAGTATGTTTTAGGTATACGATAATATTCCAGATCAAATGCTTTGTTATAGCAGAATTCATAGGATATTTTAACAGATACTTACAGGCACCTGCAGATTTTCTAGTGTCGGTTTTGTGTCCTGAAATGTTTCGCTTATAGAACTTGGGATCCAATGAAACCATAAACACAATTGTTTACTAATTAAATAGAGTAACAATTCTTGTGAAATGTTACATGCAAAATAGCAAACACATTTGCTTAGTATATCAAACAAAAGCTATAGGTACTCACAATCCCATCTGAATCATATCCATTTTGAGAGATCAACAACTCTTCAGGATTCAAGATTAGCATTGGTGGTGTCACCCCAGCACCTGTTTCAGATTTTTCATTTTTGTGAGAGCTTAATGTCTTACGGGCATTTATTTTCATGGTTTTCCATTGAATTTTAAGCTGGTTCATGTGTCGAGGACGACGATTTAACTCATTAAACCTAATACAGAGGATGAAATAAGTGACTTAAATATTAAATGAAATCCAATCTACTTTATAAATGTGTGTTAAATTATGCTAAGTTATAAAACCAGATTTCGATCAAATTTAGCTGAAATAAACTGAGATCATGTTTTAGAAAAACACACAAGACAGTTTAAGTAATCCACACAAAGAAATTGTAGTTAGATATTTATTAAAAACTTTAGGTATCTTACTTTAAGTAGACTTCTGCCCATGCTTTGTTTTTTGTTTTATTAGTGTTGGTATCGAGGGATTTATTTTCAATAACTTCCACATATTGTTTGAGAACTGAGCGTAATAATTGCTGAAACAGTAAAATACATAATCAATAACCAAGATCACAATAAAATGTTAGATATGATTTAAAAACCTACCTTTTCTTCGTCATCCCAGTTAAGGGAACGAATGCGTTTTTGAGTCATTGTGTTAGCAACTGAAATAAACATTAAATTAATTTAAGAATATCAATTAGAACCTTGATTGTAACACAATTTATATAGTTTGTAAGTAACAACAAACAACAAGCACAACACCAAACATTGGGCCGAATCTATTTCCAAGATGAGTTTAGGGGTGGGGGAAAAAATGGCGGATTTCATTTGACAGCTGTCAACTGTCAAAAGTCAGTTGTCAATGTCAAATTTGGACGCTTAACTGTCAAATTTACTACTCTACTGTCAAAAAAACTTCCTACTAGCGCCACAAAATATGAATGAAAATGATTTTCTTGAAAAACTCCCATGGAAAGTTGCGGTGATTGGTCATTCTTTTATGAATGACAAAATTCGAACCAATCATCTTCGATCGAGGCATAAAAAGCTGTCAAAAGCTATCTATTCCCAAGATTGAAGTTTATCGCCCACGTGTTTAATTACGCTAATGTTTACATTTTTACTACTCAAGATCGACGTGTATGACCACGTGATTGGTAACGTGGTCTACATTTTTACAAATCAACAATGATCATGAAATTTGTCATTATTTCTCGTAAAGTGCCTAAAGGCGTTCCGTAGTGTTCTGTGCTAGTATTATATTAACCCAGATTAGAGATATGTACCAATATAGTCTCGATAGAGAATCATAATCTTGTTTAGTAACCGCGTGCGGATAAGTTTTGCCTGAGTGAGCGATTCCAGGGTGTTATTTGGATTTGTATATTATTAGTTTGAAAGAAAAAGGAAATCAATATGTGGAGGTATCCACGTTCAAAATTAGAAGAACAATTCATCAGAGTCTAATAACATATTGGTATTGTAGGTATATGCCTCCTGCCACCTATTGCTGGAGGTGGTACCGGCCTTTGGTAAATTTAAAGAATGTAGATACTGGGAGCAACATGGTTAGTAAGTAAGTATATGAGCAAAGAGTGTATATTTACCCCACACATCTCCCAATGTGTGGGGGTTTCAGGGCACATTTCACTATTCTTTATTCAACCAGAGATAGCTTTAAAGTGTTAGCAGCAGTGATCTCTAACTGTTCTTTACACTTATGAATTCAGTAAAACAAGTTGTGCTTTTAACACAATGTAGAGTCAGTCAGCCGACCATTATTAAGTATTGTTTTCATGCTACTTATAGAGTGAACCATGTCAGTGCAGTTTTCCAGGCTGGTACCAAGTTTGACCATCCATTAATACTATATTAAATGAAGGGAGGTCTGCGTTCAGTCTACATTGATATAAATAGTTATCTATCTGTATGTAGTTCCTAAATAAGTACTTCATTACAAAAAATGGTTCCATAAAAATTAAAAAGTGTATGGTGTATGTAGATACACAAATAGCATAGGTAAGTACTTACTAACTTGTACATATGCCTTAGGGCAATCATCAGCACATCAGTTTGGGATTACCTAATACTCAAGTAAAATAATAAATAATTTTAGCTCTTTTGACGTCCCACTCCTGGGCACGGGCCTCTCCTCAACACGAGGGGGATACTCAAGTAAAAAACTTATTTATTCTACTTAGGTACAGAGGTAAGTATTATTTTTACATAAGAACCTAATAATTACTTTACTCTATGAGGTGGTAAGCTAGGTAGATAAGTATATAAGTATTCTGTGTCGCTCATAATATATAGGTAAGTACCTAATAGGTAGATAGGTAGGTACTTATTATTTCTATTAAGTTATGTCAGAAGGTACAATAAGGTACTTAAACTACTCTGTAAGTAGCCATCCAAAGAGAATACAATACCATTTATACGCTACGGCGTAGTGGCCTACATCTATCTATATATATATAACACAAAGGTGACTGACTGACATAGTGATCTATCAACGCACAGCCCAAACCACTGGACGGATCGGGCTGAAATTTGGCATGCAGGTAGATGTTATGAGGTAGGCATCCGCTAAGAAAGGATTTTGATTAATTCTACCCCCAAGGGGATAAAATAGGGGATGAAAGTTTGTATGAAACTTTGTCAATTTAAAACCGTGCGGGCTGAGACTTTGCATGCATAAAGGTACTATGACGTAGACATCCCCTAAGAAAGGATTTTGATTAATTCCACCCCCAAGGGGATAAAATAGGGCATGAAAGTTTGTATGAAACTTTTTCAATTTTAAACCGAGCGGGCTGAAACTTTGCATGCATAAAGCTACTATGACGTAGACATCCCCTAAGAAAGGATTTTGATTAATTCCACCCCAAGGGGATAAAATAGGGGATTAAAGTAATCGTAATCTTATTATAGTTAGACTTATTTTCTGTTTTTTTATGCCTATGTGGGTAGGAATGTGACGAGTTTCAGTATATTATATATTTTTGAAAACCTGTCAGAGAAGCTAATAAATAAGATGGAGTTAAAAATTTCCAAAAATACAACTTTTCACAGAAGGGTTTAAAACAAGAAGCCATATATAAAATTCTTGGTTTAAAAGAATCATATCCGTGATGACATAAAAACTTATAGTCTATGGTCTCATTAAAAAACAAAATCTTGTCATCATTGTCTATGGTCGCCATACGTCAATCTTGACAATAACTCTTTCGCAAACATTGTCTATGTCTGTCACTGTCAAATTTCAGTAGTAAGCTTTTTTTTTTTTATATGGCTTGCCCTTTTGGACAATTCTGCCAATGTCAAGTGAGGTCAATATTTGTGAGTAGAACATACATCAAGAGTCTTGTCTATTTTACAATAGTTACGTTGTAATGCCCTTGAATTACTTGAATAATGTAGCTATACCAAATGGTCTAAGAGCTATACCGAACCGATATACCGAATGCATAGGTACCTACTAGTGATGTAACGAATATTCGCATTCGCGAATATTCGCATATTTTTTGACATTCGCATTCGCATTCGCATTCGCAAGAATCTATGCGAATGTTTGGCGAATGTTTTTGAAAAACAATAAGGAAATTATGTATAGATGGATATGGAATGTTAATACAACTAGCAAGAATTATATATCTTTTAAACAAACTTGATCATAAGGTGGCCCTTATTGCACCGCTTTAAGGATCATAAAGCAGCTTATTGCGCACTAGTGCTTTTGACTTTACATTTTTTAAATCATAGTAAAGAGTTATCCTAAAAATAGTAAACATTAAAAAAATATATTAAAATATCCTACCAATATTATAAATGCGAAAGTTTGTGAGTGTGGATGTATGTTTGTTGCTCTTTCGGGCAAAAACTTCTGAACGGATTTAGATGAAATTTGGAACACAGATAGTTTATAACCGGGATTAACACATAGGATACTTTTTATCCCGATAAACCCGAATTTTTTGTTAAGTTATATACTATGCGGACGAAGTCGGTGGGCACAGCTAGTCAAAAATAAATACATGATTATTATTTTTTTGGACTGATGTAAAGTTCTTATAAGGAGTGTTAATTCAAATAATTAAGTTGTGATTAGACTGGTTGCCCAATCAGTGGTGCGTGGATTTGAGAATAAGTCCGACCTTTAGATTTTGAAAAAAAAAATATTTTTATTATAATACTAAATACCTATTTATATCCATTAATAATCCATTTATAATGTGGTTCTAATTTAAAGGATGTATCTTGCTACTTACGTAAAAAAGACTACAATGAAACTCAATATTTCGTAAACTGGTATTAACATTGTAAAAGTGTCAAAGAAACCTTCAAATTATTTTAAAAATACCTACTGAATACCTCAATCGAGGAGGTGAGCAAACATTTTTTTTCACTCACATTGTTAAGTACGGGAGGTACAATGGAATAACTTTGTTTTCAAAATTTAAAATCACAGTTTTTTGCGGTACATAAACTCCAATTTGCATTATTTTACCCATAATAGTCTCTGAATAAAATTACTGTGATGTCAGAAGGACGGGCAGACGGACGTGGCGAAATTATAAGTGTGCCGAGTTTGACTTCTTAACCCTAAAATCGTACG
Source organism: Notodonta ziczac (assembly GCA_918843915.1). Classification (NCBI taxonomy): domain Eukaryota; kingdom Metazoa; phylum Arthropoda; class Insecta; order Lepidoptera; family Notodontidae; genus Notodonta; species Notodonta ziczac. Next base: position 4,882,808 of record OU974041.1, read on the forward strand.
GCGCACAATCTTGTTTTATTTTTCATTCATCCTGCAATTCTTTAGGTCTTAAACGAATTCGTGAATTGTGATTTTTTAAAATTAAGATCGGAATATTTTAAATATTTTTTCTTGTTAATGTCGTATGAAACGCGTGATCATAGTTAATTACACACCTTGGCTCCATCACAGCCCTCGCGTAAGTCTCTGGCTGCAAACCAGCCTCGATCGTAACTTAGCTCACTTGCACTTATTTCCTTATATTTGAATTTAAAAAATATGGATGTGTCTTGAGGTAGGTAACTATTTTAAATAAAATAGGATCTTTGTTTATAGTTCTTGTTAGTTTTATTAAAATATTAACAAACTCAATAAAATTTGATTAATGCGATAGTACTAAACTACCGTTCTTTCAACTTGTATGGGTTCGGCTATGTTCGGCCGACACGAAACATCAAACCAGTCTAACATTTTGCGCGCTCTTTATAACCCCCGACGAAAAAAGAGGGGTGTTATAAGTTTAACATGTGTATCTGTCTCTGGCATTGTAGCGCCCAAACGGATGATCCGATTTTTTTTTTTTTAGAAAGGTATTCTGATCGAGATTGTTCTATGTTTCACGAAAATCGGTTCAGCCGTTTGATAATAACAGCTCTTTTGTAATTTATTTGTAAAGTCTTCGCATCGGATTTTTTAAAATTTTCAATTTATAGTTATTAGAAAGTCAACATTCGCATTCGCATTCGCGAATGTTGAAGCCAAATATTCGCATTCGCATTCGCGAATGTTGAAGCCAAATATTCGCATTCGCATTCGCATTCGCGAATGTCAAAAATCCAACATTCGTTACATCACTAGTACCTACCAACATTGTAGCGATATGATATTGTATGAATGAAATATAGCGTGACCACATGCGAATTTCACATTAGTTAAACTTTTTGCCTGTTTATCAGTTATAGTTAAGTAACTAGCTGAGCCCGCGACTTCGTCCGCGTGGAATTTAACTTAACAAAAACGCCCGCTCCCGCGTTCTGAGCCCGCGTGGCAGGACCCATTTTTTTATTATTTTGTTTTTCCAAAATAAAAGTAGTCTAAGTTACTGCTTATAATATCAGCTATCTACCAGTGAAAGTCCCGTCAAAATCGGTCCAGCCGTTTCGGAGATACTCTTTGATTTCATGTGTTTTTATTTTTTTACGCGGAACCGTAATTGTTTTTTCTAAAATTAAAGTAGCCTAAGTTACTTTCTATAACATCAGCTATCTGCCAGTGAAAGTCCCGTCAAAATCGGTAAAGCCGTTTCGGAGATTACCTGGAACAAACACACAGACAGACAGACAAAAATGTTTTAAATCGCGTTTTTGCTATAGGTATCGTATGTGCTTTCATATGCATTTAGTGAAAAGGTGTTATTTTGATATGACAAACAGACACTCCAATTTTATTTATTTGTATAGAGTATAGATATTATTAACATAATAAAAAACCTTCATGCCTAGACAAAAGATGACCAATATGCGGCTTTTTAAATTTGTAAGATACCTAGATATAGGTAGGGACTTACATATTCATAGAGAATGCCTACCTACTTATAGTTAATTCGGAGACAAATGGTAATGGTGGGATTTAATTTCAAAATCGCAATTATTGCAATAATTAATATTGCAGAGTTGTAGGAGAAAATTTATGATACTTACCTAACACTAACTCATCCAAGTTAATAACCTTGAGTCTTGTAATTAACACCCGACAACAAAGAGGGGTGTTATAAGTTTAACATGTGTATCTGTGTGTCTGTCTGTGGCATCGTAGCGCCCAAGCGGATGAACCGATTTCAATATATATTTTTTGTTAGATTAGGTATTTTGATAGAGAGTGTTCTTAGCTATGTTTCATAAAAATCGGTTCAGCCGTTTGACCTTTATCAGCTCTTTTGTAGTTTAAAAAGTATTCGCATCGAGTGTTTTAAAATTTTTTAATTTTAGTTATCGCCTCCGAGGTGATAGAAATAAATCGCAGAGGAAAAGCAGACGACAGCATACTTAACGTTAGGTACACGCGATAAGAATACTAAATCTATAATTATCTTATAGAATTTTCCAAAATGCGTTCCTCTTTTTTTCAGATAGCAAAAAGGAGACTTCAAAGCGCGATCAGCTCTTTGTTCTACCTGATGCAGCTGGCGGCTCAGACGTCAGCAGCCACGCAGTTCGCGTCCCACGTGACCGTGAACACGCCAGCGAGGAGTTATTCGCACGGAGTTGGGAATCCCGTATCGGTGGGAAGACACTACGGCAGACCGACGGCGTTTAGGAGTTCACGTGAGTAGATGCGATGTTTTTAACTGATCACACACCGCACCGGAGCGCGATGCGGCTGCGGATAAGGTTTGTATGAAACACGTAGGTAACCTCATCACCGTCACGACACACCTTTGCTTTGTGTCATTGCCCTGCAGACCGAAGCGTGAGGGGCGAACCCCAAAGACTACGGAACCATCGAGGTGCGACCCGCAGTGTCTACAACAGTGGCTCCCAACTTTTTTTCAACCAAGTACCACTTAAACTGTTTAGTTTCTAGCCGCGACCATAAAATTTGTGGCCCTGTGACAACTCTTAGAATGTTATAACTATTTCGATTGCCTGGTGTAGAAACAACAATTGTGTTAGGTATTAGGACATTTTTCTAATTCATCAGATTATCGCCGCCTCACATGTTTTCACTCCATATTGTTGTATGCATATTGCTTTCAAAACCTGTAGGTAGGTACTTACTCATTTATTTATTGACAATCTCTCGGACCACCGGACCACCGGTTCAGAACCATTGGTCTACAATCTACAATATCCAAACGCCAAGAGGCGCCGCCTAGCGACAATTTTTGCCCACATTACACTTACTTACCTACTTATTTCCAGCTTCGCCAATCCATATTCGTGGCCCTGGCTACCCGCGGACGAAGCCCGCGGTGCCCTTCACTACCGAGGACAGGCTCCGCGACACCTTACGCGGCGACTCTCCGTGGCAACACAACAGTTATATAGGTAGGTATAGCATACCTAGGTACAATCAAACACCCTAGCTAATGCGATGTATTTTGATCTATATATATTTTTAATTAACATTACATTAACACTATTTGTTGCCCGCGACCCGCCTGCATGGTACTTCGTTAATAAGTATAGAATCCTAAGTTACTCCTTATAATTTTAGATATCTTCCTGTGAAAGTCCCATCGAAATTGGTCCAGCCGTTTCGGAGATTAGACGGAACAAATATATTTTTTTAAAGTAATATGTATCGCGTATTTTGACATTACAAACAGTTCTCGTCCTAGAATGAACAACTAATTTATAGAATGTCCGCCCGAATACTGGCGAACCCGGCGCGGTGACCAACTCGGACTCTGACATTATTACCATTCCATATCACTTTTCGTTTATCGTAAATCGTGATATATAGTTATTCATTATGTTGTGTTCAAGATGTTGCAATCCCGCTGCTACCGCCGTCACCTTATAAAGTGGATTCCCCGGATCCAGAGTCCCTGTGGCCCGACGGTCTCTTCCTGCCGCCCATCAACCCGCCGAGATTCATCGGCAACCGCCGTTCAGGCAATGATGGTAAGGTAAACTTTTCTTTGACCATTTCCAAATGACCAGTATCTTTTGAGCCCTAGAATATATTGGATAGTGACAGGGTTTGTACAGGCTACAGAAAGAGGTTTGCGCCCTATACTATTTTGTTTAGGCCTACGGGGGCACTTACAAATTATCTTTTTTTTCTTTACTGTTTCGGAATGAGAAGACCGGGCAAAAAACTCAGCGTGCCTGAATACTAAAGCCAAACTCGATATCATTATATCATGTTGTGAATTCATCACCGCTGCGTTACTGTGTTCGCATCAGTTGTCATTCATATTACATAGCTACTGAGAACAATCTACTTCTTGCAGCATCTGATCCCTCGGACCCATATCTACTAGAAGGCTCGGAGGCAGTCGCAGCAGTGGAGAGGGCAAGGGGCCACGGCCTCTACTACTTCCACGACATACCACACATCGCCTCCCTACTCGAGAACCAGAACCTCAGGATCAAGAACAACTTGAAGCCACACCGAATAGGCAGCATTCGGCACACATGGCCCTATAACCGACCTTAGCGTACACAAATGCCGACAAAGAAATCGATTCGTACAAATAAAATGATTTATTTTGTATACAGATATTGCAAAAAAATACTCAATAAAGTCTATAAAATATTTACAATTCATGTACATTTTTTATTTAAATAATTATACATTTATTTATTTTTCAAATTAATACTATAGTAAGTACCTTACCAATTTATATTCATCGCGATGACAGTAAAAATTATAATAAATAAAAACTAATATTTTTTGTAATATTGCCATGATGATTCAAAACATTTTATAAAATATAAAGAAATAATACATTTGTAACTTAAATCTACGCAGGCAGTGATAGTTTACAAATCACAGTATAATTACATAAAATTCATAAAAGCACCTAAGTATTGGACGGATATAAAGAATTTATTGCTAATAATCTCTAATTTCCTGTATCATCACATAACTCTAGAAGAATTCACTAATGTTTAGATACCTGAATATAGATCACCGCAAAATTTCACCTTAATGTAATTAAAACAGTCAAATTAATTATCTTTTAAATTAATCTAAAATAAACAACCACACTGTAAAAAAAATTGAGGAAAAGTCCATAATATTTTAAATTACCCAAAATTTATATTTAATTGCACTGATGCATTACTTTTAAATTACCCTTTCCCTAAGGGTATTTTTGGGTATCATCATCATACTATTAAACTTTTTGACATCTATAAACTGAAGCCCCCTAGCCAAGACGATTTACAATCGCTTCTACATAATAAACAATGTAAAAAAAAAAGTTCATCAGCAAATCATTGTTTTGTGCACTAAAATGTATGAAAATCATTTGGTTGATAAGTAGACCCTATGGTCTCTTATGTCATATTTAAATGTCACAATTTAATAAATGCCACTAACAAAGAAGAAGAAGAAGAATAGACATACTTGTAGATGGTTATCTTGGATAGATAGGTAGGCATAGTGACAGCAGTATTCAGGACGGTCCATATTGATTTTTAGAGGCAGATTCTTTCTATTTTGTTCCAGTGAGTCACCGTAAACGACAAGATTTACGACAAGTGTTGTATCTCCATGACCTGCTGAGCCTGGCACTATAACTACATGAGATTCTACCAGTAGAATTCATACACAAATAATTATTTTTTGTGTCATACAAAACTGTATATAAAAATGAAAAATGGACAACCCATCAAAGCGCAGCCTCAACCGCTGAGGAAAGTAACTTAAGATTTTGAAAATATGTATATTTAATACTGTAGGCACCCAGTAAGAAAGGATTTTAGAAAATTCTACCACTTATCAAGTAAACATGAGGATAAAAGTTTGCACTACATTCCTAGATTCACACAGTCAATTTGTGGGCAAAGGCTAGTTCAAAATACATTAAATGTAATTGTAAATAGATACTAAAACGGTAATTAAAAGTGTAGATGGTAAAGATGTAAATTTCACAGCAGAGTTGCAGAGATCCCCAGTACAGAAACACATGTATACCTTCTTGCGATTCCACATTGTGTACGCACATCGCTCTTCATAATCACTGGGTGGTCGCTGTAGACACATCCTTTCTGTGGCTGTACCATAATCTGTAAATTTAAAAAGGCTAAATTAGGCTCCAAGACATACGGAGAGGATAAGATGAGGCAGATGACAAAATTATAACGCCAAATTTGGATTTGTCCTGTCTTATTTATTTTAAGATTTATTTCTTCTCATATTCATTTAACAATCTCGCCATGTTTCTTTTATATGTTTTTCTAGCTTTTAATATTATTAAAGGAAGTTATTTATATTGTATTTTTTTATATATTAAGTAACTTACATATTTTTACCTTAATAACATGTGGGGAACTAATACTTTTATATTTTAACATCAAAAAGACAAGCTAGAATTAATACTGGTGAGCAAAGACACAGTTATATTATAGAAGACAGAACTTCATTCATAAAATGTTGAACAAAATACCAACCATCGTTCCTGAATGCTCCCACGGTGCCTTCCAACAGTTTGCCGCACCAGCCTGAAGGGCATGCCACTACGTGCAGGCCAGTCTCAACATCTGTCTCCGTCACATTGTACGGAAAAGTATCACCGCAAGTGCCTAATTCTCCTCGTGATCTGCACCGTACACACCGTTTATGTAGACCTATAATAACAAAACAAATAAATATACTCTTGAACAAATTATTATTATCTATTAACTAATTATATTGTTTACTTCTTTCACCACTAACAAAGAAAGTAACTAATATACTAAATATTTAATAGAAACAACAAAATATTTAACACTAAAAACTATTGTTAGGTAGTTTAAGAACAAACTCTCACTTTACCTTGAATGTTCATGTCAAAAGTGGAAGTGAAAACTTACATTGAACTTCTTCTATGAGTAGGAATATAGCCCAAAAACAGATAATTAAAGTGCTGTAGTTCATTTTGATACATCAATCTGCTCAATAATGGTATAAAAACAATTGTGCGTCAACTTATAAAACTTTTCATTTTTGAAGCAAACACACATTCACAGAACTATTATAATTACACGCACGCAACAACGACGAACGAACTCGAATCAGCTGAAGGAGGAGGGGAGGGGAGTAGAACATAGAGATATAAGGAGAAAGATCATTAACCATAGAACAGCTGTCATTGTCACTGTAAAGCTAAGTGCACTCTATGACATGAAACCAAGAAGATTATATTTGCATGGAACATTGCATTCCCTGGCTACGTTCCACTAAGCGATCACAACGATCAAAATGCTCCTTTAGTCGTTCAATTCCAAAACACCGTTCCAAAACGTCACTCATGACGTCATGACTTACGCTCACGCGAAGCTCACGACGACCCATCTAAAAAGGTGGGTCATAGTGATCGTTTAGAAAATTAGCGGGATTTTCAAAACTCACAGCATCAAAGATGGCGATGAAACTTAAGTTATTTCATGCGGAAAGAGATATTTTAGTAGAAGTGAATGTTAAAGATATTTTAATTACATTTGAATGTAAATTAATTAAATACACCACTAATATTAAATATAAAAAAATATTTTTTTTTCAATATAAATCGATTTAAACAATAATTATTTAAGTTAAAACGCTCTATAATCCATTCCACTTGAGTTTACGACAGTAACGCTCACATGCAAGTGGATCGGGAAAAACTGCGGTCGTGAGCGTGATCGTTGTGAACGCTTACTGGAACGCACCCCCTGTGCATTGAACCAAAGAGTTATGAGTAGAAATCTGTAGTATGCATCGCCTTGGTGCGTCGTCATGGAAAACAGCCCACCTACAGCCTACAGCATACAACGTCAGTCTATCATGGGGTTGTCACCTTCTCAAAAATGGGCCGACATTCTGAGATTAAACCAGCATAATAAGCAGCAGCCAAATTGTTTCCTAAGACCTGTATTATTAATTCGATCTCAAGTTTAAGAGCGATCTTGAGTACGCTTTCGACATGTAATTATGTAATGATATGACATAAGAGTGACATTACCAAGATCACTCTCTGACTTGAGATTGATTTATTGATACTACCCTTAGATCCAGAAAATAATAGTAATATTGAGTCAACCATTTTTTATAATATCCACTTTCATATTTTATACCATTTTACAGATCTTCTACGAAGAAAAAAGGGCAACCATTTATTATAATCATGTATTATTTTATATGTTTCAAGCGTTCATAACGTAAGCCATCTGTTTTTATTTTATTAAGATTTAAAGGATCCGCGAAGGAGGCTTTTCGATGCCAAGCGACGCAAACTCCAGCGCAATAACATGTCATTGTCAAGGATAACACAAAACCCAAGTAAATCGAATACCGAATAAATTCTGCAACAAAATAATTATTTTGTTTTACACGTAGTTTAAATTATGTTTATTAGGTTGTTTATTGGAATATTTTTGATTCGAATAATCTGCCAGTTAATTGTTAACTTATGAATTCCATACATTTAATTTTTGTGTCAACTCTAGTTAGACTTTTGATCAACTAACATCCCGATTTGAAGGGACAAATTATAATCCTGCCCGCAACTGCAACTTTAATCACCAAAAATCTTTATATAAGGTCTTACCTTCTATACCAATATAAAAACACTGGCCAAGTGCGTGTCGTGGCACGCACAATGTAAGGTTCCGTAGCCATTTCAATTACGAATTGATGTTTTGGCGTGCTAGTTTTGTCGGTTATCATAAAAATGAAGTGTCGGAATGAACCCTCAAAATTGAATCCTGTGGGTAAAACCTATTTACCTTGATTCAATGTTTTGGTTTTAGATACCACTTTTACTTCAAATTGCTGAATTAGTTTATTATCAACTGAGCATGTATAATTTCCTTCTTCATCTTTCCTAACTTGTAATATATGTAAAGAATTGTACATGTCAATTGTGAGATGAGGTTCTTCTTCATTTACACCCAAATTGTTTCTGTTTACATAAAACAATACATACAATACAAAGGACCCTAAATATTAAAAATAACGAGGAACTACATTTCTAACACAGGGCAACACTACAAATCTCATTATGTCAGTAAAATTCAGCAATTGGCCCATAGAGTTGTAATAACTATGAAATGAATGTTTCTTCAAATATTTATATTCATGAATTATCCAAGAAGCTTAGAATACCACTGGAGAGTGCACGTAGAACTACGGAGTGAAGACAGGTTTTTTTCATACATACATATGTTCTGACCCTCTCACACTTCATCTGAAATTGCCATGATAAACACAATAAAATACCCAAACTAACGTGTGATGAGCCAAGATTTCGCAAGTCCATGGTTTTCGTGTCTGTTTTTTTATGGATTTTATTTACATATTACATATGCGTCAATTTGAGAATCCTCTTTTGACTACAGTATTTATTTTTATATAGAAAAAAAAATAGATCAACCGTTCACTTTCCTGATTGTCGGTAGCTGTTATTTTAATAATCTAGCAACACTGATACAACACTCAACAAACATATGTGACGTCATTCAAGGTCAAATTTCTTGGCTTCAAAACATTGTTCGTGCTAAAACATCCAGTGTTATGTATAAAGTTCTTGGAATTATCCATTCTGTTTATCATGAAGTTTGCTCGACGTCAAGAAGCCTATTGAGAACGAGTGGTACAAGGTATAGCAATTAGGGAGTGAAAGAGATACAGTCCTACCAGGGACTATCTCCCTCGACTCGTGTGTTGCTAGAATGTGGATTCGAATTTCTTCTAAAGTAAACCTAATAGAACCTAAAACCTAATAGAATTCAGTCTAAGTACACACTTAGACTGAATTATACTTAATGATACAAACCTGAACGAGGAATTCAATAAATTATTATTTTTAAACCATCTTATTTTATGAGGAGTATTATTCATTGCAGAACACACAAGTGTTACATGACTATTTTCTGCCACTTGTTTTATCGTCCTACAGTTATTTTTGTCAAGTTGTGTTACTGGAACAAAAGATTAAGTAGAATTATAGCACCAAACAATTACACTGAAATTCATAATTGATAACAAAATAATGGCTATTCGTATTAATTGTATTTACTTACAAGCATATTGTGGAACAAAACATGTTTCAACTGCTATAAATTCGGGTAGATTTCTGATAATTCTGCTTATTTCGGGTAATGTTTTATTTAGTTCCAATGAGCGACATGAATGATCATATCCATCAATAAAGAAATATTTTAACAATTCATTGGGGATATCAAATAATGCTGTCTGTAAAATAATAAAAAAATCTTATTTCATACCTCCATGCTTCCTCGTAATCGGTTTAAATATTGTTTTTTTAAGTTAAATTGTCGAAAATTGCCAACGCAATCTTACCATGTTGTTATTAACAATTTCTGTATGTAAACGGCATCTTCCAACTTTTGTACGCATACCCTTTTGATGGTTTACTAATTGACACAAGGACCAATCATCCCAAATGGTATGTAATTTAAATTTGTAGTTATTATGACTGTTTCTGTTCATCAATATCTTTTGAGATTTCTTAAACTTCTCATTTATTGGATCCAAAATGGTCCGTTTATATTCATGCCATTGGTGAATTGTTCCACGTTTCATGATAATTTTATTGTTGAAAATACCTTACAAAATAGAAAGACATATAGTTCAGTTTAATAAATGTTTAAGTAGATATTATCTATCTTGTAGCACTTCATAACATAAGTACCCACCCTGTGTTTATAGCTTACCATCTAATGCATATGTAATTTTATTTTCATTACTTTTTTCAACATTTTTACACACATATATTCCAGAATCATTTACACTAAAGCTATTTATATTTAATGTATGAGAGGGTGTCAGGGATACTTTCCAAACCTCATCATTATTATTATTATTAAATACGATTTCTCTAAAATAAATACTTTTTCTTGGTCTAAAATACCATAATTTTGCAGTATAGTCTTCTTGCTCCTCACTATAAATATTGAAATAAAGTTAACTGAGTTACAGTACTTACTTACTTACAGTATTTTATTAGACTTGGGAATTTTTTTTGATAAATAAAAAAATAAATTATTCAGTAGAACTTACCAATAGTGACAGAGTAAGTTGACTCTTGAACCTGGCAAAACATCTACTAGTTTCGCCTCGTTTCCAGTCAATGATGATTTCAAATGAAGGCAAGCTGTAATTTCTGAAGGAATACTCTTACATTTGCAGATTATTAAGCTCGCAACTAAAATACATATTAGTGGCAATCTACATTTATTCATGTTTGTTTAATTTTATTCTCCTTTGTTTTTTTCCTGAAATGTATCATGACATGTTCGCAAAAACTTTTTCTATACCTTCAAACTTAAGAGGTTAGTCTTATGGACACATTGCAATCAGCACCTATTATTATGTAAATGTCAATAGTTTAGTCCAATGTTGACATTTAACTTGTCTGGCTTAAAATAGCTAGAACAGTAATGATTAAGGTGAAAGCGCCTGTCTAGCCCGCGAAATTCAAAATTTTCGAGTATATTTATAGTTTATCCAAAATCTGAAAACATTTAAGACAACATTTTGTGATTTGCGACAAACACAGTATGCAGTGCGTTTATTAATACATTTATTTTACTCTAAATATTATCACGGTAGATATGATACTAGTTAATCACTAAATATACAAAAATTGTCAGATTATCTGTATAGCTGTCGTTCTTGAAATGTTTTAGAGTAAGTTGGATATATTAATAAATGCACTGCACACGGTCTTTGTGGCGAATTACAAAATGTGCCTTTTATTATTGTTAGATTTTGAAAATTTTCTAAATAACTCAAAAATTTTTAACTTCGCGGCCTAGATGGGCGCTTTAGCCTTAAGCAAAATTACCGCGCCTTCATACGCTTGCGCCTCAGCCAATGATTAATGATTGTTCGGACGATATTAGATCAACCGTAAGTTAGCATCGGCGATTGGGATTTCCATACTTAGCCGCTGCCAGCAACCACCAATGTAAGCCAGCCAAGAGGAACTGCAGGTTGGCGTTATTCTTTTCTCGCCCAGCGTCTGGCAAATATCATCATGGGTGCGCTATTAGATTAGGTATATGAGGAATATTAAGAAATAACCCAACACCTTAGATTTCTACCATTTTGGAAACTTCGTCTTTTACTCTTATTTCTACTACTACGTTAATGTTGATATCCGATCGCAAAAAACACATTATATCCGAACGCACCATTTGTTCTTGGCGCTCTCATCTTCGAATTTCATTATTACCCAACATGGCGGATAAATCAGAAAGTAAGTTTTGTTTGTTTACTATTTTCTAAAACTCTATTTGAATTTCATTTAATTTTATGGGATAAAATAAAATGCAATTTTATTTTTATGCTTACCAGTATTTTCTGCAATGAATTTTATAACGTCTTATTGGCTCTACTATTGATTGTAGTATGGTTCGCTAAATTCAAAATTTGAAAAAATTCAAATTTTCATCCGAAGTGTCAGTGAATTTTGTGTTGAAATTTAGAATTTATCTATTATGTACACTTTGAGTCCAATATATAAGATGTTATAATGTTGAAGAAGTGAAAAAAGTTGCTTTGATCGGATTTTCGTGAATTGATATGAATTATTTTTATCAGGAGAACAAAGCGGGGAGAATGACTCGCCTAGAACTCAATTTAGAGTCAAGAATGAACCAATGGACTTGGATTTTCCCGAAGATGAAGAAGAGCCACCAGCATTCGGGCCTGCCGCCCTTGGACTTCACAGAGTTGGTACAAAGTTACCGCCAAAACCGACACCTAGTGAACCAGTCCAAAAATTAAACGCTCGAGGAATGCCTGCTCGGATCAGAAAGAAGAACAGATTTATATTTGTAGATGATTTTGTAAATACATCACCTCCACGCCAGTCTCCTAAAAGGAATCCCAAGATTTTATCCAAAACACCTAGCAAGCCATCAAGCGCTAAAAAACAGAAATCTCCCTCTAAAGTTCAAAGAAGTGTTGATAAATATGAAGAGAAATCTGAACCTGCTGGGATCCAATCACCAGACACTAAATCAGGTCATCGCATTGGCATGAGATTAAGGAACTTGTTGAAGTTACCTAAAGCACACAAATGGGTGTGTTTTGAATATTTCTATAGCAATATTGATAAAGTTCTATTTGATGGCGAAAATGATTTCATGATATGCTTAAGGGAGTCTTTTCCTCAGTTGACCAATCGTAAATTAACACAAGTGCAATGGTCTAAAATAAGGAGGATGATGGGCAAGCCTCGAAGATGTTCCCAAGCATTTTTTGATGAAGAACGTAGAGAACTGGAGAGGAAAAGAAAGTTAATAAGATATATACAACAAAGAAAAGCTTCTGATATAAGTGTCAAGGACTTGCCCAATGAAATACCAATGCAATTAGTTGTAGGTACAAAGGTGACAGCTAGATTACGCAAACCACAAGATGGTTTATTCACTGGCTGTATTGATGCTGTTGATACATCGAATAATACTTACAGAATAACATTTGAACGACCCAAATTAGGCACCCATTCTGTACCTGATTATGAGGTTTTGTCTAATGAACCACCAGATACAATCAGTCTTTCGAGCATTGCGAAAAAGTTTAGACCACGGTATGCTTTCCAGGATTTGTTGAACTTTTGTGAATCTACAAATAACAATGCACAAGGAGATCCTCTTATTGGCTGTTCGGAAATTGCTAAACACATGGATTCAAACGTAGGTGGTTACCCATTTGCCCTATTAGAGCTTATTGTAAAACTAAGAAGAATATTGAATGCAAAACGGGACAAAATCAATTTGTTAAAAGAATACAATTGTGATATTGAAAAGAGAAAGTCATTTGGCCGTAAAATGCCTGAAGATTTTGAAAGGAAATATGCTGCGATTGTAATTGACCTGGAAAGAATGAATATGGACTTGCAGGAGTATATCAATGAGGTGCAACAGTATTGCCAACAGATTGCACCCGGGCCTAGCTTAGCTGCAATGTTAGTTCCATCACACCTAAGAGAAATATGCCATGAGAAGGCTTCAATACTTGTGCAAAAGAATAATAATGGATCTGTAATAGAACCTTCTTTAATTGATTTAATAACAGATCTTATTGCTCTTATGCTGCAAGTTAAAAGTCTATCAGATTCGGACCAAAATGCATATGAATTAACAGTGTTACAAGGTACCATGGAACAAATAAAAATGAAATTAGAGCCACAACACCAAAAACTGTTCCAAAATAATGTGGAGCTTCATATGCATAGAATTCAGATGGGTTTAGGTCAAATGGCAGCCAGTAGTTACGTGGCTGGTGTACAGTGAGTGCAATGCATAGGCTTAGTAATTTAATAATATAATAATTGGTACATGGCTTGATGGTTTTTTTTTAGAAAAGTTAAATGTATAATGTTAGTACAGTAATAGGTACTTTGTATAGGTATTATTGACTGCTTGCGTTTTAAGTATAATAAATTATAAATTCATTAATTCACCATTAATAGATGCAATATGTTGATAATCCAAGTTATAAGGTGCTGTGCAAAATATAGCCATATTTATATTCCATCTTTCTATTGTGTAGGTGTATTACCTAATTCAACATGAGTAACATCAGTGTGTAAAATTATTTCTTAATATTGTGTAACATAGATGTATAAATTACAGAATTTAATTACAAATACAAAATCCTTTCATTTGGTACCTATGAACATCACTATACCATTAAATTAAAGTAAGGAAATATACCTAATTATATCATCATTATCAGCCTATACTTGTTCACTGCTGGACATAGGACCTATTTGTATATTATCTATTATTTTCCTTTCCCACGAATTAGATAAAAAAACCGCTGGCGCTCAAGCGGTATGTAAGTGATGAAGGTTATTACTATTAAAATAAAATTTTAAAATCACTCGCTTACATTTTTTTGTCGTGCCGTGCCGCTTAGTGAACCCAGCCTCAGGGAGGCCGAGTTAGCTTTCGACCAATAGGATCGTTTCATTTTCCACACCTCATTAAAATAAAATGAAGCATGCTATTGGGTAAAAGCCAGCTCAGCCAACGCCTTTGGTTCAAGTGGACGAGCATCCTAACTCAGAGGTAGATAGGTTACGTTTATCATGCAGGGGCTGAAGAAAAAGTCTTATGCAGAACTAGTCAATGATTTTATTTGATTATCAAGATACATTGTTGATAAAAATATAATTTTTGCAGGATTGTGTAGGTATGTAATATAGTAAACATGAGTCAAAGTGTGTCAGTGTGTGCATTTGATGCAACAGATTTCATGTTTTGTATTTATTTAGGGTTTCTAGTAATTCATCTGCTTCTTCAGACGTTTTTACTCGAATCAATATTGGCGTTGGTGGTGGTTGCGATTCTGGTGTTGGTATACAAACCATCATAACATTATTTTTTCCCATACGTTGTGTAGGGATTGCGGCGGCAAGAATCAAATTAACTAATATAGTACCCAGATTTGTATTAGCGCGTACTAAGAACTGGTGTTTACCGGTGTCTTCAACTTTTTTAATGTAAAGTGTACCTACACCTTTATCCACAAAATTACCATCTTTTTTTACAAATATCTTGCATCGTTTATCATATACACTGTTTTCCTCTACAACTGGGGTAAACTCAACTTTAGGTGGTGTATCTTCCTCATCATTGGCATCATCTGTTTTTTCGGTAGCTTGTTGTACGTTTGAATTAAAACTGAAAGGTTTTCCAGCACCAAATGAAAAGGAAGATCCTCCGTCATTAGTAGCTGTGTTCTTCCCAAATGAAAAAGGTGATGAAGTTGAAGTAACATTTGATTGGCTTGATGCTGTTACTCCAAAAGAAAAGCCTGGTTTGTTTGTTGTGCTAGAGGTACTAGTTGGGGCATTGATTCCAAAAGAAAATGTTGCTGGTTTTTCAGCTGATGTGTTATTTTGAGAAGCAAATAAAGAAGGTTTTGAATTTGGCAATGGCATATTGAAAAGAGATGATCCTTTATCTCCCTCAGTAACAATGGTTTTAGGAGGCAAAGCATTTTCAACTGCTGTTTTTGTGTCAGATGTAGTAGTCTTTTCTGCAGATTTGTTATTTACTTCTTTATCAGTACCATGATATTCATCTTGTATTTCCTTCAAATAGTTTTCATAATCCTTGAATATTGGTGACAATATGCATAAAGGTGTTTCTTCAACATGTTTTTTTATCCAACTAGAGACAGATTCATTCAATCCTTTTAATTTTGAGTAATATTTCATTTTTTTACCATCATCAGGACCTTTATTTGTTTCATTAGGCTTTGTAACAGCAGCAGATTCCAAACTACTTGCTTTAGTAGCGTTAGATGCTGGTTGAATTTTGAACAAATTGGAATTTGATGGAGTTGTAAACAATGACTTGGTCACATTAGCACTCGTAGATGGAATGCCAAATTTGGTTGTTGAAATTGGTGTTGTTTTTGTTGAATCTGTATTATCACTGGTACTGGTAACAGCTTGAGTTTTAAATGGAGAATCACCAACCGTAGAATCTGGCTTTGAAGTTGAAAATACAGATGTAGTTGGTGTAGTAATACTAGAAGACACTCCAAACAAGGAACCTGATGGTGTGGTAGATGTTGTTCCAAATGGTGATTTTGGAGATGTTTGGATAGCAAAAATGCCACTTCCAGGGCTGCTTGTAGGCTTGCTAGTAAATAATCCTGGAGTTAAAGATGTTTCTGCCTTGTTGGGTGAGCCATTAGTGTTACTACCATTAGTCAATTTTGATAAAAAGTCAAATGAAGCTGGCTGTGATTTATTAAATCCAAATCCACTGAAGACACTTTTCTTAGGCTGTAAAATGAAAACTTTGATTATACATAGGTAGTGATAATATGTTATACTTTTTTTAAGCCCTATTGTTCAGGCGCATAAGGTCATATTCATCAAATCATGATAATGCACATTGTTATATTTGCAAGAGGTCCTATTTACTAAATGTAAAATTTCTCCCTGATCGAGGTTAGTAGGTAAGTACCTACTGAAACAGTCTATATAAGTAAGTTAATAATTAAAGTTCAGGTGTGTGTAGCCATAACCTACCTAGGAGTTTTTAAAGGTTTTTTTAAGCCTATAAAAGTTGAAGCTTATGGGGATATGACACTTTGAGAAGGAACTGCATTTATAACGTAGGTACTTATTTCCTTTCCTAGCAGGTAATATTATTAGCAAAACTTCAGTCGTATAAGGTACGACTGATCATTTATACCAACAATTTTATAAGTAGTAAAATAAATAACAGATACCTCCTCATCTGATATCGGGGCACGTCTTTTTGCCGTTCTGATAACACGTTTTTCAAGAACATCCTTTGACGCAATTTTAAAAGCGCCCATTTCTTCATGTTCTTCTGGATCCTCCTGATCCCAATTTTCATGATTTAATTCTGTAGTAGCCTGTCGTTTCACAGACATTTTCCAATATAAACTTGTATCACTTTATAAATAAAAAAAACAATATGTGCACTACAATCTCGTCGTGGCTTTTCAGTTCAGCAGTTTTTCAACAGCTTTAGCATCAAAGAGAATACAATATGAGCGAAAATCTATAAAAGTTATTTAGATATAAGCAAAGCATGACATTGTGTCATGGAGTCTGGAGTCTGTGGTCTGTGGTCATGGCATGCCCTTTTAGGGTTCCGTTGTACAACTAGGAAGCGGAACCCTTATAATTTCGCCATGCCCGTCTGTCCGACGTCACAGTAATTGTTTTTTAGAGACTTTTAGCGCTATAAGGCTGCAAATTGGCACAAAAATAGAGTATAATGTGTACATATGTACCGAGTAACTTAGTATTTCAATAAATATAGAAAACAAAGTTGTTCTAGGCCCGTATAAAATCGATCTTAAGACTGAGAGCGATCTTGTAAATCCAGTACAAAATGACATGTCAAAAGCGTACTTAAGCTCAACTTGAGATTGATTTATTAATACGGCCCTTTGTTTTATAATTTAAAATAAAAAATCTACTTCGGTCTGCGATTCGAACTCACGCGCCGTGGATCGTAAACCCGGTCTATGTACCTACAACGGAACTATTTGAACGTAGTAAAGCATGGCGAAATTATTAACAATTTGATACAATTGTAGAGTAGGATATTTCACATCGAAAAATAACCATCACGTTTATTATTAGGGTACTGTATTATTGAAAAGAGGAGGGATTTATACGGAAACTGCTTTTATGTCATGTAATGTATTTTTTAGTGTTTTATTCCATATTCTTTAACTTCCTTGTTGTGTTCAGAGAATTGACAATCTTCGCTTATATCACTGATTTTGTTCTCACTGGTGGGTGATGTAAAGGCAAGAAGATTAATAATTAGAAGCTATATTTGGGTGTATACTTCATTTATTATAACATTAGACATAAGAGGCTCGCAGAAGCAGGGATGCAAAACATTTTATTTCCAAGTCAAAACAACTTTTATTTAGAGTCATTACATTGAAATTGTTTTAACATAACTTTTGGTAGATAAATCTAAAATACTAGCTAAATACTTCAATAAACAAAATAAAAGTACTTTTTATATTATGTTTTATTAATAACAAGTATCCGCACGGTGATGGATGATTCGCAACATGACGTTATCAACGGCTATACCTAGGTTTAACTATGTATACGTTATTTCGCATTGTTAAATGATTTTCAGTTCTGAAATTAATAGTCCTAGTTTCATTTCCAATTAATAATTTACAAAACTTGCTAACCTTATTTAAAATGCATCTAAGTGAGATATTATAGGTATTAACTTATATGTGACTAGCTGTGCCCCGCAACTTCATCCACGTAGTATTGGATTATTGGGTTAAAAAGTATCCTATATGTTAATCCCGGTTATAATCTATCTGTGTTCCAAATTTCATCCAAATCCGTTCAGTAGTTTTTGCGTGAAGGAGTAACAAACATACATACATACATACATACATCCACACTCACAAACTTTCGCATTTATAATATTAGTAGGATAACATCGTAGGTATCACATTTTAAACTGACAACAAAAAATGAATCAAACAACTGATTACATGATGATTTAAATCAATTTAAGATTAAGGGAAATAAAAGATTTTTTTTTAAACAATAATTTATTTAAAATAACTTACAACACACAATACATCGGTGAAATTTCCTCATCTTCATCAACTCACTTAGTCACTATCATCAGATGATGAAGATGATGAAGTTTCACCGACACTAATAATAAATTTTTCCACCACATCATCCATAATGCCATCAAGTTGACAAAACCTTTCTTCTTCTTTAATTGTATGTGACACGCAAGACTGCCATCGTTCTGGTGTTATATTAGCCAGAGCTTGTGGGAGTAGGCGTTTTATCTCGTCTAATTTGAATGTTTTATTTTGTTGCGCCACATACCCTTTCATTTGAGCCCATATTAATTCTATAGGGTTGAGCTCGCAGTGGTAGGGTGGGAGGCGCAACACTAAAATACCCTTTTCTCTTGCCATCTCATCCACAACAAACTTTTGATATGAATGTTTTTGTTCTTTTACTTTCTGTAATAGTGTTGCCCTAAGGTCTTTTTCCTCAAAAGGAATATTTTTTGTTTTTAACCACTCTTGTATATCTGCCTTTCGTGTGGCTGTAGTTGGCAGCTTTTCCAATTTTCTTGAGTGGTATGGCGCATTGTCCATTACGATTACAGCGCCACTCTCAATTTTAGTCAAAATTAATTTGAACCACTTTTCAAAATTATATGCATCCATTTCAGAGTGATAATCTCCATCTCCTTTCTTCGCATCAAATATTAATTCAGCATCCGTTAAAAACCCTTCACTTGATCCTGTGAAATAATATTAATACAAGTCAATTATTCTGTACCCCCTATAGGTATAATTTCACTGCTGGAAATAGGGCTGTGTATATACTTTACATATGTAGCAACAACACTTATGTTAAAACTTTAATAGTTGGCTTTGCATGTGTTAATTTGTAATAAAATATTGTTTACTTTACAATGCAATTGGGTGGTCACTTGTTGTCGGTGAGGATAGTCAACTTAATATATTAAAAGCAAATGCAAGTTAATCAAGTGCATACCAATATGGCCAATGATAAGCCGTCTTCCTTTTCCCGTTGGGTTCTTTAAACCAGTAGTTAGGCCTTCCCTATGCGCATGTTTTGTGGACTTAATAGTGGTGTCTTGCCATATTAAGCTTTTTGTGTGACCTGTGTGTATGATAAAAGGGTATTAATTTAAAAACAATATTCACACAAAAAATTTATGAAATGATGTTGTACTTTTCTCTTATTTTATTTAACTGTATTTATAATATCATAATAAACAGTTATAACTTAATGACCCATCAAGCAAAAAAAAGATAAGTCTTATCTATTGTTATTGAATTTAGGAGGTTAAACACTGCTTGGTCCGTAACAAACTGTTAAGAAATATTAGTAGCACTGTACCTTCATTTAGCCAAGTCTCATCTAAATAATATATTTTTCTTCCTTCATTCCTTAGCATTTTTATTTCTTTGAGATATTTCAGTCTCCATAAGATGATCTCCTGCTTGTCGATGAGTGCACTTTTTCTGCTCCTTTTAATATAAGTGAACTTTAATTTTTCTTTCATTATTTTATATAGACTGCTTCTCTTAAAATCTGGCAGAGACTCGTCACTGTTTACTGCTTCCAGTATCTTATCTAAGGTGGGCAACTCATTATTGAAGAAGAAGGAATGAATTTTTCTGCGTACTCCACTTAAAGTTATGTCATCATAATCATGTTGCCTTTGCTTCGGCTGGCGAGGAGGGGGGGATTGCAGGCGACC
Organism: Notodonta ziczac; assembly: GCA_918843915.1. Classification (NCBI taxonomy): domain Eukaryota; kingdom Metazoa; phylum Arthropoda; class Insecta; order Lepidoptera; family Notodontidae; genus Notodonta; species Notodonta ziczac. The sequence continues at coordinate 4,903,261 of OU974041.1, forward strand.
TTTTGTGTTGTACTCTTTGAGCAAATTGTACACAGTAGCCCGAGATACGCCTATAAATAATAAAAAATATGTTTCATCATAATGCATGTTACTTTCAAATATTTTTATACAAAGAAATAATTTTATAAATATTCTTACCGGCAACTTCTGCAGTTTTCTTTATCATCTCAGTCTTATAACGAGGAGAACCTTCAGGCCAGGACTCATTAACTTGCTTGAAAATATTTATTACAGTTTGCTTTTCTACAGCACGCAGTGGAGTTTGCTTCATTCTCTTTTTCTTGGGAGACATTATTATGTCCTCGGGGTCAACTTTGGGGGTGCGTTTCTGACGCCGTTGGCTTTGGTCAGCAGACTCAGAAGTTACATGTTGTAAGCCACTCGGGCCCGGACCGGGATCACCCATAGCTCGACAAAACGTAACGTTTTGTACAAACGAGTCAATAACAACAGTAATAACGATAACAAAACAATAACAAAGGAAAACAGTAACAAGTAACAATTAAATCACGAAAATTCGACAACAATAACAAACAAGGTATTCACAGGAACTTAAGAGTGCAGGCGAATGACTCAATGACAAACACTGACAGCACATTATTTACGTCAATCTCATAGATAACATAGTCCGACAAAATTAAAAATACCCTGCTGTCATAACCTCTGAAGGGATTACGTAATATTTTAGATTTGGTAGGATTATAATGAAGCGAAAAACGTTCCCGGTATGTTCAACCCTGCTTCTTTTAGGTTTTTAGCATCGACACTAATTTTAAATTGTAATGAAATAATCATTATTTAAATATAAGGCAATATATTTAATAAGATAAATAATTAATATTATTACAGTTAGGTGTGACAAGCTGGTATATAAATAGATTATATTAAATACGACGTCAATCGTAACTGTAACTCGTTAATTGTACTTTTATTACAAAGTGGACACTAAAAATAACCTTTTTTAACTTCTGTCTAATGCTATAACAAATGGAGTATAGAAATCAGTCAAGAAGCTGACTTATATAAATTCTTGGATCCGCTGTAAACATGGTGACATAAGGGGCAATGAGATACACACATATACGTTTCACATTCATATTATTTCTGGTTTAGCGTATCAGTATTATTTTTAGTTCAACAAACAATTTCTTGGTGCCAATCAAAATAAGTTTCAGTGGTTTTGGATGATGATAACCAGAATGAGGTGTGTCTAACGTAGATATTTGATTAGATGTTGTAAAAATATTGCAAAAATCTTAGCTCTGATCTACTGATATTTCCGTGTATTCTATTGCTGTCTCTTACGGTGTACGCAAAACTACACTGCTATGGCATTTTTTTCTATGGAGTAGGTACAGGGTATACTAGTATGAGTATAGTACTAACACAGAGTACCTTGTATATACTAGAAATAGAGACCAATGTTATAGGTATATAAGGGAATGCATAACTAGCGCCTCTGGATTTTAAGTTAGGAACTAAATCAGGAATGTGGCTATAGGTACCTAGTAACCTGTATAGGTGCTATTAAATATATTATCTATTGAAAATAAAATGCTACATTATTAGAAACACATATTTATTTTTAATAAAATAGGAAACTTAAAATGGACATACAATGATAGTAGATAAACAAAATAAACTGTAGATGAACAAAAGTATGTAACTTAAAAAAACAACAACCAGCTAGCTACAAACTACTGAAAGTAGATTTTATCAGCATACATTATACAAAATAACAAATTAAGTATAAAAGAAAACTAAATTCTAGCGAAAAATAAACAAAATAGCTAACATAATGGACGAGTTTACTTAAAAACATAAATTGTTGTATGATGCCTACAGTAGGTAATTGCTTACTTTACAACGTAGTAGTTAAATTAATAGCCTATTATTAAATAAACTTAAAACTATAGATAAACACACGCCTTTCAGATTTACACAAAAATCAATACCAAGGAATGCCTTTATATATCTACTACTTTAACTTTCTACGTGCATTAAAAATAGAAAATAAACACAATGCTATTAAATTATATAGCACATAGTTTATAATAAATATTCATCATTAAATGGTATTTGATAAAATATTTATAAAAACAGGAAATATAACATGAACATACAATGATATTAGATAAACAAAAACTGTAGTAGTAGTAGATGAACAAAAGTAGGTACCTTAAAAAACAACAAGCTAGCTACAAAGTACTGACAGTAGATTTCAGATCAGCATACTTCTTGTAAGCATTTATAATGCCTAGCGTAACGTACATGGAAATAATTCTCAATCATAAGTAAATCAAAAAATAAAAAATACCACACTTCGGAAAGCCCTTATAACAATTAGCAAAATTAGAACAATACACAGATTTTAGATTAAGTTTAACAATATAAACGAAAATGTACATTATAGAAAATAAGAAATTAAGTAAAAAAGATAACAAAATTCTAGCGTAAAATAAACAAAATATCTAACATAAAATACTAGATTTGAGAGTTTACTTTAAAAACCACAACAACAAATTTACCAACCTCAAAAAACAACACTGAAAGTAGATTTTATCAGTTTGCTTTTGGATACATTTACAATGCATTTGAAAGTTATCCTTATGATAAACAAACATTGAAAGTAATTAATTATTTGAAAAACAGCAAGTTATTAAAGTACCTAAAACTAACAATTAATTCAATAACAACGAATTCTCTGGTACATTTGGTTTTTATTAGTAAAATCTAACATATTTTTTTCGTTTACAACATTTGGCTAGAAGTTTCTTAACTTGATAAACGTCTTCATAATCATTTATTTGTTTTTCCCATACATATTTATTTAAATTCTTACAATAATTAAATACCATAAACCTACCACAGACATTCATCAAGTAATTTATCAATTTTTGTTTGGGCATGTTGCATGTTATGAAGTCAAAATCTAATAATACTATTAAAGCTGTATTAATTATGTCTTTCAAGCATTTTCTTTCCAAATGTTGTTTCAAAATTATATTGATTACATCTTGAATATTAGAAATTAATTGTATTAATCCAAGACTAGGAGAACAAAGCCACCGTCTTCCGGCATATTCCCTGTACCTTATATATTCTAACTGATCATCACTCATGAAATCTTTTTTACATTCCGAACAGTTTTTAAATATTCGTGTTTTAGTCTTTTTTAAGAAATACCCGCTCACATACTGTAGTGGTGCTATAATTTAATTTAATTTATTGATTTATTTCAGATAACATAATCCATTATTGTTAGTAATTGTGGGGGCTTACAAACTATGTTAGTACTTAGATCACACATTATTTACACAGTTCACACATTATTTTACCGTGCCAACGACGATGCTTACCCAGAGCGAGTGCATAGGACATTGGTATTTACCAGAGACTATACCCAGAATGCTGTTGCTGCTGCCGCGTACTCTACTTAACATCGACCCCACCCGCTTGCGTCTTATTGCGTAAAAATCATCCGTACGCGCTTCGGCAAACATCGCAGACGCACTGCAAAACCGCGGCAATCGCAACAACATCCTGAAGACATTATTATATTATAATGCGGGGGTCTTTTTCTTTCTCCTCAATAGAAGTAAACTGTGTTAAGAATGCTTTCAAAATCGAATTCTACTGAGCTGGTCTGGTCTGGCTGGTCTCCAATGAGGAGGGTGTGTAATGCATCAATAAATCATTCTCGCAATTTTTACCACGACTGTGTATACTTGTTACATTGTTAATTAATAATGTTGTAAAAGCCGACTCGAATTGTTCGCATGTTGGATTATTGTTACGGCATCCATGACTCCTAATTTCTCCCACGAAGTTTTCTAGGGTCTTGATTCATCCATCTGAGGTTCACCACAAAATCAACGCTTAGTTTCTTCAATAAAACTTTTACAGCTTCCAGTGTCCACAGCCAGTTATTCACTGTAGGAACAGGCTCGACTTTTCCAGCATCGTAATAAATTTCATTGATCAAAATATTCATATTTTATTCATTTTTTCCATATTTTATGGTGGCTTGAATTTGTTGTTACGGAATCGACTGGCGGCTTGGCTCTTGGCAATTTCATGAAGCTCCCATTCAACTAATCAAATATGTTGTCTAGGAATAGGAATAAATCAGTGGTCTCCTGGCATTCTGCTAGAAGAACTGCTTTTCCTGAAAATAAACACGACAGTTTTATTTTTAGAAACGGTAATCTTGATTCATAAATTGCGTAGATGCAAAAATAACCATTTTGGTCAGTAAATAAAAGCATATAATGATTATTTTCTAGAATTTAGTGGGTTATAAAAAATATTTAATACTAATTGAAATTAAAGTACGCTGATAGTAAAATTTCCTATCTACAGGTGAATTTTTCAAGTGTGGGTGCGTGGCTTGATAAGAAACTATAGAGAATATCGAAAAATGCTTAAACGAACCTCTAGACCCATTTTGATTAAACTAAAACAGCATCATTTGATTTTTATTTCAAATTCAAATTCAAATAATTTATTTTGTTTAGGCCTACGGGGGCACTTACAAATTGTCAATTTACATATTTTGTTCCTATATTTGATTTTCCTATTTTGATTTCCTTATATTTGATTATCTAGCCAGGAATTGAAACCGTTGATTAACAAAAAGAAACAACAATCTGTACTATTGCACCATCCGATTAGGATCAAGTTCTGTGAAGTAATGAAATACGAGAAACTAAACAAAGTATTTTTTTTTGTTAATACAGCTGTATTTTCATACATTTATTTAAATTAAACCTTTACGTTATCAATTGTTCAAATTGTCTTTGATTATGGTCTAACCGCGAAAAGATAATCTTACAAGAAATAAGAACGGTATAGTTTGCACGGTTTTTTATCAAAATATGTATCATAATTATATTAAAAGTTCTTTAGTTTGCGGTATTTCATTACTTCCCAAAACGTCATAACTTATTAGAGCCACCCGGCACCCAAGCAGCTCCGGCTTGTCGTTCGGCGTCTACTCGTTGTCGACAGGAGGGTTACGGGCGCGCGGTCTAATCGGGACCCGATGGCAATGCGCGGTCAATGCAAGACGAGCGAACTTTATTAGCAACATTATCGGATGGTACAATAATACACCATATTGGTTTTTGTTTTCAAAATCAACAGGTGCATTTAAGGAAATTATTTTATATAAAATATATAATAATAAATATCGCCAGACTGACACACCAACTGTATGGTCCCAAACTAAGCCTTGTACTATGGGTACCATACAATGGACTGGGGGCGATCCCAGTGACACCCAGACCTGGGCAAATTACGAAAAGGCTATTTCTGAAATTTTCCCTGGTGGGAATCGAACTCGCTACCACCTGGTGCAGTGAGCCGAGCGGCCTACGCTCAAACCACTGCGCCAAGCGGTCGTCGAAATCTATATGCATATGTATTATTGTATTAATGTGTTGATAATATTATAGTAATAGTAATTATTTTATGTTTCATTCAGACCACATAAATGATCCATGCATATAAATAAATTTAATTTAAAATCACAGCTGTAATAATGCAACCCTAATAGTAGGTAACCATAGCCACGTGCCACCAATATAAATATTATGAAGTAATTGCTATCTCAATTCCTAATTACGTTTTTATAATTTACTACTACGTGGACATTGTTTGTTGCAAAGAAACTTACTTTGATTTCGTTGAACATCTTTTGTAGAGATTGACGGGCTTGATGACTGACCTAGGTTGTTAGTTAGTGTCTGATTCTGGTATCACAGCCTCGAGCACTGGATCTGAAAATATAATAATACAGGTTAAATGACATTTTGTGTTAGGGTTCCGTACCTCTAAAGGTAAAAATTGAACCCTTATAGGATCACTTTGTTGTCCGTCGGCCGCCTGTCTGTCTGTCAAGACCGTTTTTCTATCCCGCAAATATTGTTTCGTGTATTTCACTACTTTGGTTATAGATACGATACATATTGGCTATTGAAATGGGTTCAGAAGCCTTCAATGTGCATGGCCAGATGTACACATGTCCAGTTTTTTAATAAACAACTTTCAACGCACCTAATTTTTATACTGCTGCTGCCTGCAACTTCGGTTGTGTATCAAACAAATGTGTAAAATTGATAAATAGTTACCTGCTGATGTTGATGGTTTTGTAAGAGCAATTTTAGTTTTAATTTGTTGCCACAGTTCTCTTTGCTTGATATATTTCAGCGACAATGGATCTGAAATGCAATGGGAACATTATTGAAACACTAAATCTAATATGATTTGGATTTTATTTGATAGACATTTTAAATTTCCTACTACTGGTTACAGGATTGTTTTATGCGAAAAAGATTCAGGACAAGGATTCAGGATTCAGTTTAAAAAAAATGCATAGTATAAATAACTTGTAAATACTAAATAATTGATGGACATGGCTAGATGCAATATTTTTTATAAAACTTGAGATAAATAAAATATTATGTACTTAATAATATTAATACAAACCTGGCATATATAATGTCGGAATCGCTTATCTTCTTATAGCGACAGAGATCTTCAAAGTGTCGTCGACGACAAACACAGCGATACTTATATATCAATTCATTTTTCAGCCCCACAATGGCACCACCAATTTGAAAAACCCACTTTGTTGAACCGTTCGCTATCTTTCTCTGGATATGGAAAAGAATGAAGAACTTTTTCTGTCCCTAAAATTAATAAAAAGTTGATATTATTATTAGTAGTTGATATTCCTTGGGCAATTTTACAACTTGAGCTTAGATTATGGGCACCACTGGCTACATAAATTACGTAAGTAATTAATGGGTTGGAGTGTAGCCTTAGGGGCGCTATGACTTAGGTTTAGGTTAGGTTAGAACAGTGACCAAAACGCGGGAGCCGAGCGAGCGAAGCGAGCGCGCCGCGGCAGCGGCCGGTGAAGCGCCAGAATCCGAATGTGTCATTAGGTTATGTTAGTTCCCAGTTAGGGGGGCTATGGTTCCAGGACTTAGACGAATTTTGGAAAAAAAATATTTTCGTTTTGGTCACTGTTCCAACCTAACCTAACCTAAGTCATAGCGCCCACACAAGGCTACACACTGACCCTGAACATATTTTCGATACCGATGCCGATGCGAAGAATAACACAGGGACCAATTACGAGGACTCCTCTTGGTAACTAGGTAGATAGGTATTTGAAAAATATCAAACAAACCACCGGAGGAACAGCACAGACTTACCTTGTATAAACTAGATACGCACAGGCTCAACTCAACAGTAATTCACAGTGCAACAACGTAGGTTGATCGTAAAATCCAAAGAAACAAAGTTAAGAGTTTAATTAAAAACAATTAAAATTACCGTTTAAAAAATATTACACGACCACCATTTTGATTTTGAGCTGTTTGGGGTTTTAATGTTGCCAATTTACAATAAAACGAAATACCAAATTCGTATTAAAATTTCTACATCCATAGACCATACTAATATAATAACAGCTTTTATTTATTAAATTATAAATAAAATAAGAAAAGAAATCTATAAGTATATTGAATATTGACACAAAACATTGGAATAACACAAAAAAAAACATACTAAAGTATGAGGCACTTACTTACCATATTAGGTATTTAACATATTATTCTCTAAACGTTTTCATGTCATTTGTTTACAGCGCCAGAAAGCGGGGATTGGTTTTTTAAGATTATTTAAATACTTTAAAAATATACTATTTTAGTAGATAGTATTTTCAACTGTGCCATAGGACCAAGAAGCTTAGAAAAGCACTGAAGTTCTTGCATAGGTATTACTTTGCGTGGAGCGACATCTTGTGAATCGATGAGTAAATAATTTGCAAAACTCATAAAAGTGCCATCTGTATTTTAAGTTTTTTAAAAATAATCCTAATAAATTAAAAAGCACCAACTATCCTTTTGCTGAAAAGAATGCTGTGTGCATCGTAATTTAGTAGCATGACTTCCCTTACATTCCCTTAATTTTGTTCTAAGATTGAGGACCCTGAGTACTAAGCAGTGTCACTGTGTGTATGTGTGTGTCGCTGTTGTTCCTTGCGTTGAGTATTAAATTATTTAATGAAAATAAATAAATTACAAAATATTCAATACCTAAGCAGTAGGACTATTTTTACTTAGTTTGATCATCCACCACTACATACGTTGAGTGAAGTTTGATTGAAGTTGTTGGGTACTTATGAAATTGAATAAGTATTATTAATTTATTTATAGCATCATGGAGTGTTTTTAGTTTTAGTTTACAGCAACTTCTTTTTCATTTGGTAATATTATATAACTAATTATGTGTAGTGCAAAGTTATGGCAATAGGTATAAATCTCGTAAACACCCATTATGTAGGTACCTACATGTGTTTGCTTGATGTATAAAAGACTTGTGAACAATTTGAACAATGCTCGTAATTGTATTGAGAACATTCTTTTATTTTTAACTCGTCTGAAACTTGTACCTTTCTACTTAGATTGGAGAAACATTTAACGTTAAGTAATGTAATTATGGAAGTGTCTAACGAAATAAAGGAAGATATCCGCAAAACCCAATCGGAATTGAAAAACGCAATAAGAGTTCATCAGGTAATGCTTTCCACAGTACCTATTTTGCTGTAGCCAGTGTCTCAATAATAAATATTTACCTATTAATAAATTGTCACGTTATAATTGTTTTTTTTTCTTTTGAGGTGTGGGTTGCGCGCCTACAGGATGACGAAAATGTAAGAAACTAATTAGTAATTTCATTAACTTGGTGTTATAATTTATGAACATATTGTTATTATACTACATTATTTTTCCCAGAATTTACAACTTAAGTCGAAAGTTAAGGAAGCTGAAAAGGAAATTTTAGCTATTGGTCAAACTCAGGTGAGTGCCAAACTTTAGTTTTGCAATAAAATATTTTATCAAATAAGAAGTTCTGAAATTGTTTAAGCAATTAAATTGTCAAATTTTTGATAATTATTGGGTTTTTAATTATGCAGTAGAATTGTTAAGTAAAAAATGTTGTTTACTTATTTGATTAATCTCTGCAAAATTTATGACCTAATTACACGGAAAAATTAACCTTTTGGAAGGTGTGATAACAAGTTGTATTATCCTTACAGAAACTAGTTGTGGACCGACTACGTAGGGAGCTTGAGTTATATCAGCAGCGTTTAAAGGCTCGAAACAAGCAAGTGAATATTGAGAATGACAACCGATATGTTGCACAGCAGTTGAGGGACCATCAAATACAATTTCGTTCCAGAAACAGAACTATATCGCTCTTAAAACCCTCTGTTCTAAACGAAATACATATAAAGAGTGAAAATCACAATGATAACTTGAAAGACAGCAATATATCTGATTCAGAAAATGAGGTGAAATCATGTGAGAAAGAAAATTCGAATCACAGTGAAAGTGATGAGAGGGACAAGTTTCAGAGGAATTTTCAGCAATTGCCTGCTGATAATGATACTCGGAGTAATTTCGCGAATGCCCTCAGCAATGTCAAAGAAATCTTTGGGTAAGTAGTGTCCCACACCTTAGGGAATGACAATCATAAAATGTAATAGGTATATCAGTGAACAGATGACAATTCTATTATTCGATTCAGATTCAGATATATTTATTTGTAAACATGAGTATGTACAAAGGTGAATGAGGTAAATAATTATTTCCTTCTCTGCTCTTCATTTCACTGAATAGTAGGCTTTTAATTATCTAATTTATTGGGAGTTTTACAATATCAATAATATGACAATCCAATCCATATCATAGTTATATTAATAATAGCTGTATCCCACAGTTTTATTTGCATGGAAATTTAATACATATTACATAGCATATGACACTTGGGGATAGTGTAGCATTCTATCACTGAAAGAATCTTCAGAATTGGATGAGCTATTACAGGGATTACCTTCTACCAACATACTTACATAGTGGCATGATATTAATTTAAACTGAAACTTTTAAGTGTAACATTGCCACCTTACTTTCTCGAAAGAAAATTTTCGCAGAAGCATGAAAAAACTTTTCATTTAACACATAATTCTTCACTGAAATGGAAAATTGATCGTAGGAATGGATAAAATAGATATCCTAAAGTTTTACACTCAAATTGAAATAATAATAATAAAAAAGTTGGCGGTCACGGGACACCTGGCAGATGTGAAACATGTTTCATGTATTGTATGTGCGCGTACACACATACTATACCTGCGTACACACACAAGGGAGTCGGGAGCGGTGGCGTAGAGGGGGCATAACGGCATGAGAGTGCGTCATGCCATTTGCCGTGACGGCAAACTGGTCGATTTTACTGCACAAAGTCCGCCAAAAGATGTTTCACATCAAAAAAATATTGAACGTTTTTTTAACCCCTGACGAAAAAATAGGGCTGTTATAAGTTTTACATGTGTATCTGTCTGGCTGATGTGGCATCGTAGCGCCCAAGCGGATGACCCGATTTTCATTTTGTTTCTTTTTTGTTAAAAAGGTTTTCTTATCGAGATTGTTCTTAGCTATGTTTCATGGAAATCGGTTCAGCCGTTTTAAATTTATCAGCTCTTTTGTAGTTTAAAAAATCGTCGCATCGGGGTTTTTTTAATGTTTTTAATTTAGAGTTGTTTATTAAATTATGTTCCTGTAATATCTTCCTTTTCGAGATACGAATTTGGGAAATTAAAGCGGCGATATATTACCTCACCTCCTATTTATGTAGTTCGAGTGGGAGGAAGGATCAGGATTGTACGGAATGGCGCGGGCAGGGCTCCGACTCTGATTGGTCGCCGACGCCGTCGCCGCCGCCGCTGCCGGGGCTCGGCGAGCCCGTGCCCAAGGAGACCTTCATGAGGTAACTTAACCTTCAATGTAGATAATATTCTTTTTTTTTTTTTTAATCTTCATTTATTAGGGGTTTTTATCCGAAAGGATATGTCAACCCCATCGTAACCTTACACTAGTTAAACACCAATAAAATCTTACAAACATAGGTAAGTAACAAGACAAACAACAATAACTTACAGAACCTAAAAGTAAACATATACTAAAAACAAAAAAAAAAAGGCAATCCTAAGCCGAACTAAACAAAAAACACTTCAATACACAATTAAAATCTTACAAACATAGGTAAGTAACAAGACAAACAACAATAACTTACAGAACCTAAAAGTAAACATATACTAAAAACTAAAAAAAAAAGGCAATCCTAAGCCGAACTAAACAAAAAACACTTCAATACACAATTAAAATAACAATCAAAATAGGAATTACATCCGGGACTTACCTATTATATTCTTCCAACTCCCAGTATATTTTGTTCACTACATAGTATAAAACAAAGTCGCTTCCTGCTGTCTGTCTGTCTCTATGTATGATTAGGTCTTTAAAACTACGCAACGGATTTTGATGCTGTTTTTTTTAATAGATAGAGTGATTCAAGAGGAATGTTTATATGTATTAAACATGCATAATATAGTGGAGAAACACTTTAGTTATCAGCATTGTACCCGTGCGAAGCCAGGCGGGTCGCTAGTTTATAATAAAATTCGTTATTAGTTCCAAAAGGATTTTTCTTTGGTAGTCGGTTCGTAGCACAGATATAGATTTACATAGATAACGCAAGTATCACGATTTGTATTGAAACCAAGCGTGCCGAATTTTTTACACCTGCTGTGACGACATTAGTGACGGGACATCCAAACCGATTCAAAGACACCGATGCCGCCGATGCCCCTCCGCCCGCTACGATTCTCTCGAGTGATTATCTCGCTCATACTCATATTTTTCTATCTGTAGTCGCGCGGACTGTAAGTAAGCGGTGACCAACCTTGACGCTTGGTCGGGGTTTCGTACACGCGTCAACTATGTAAATCTATATCTTTTCGTAGTATCTTTACGGCTGATTAGACCGGGGTAGTATCACCGGGGTAAATTAACGATATATAGCTGAGCTGCGTTACATTTGTTTTTTTTCAGACTTATTGGCTTGATGACCCCTTCTCAAAAAGATATACTCGAGAAGAAGAGGAACGAGCGTCGCAAGCGGTCCACAACAAGCACCAATAGAAATGATTTCCTTTACGAAAACTACGATATGTTACCAGTAAGTCCTCATCATCATCTGCCTTACCAGTATCCCATTAAAATCCCCATTCCCATCAAAAGGCAACACACTGGAGCTATTATAATATTTATATTAATATCTACTATCCTTTGTAATTATTGAATATAAGCAACTGGCGATAAAAACAAAATGACATGTAAAAAGACAAGCCCACCGAGTTTCTTGCCGGATCTTCTCAGTCGAGGTCGCGTTCCGGTCCGGTTGTAGATATAAGAAATAAAAATATGTTAAATTGACAATTTGTAAGTGCCCCCGTAGGCCTAAACAAAATAAACGTTTTGAATTTGAATTATCTGGGGTCGGCGCAGTATGTCTTTTCCTTCCATTCATCGCGCTTTCCCGTCATACTAACATCCACTCCAACCTCGTTCATATCACTCTTGATACAATCCATCCATCTTTTCTTGGGCCTTCCTCTCGCACTGTTTCCATCCACACCAGTAAGTACTAAAAATAATAATAGATATCGCCAGACTGACACACCAACTGTATGGTCACAAACTAAGCAACGCTTGTACTATGGGTACCGTACAATGGACTGGGGGCGATCTCAGTGACACCCAGACCTGGAACCTGGAAATTTGCACCGGTGGGAATCGAAACCGCAACCACCACGTGCAGTGAGCTGAGCGGCCTACGCTTGAACCACTGCGCTAAGCGGTCGTCTAAACTTGAGCTAAAGTACAACTACTAATTCAGTGAAAAGTGTGTTTATAGCACAAAGACCTAACGTAATCGTATCGAGAAAGCATGATGTCACTGTCAGTCTTATTTATAGAATCTGCCCCCCTAGCCAAGTGGCTTCGTCTACTAGCGTTTCTACAAATCGCTACGCTTCATGTATGGAAATGACATAAGTCACGTGATCTACTTATCGACTTGTAATGTCATTTCCATACATTTAAGCGTAGCGTTTTGTAGAAACGCTAGTAGACGAAGCCACTTGGCTAGGGGGGCTGTTGTGCGAACGACAACAAATCAAAGGATCGCTCGCACCACTGCTAAGAATATTAAAATGATTACAGAATATGTTTTATTAATTTTCATTATATTTATTTTAGAAAAGGAAGAAGCAAAATCATTTCCCGTATCTTCAGACGTACAATGATCCGCCGCAGACGAGATCAGCCAAGTTACGGAAACAACAGGTCAGTAATCAGAAAGCTAAAGATGTAAATGTTCATGATACATTTACGCGAGAAAGCGTACGAAATGTTCGCGCTAATAACGCAAGAAGGCCACTAATATGTGACACATTAACTAGCTCAATCGCCTTAGTTTGGTGACCTAATCTATCCATAACCGATAGGGACAGTATTCTCATTTAATAATCCTTACTAATATTATAAATGCGAAAGTAACTGTCTGTCTGTATGTGTGTCTGTCGCGCGTTCACGCCAAAACTACTGAACCCATTTAAATGAAATTTAGTACCCAGATAGTCTAGAGACTGAGAAAGGACATAGGACTTTTTAATGCGAAAAAAGGGTTGTAAGGGGTTGAAATCGTCATTTTTGGAGCTAGAACTTGAAACTTATTTTTTAGGCTGTTGATTCGATATCAATAAATATGACATTCAAAGTTTGTAAAAAATTTACCCGCAAAGGAAAATTTGCCGTAATTTTATTTGTATTGTAGAATGTTTAAATTTCTGCATGTGTTTCTATTTTGTGCAGTCTCAGAATAAATCGTCGCGCGAAGGCTCTCCTTCTGGATCGTCAACTGAAAACAAGGGTAAGATTTGTTACTATTAAATAATTAATACACGCTTCGATAGATGGAGCTTAATCATAACACGAAAACAGTACTAGCACGTAGCACGTTTGCGACACAAGTCTGAAACGCGCAAGTAGAATTTACATGAAATGTTTGTATAATAAAGCCTTCTACTATCTAGTGGAATGATCAGCAGTGATCTTCTCAGTCGAGGTCGCGTTCCAATCCGGTTGTAGATATAAGAAAAAAATGTAATCATGACAATTTGTAAGTGCCCCCGTAGGCGTAAACAAAATAAACGCTTTGACTTTGCAGAGTAATATTCTACGATAACAGTTTGTCATCTTATTTTTTCGTGTGGTTTTGTAGGAAGTTGGGTCAACAAGCCGGCTTGGGCGGCGACTCTGCCCGCCAGCTTGTCTGTGGAGCCCGTGTATACGTCACACAAAAAAGTTTGTCACGCGTGCGGCAGGGACGGTGAGTTGAGAACAACTTTACACTCTTGTTGTATCTATAACTAGCTGTTGCCCGCGGCTCTGCCTGCGTGGGTCAGACAAAATGAAAGTAACATCAGCTCTCTTTCTTCGAAAGTCCCGTCAAAATCGGAGATTAGTCCGTGGAAACAGATTGACAGAAAATTAAAAAAAAAAATGTTATATGTAGGTGTTGTATTTTACTTTCATATGCATTTAAGTAAATATCGCCTGAATGACACCAACTGTATGGTCCCAAACTAAGCAACCCTTGTACTGTGGGTACCGTACAATGGACTGGGGAAGATCCCAGTGACACCCAGACCAGGTAAAATTACGAAAAGGCCATTTCCGAAATTTACCCCGACGGGAATCGAACCCGCAACCACCATGCGCGGTGAGCCGAGCGGCCTACGCTCGAACCACTGCGCTAAGCGGTCGTCAAAATCTTAGTAAAAAGCTGTAATTTTGATGTGTGTGTGTGCGTGTGCGCAGACGTAGCGTCGCTGCTGGTGTGGTGCGCGGGGTGCCGCGTGTGGCAGCACACGGGCTGCGGCGCGGAGGGGGGCGGCGGGGGCGGGGGCGCGGGGGGCGGCGGCGGGGGCGGGGGCGCGGGGGGGCGCGGGGGGACGCGCGCGCTGCGCCGCCTGCGCGCTGCCGCTGGACGAGCCGCCGCCCGCGCCGCGCGCCGACCCGCCGCACCACAAGCAACTCTACAGAGGTACCAGAACTTTATATGAACCACTTAATAGGTACAGAGTAGGGCCGCTCGCCGGTGTGGCAGCACTGGAGCGAGCTGTGACGTCACTCGCGGGGGTATTCAAAGTCGATGGAAGGTTTCCGTGTCGGAAACAAAAGCTTCCATCCTTCGTTTAATTAATGTGCAAAATAAGGATGGAAGGTGTCGGTTCCGACATCGGAAACTGTCCGTCAATTGTGAATACTTCAAGATGGTCTTCTGCTTATTGGACTCGTGGAAATACAAGCCTTCGGATAACTTTTATAGAACGCCCATAGTACATCTGTCATCATTGTGGTACATCTTCTTATTTATATTTAGTGAATTTTACAAGTGGGCGTGGATGGCCTCATATGAAACTATGAGAATAGTAAAAAAAAAAAATCTAAAAAAGTCTCAGGCCCGATTTTGATGAAAACTAAATCTGTATCATTGGATTGCATAAATAAACCATATTCTTATTTGTAATTATTCCTGAACCGAATTTACTTACAAAAACATAACCGTCTCTACTTTATTCTTCAGACAAAATGGCAGAACGGAAAGACTTACAAGAGAAGAATATAAAACTGTGCGTGGAGTTGCGTAAGCTGGAAATCAGAGCGGCATCCCTAAAGGAAAATCTGGACGAGCACAACGCCGAGAAGCGACAATTGTTGGCCGACCAAATCAAGACGCAGAGAAACCTACAGAAACTTCTGGACTTCATCAGTCAGTTCAAGGAGACGTCGATAAGTGTTCGCTCGACTTCAATCAGCGAATCCGGCAGCGAGATCAGTAAAAGCAATGAGGAATGAAGTGGTAAGTAAGAATACTTGTGAGCCCTGTGAATTTTTTGCCACCCTTACCTCTCTCGTCAGTTCCTAGATTATTTTTGCAATCTAAAGAATTGGTTGCAATTGCACAAGTAACACTTTTTAGGCATATTTCTGAGCTAATCAAAGCTCAATCATGATTCGATCATTCAACGGTATTTAGTGTTTTTAAAACTCGTACTAAGCTCCGATGTAGAGGCGCCTATCCATACACTTCTGTACCGGTTGCGCTTGCGACGCAAGACGAACTCAATATTTATATAATATTTGAAAGATATTGATGTATTATACCTATTGTAAACATAATTATAAAAAGAGAGACGAAAAGATGTATCCATGGAGTTTCTTGCATGTTCATCTCCATAGGATATTTTTTTTAACATGCGCTAGCTCTTGACTTTTTAAAAGTGCCAGTTAATCTGGACTATTTGAAATAAAAATATTTGAATTTGAATTTGAATTTATAAGGACGTGTCTTAGTTGTGCCTATTCTTGTTTCAGATGGAAGTTCTGACTGCGTTTCTCTGTGTTTACAACTAGCGGCCAAAATGTTTGTACAGACTGTGAATAGATCGACAAACGTTGAGTAGTTCAAATTGTTTCTTAGATTCTGATCGGTAATATTAATCGTTAAAATGTTTCTTATGTTGTCTTCGTTTATTTTAAATGAGATTAAGAATTTTAAACACAGCTTATTAGCGAATCGGTACCAATCATAGTTGTGTTGTCACAAAATATTTTTGTGGTAACATTTCTTTTTTTTTTGCTGTTTACATCACATATCTTTGTCATGGTTTGCTGGAATCTGATTTATTAAATTAGTATTAATAAATAAATTAAATTAAATCAATTTAATAGCCAAAAGTGAGTGTTCAGTATTTGATTCCTAAGTTAGCGTAGTAGGTGTAAAATTGTTTTAAAAATGAAGTTTTGTTCTCATGGTTTTAACTTACTATTTTTAAGAGTTGTTTACTTGTGAAGTTGGGTGTTATACACATAATAAGAGACAAAGTAAGTGAAACATGATTTACATACAATATTAATAATTAGGTAATATTAGATTATACATTTGTTTTTAGTTAGATAAATTGAAATAAATCCTTGGGTGATGTTAGAGAAATGTCGTGAACTGGACACAGGGGTGGATTATGCCAATGGGCACAAGTAGATTATAACGACTATGTTACCTAGGCCATTTCAGTACAACGGAAACCTCCATCTTCCCTATTGTAGGCCCAAACTGGATGGATTTCAGTGCCTGTTAATGACATTGAGTTTTATTATTTTACAGAAATAAATCTGTAATTAGTATTTAATGTAATTTTTTTTGGGAAATTCCTTTCCAAAAATGATCCTACAATATTTGTAAAATGCAAACGAAAGCATCAAGCTACTACTACTTTGAATTATTTTCTTTCTAGTTGCTGCCCGCGACATCGTCCGCGTAGAATTAAGTAAAGTATTCTATGTGTTAATCCAGATTATAAACTAACTGTGTTCCAAATCCGTTCAGTAGTTCTTGCGTGAAAGAGTAACAAACATACATCCACACTCACAAACTTTCGCATTTATAATATTAGTAGGAAGTAGGATGGGCCACGGACTCTCTAGGCTGGGCCTGGTGGGTCTATGGATAATCTGCTCCAGGACACAATGTTGTTTTATCATCACGTGATAAAACATCTTGTCCATATAAATTCTTTGCTACCTGTGTGTATAGCACCTTACTTTAAAAATCATCTGTCCGTCCTTTTCTTCTGTCTCAATGTTACATTTGAAAGAAAAGGAAGACAATGCGATCCATGTTGCAAGGGCGAGTTGTCCATGGGGAGGATTTGGTCTTAATTGTTCTCTGTGATATGATTATTTTCGCCTAGGTTGTTGATAAAGTAATTTGTATAAGACATTCTGTAAATAAATATTCATAAATTGGTAAACGTTTTCTCTTATAATTCTTAAGTTATAAAGGTATAATAGTTACATGACAATGTGGTACACTAAAATATTTTTCATTTTTTTTTGTGACAATGCCATTAGTGAACGTACCCATACTACGTGACCCGTTTAGGTGGGAGAGAGGTCTTCAAAATACCAGGTTTGGTCACAGTGGGCTTGGGTTTTTGACACGTAGTCAATATCCTCTAGGAAAATCTCGCGCTTTTTCCAGCTATGTTCAAATATAGCGCGCAGCGTTTGCAAAAAATGTTTGTGTATTTATGAATTACTATGTTAAAACTAGATGGGGAGGGGGTCTTTGCATATATGTACTACGGATGGTCAACAAGGGTATGAGGGGGGAAAAACAGTAAAAAATGGGTCACGTTGTATGGGTACGTTCCCTTGCTTATGGAGATCATAAACCGTTTTCGAGTTATCTACGCCGTTTCCAATATTCTTGTTCCATGTGAGATGTCTTTCCGCAGTTGCGCAATGCATCGTTCTAGCAGACAGCATTCGTATTGCGTCAGACTGCCGTATCTCTGCATATCTTTAATGCCATCTTTATTCAGTGTCACCAATCCCGAGAAGTATGATGTGCCAAAGTCATTGTTTTCAACATAAGCGTTCACTGCAGCAGGCTTGCCGGCGAGCGCTTCAAGCAAACTTTTGGTGAAGACGAGAACACTGTAAGCCACTGATAGAGTAGGCGCCCATCCCTTCTTCGCGAGAAGAACTCTCTCATTGCACTGGGAGAATTTTGTCGTGAACTCTTGAATGGCCTTCTCGGTAAGCTCTAGGTTGGGAGACGAATGGGATAAAAGCGGTACGGCCGTGTTATTCGAATGGCCTCCTATCACTGGTACGGCACAAATTTGGGGGTTTAACTTATTTTCAGACGCGTATAATGTTTGGGCTCGAATCGCATCTATGGTTGTGACCCCGAAAAGCTTTTTTGTGTCGCACTGACCATTGTTTCGCATCACCTCGGCGGCCATGGGTACAAGGCAGTTTATTGGTTCGGTGGCGATGGCGAAAAAAGGCTGTATGCTCAATCTGGCTACCGAGGCTGCGACCGTTCTGATGAACTGTGTGTTCGTTGCGACCCACTGTTTATTCGGGAGACCGGGCGTAAGTAAGGCTCCACCGATAGCGATGACGATATCAGAGTTTTGTAGGGCTTTGTGTAGATTCTTGTCCCCATAGTAGCCGGTCACCGTCATGTCGGTGGGCACGTGAGAAAGGTCCATCGTGACTCCGGGCGTGTATTCGCGAGTATCGTGTATGACTAGGTTAGAAATTTTGGATTGTCCCCTCAGTAGCAGGCCGAGGGTTTGTCCGATCTCAGTGGCGCCACCCACCACGGTTACTTGGTAGCTCCTGTTGTGTACGGACAGTGGCGTAAATATTCTCCTCACAAGTAGCATTGTGTTGTTTTTATTATGTTCTTCAGTGTTACATTATCTACTGGGTTAATTTTGTTAAAATGGGATATGAATGAAATGTCAATTTGTTGCTATTGGTTTGCCAGTCTTGATAAGTAAATTACCAAAGAGAATATAATACCTACCTCTTATATTTTTTCGACATTAACTCTTCTGGCTATGGTTGCAACTAAAGAGAATTTTCATTACTGCGATGGCAAAATTAAAAGTACGCTTGTAATTTCAATAATCCCGACTTTAATTTATTAGGGGGTAAATAGGTATCTGAAATATTAACTTTGGTGTTGTTGAGAGAGGACCTACCCACCTATCTGCCTGCTCCACGGAAGGCCTACTCAAGATTTCAGGTATAACTATAGACTTATTAACAAATCCTTCTTAGGTGAACGACAAGAATATTCTTTTATCCACTAAAAATATGTCAATATCTGTGAGATTTGTTGCATTTTCAGAAAAGTAAAAAAAATGTAAGTAACTTAGAATTTTGTAAAATATTAAAATAAACTTTAAATCAAAATGATCGTCCGTAAATTCACACGTCATTTATTTAAGCAATATACCAATACCACGAATTATGCGCCATATAGGAATATACAAGTGTCGGTAATAGGTGCTGCTACCAATGTTGGGTCAAATTTAGCGCTTTTGCTGAAGGACAACAGCAAGATTTCAAGACTGCAGTTGTACGATGATGATGACAAAGTTAAAGGGATAGGATTGGAATTGGACCAAATACCCGGCGGCCCGTCTGTGGCTGCGTTTTGCGGGGATTATCAACTACATTCAGCCATTCGCGCCTCGGATTTAATCGTAATGATATCGAGATTCACCCGCAACACGACCAACACGAAAGAGCAAATAATAGCGGCTAATGCCACCGGATTGCAAAAGGTCTGCCGTGCGATAGCCGATCAGAATCCTGATGCGTTTTTTGCCATCTCTAGTAGTCCCATAAACTCGATGGTGCCTTTCGTTAGTGCACTTATGTACAGGTATAATTGTTATAATCCTTATAAAGTGTTTGGGATCACGCACATTGATCCAGCGAGAAGCCGCTCCTACGCCGCGAAAGCTCTGAAAGTGAATCCGCAACATTTGTGCGTGCCCGTTATCGGAGGACATTCGGAAGAAACGATAATACCTTTGTTCTCTAATTTGGCTCCGTGTTGTTACTGTGTGGACGGCTGCCAAGCAGATACATTGACACGTCTCGTAAGGAAAGCCGGAGCTGAAGTTTTGAATCAGAAACATAAACTAGAGTCTGCAACCTTGGCAATGGCGTGGTCTGTTAGTGAATTTATCGATCTGTTAGCTGATGCCATCGCGGGCGGACAAGTTACTGTGAATTCTTACGTCACCAATCCGAACTATGGAACTAGATTCTTCTCAGGGCCCACTACAGTAGGGCCTAAAGGCATAGTGCCCAATTGGCACGATTTGCCCATGAACGAATACGAATCGTATCTCTTGAACGATTCAGTGCCCGTTATCAATCGAGACGTGGAACTGGGTGAAGACTACGTTCGGTATATGGAAGTTGTTCGGAGACAATAAGAAACAATGTGCTTATGTTTATTAATATTTTACAGAGTTTTAATAAATTGCAAGTAATTGTAATATTTTCGTAATTAAGTAGGTACTAATTGGTAATCAATAGGTGTTCACGAGCGCCCTATGTGAATGAGAATAGTAAATCAGTAGAAAATGAAAAACTATCTACTTTCAACGTCGCGCTGGTAAATGTTATGTTTACGCGTTCAACACAGGCACGTGGGCAAAAGCATTAAGCGTAGTGGTTCCCTATAAATCCGTGATTGAATACATAACATAAATCTCTGACAATTCTTTTAAAAATTTAATGATATCGTCAAATATTATTTGCTATCTGCATAAATTGGCATACCAGCTAAATTTCAACTAAGTACAGTTAACTATCTCTTCCTACATAGTTGTTCAAGTTTTTCACGGATCATTTTAATAGAACGTCGGGAACAAAGCCATAGAAACGACGAGCGACGTAATCGAGGCTGACGTGTGCGGTGTTCGCCGGTAACGGTCCAATATCGGACAGAATGGTTCGGTGGAGACGCAAAGCGGCCATCCGAGTCGCATCTCGTTCCGAACATTGTAACTGCCTTAGCGACTCCTTTTACTGCGAACTAGGGCACGGCTGCGTTCACACTGACCATAATATTACATAAAAGTTCTTAGGTGGTAGATTTTAGTAGAATACCTGTATAGATAAATATTATAAATTGCCATAAACATCTAAAATCTAAGTCCATAGACACATCATGAGACTGAATTTGGAAACCTTATTTTAGACAAGCTTTAAAAAGCTGTGCCCATTGGTTTTTTAACTATTTTTTTTTCTAATGGCCTCTTTCCTTTGATTCTAGCCCTATTAACTCAAATTTGAGAGTTGCTTAATTTCTACGAGCCATTCAAAGAATACATTATAACTACCTATTCGGGCAAACGCCAAAGCATAACCATCAGTTTGTAGGTAATTATGAATGATTCCGTGAAGAGAGATGAAAAATTAAATATAATAAAAATACCGGTAACTAATCTGCAATGTGAACCGCGGCTTACAAAGAACCAACATACTTACACCAGATGTGTTGGAAATTATCTATCGATATAATTTCATGTGATCCTAACTTAACATGGACGTTCACAGCTCGGTGGAACCGCAAATAAGGATCGTAACGACTGGGTTAACTCTAAGATAATCGCTGAGCGGCCATACGGGTCCTCCGCGGCATTACATTGAGTTTAATGTCGTTCGGTCTTCACGACCGTCGTCTGACGGCGGTAACTTGAGGGTTGAGGGTCGGGAGACCGGTGATTACGTCGCCGTAAGGACCATTTATGGCCACTACACGGCTCGTGATTGTGTGTTCGGCGCATTAACGTTTCGCCTTGTTTTAAAGATATTATAAAACAATTTGGGTGTTGTTTGTGCCATCAGAACCTGCGATGCCTATTAAGTAGTTAAGGTTTTTTTTGTTTGCACCAACTTCAAAAGGTAACCTTTATAAAACAGTATGTAACTAATTTAAGTTCAATGGGGTTAGTCTTATAATGGACTTTCTTTGTAGTAAAAGGACAGGCAAGTTGCAAGCGGATTAGGTAATCCGCTTGCAACCTGCCTGCTTGCCGCTTAAAGGTTTAAGTGAAATTTAAGTACCTGTATACCTGATTAATAATTTAGAAACCGACATTTTTTTAATTTTTTTATTAAATTAAAGTTAGAAATCGACATTTTTAAGGTGCTTGTTTTGTCAAACAATTGTCTGCATGTAGGTAGTTAATAAAATTAATTCGCATCTAAGCACGCCACGTTTTTGACGGTAGTTGTAATGAGTGTAAAGTACCCACCGATTTAGTGACCTCGTCAAGAAGTGCGTAGGTAAAAGGGGGTCTCGTTTGGTGAAAGTTAGTGTGGAAAGAGCGGATTGGAAAAACTGTTAAAGACGCACGCCAAGCAAACTTGGAGGGAAGTCGTTGAGGTGTCCCTCGGGTGTCGTCTGTCGGCGCCTCCGCCAATGAGCCTGCGATCAGGTAAGTGTAGAATGGAATCTATATTTTCTATTACTTAGTATTATTATATCTACTTATGTTCTAGTGACGAAAGGTTGGTTTAGTTTACAATAAAGTTCAAAAAGTGTTAGCAAGTCACGATTCACGCTTGTAGTAATTATGACCCTTCTTGATCCTTACTTATACTACGGTCAACGAGAAAAGATACGCAAATGAATATATAGTAGATTGTTTAATTTAATAAGTCTTTTCATTAATTTTTAATTAACTTTACTGTTTCCAATAGAGTTCATACTACGAATTTATAAAATAGTAGTCGGAATTTTCGCAAGCTCGGCGGTGACCGATTTGCACGCGGACATTATGACCATTTGGTATCGCCTTTCGTTGGCAGTTCAAAAATAAATGAACCACAATATAGGTTAGTGTCACAACCAACGAAACCAGCAGACAAATCCCAAGTAGCTACCGGACCCCGCCGCCCGCAAGCCGTTATCTCAACGTCTTCGCTAACCCCCGCCGCGCCAAGAATTGCAAATGGCGATAATTCTAACTAAGCAGATAAATCACATACACCCCGTTCAACTTTTTTCCCTCGGGGAGCAGCTCGTTCCCGCCATTGTTGGTGATTGATCGCGTTTCCTATACTTAAACTTCTTTCAGACCGTACATGTGTTGCTGAAGTTCAGACAAGTTATCGACACTGATGTATTCAGAATCGTTCAGTGATAATACGTTGTTTCGTTATTATTTTAACATTTGGGCGACACCTAAAAATGATTGAAATTCAAGTCTCTTTATAACATCATAATAACGACTTTTTTCTAAATGCATATGAAATAGTAATACATTGTTACACGAGTGGTGAAAGTGACTTATTTTTCCCGCGACGGTGTTTGGCTAATAGTTCGAGGGACAAAATAAAACTTTCACCCGAGGTAAACACTGTGCTTTGCATTACGAATACAAGGAAAGTAAAAATAAAAACAGGAATTGGCTAAATAAATAATACAAGGAAGTATGAACAATACTCTACAACTCGAAAAAAAAAATATCGGATTGGCCCCTTTTTTTTTTCGTTGGCCGGCCAACTTCATTATTTAGCCATTATTTTTCATTTTCATCTTGAAATATTTTGCCCAAATAAATCTTATTTTAAAGAAATTCTTGAAACTAAATTATAATTAAGTCATTTAAAAATATATATTCTTTAATGAATACTTAACTATATGTTATTTAAATTTTACATCGTGCTGTAATTGAGTGACTGTAGAAAAAGTTTGAACATGGTTCCATAGGAATGTGAAAATGGAACTAGTTTTTTTTTATATAATTTGACAGCTGTCAGTTGAAAGAGATTCTCCCGGGCCGGAAAATTATTACTTTCAACCCGCTTCTCAGGCAACTACAGACCTACTTTCGGAGTATGAGTAATGAAATTGTACATTGTTACACGAGTGGTGAAAGACTTATTTTGCCCTCGAACTATTAGCGCTACTCTTCAACTCGAAAAAAAAAAAAAGTTTCATTTTCACATTTGTTGAGTATTTGTGACAGCTAATCTCTGAAACGGCTGGACCAATTTTGACGGGGCTTGCACCAGCATTTAGCTGATGTTATAAGTAGTAACTAAGGTAGCTTTTGTTTTATCGAAGTTCCACGCGGGTTGAGTCTCCGGCAACAACTAGTTGCCAAACAAATATTGCCTACCCTTCTGACAATCATGGTTGTTTTTTATGTAACAAAGTTGACAAACAAGCGTACCCGCCTAATGTTAAGCAGGTACCGTAGCCTGTAGATGCCTGCAATACCAATGGCATAGCTCGCACCTCATGGGGAGTGGGATATAGAGACGGAAAGTGAAGGGCTTCCGGCTCTCTCGGACATCGAACGGAACGCAGCTATAATAGGTACGCCGATTTTCAGTGCTGTTCAGTGACGGTGCATTTATATATATTAAATATATTTTCCTTTATATATTTAACTTTTTTTTTTGAGCAGTGATAGCCGATTGGCTAAGCACGCGTCTTGCGGGCTACCAGGTCTCGGGTTCAAGCCCCGGCTCGAACCTCTGGATTTTTCGTAATCTATGTGCAAATCATAATTTCTATATGATTATCACTTGCTTACGGTGAAGGAAAAAGATCGTGATGAAA
Source organism: Notodonta ziczac (assembly GCA_918843915.1). Lineage (NCBI taxonomy): Eukaryota > Metazoa > Arthropoda > Insecta > Lepidoptera > Notodontidae > Notodonta > Notodonta ziczac. The sequence continues at coordinate 4,928,206 of OU974041.1, forward strand.
CCTGCATGTCTTAAAGATTTAACCAATTTTCGAAAGACATGTGAAATCCGCCAACCCGCACTGGGCCAGCGTGGTGGATTATGGCCTGAATCCCCCTCGTGTTGAGGGGAGGCCCGTGCCCAGGAGTGGGACGTCAAAAGGGCTAAAATTATTATTTATAAATATATTTTAATTATATTATAATATCAGCGGTATATTATGTATAATTGTGAAAATAATCACCTGGGCCCGTACCACGCTAGCTACTCAAATCGTAATAGAAAAGCAAAAGCTAGCGTTTAAAGTTACGTTTCAAACGCTTGGCCAATATTTGGTACCACGCTAGCGTCTCATTTGCGAGTGCCTTATGTCATCGAACGCTTTGTAGTTTTTTTATTTGGATCTGCGTTGGTAACTACGCTTGGCTTTATGCCAATGTTCATAAAAAAATATGTGTGAGTGGGGGCAATTGGACGAATAGTAGTGAAACATGATTATGATATTCGAGTTCCCCCAATAAGTCTGGTAATATTAGGCCTAGACAAAGACCTTCAATAAAACTTGAAAATTATATTTACTCGACATTGGCTAAATGCGTAAAGCAAATCATCGCAAATAAACTTTACTTTAAAAAAAACGAAGTCAGTCGCAACCTCAAGGTCAAACGCTAAGAATCGCGAGTGTGGTACCAAATCAATGTCAGTATAAATCGTGAAGCTTGTGTCAGCAAAACGTCAAAAGCGGAGCGTTTGAAACGTAATCGCTAGCTTTTGCCTTTCTATTACGATTTGAGTAGCTAGCGTGGTTAGGGCCCTGATTGTTAATTATTGTTGCTGGCTATCTTAACGACGACATATATGTGCGCATTAAATTACCGGCCAGCGTAAGAAAAACAATTAATACGATATCGATGACGCCCCCGGGAGCCGGCGGATCCCTGCCGCATGTTATTGCTGGAGCCATCGCTAATTGCCCTCAATTGATACAGCAACATAACTATACGATCCATAACTGGAATAAATGTTTGTAAGCTTTGTACGAGATACAATTACATTTTTATTACTGTGCTTCTTTCATTGTGCTTATTATCGATATATTTTATAGGTACCTATCAAAGAAATTGTAATAATTAATATTACAATTGCTTTTGTTACTATGTTGTTATAAGGTCGTATTTTAATAATGCACGTTATTTTGCATGGCTTGTTAGTAACTCGTATACATAGCTTGTTAGTGGACTATGGTTCTAACCTCCCAAACATCTCCATAAATATGGCAAGAAATTGAAGAAGCTACCACCATCTTGGAGTTCGCGAGGGATTAATGTGAGTGGTGAACAGCTCACAAACTTTCGCTTTGCCGATGACATCGTGCTATTGTCAAGCGGAGAGATCGCGTCCGAAATGCCACCCTGCGCTCTATTACTCGCATCACTGACGTGGGGGCAAAGACCGCAAAGCTGAAGTGGGAGTGGAAAATGGAAAATTCAGGGAGAGGCCTTTGCTCAGGAGTGAGACACACAAAAGGGCTAATAAAAAAAAAAGTTTGTAACCTAACATTAAAAAATAATCTGATTGTATCAATCTTACTCTAAAATTCTAAAATGAAAGAAGCTAGAATACAATTAAAGAAATGGTTATCGCAACAAACTTATAATGAGACTGAAAACTTACTGAATATAATATGTTAGTTATGCCACAAATTGTTTGTACTATAATCTAATCTAGAACCATATATACATCATGCTACACATCCAAACACACCCCAACAGACAAACACCCCTACACACACACACACCCCTACACAAACACACACACTCACCCCTACTCAATCACACACTAACACACACCCCACACACATCCACTCAAACAAAGATTCGCAGGCTTATTATTATTTTATTTTGTTTTATTTTTAGCCTATTATTGTTTCTTTAAAAATTTTAACTTTTGTTTATTACCAAATTATTATTATGTACCTAATCATTAAGTTCATACTTTTCTGCCGACCGCTAAAACTGCTGGTAAACCTTTTCTTCGGACCCCACGATACAGGCTAGGCCTAGTGTGAGATCCACAGACAATGGTTTAATTGTAACACTACCACTTAGTACAACTTTGTTATTATTACTTTTTATCTTTGTAACATCTTGTGTACTTTGGAAATAAATTATTTATCATTTTCATTTCTGTTGGTTGGTAGTTAGGTACTGTTTTAGTAGCGAGTGATTTAAGTAATCAATGGTCAGCAAACTATACACGCTTATTCATTCGAGTTAATTTCGTTATATAGCTACAAAATGTTTACCATATGTTTACCATATCTAAGAATCATCTTGTCAATGGCGGTTATCAAACAAAAAACCGTTCCAATGCTTACATTTTTCTACGACTTTTTGAAAACGTAAACTTTTAAAAGTAATAAAAATAATTAACGATGTCGACGTCATAATATTTAACAACCGAGTGGAGTATAAGTAATTGTATTTGTGCAACGTAATGACATTGTTTGTATGCGACATTATTCCGTCGCAGCGGTAATAAGCCAGGCGAACTGCCAATTTTAAGGTCCCGGCCCTCCAAGTAACTTTGTTTCAGTACTTTTCAGCCATATTCTTGCGTCTTAATAATGAAGACTCTTATGTCTATTAAAAATGAGGACGTTATGACAAGCAGTGTAGTGTACCACGATCATAAGACGCAAAAACAAATGGTGCATCCCGACTTACGCTCTAATGTCTATCTCATATCCTACTTAATATTATAAATGTGAAAGTTTGTGAGTGTGGATGTATGTTTGTTACTCACGCAAAAACTACTGTACGGATTTGGATGAAATTTGGGACACAGATAGTTTATAACCGGGATTAACATATAGGATACTTTTTATCCCAATAATCCCGAAATTTTTGTTACGTTAAATACTACGCGGACGAAGTCGGGGGGCACAGCTAGTTGGTAATATAATAGCTGTAAATAAAATAAATTAGAATTTACAAACCAAAATAAGTAAAAAAAACATTATGTAAGTCGTTAGACCACTATAACTTTTACAACATTTCACTACACATTTCGTCATTTTTATCTATATTATGTTTTCTCGCCGAGTGTTACGTGTTACTAGGCAGCGAAACAAGAACCCAGGAACATCGTTTGTTGGTCCGTGGTAGGCGAAAAATGCAAGATTGGGCATACATTGGTTAAATTATCCTAGATCTCGTTATGTAACATTATTTAGATTATTATAATCAAAGCAGGTAAGGTACATATATTATTTCCTATTAGTCAGTTTATATCAATAAGAAGTTACTAACATGCCTTTCGAGCTAGGCTTCGCAATTAGTGAGTAACTGTTCCATATAGACTGTTGTACTGTATTAGCATGTTTAAAATAGCTCTAGTGTCTTCATGTATAAAGTCGTCTTCTAACTGCCCTATAACTTAAATACGTAAGTAGTATCGCCAGACTGACACACCAACTGTATGGTCCCAAACTAAGCAACACTTGTACTATGCGTACCGTACAATGGACTGGGGGCGATCCCAGTGACACCCAGACCTGGGCCAATTACGAAAAAGCCATTTCCGAAATTTTCCCCGGCGGGAATTGAACCAACAACCATCACGGGCAGTGAGCCGAGCGGTCGTCAAAATGGTAGTAGGTATCTGCTGGGTGCTATTTAAAATAATTTTTTGAAATTCGTTTTGGAAATATCTGCAGGTAGAGTCCCGGGCAGAGCTAGTAGTACAATTAATATAGCGTAACAGTGGAGTAAAAGTAGCAACATTTCACCCCTGCGACCCGATGCACCTTCATAATCGATTTAATTGAGCCAATGAACAATTTAATTAAAATTCTAAAGACGCGAAGTACTTCGGCTCGCGGGATGCGGCTCGATGTGTGTTGCAGATACATTTGCTTTATGGACTTTTTGCTAATTGACTTTCAAATAAATAAATTATGAAGTGTTTTAGGAAATACTTATTCAACTAAGAACTTCACGATTTCTTGGGAACAGCTGGTGAAATCAAAACACTAAGCTAGTTATTTAGGTAATTTGTAAGATTTCAGTTAAAATGTAGACATGAATCAATGAAATCTTTTAGAAAATTATTTTTTTAGCTATCAATGATACTAATTTATGTGCTCCATCCTCAAAGTTTAGCATGATTTGACCTTCATAACATAGCGTACTAATGTTTTTAACTTTTTCTCTAGCTGCTCCCCTAGCCAAGTGTCTTCGTCTACAAGCGTTTCTACAAAACGCTACGCTTCCATGTATGGAAATGACATTACAAGTCGATAAGTAGATCACGCGACTTATGTCATTTCCATATATGAAGCGTAGCGATTTGTAGAAACGAATGCAGACGAAAATACTTGGCTAGAGGGGCTGATTACGTAACTGTAAGCATATCGATAACTCCGCAAAGTAGCAATTTCGAAGTAATACCTGCTACTTTTATAAAAATATGCGATTATTAAAATGTCGGCAATACAAATGAGAGGTGAGGCGCGCGAGCTATGCAGGTATTTAGGTACGGCACGGGTTATTGAAGGCAGACAGCGGTATGTCTCTTCTCTTCGACTCCTACTGTTTATTACTCGACATTTTATCGGATTTTTATTCCGTGTAAATGTCACAAACGTTTGTGACTGCATTCCTTTTATACAAAACGTAACAGGGCGCGGAGTTCACTATTTGTAATCTGAAATGCAAGGGAGTTTTAATTGCTTATTCTTTGTTCCTCAATATTAATAACATGTGAAACACATTTTATTTTATAGTTAAGACTAAAGTACCATAGGTAGTACACCTATAATTACACCATGTTTTAGTCCTGTACTCAGAATTTTGGTATCTATAATAATCTATCCTGAGTGGACATCATTATACTGCATTCTTTAGATAAACAATGTCGTAACACAAAAGCGTTTTCGTTGTGTTTGACCAAAAAATAATTCCTTTTTTTTTTTTTTTGATCTGGGCTATATGTTGTTGGCCAGAGTGGCCATAATAACTTCACCCGGACAGAGGGCGAGCGCAAGTGTGCTCCAGCCAGAGGGGCAGGGGGGCAGCTAGCTCAAGGGCACCACAAGGGACACGACCTCGGCTTGGGCCGCTGCCAGGAGAGGTGGCGAGGGTAAATCTACCACCGGATCGGAACGCGATAATTATTTGGACCAACAAATAACTTTAACAGAAATTGAGAGTAAGAAATGATTGAGAGTAAACTAACAGTTATTAAACGTGACAAAACCACACTTCAGTAGCTTGTGGCTGGATAATGTGATGTTATTAATTGCATATGGGGTGCTTACTGGGCCAGTGCTCTATGTAGAGGCGGCGCACGCGCTGGAGTGAGCTTAGATAAACCGTGATCGCGGAGACGCGTGGCGAGCGCGTGCTGTCATTTGCCTGCCATCGTAGCCGAAATATGGTTTAGATGTGACACAATATAGTTTTAAGCCCCGACAAAAAAGACAACGTGTAAGTTGTTATAAGTTTCATGTGTATTTGTGTATCTGTGTGTCTGTCTGTGACGACGTAGCGCCCAAGCGGATGAACCGAGTTCAATTTTGTTTGTTTTTGTAAGATAGTTATTCTGATCGAGAGTGTTCTTAGCTATGTTTCATGAAAATCGGTTCAGCCGTTTGAAATTTATCAGCTCTTTTGTAGTTTAAAAAGTCGTCGCATCGAGGGTTTTCTAAATTTTCAATATCAGTTCATTTTCTGAATTAAATAAATCTGAGTCATAATAAAACTAGCTGTTTCCCGCGGATCGGCTCAGATCGCTTCGATAAAATAAAAGTAGCCTAAGTTATTGCTTATAACATGTGTTATCTGCCGGTGAAACTCCCGTCTAAATTGGTCTTGCCGTTTCAAAGATAATCCTAAATAAACAGTCAGGCATACAGAAAAAATGTTTTTAATTATTCTATCATAAAACTGTTATTTTGTCATTACAAACAGATACTTCAATTTTATTTATTTGTGTAGAAAAGGTATGGTAGAATCATTGTTTATTTTTGTTACTACACTTGATATATATATTGATAATATCTTGCAATAGATATAAAAGCTATGCGGTATTTTCATTGATTTGGTTGGATGATATGTATTTAAAGAAACTCTCGTGGGTCAGTAAGTACGTATTTTTCAGTGCGACATAGATACAATCTATGCTCAGAGCATGCGTTTGTGATTGATGTTGATAACATAACCATTATGCCGAGACCTAAAAGACATGCAGCAGAGATCTCTACATCTCTACCACTGACTTATAATATAACAATACATAATCTGATATATTAATTAATGTGTAGAGTCTAACCAACGATTACGTCTATGTTCCACACGGCTGGTGTGTCCGCGAATGTCGGTTCGCGATCATCCCGCACGCGCCGCGGTATCTGTCATCACGGCAGAGGGCCCCGCAATCAGACCGACCACCATCCGACGCAAATCCCCTATAATGTGTTTAATGGCAAATGGACTGAGCTTTCCAGGGCCGATCGGTAGTGCTGCGCAAACAGTATCCAATAGATGTTGACTTTGGTACTGGAATCAATCGACAATGTGAGGAGAAATAACTTTTATTTATGTGAAAGCTTGTAATTGGCATTTGTTTAGTTATCGATGGTAGACCCGATCTGTAGATGTTTGACTATAGACCGAATACTCACAGAAGATGGACATGAAGTAGCTAATATACATTACATAGTACATACCTATCTGCGTATCGTACTATGAGAGGGAAAGACTGAGCCCTCACCCAAAAATAAAAAAAAACTTTGATTTTTATTCACTCTGTGAAATTAGCCGAATGCCTAGAAAAAACTGATTAAAAATAAAAACTTGCCTACGTTTTACTAAAAACAAGGTACTTCTGAACGTCTATTGGAATATTAGCACAGAGCATTAGCTTAGTATAGATGTTAGCGTGAATAGATGAGGAAATTACTATTTGAATTGCATGGTTAGAATTGTATGGCAAATTGTACCAGCCACCTGAGGAATAAGGGTTCCTCGTAGGGATTACGGAACTCTAAAAATGTGTCATACAAATATGTTTACGTAGACGCAAGCGTTTAGCGAGCGTAACTCAGTAGCAATATAGCGTAACGTAGCTTATTAGATTAAACAAAATGTAGGTAACGAAATAGCAAAATAAAGATTATGTATTATTTTAAACCGAATTCAAAAGGAGGAGATTGTTAATGCGGTTGTATATTATATTTTGTTTTATTACCTTGATTAATTTTGTTCTCTATTTCTCAACATAAGAACTCATTATGCAAATATAATTATATCCACTGATCGATATAATGGTCCTGCCTACGAAACCGCCACGTCGACCCCTAATCTCTATTGTGGTGTTAATACGTGCTCAGGATTACACACCATTAGCTTCGGCTTTGAGTTCTGTCTCCGCAAAATAAATAAAGATTATTATAACTGGCGATTAAGTGCCGTGGGAATGATAAGGGAATAAATCTGAATGCATCCTGATTATTCCTGATGCATTGTTTTGATATATATATTATTCCCTTCCAACTGTAATGTATTATAATTAAAAAAGTAATGTGGTCGCCTATCAAAGAAGAATATAGGTGATATTAATTGAATATTTTACAAAATATTTACAAACGTACGTATTAAATGAATAAAGAAGGAATATTAACCACAATACTGGTGTTTGTGTGCCCACTACAATGATTATAAAAAGCTCAGAATAAAAAGTTTCAAAGTCTGCATCTGTTAGGTAATGACTAGAAAGATTGAGAAGCTTTTTGACTTGTGAATCACACTTTCCATGGAACAAAATTAAATGAATGTACAAAAACCGAATGGAGAGATATGATTCTATTTTGGGATTCCTTTAGTGTTTTTTTTTTATAATTTTAGCAATAAAAGGTCCCGTTAATGTCATTGTAAGGATACCAAACCTAATTAGGTACAGACCTATGCGGCGAATTTAGGCATACAAATTACACTAATTAAATACATCTGATTTCCCGTCTTAATTTCCATTCAAAACACATTCAAGAATTTTAGTCATGATCTCTTTGGCGGAGGACATTAATCTTAGATCGCACTTATCATTTAATTAGATCGGTGTCGAGTGCCCTTGCGGCTTCAATTTTATTTTATAACGTCATACACACGTCCCTCCCTTACTATCTATGGTACACTCTAGTTATCAAGTGAATCGTGCAATTATAACCCGTATTGCGATTGTTTAACGTGTATTATGGCTTGGGTAGCACTGGAACAAAATGATTCCATAGTGTACCTATTGTTACGGTCGTTGTATTCTATTCGCTACTGGTCGGTTGATATGCCAAATGAATAGGGCTGTCGAAAGTTAAAATATCGAGTTTTTTAAATGTTCAGTAACTTTTTGAGCATTAATACTTATATAAAATTAACCGGACTCTATGTAGAGATAATTATTACTCCTTATGTAATGTTATTAATGTGTAAATAATTGTCCCCACTTACCTGATGTAAATATATTTTTCTGACGTTTCGAGAAGTACATATTATTATATTGTATCATCTTCAAGATGCGAAGAAACATACATTGCTTAATTACATACCGCAACATTGAATCACATACATTAAGACGTACTTAAATAATTATTTACGTTTTAAAAAAGCAAGTGGGAACCCTACAACTCAAATGCATTATGTCTTGCGCATCCCCGCCGGATATTAAGCCCCAAATATAATCACGTTCCTCTGACAATATTAAACAGTCGACTTTTTGTACAACTCATTACACACACTAGTTGATTCCCACGGATTTTAACAAATTTTTTTCGCTCGATATTCGCTTTATTATTTTTAACAATTAATATCGTGAAGTAATGCGTTCACGCCGCATAATTTTACGTGCGTCGGTATAATGTTCGATATTTAAAATTGAATGAACGAAAGCGTTCGATCACAATGGAATGAAATGCGTGTTGAATTTTGGACAATTTCAATGCATATTACGATGTCTGTACGTTTTCTTTTGAGGTTTTATTACGTTTGTAATAACTTATAGAGATTTAATAATGTGATCATTATTTAATACTTATCCATGTTATGAAACCATCTGACGCAGGCGGAAAAAATACGCAAAGTTAAAAAGTACAGTTTAAAACTGTATTTAAATTTGCATCAGGCCCCACCCCGGATGCAGATGAGTGACGTCACGTGTAGCTGCTCACGTCGAATCCCCCTTCTCCCGCCCCACCCCCCTGAGCCTAATTGACTCCCTGTACTGAGAATGCGTATAACTTTTCTATTGTGGGATATCTGTTGCGTCATTTTAATAACGATCGGACGAAAGCACTCTTTTGGCTTTGCATGTACCATTAATCTTCCTAAGTATAACATCCAGTTAAGTATTTTATTTAGAACTTCATTAGTATACCTAACACCTACACTAAATGTATTAATGATAATTGGAACTTCTTGCGCTCGACACGGGCCTTCCCTCAATATGAGAAGGATTCTGACCATAATCCACGACGCTTGCCCAATGCGGGTTGGTTGATTTCACATGTTTTCGCAAATTGGTTAGATTTTCTAAGACATGCGTTTCCTTACGAAGTTTCTCATCACGGTCATATTGAAAGTATTCGCACATAGAGTTTGAAAAATCCAGAGGTGCGAGCCGGGGTTTGAACTCAAGGCCTTAAGCACGTACTTAACCAATCGGCTAACACAACACACAAATTGAAATACTGTTCACCGACACACTGTGTATTGATTAATATTTTTTCCATAAAAATGTTCAGTGAAATAGTATTATTTAATCTTTACGGTACAATTGTTGGTACCCCAGCGGCGGCCGGGGAGTTGAGCTAACACAGTCCGAGCCGACGTATTTGTCAACGAGCGGCCGACGCAATCTTGAAATCAATTTTCATTTATTCGCAGCTTAGCCTCACTAGCTCTATGCCTTGTGGTGCACGCCTCATGAAGCAACAGACAGGGCAGAGCGGGATTATTGTTATATTAGGTCTTATTTTAATGATGCACGATATTTTGCAACGCGCCTTAGTCGGTGTTACTACTACATTTTTGGCGGTTGCTTGGGCGTAATGGAATTTATAGTGATTTATTAAAATGAGACCTAATATACTCTATAATCCGTGCATTTTTGGATGACAGTTCATTGATATTCAAGTGTGGTGCAAGGTAGTCGTCTTTTCAATTAAACCAGGGAAGGCAATGTTGGCAATAGGTGAGAGGCGGTAGTATACCTAATTGTATTTAAATAATTTTATGGTTTTGAACGGAAACATAAGAAACTCCCATGCCGAGTAATCAATCGTATCTCTCTAACTTTTAAATATATATATTGAACTGAAAAAAGGGCTAATTTAAATAAAACAAAGATGATAAAATCTACTTACAGGCATGAATTTTCCTCATCATTTATTTTGATCTGTTTTTCTATTATTACTTACAAAATTATTAATTGTAAAATTCAGCTCTACGAGTATCGAAGGTCTATGTAAACGTATGGCCACTACATTGCCGAATAGTCTCGGGCGGCGTGGTGGGCCGGCAAAATCTTTACAAATGTGGGCCGTTATCGTGCCGCCCGATTGACCGGCGCGGGCGTGCGCCTGCCCGCCCGCACATTTCTCACCCTGAAAAATAACGGATTTATTTAATTTTATGGCCACGCCGCGTGCTGAATGGACGATTGGGTGGCGGTGACGCGAGGGTAGCCCGACTTCATTTGTTCTTTTCTCATGTCTTTGCTTCTCGTGTACATTTATTTGAAGGCATGGTTTTGACGGATTCTTTTTTGTAGGTTTCGTTGTTTGCAAAGCATTCCAGGAACATACAGTTTATGGGCTTGAGGTTCAGAATAATCGGAATATGTTTTAGGTGTTCGTGTCAACTATAGTCCAAATACGATGAAAAAATAATTATGATAATACTCTACCAAGCATTCGCATTACAGAGAAGAATGAGTATGACAAAACTAGCTGTGCCCACGGACTTCGTCCGCGTAGTTTTTAACATAACAAAAATTTCGGGATTATCGGGATAAAAAGTATCCTATATGTTAATCCCGGTTATAAACTATATGTGTTCCAAATTTCATCCAAATCCGTTCAGTAGTTTTTGCGTGAAGGAGTAACAAACATACATACATACATCCACACTCACAAACTTTCACATTTATAATATTAGTAGGACTTATACCATGTGTTGACGCATAAGTACTTAAGTAAGTCAATGAACTAGGTTATGAACAGAAAAATAGAATTAATCTTCTTAAGATTAATATTCTGAAGTTATTTATACCGATGATAGATTATTACGTATTATATTTTTACGAGTTAAATACTTGTTTACCATCTAATTGGTGGATCAGTAGAGACAGCCCCGCCGCTGTTTACATTTCCCATGGTTGTTCCGTCCCGAACCTCTGTTATGGGGTACACTGATCTCATTATTTAAATCCCCGTACATAATTTGGAAATTTGTCACGTTGGTAACATCGATTCGATTTGCACGATTTTTTAAAAGGGAATCAACTTTTGTATTGACTATTGACTGTAGAGTCGTGAGTTATCATAGTGTGCGAATTGTATGGTACAGCGGTATGAGGCAAGGTTGGACCGACGAGCTGAACTGAGCGGGCCCGATAAACCAATAATATTACGAGTATCTTCATGAATTCTTCATTGTAAATTCTTGGCGTTTGACACTGTCAACCATGTTTTCGCAGTCCACTGGACGAAAACATGTTGACCGCCAAGTCGAATATGTCACATGATGTTCGCCTATGTCCAACAGTGGACTACTTTCGACTGAAATGATGGCGATAATGATGATGATAGGATTGGCGCAATTGACACAAGTTTAAATAATAAAACTGATGCACTATCTCGTTACGGTTTTATCATGACGGATAAATGAAATGAAAATTAGGAGATAAGATTTTCAATGAAATTATAATAATATATTATAATAATAATAATTTTCATTTCAATTTTTATTAAAAAACATGGTCTGAAATGTTCTGGACAGAATGGTGTGAAAGTGAAAAAGACGCCTTTGCTAAGAAGCAAAACAAAATAGACAGCACCAGCGAAATTAAAGTTCCCATTGGCTTTGAAACCGTTAAAAAAAAACGTTGGACGTCGTCACCGGTGACTATCATAATGACTTCTGTTGCGCACGCGCATTTGACGTGCAACTGCGTTTTTTTACCACGACGCGCCAACACGCCGCAACATTCGTACTCAAACGCGCCGTTTTATCACTCTGAGGTTATCTGTGTCCGTAATGACCTCATTTTTTTAATTGACCAAGGGATTTTTTGTTTTGTCTCTCTATAATTAGATTTTATTTATCGAGATCACGGCGACTTACCTATCAGTTTTTTTAATACCTATTTCATTGTTCGTCTTACACAATAATGGACAGTTATTCCAGTTTTATTATTTTTAACCGGCGCTCATTAAGATTTGTTTTATTTAGTTTAATCGTCTTAACAGAGCTTCTAATTGAAATGTTAATCTTCTTGGGAGGTGTGTTGTCGAAGAAACTTAAGTAAACAAAATTCAAATCAGTTGAGCGAACTTGACGCAGCAGCTGGCTGATGTCATCTTTGCCGGTACTGTTGAGTTTAATAATAATTATCTTTAAGAGTTCATTATTTAAATTATATTTTACATTTCGACAACACATAGCTGATTATGGTGACTATGGGCCATAGCATTTAGAAAACGATCTCAAGTCTGAGAGCGATCTTGGAAATGTCATCCTAATGTCATGCCCACAGATATAGATTTACATAGATAACGCAAATGTATGTACTTAGCGTGTCCGAAAACCCCGACCAAGCGTCAAGGTTGGTCGCCGATAACTTACAGTCCTCGCGACTACAGATATAAAAATATGAGTATGAGCGAGATAATCACTCGAGAGAATCGTAGCGGGCGGAGGGGCAACGGCGGCATCGGTCTCTTTGAATCGGTTTGGATTTCCCACCATCTGTGAAGTCACAGTAGGTGTTAAAAATTTGGCACGCTTGGTTTCAATACAAATCGTGATCCTTGCGTTATCTATGTAAACCTATATCTGTGGTCATGCCAGTACAAAGTGTCATGTCAAACGCGTACTCAAAACCACTCCTAGACTTGAGATCATTTTATGAATACGGGCCTAGTGTTGATCATGCGATGTGTTTTCAGATGAGTGTGATATAGGGCCTTTCCACATTGGACGATATCGTTGAAATATCAGTGATTACCGTCATGTTTAAAGCAGTTATTTTTATTAACATCTAGTTGCAAAGGCCCAGCTAAGAAAAGTGCGGCACTTTGACCCCGCACTGTGCCGGTATCGGTGCAGTAATGTTTTAGTTATAGGCTTAAATACTTGAAAATATCGAATTTAAATAGCTTCAATTGAAAATTCAAACGAATATATTTCATTCAAACAGATGGAGTTAATTCAGGTGGCTCCCGCGCGTCACGCGATACGGAATCAGTTCGCGTGAGCGACTTAATCCGCCATTAGAGCACTTTGTAAACTGGCAAGAGGTGCCTCTGCTTAATATATGCAAATTCCAGTTTTGTTGTTTTCTTTGCGAACACTCGCTAAGCGGTGGGTGGCGCTACTGGCGGCTCAGCGACCCAGCGACGAGGCGGGCGATGTGTTTCCATGAAACGGAAGCCGTTGTAATTCTAGTATTATGATGTGAAATGAAAATAATGAGCCGTTTTTTTACTGTAAATCTTATACATAAAATTCTCATGTCACAATGTTAGCATACTCCTCCGAAACGGCACGACCGATTTTCATGAAATTTTGTGTGCATATCGGGTAGGTCTGAGAATCGGCTACTACCTATTTTTCATACCCCTAAGTGATAAGGGTTGTCCACATTCCACGCGGACGGAGTCGCGGGGCACAGCTAGTAATTATCTATACAAATAAATAAAATTGCAGTGTCTGTTTGTAATATCAAAATAACACCTTTTCATTAAGTGCATATCAAAGTACATACGTCACATATAGCAAAAACGCGTTTTTTTTGTCTGTCTGTCTGTCTGTGTGTTTGTTCCGGGTAATCTCCGAAACGGCTGGACCGATTTTGACGGGACTTTCACTGGCAGATAGCTGATGTTATAAGAAGTAACTTAGACTACTTTAATTTTAGAAAAAACAATAAGGGTTCCGCGTAAAAAAATAAAAACACATGAAATCATAGAGTATCTCCGAAACGGGTGGACCGATTTTGACGGGACTTTCACTTGTAGATAGCTGATGTTATAAGCAGTAACTTAGGCTACTTTTATTATTTTAGAAAAACTATATTAAAAAAATGGGTCCTGTCGCGCGGGCTTAGAACGCGGGAGCGGGCTTTTAAGTTAAATTCCACGCGGACGAAGTCGCGGGCTCACCTAGTATAATATAAGAAGACAAAGTATAAAAAAATCCAATACAAATGTATAGGAACGAGAAATGTTAGACGGAGCCCAATTAAGGCAATTTACTAACTTGTGTATCATAATCCAATATAGATTTCTACTCTAAATGGCGCTCAATCAAACCTCAAACGGCTCGAACGCAACCCAAGACTAATCGTGAGCTAAGTCGGCGCGGTCGAAGGCGTCATCAGTTTCCGCAGAACAATGGTTCGCAACAATAGCGGCAAACGGCTCCCGATGGCCCACAATAGGCCCGTTTACCCCACAACAGCGGCTGAATGGTCAGCCGTCGATCCCTTTGTCGAAAAACTCCGAGGAAACAGCCTGATAAGAGTGATTAATTGGTTTAAGTCGAATTCAATGAAAGCCGGCTCGGAAACGCTGAGGTTTTTTACGTGGCACCCGGATAAGCCTGCTTAAATCGCTTTAAGTTAATAATTCTATTTCCAAAGAAGTTTTTGTTCGGTTCCTGAGAAAATAATCGTGTTTGGAAATAAAATTCTATGGTAGAGTCCGTATTTTACTTCTAAAATCCTTCGTTTATAAATTTATCAAATTATTTCAAGGTATCTAATTCTGTTTATTTTAAATAATTAATATCTACTAAATGCTTTCTTTGGTTACAGCAATAATAATAGGTATATGCTAGTCTTTATGAAAATTGGGTTGTTACTAAAACCAATAAATAAACAAGATGGGTACATATGGTATCTATCAATTTATAGATACAGCATTTATAAATTGAGTGTTAAAATTTAATTAAATAATTAATAATACGGCAAAAACAGGTTCTGTTTGTACTATAGGGCACTAAAAGGAAATTATAAGCTATTCAACGAACAGTCTGGGGTGACTCTACTATGATATTACTATACTGAAATTCATTGAATATGTGTCCTTATGAATAGGCATTATAAGAACTATCAATGGGATATTTTTTTGTTGATTCATAAAGGTCCTTTGACACTAACCCTTGCGATGACGCGTCGTCTGCTAGAGCGCGGTGTTTCCGAACGAGTGGCTCACAAAACGGCGCCGAAAATACGTAATAGCACGTTTGATTTGTGAGCGTACCTGTCTCGAGTTACTCGGCAATAAATTAAATGCGTATAGAAAATGAATGCGTCAATAAGTTCCCCCAGCCCTGTTCGCGTCGTGCCTAGTGATGTTCCCGTGATTTATCGACGGGTTTCGTATCAGACGAGTTTCATATTCTACTTGTTAGCACGACGTTTACAAGATTTAATTGACATAGGCATGTGTTGTTAGTTTCGTATGATGAATGGGCGAATAATCTTTAGTTAGACGAAACACAGTGTACGTAGGGTATGTGCCAAAAGTTTTGTTTCATTGTTTATGATGTATATAATTTATTGAATAACTTCAGTTTGTAGAGTTATGAGACATTCTCTTTCTAGTTCCAGACGTTCAATTTCATTGTTATTTGTTATACCATCTCTATATAGACATAGCTAGATGAACTATAATGCAAAATCGTTATCGTCAATGATGTAGATATCTTTACATCGATATATCGATATACTTTGTCACAGCACTTTATTTTTGCGGGTCGTGCACTGAATGGATTGCAAATTGACACAGGACGTAAGGCGTTCCTTTCCATTTGTTTGTATCTACGCAATTTAAATGTATTGAACTAAGTGTTAACTCATGTATCCGATACATTCTACTGTACCTAATAATATTTTAAAATATATTACACATAAATGTTATTGAAAAACAATATTTTGTTCATCACATCTCTTATGTGAAACCGGGATTCCGTGCCAATGCGAAAATTATATATGTCTATGCTATACTCACGTTTCTACTTTATAACAAAGTCTGACCACTTATAAAAAAACATATTTTACAAGATTTCTCCAAACATAAAACCACAACTCGTTTTTTTACGAACAGGAATACATTACAATGCATTTTACAATATACCTGCATTCTTATTCACATAATTCAATTCACTTATATGTACCCTCTTGAAATATAATTAAAAACTATTATGGCCGCGAGTAATATATCATTCTTTATAGTACCCCTTTTAAGTCGAGTTAATTGATTCAGCGCAGAAGTGCCACCATAATAAAATGATAACAAGGTACCACTGAGCGGGGAATCAGGTATTTACAACACTATTATTATCGATATCTATCGGTGCAACATGGTTATGCTTTAAATTTTAATCTTAATAAGTTAGATTTATTCATAGATATGTTGAAACAACATTTTTCTTTTAAGCTACTCTATTTCATGCATTGCATGCAATCGTAGGTACGTTGGTATTTTACCTTTATTTGTATATGAGTATTGTGCATATGAATTTTATTAGTGTGATTCCATATAACAATCCTACGCAATTTTCTGAAACTTGAGTAGATTTAAAAATAATATCTATACATCTATCTATACAAATTAATAAAATTGGAGTGTCTGTTTTTAATATCAAAATAACAACTTTTCACTAAGTGCATATCAAAGTACATACGACACCTATAACAAAAACGCGATTTAAAATTTTTTGTTTGTCTGTATGTCGGTCTGTCTGTCTGTCTGTGTGTTTGTTCCGGGTAATCTCCGAAACGGCTCGACCGATTTTGACAGGACTTTCACTGGCAGATAGCTGATGTTATAAGGAGTAACTTAGGCTACTTTAATGTTAGAAAAACAAAATTAAAAAATGGGCCCTGTCGCGCGGGCTCAGAACGCGGGAGCGGGATTTTTTGTTAAGTTAAATTCCACGCGGACGAAGTCGCGGGCTCAGCTAGTTTTGTATAATTCCATAGAGTAATTTCATAATGCAGCTGGGTGAGCGAAATTCTTTGTCTATCCGAGTCGGTCTGTTTGTCCGTTTAATTCTCCTAAACTACGCCACGGATTTCGATACGGTTTTAACTATCATTTCGAAAATCGATAAGTTTAAATAATGCATTATAGCTTCGAAATTACATTCTAGTTAAATTTAAAAATAGTAGATAAAAGCTGTGCGTACCCATAGGGCGAAAACTAAGTCACAAAACGCATGCAATCAAGACGTAATATTAATATATTATTATTGATGTAGTTGTAAAAATGTTTTTACTACAATTGTTAATTCTTAGTCACAATGTTTGTAACTTAACCGCAAGGAGGAAAACCGCTCATATGACCATGTAGGCACTTACACGCTATCAATAGGTATTAGAAGCTTACACATGGGATAAATGATGCCCGCGTGAAATACCTACACTGAATCATACAATAACAAATCGTACCTAGTTGCATTCATTTGCGAACAATAATAAGTAGTGACATCCCTAATTAGTTATTTATTATATCACTATTCATTTTATAATCTGTGCCATTTTATAATCTGTGCCTATACCGACCTAAAGATTATTTTAAACATAAAAAATCATACATACTCTACCCGTTCCTGAGAGAAAGGGTCGAGTATGTATGATTTTTTTTCAAATTTTCAATTGGGTCTTGAGAAATGGGTAGATAGAAATACAGATGGACAACAAAGTGATCCTAAGGATTTCGTTTATTCCTTTTGAGGTACGGAACCCTAAGTATAAATAAATTACTAGATTATATTTTTGACGACCACTTGGCGCAGTGGTTCGAGCGTAGGCCGCTCGGCCCACTTCACATGGTGGTTGCGGGTTCGATTCCCGCTGGGGTAAATTTCGGAAATGACCTTTTCGTAATTTGCATGGTCTGGATGTCACTGGGATCGCGCGCAGTCCATTGTACGGTACCCATAGTACAAGCGTTGCTTAGTTTGGGACCATACAGTAGGTGTGTCAGTCTGGCGATATTTTATTTAATTTAATAGGGCTAGTAAGCGATACAATCACGCAGGTATTAAAAATATCACAGGGCTGCTAGTGCCCTGCCGTCCAAGGGGCAGTATCTCATAATGCAATGAATGAGGAGCCGCCAACTAGTTTTATGAATGATAGGTCATCCTCAGCTTTCCTTGTTCCGTTTATAAAATTGTAAGAAACAGTTTGAGTTATTTTTTAAAGTTAACTGACGTGTAGGAATCCTGCTCAGTCTTTTGTAATATCCTCTCCCTTAAAATAAAGGAATTTAAGTCTTATCCTTAATTTTAATTAGCGAATTCATGTTTTTCCACGCTGGCGTTCAACTAAACTATCTGTCGAGGCTATTTTAATGTTAGTACGTGTTATTATTATCATTGTTGTAAACATTTGGCCTTCGGATGAGTGGCGAATAATCTTTTAATTGTTGCTCAATATAATAATATGCATATATAAAAATACTATATAAAAACTTAAAAATCTTTAAACTTTTGTTCCAATAAGAAATTCGGTGATGCGATTTTATCAACTAGCTTTTCTATAACTGATTATACGATTATCAAAATACCAATAATAGTGTATTAATAAGCACAAGTTAATGATATAATATCAAACGCAACAATAAATCAATGCATCGCGTGTAATTTCATACAGAATCTTTTTTGTTTAGGCCTAAATGCAATACCGCGCAAAATCTGCCCACTTACAGTGTTAAGCGTCGCTCCAATATCAGAACGACGTAAGCGCAAAATCTGCTTTGTGCGAAAAGCTCCACAAGTGCAGAGCTTTCGTACGGGAAAAGGAAGGGCAGCCCTCCCCGCATAGCGCAGGCTGGTGCGGCTGGGCCGGCTCCCTCCCGCTCCGACCACTCGCTCTGTGGCGGTCGCGGCGGACGCACGTCGTTATTGCCCCACTTGCACGCTCTGACACGCGATCGCGACAAAACTTTTCAGTGCTGTGAAAAACATTCTCCACGATCGAACAAAAATGAACACAATTTTTCTGT
Source organism: Notodonta ziczac (assembly GCA_918843915.1). Taxonomy (NCBI): domain Eukaryota; kingdom Metazoa; phylum Arthropoda; class Insecta; order Lepidoptera; family Notodontidae; genus Notodonta; species Notodonta ziczac. The sequence goes on from OU974041.1 coordinate 4,947,472, forward strand.
GCTGTGATTATTTCTCGACTGTGTAGAGACTGGTCGACCGTTGAGTGCTCTGAAGAGGCTAATTACTAGCTGCTAGGCTAATTGGCCGGGCCGGCGTTTCATGAAGGTGAGCCGACTTTTATTTCCGTTCTGCAATCCCTCTAATTGCGTCAATTAGTGTAATGCGGCGACAGGTTTGAAGAGTCGCTTAATGATCTCTACCACCGGACTTGTACACTTCGAAAAACTATTAAGTCAAGTCTGTAGTATAAGGCACGCAGCGGCCATGGTTTTAAACTAATTGCTAATTAGTATATTGTATGGAATGCGATGCTTATCATGTTTGAAGATTATTAAGCTATTTTTTAAAAACTTAAATCAAGTTTATTTTCGTAACTTTTTATGTTATGAAAAATAATAAGGATTTGTAGATCATCGTAGATCATTGCCAAATACCGTGAAATTTAGTTTGTCAGTTATCATCAAAAATATTTGTACTGACATAACTTCCACCGACATAAGTCTCGTAGTTAAAACGTTATGTCGATCGAAAATCCATGAATATCACAAAAACTATAAATTTATGCGAATTATTATACAAAATATATATTCGGATACCCATTATTGAAAAAATACTTTATATTTTTAAGCAACACATGAATTTTGAAAGGCTTTAGAAATATAAAAATCTTCACTTTTGTACATAAGTGAAGGTATATCAAGTCGTAAAACTTATGTAAACACAGTTGATGATAAAATGAAACTGAAAATCCCGGATAGCGTGTTCAAACTTTTTCGTTCAAAGAAAACTGTTTGTTTATTAAAGTAAGAAGTTGTAGCTCCTTTTATTTATCAGTTATGTATATTAAGTATATACTCTGCTCCATTCTCATACTGAACAGATAAAATGGTGCAGATGGATGCAATTAATTTATTTTAAATGATAAATTCAATTCAAGTAGGCGTCAAAGATAACAGCCGTGCTGTCGTATTTCGAAGCTGACAAACTGTTTCCGTTTTGTAACAAATATGTAAATGAAATAATAACTGATAACGATTTGTATTTACCAATTACAAGCGGACCTAGCTAGGTTCCCTCATAATTAGTTCACAGATTATCATTCCGAAATGCCGCATGCATTAGTAAGAGGTCATCATTTAATTTTATACCCTAAAATCTTAATCACTTAAACTAAGCCCACTGTTCAAAATATGAACACACAGGTACCTATATCACGTGTAAATATAAAGGATTCACTGCACCTATGACTCAATTGTTCTTCAAGAGCATTGTTAAATAATTTTATTTCCGACATAACAAAGTTTGAATAAGTACTTACCAATTAGTAAATGCAAAAATAAATTAATAATTTTGTACATAATAAGTGTGTGATGCACGCGTGGTTTTATTAACTATAACACGTCATTTAACAATCTAATTATTCGTATACAACACTGTAAAACGAGTAAGAACAAGCATCTTTTTTGCTATAAAAATGTGGAGTTGCCGCGGAGCCGGGCGACATGGTTGTCCCAAAAGCCAATTAGAATCCCGTATCCGGCTTGTTTATTCACTAATTAGCAAGTAGCTCATTAGAGCTACACCACTACCGAGTGTGGCAATGCTTCATTCGTTTAATTATAAACACTGCCTCCTTCTATTCTTATAATTACCGTGCACAATTAATGGACAACGTTTATAGCTTATCTTACGCATAATGAATGTTTATATAAAATGGATTAACGACGCTCCAGTTGTTTATCGTGTTTTCTTTGTTTTTTTCGTCGGAAAGTAGGTTTGTACTCTGGGTTTTAATTATGCTTAACAGAGGACTAATTGGCCCAGGGTTGGTACTTTGGTATTATTAGTTGATACTAATATTAGGTCGTATTAATATTTATATTTGGTCGTGTTAGTATTTAATTTAAATTAGTGATACTATTTTTTTATAGAAATTGTAACCAAACTAATTTCGATACAACTAAAATAATGCGGTCCTGCTCATCCCACTACAACAATGAAAATAATGTCATTTTATACCTATATTTAAGTCAAGTTTAGCTGGTGCTTCAACAGAATTAGCACCATTAACTATTTCATTATTGATATTGCATTAACGGTTCCCCGTTCACCGACGCAACGGAACGGGTATCACCGTAATAAATTAGTATCATTTTAAATTTTCTATTAGCTACATCAAAATTATATTTTAGCGCAATGGGTTAGTGCGTTTCCATTAATTAATTTCGGCTAATTAATAAGCCGGCTTAATTAACGGGAGTGTTAGGATGAATTTATCAACGTTGATTGGTCCATCCGTCGACCACCTAATAATGTTATAATTATACATAATATAACCAAACATTTTTCTCTACTTATATCGAATATTGATTACGTAGTAGGCGTAAGTGATCAATCTTTTCGGACAAAAAAAGTTTTGTAATCACGGAGCCAATTAAAATAATTAACATATTCAAATTTGGAATCATTACATCGCTATCATTAAAAAAAACCGAATCAATAAATTTTAAAGCGAATGCACATATTGAAATATGAATAATGTAATTGACAACACACACTTTGACCTTAGAGCCTATCGCGTCAACGTTACTCTACCTTTACTAATTTGAGTTGCGGCGCCTAAAGTAGTAAGTTATTTTTTTTATAGGCAAGTCCGCACACAAGCGTGCGAACCGCCTGATGTAAGCGGTGATGTAAGCCTATAGATAACCTATAGGTATAAATGCTTGTAATACCTAAGGCATTGCTCGCACATTGCCGACCTTAAGGGAGGGATAGGGGGAGGGGAAGGGAGGGGATTGCGCTGCCGGCTCACTCATCATAATTTTAAAAAAAAAGGAATGCGAGTTCATCACATTTTTAGTATTCGCAACTCTTCCAGCTGAACTAATGCATGTGTTAGGAGTGAGCTCAGGTAAAGCAGGGTCGCTGAATACGAAGAATTTCGTACAATGACCTGCTATTACCTGTCTCTGTCACTCCCGCGTAAATCTAATACGTCTCGTTCACACAGTTGCCGTGAACTGCGTGTGAATTCTTCGTGTTCAGCGACCCTGCTTTAGTTTAATAGCCAGTATGGGAATCGAGACCGGAACCTCCCAGCTACCCGGGCGGCCCATCTAATCACTAGGCTATTGACGACTTATAGTTACTTTACCCCGATCTTCTGTGTGTGATCTACTTCGAGGCGGCCCGTACATGAGCTGTCAATTGGCTGAACACCGTAAAAAACATGCGTTAGTTCACGACGGTCGTAATTTATTTTTTTATCTGTTTCATTAAAAATAATGTAAGTGACATGTGACCGCGGCTGTCATTAGTGGGCGCTGGCGGGGCGCGGGCCCACCGCGCGCTCTAATTGGCCCGGCTAGGCGGCTGCAGCCTCCTCCGCCGCGTACTACAAACAAATTACCTACAGGAACGGATGTTGACGCAGTGATAGGGCTTACACTTTTTGGGAACACAATACTCTGTTCATGCGAGTGTGTTCGAAAGTAAAAATTGTATTTTGTTTTTATTTATATGTGGATAGATTCTTCGTAAAAAAAAATCGTACGTTTTTTTACGCACACTTTACTCAAAGCCTGAGTTCATTATCATAATATATTAATAACCCTTATTAAAACACTATACTCAAATTATTATTGATAGTTAAATTACTAATAATATTAATATACGATGCTGCTATTGCAAAATCTTTTTTTTCTGTACTCATTAGAACACGCTGTTTGTTTTTTTACATGATTAATAAATAGGTACATTGCAAGCCTGAGAACGATCTAAGAAGTGTAATTCTAATGGAAAAACTCGCGCTTCGACTTGCGATTAATTAATTAATACCACCCTAATTATCTACTTCAATAATCGGTGTAACAGTTCGTGGGTAAAAAGGAACAAACGAATCAAATAAAAAAATTATGTCGCCAGACGAAGAGACCAACTGTATAGTCCCAAACTAGTAAAGCTTCTACTATGGGTACCGTACAATGGGCTGGGGGTTAACCCAGAGACACCCAGACCAGGCTAAATTACGAAAAGGTAATTTCCGAAATTTATCCTCTCGGGAATCGAACCCGTATTGAACAGTCGGTGTAGTGAACTGAGCGGCCTACGCTCGAATCAGTGCTAAGCTGTCGTCAAAGTCATCAATTGATTATTAAGTCGGGAAACTAATCCAGGCACAAAGTCCGGTCAACAGTTACGCCGTTGCAAAACGTAATTGACAAAATACGTTAAACTGTACCACTCACCGATACAGCTTAATTTGCAAATCCAATTCGTATCCAATAACGCACCCGCCAGTGGGATCTATTGAATTTTTATCGTATTATTTGATTGTTGGCTAGAATCGGATTGTGGATGCGTCTGCAATGCTAAAAAAAAAGAAAAGATTTATAAATAAAATAATAATGAGCAGTGCTTAATTTATTGTTAAAGTAATCATACCATACTCACTGAAAAATCTCATGATATTTTTGTCTTTAGTTCTAATTACTACCAACATGTTTATAAGCATTTGATTTTCATACTAATATTATAAAGAGGAAAACTTTGTTTGTTTGATTGTAATTAATAGGCTCCGAAACTACTGAACCGATTTGAAAAATTCTTTCACTGTTGATTAGCTGCACTATCCCCGGGTGACAAAGGCTATAATATATTTTCAAAAAATTAGGGATCCTTACTAAAACTCGAATAATGAAACCGCAATGCACCTACCCGTGCGAAGCCGGGGCGGGCCGCTAGTACAATATACATTGAGTAAATTGCTTTTTATTAAAAAAAATCTAACGTAACAATACGCTACTGTGTTTTTATAAAATAATAACGTTAATTTTCTTGGACATCCCTACGTGTTGAAGGTCACTAGTAATTAGGTTGTTGGCGAGGCTTATGTTTTTCAGCGGCGGCGGCGCTCGCTCTCGTTACTTATTCAATTAGGGCCGCGACAGTCTCGCGTTCTTCCCGTTGCATAGACTTTATTACCTTATCTTTTTCAATCCCTATATACAGATATATTTATAATCTTTCGTTGTAGAAAAACTGTGACAAAATTGGTGATTTCTGTGATTTCGTTTAACATCATTCATTGTTTTTTAAATAAGTTTACCAAAGTTCATATTAACCATATTAATAGGCCTTCCTTTGATCACCGAAATATAAAATGAATCTTATATGATATATACGGCAATAAGTGTCTCCACCTGCTTTGAAATTACCTTCTTATCAGTATGCAATTTTGTAGAAATCTTCAAAACCGATTAAAATTTAACGCGCGTTCGGCGATTGCTAATTAAAAATTTTAAATATTTATTCAGAAACATTAAGTGCCTGTGCTCCTAATTTGCATCTTATTCAGTCTTATTAATGCCAGACAATTGATGTTTATAAATACAGTCATAGCAACTGGAAATATTATTTTATTTATAGAGCGGCTTTGAACATTGTCGTCAAGAAATTATAATATAGGACCAGTGTCTGTCTATACATATCGTAATTAGAAAGTCTTAACCTCGGGTCCCTCATTAATGCATCCTGTGTGACAATAAGGGATCGGGACCAGATAACCTCGGCCCGGTGGCGTGACAAGTGACGAGCGATGACGCGCGCGCTGTTTGTACACATGTGAACCACACTTAAGAAGCTTCTAACGTTGATTAAACGCGATATTTTTGTTACATTTTATCAGTTATGACGACAAACCAATTAATTAAGTTATATATTGAGAATAATTTAAATTAATGAGCGCCGTCTCATAGATATATTCAATGCTGTGGTTTAATTGCCAATTAGATAATTTCTGGCTTTATAAAATATGGTGAAGATACTCGGTTTATTATAGATATGACCTAGTGTAACACAGAATACCTATCTGATATATGTCTCTGTTCCCGAGATTCACCTTTGATTCCAAATTGAAAGCTTGCTTGCTAAAGTGGGTGTAATAACCGACTCATAGTTTGAGTCACGTTAACGACACAGGAAAATAAAGAAAATAAACTAAATTAATTAACATGGAATAAGTAAGTAGCTTACTAGTCAGTCACCACATTCGTAACAGGTAATTGAAGTACGTCACGTACAGGAATGAATCAGGTATTGCGTTAGACGTGAAAAAAATCCCTGTGTGTCTAGTACAAAATTGTAATTCATAGTTCCTTGACAAAGTAGAAAGAGTATATAATAATAATAATAATTTAGCCCTTTTAACGTCCCACTTCTGGGCAACGGCCTCCCCTAACGACAAGGGGGATTCCTGCCATAATCTACCACCCTGGCGTGGTTTCCTCACGATGTTTTCCTTTACCGTAAGCAAGTGATAATCATATATAAATGTTGATTAAGCACATAGATTTCGAAAACCTACAGATGCGAGCCAGGGTTTGAACCCAGGGCCTGGTGCCCGCAAGACGCGTGCTTAACCAATCGGCTATCACTGCTGGTATGCAAACACCAGCGAGAGTATAGAAACAAGTAAATAATATTTTCAATCGATCTCGCCGCCACCCTAATTGGCTCGAATGCAAATACTCTGTTATTAGGCAGGTTAATTAAAGAGTTATCGGTCGTAATTAACCCGTTTCGGTACACTACGTGCGCCTATGGCTCGTTCGAAACACTACTAATTAAGAAATTCCTCCTTCATTAGCTCAATTAGATTTATTCACGTCAGAACTTTAATACAATGGGTACATGTGTATATTATTAACACGCAAATACTGGAAACTTTTATATGAACATTATGTTTATTTTTCGAGCTTAAAAGTGTTAAGGAATAAAATAATTATGTTAATCTTAAAGGTCATCTGTACAGTTAATTATGTGAGTTAAGTTAAATAATACCTACCTATTTGTTGCTAATGGCAATTATAAATAATAAGTTTAAGGGAAAAATATGACGTTAATGTTGCTAATAAAACAAGATATACCAAAAGAAATACGAAAAATTATTTTGATTCAAAATTACGATTGCGATTTCTATATGCAAATATAATATTGGAACCTTCATGTAGGTATATTGTTTTGTGCACTATATTTTTTCAAAGGACTATGTGAATGGAGCTTCTTCGTAGGGATAGGAAGTGGTGACCTGACCAGGGTTATCGATAATTCTGAAGTGCCACTCGACGTCGACATGAATTATCATTATTTATGTGAAACCGTAGATACAATTATATCTTCTTTACATGTATACTAGCTGTGCCCACGGACTTCGTCCGCGTAGTATTTCACTTAACAAAAATTTCGGGATTATCGGGATAGAAAGTATCCTATGTGTTAATCCCGGTAATAAACCATCTGTGTTCCAAATTTCATCCTAATCCGTTCAGTAGTTTTTGCGTGAAATAGTAACAAACATACATCCACACTCACAAACTTTCGCATTTATAATATTAGTAGGATGAAATTCCTGTGTGTGTGTGTTCGCAATTATTATGCTCCTAAACCGCTCGACCGATTTTGATGTTTTTATAATGGGATCACCTGGAATTGTTCTTAGCTATAGTGGGATCCGGTAGGCGGCTCTGATGTCGACATTCAGAAAATAAAATGAAGCTGCGGATGAAAGAAATGATATATAATCATTATACATTAATAAATAAATACCAAGTCAGTCTAACCTATAGGTACTCTAAAAATCTAATCACGTTATCAAAAATAGTAGAATAAGATAAGCTGTGTTTCTACCTGGACTAGTTTTATTCGACTGTTTATTATATTTTTGTAATAAGGGAAAGTAAGCATAGAAATTCCTAATTTATCAACTGGGTCAGATTTTAGTAGGTAGCCAATTAAAAGTATTCATACTAATTATTTGTATTCGTAGTAATTAGGTAATGTGTGATAAACTATTGAACCCATCACGTTAGATCCGAAGCTCATTGTAATAATTGTTTTAAATATTATCACACGTAATTTTCATAACAACAAGTTTCATAAACAATTTAAATTAGCTGATAATGTTCAAGGAAGAGGTGTGTAGTTCTCTATATTGTATATACTCTACTTATGAAGTAAAAGTCATAATTAAAATGTATTACACATCTTTTAATTGAATTTAGACTTTAAAATCTAATCGGTAAGCTTCAAAATTGTATTTCAATCGCTATAGATAAAATCTAATATCGTAAAAAACATTATGGGTATTAATACATCATCGCGATAACCCCAAGTAACCCCAATAATGAAGACCCTATCATTAATGTCAACTTTTCAAGTGTTCATCGTATGCACTCTCCAGATTTGTTTTTCTGTACAGATATGAAAAAAGTTTGACCTTTTTTCGTTTCTTTTAAAAGATATACGGTTTTTATGACATACCAGTTAATGAACAGACGACGCTGTATACCGCTTGAAAAAAAGCTTCGACTTCGAGCCAACGAGTCAATATACGAAATGGTAGGCGACCATTTCATAAATTCCGTGTCGGAAACCATAATGTTTATTAAAAATAAATAAAGGCGAAACGTTACAAGTAACTAACTAAAAAAAAAACGATTCTTTATGGTATCGATATTTTGATCGTGTTATATAAATTAATATATCAAAGGAATGATAAATGAAACGTAAGCTTGTAACCGTTTAGCTGAAAAAAGAAACCAAGTTTATACGGTAAACTTCATCGGGAACCCGATTTCTACGTAAAATAAGGGTCGCTCATTTATAGCTCATTCTGATTTTAGTGCTTTTTAAGTACAGTCAAGAGTTTGTAACTGCGGTTTCGGCCGACAGATTTTATGCAAATTCCGCCATGATGACATTAAGTGGGGTCGCAAACTGTGTCCACATTTTACTGCTTTTTAGGCCCTTTTTTCTAATAAATCGCTGTAAAATTGTATTGATTTTTAGTAAGATCAACAGGCCTAGAACAGCCAGCTGTGACAAGACCAGCACGTGGGATAAAACGATTTTGTCTCATTTTCTCTTTTGTATTAAGATAGAGAGGTTGAATCGGGTGTCATAATCCGAGACAAATGTTGTGCGAACCGTACAGTTCTTACATTGCTTTTTTATATGTTAACTCATAACCAAAAAAATATTTTTCATTACTCATACTCTGAAAGTAGGTCTGAAGTTGCCTGAGAAGCGGGTTGAAAGTACTACTTTTCAGGCCCGGGAGTTTCGCTTTCAACTGACAGCAGTCAAATTATTAAAAAAAAAAACTAGTTCCATTTTCACATTTCTATGGAACCATGTTCAAACTTTTTCTACAGTCACTCAATTACAGCACGATGTAAAATTGAAATAACATAAAGTTAAGTATTAATTCAAGAATATATTTTTTTAAATGACTTTGTTATAATTTAGTTTCAACAATTTCTTTAAAATAACATAGATTTGGGCAAAATATTTAAAGATGAAAATGAAAAATAATGGCTAAATAATGAAGTTAGCCGGCCAACGAAAAAAAAAACAAAATAGGCGGCAGTCCGATTTTTTTTTTTTCGAGTTGTAGAGTATTATTTATACTTCCTTGTATTATTTCTTTAGCCAATTCCTGTTTTTATTTTTATTTTCCTTGTATTCGTAATGAAAAGCACAGTGTTTACCTCGGGTGAAAGACTTATTTTGTCCCTCGAACTATTAGCGCCCTCGCTACGCTCGGGCGCCAAACCCCGTCTCGGAACAAAATAAGTAACTTTCACCACTCATGTAACAATGTACTATTTTAACTTATTATATAAGTATAGCATTCGGTTAATAGATAAGTGTTATTCTAAGAAATAAACGGGGTATGCACAAGTTATGTGAAATTTAACAATGATGGAACGATGAATGTTTAGCACGTTAATTAATAAGCACCAGTGCATATTAACAGTGACATCTCAGGTTCTATTAGAGCTCTTGTGCATACCATCAGGATACATCAATACGAGAGGTATCAATCTCAAAGCTCCAGATCCCCAGAATACGAGGACCCTGTATGGAATGAAAATCATTATATTTCCATAGCCAGTGCACAATGAGGAGTGTCATGGTTAACTGGCCGCCTGTAGTCCGAGTGACGGGGAGACCAATTAGGGAGTTTCAGGCTTAGCGATTTCAAATATATTGTATCAGTCGTTATGAGTATAGTGTAGGTGCAAGAGTGTACAATGTTTTTATTAAATATGGTCAGCTAAATCCCCTTCGCAGTGAGGGGAGGCTTAAATATAATTATTTTGTAAAACAAATTTCAAAGTATAATAATTCATCAGCAGCAGTGATATCTAACTTTGAATTGGCAATAACAGGAGCGGACTCAACCCCCGATGGTGTTTAGGCTTTAATTACGAATTTCATTTTCAATAGATTTGAAGATTATTACTGAACGCCCAAGGTGAAGCTTGCATACCTTTTGTCAGACGTGTAAATCGACTAAGGATGTGTGTATCACTTACCGGACTGGCCCGATTCTCCCTCGTAATGAGGAAGAACTGTCCCTCAATGCAAGGGGGAATCTGGCCAGTCCGGGCACACGCCAGGTATAATGGCCAGACTCACCCCCTATTACATTGGGACCAAAAGAAACCATGGGTGTACTTTGGTGGGTGCACTATTGTCTTCTTCGGGAAATAAAGTATTGATTAGGTTTAAAAAAAGTCTAATCAAAAATAGAGCGATACCTGCATGAATAAAATCACTTTCACTCAGTCTATTAAGTATAATTCACATCGATGTATGTTCGGCGTGGTGAACACAATTTAAAGCAAGGCGGGGTGGGCCGAAGAGCGGGCCCGGTCTGCCCTGAGCCAGCGCCGCTCACGCGTCCCGCAAACATTTTCTGCGCGAACGGAACTCTATATTGAATACAATTCTAATAGAAAACACTCTCCACACCGGTACGCTTACGTTAAATCGCAAAGGTATAGTATTTAAATAATTTCAAGTTAAATCTCTGATGTGATAACCAATTGGAGTAAGTAGGCTGATACATATTCCCTTTTTGTTTTAAAGTAAAAAAATGCAGCAAGTAATATTTTAATAGCTAGAAAAATAATCCTCTCAAGACGAATGATAATAAATAAATAAGTAAATAAATGTTGCTAGACTAACACAGCGACTGTATGGTCCCAAACTAAGCAAAGCTTTTACTATGGGTACCGTGCAATGCACTGGGGCTATAACTCAGGGTAACACCCAAACCAGGAAAAATTATAAAAAATCCATTTCCAGCATGAACCCCGGCGGGAATCGAACCAGCAACCACTCCCGTACCTCCTTCTGTACCACCCATTCAGGTCGCCAACGAGCGAGCAATGCCTTTGGTATTGCAAGCATCTATATAGGTTACGGTAACTGCTTAACATCAGGCGGGTCGTTCGCCTATATGCCGACTTAATACTATAAAAAATATGAGTAGCGTTTCAATAGCAACATATTTTTTTTATATTTTAATTTAACGCTCACAAAATAAAACCCACATTCATTGTAAGAGACCCGTGAAAATAATGAATGCGCGTATTGTGGAGGTGGGAGGCGAGGCGCGATCGGGCCATTTGCTACTGTTTTCAATTTGCCGGTCGCTGCCGTACATCAGCAAGGCGCACACAAACCCCAACTTTAATACACTTACGCGCTGACATTTTTCCGGCCATTATGCATTCTGCTAAACCAATACTCTTGTGGAATACTGCGAAATTCAATTTAGCGATAATGGTCGTTGTTGTTTCGCGGAAAATTCATTTCCATGTGCAATTGGTTGTGATTTTGATTTTTAATTTTAGGGGTATTGAAGGGTACACGAACAAATGAATTACGGCCAGTTTCTTCATTGCAAGTTACACCCAAAGTAATGAAAAAACCAAGTACTCAATTCTACTTCACAATCTTCTTTTGCTGCAAAAGAAACCTTACCAAATAGGTTTCGTCCTATTTGATTTGTTTTTTTTTTATTGCGATTTGCGTGCGATATTATTTTTAAAAAGGTAGTTCAGAAGTAGCGTACCAAAGCTAGGCCTAGGCTTCTTAGCCCGGCCCATGGAGTCTATTTCTCAGAGCAGAGCAGCTTATTTCCCCACGCCTGTAATTGATTCATGGAATTGTAACCCTTCTACGAAACTCTGATACACCTGCGTCTGATACTAGCTCAAATGATTTGTGCTATGTTTGCTGTAATATAGTAATAACCTGCGATAACTATTTTAATAACAATTACTTACGTATTCAAGTGGAGATATTTCCAAGAAATCAAATCGACATTTTCCTTTCTAGTCTAATGATGCGACGACTTTTTAAACTACACAAGAGGTAATAATTTTCAAACGGCTGAACCGATTTTCATGAAAACTACCGATCAGAATAGCTATCTAAAAAAAAAAACATTAAAATCGGTTTATCCGCTTGGGCGCTACGAGTCACACAGATACACAGATACACGACATGTTAAACTTATAACACCCCTCTTTATTTGCCGCGGGTTAAAAAAACATATTATCGTCACGTACTCAAATACGTCACTATAAAAATATAAGGAAAATAAGAGTTTAGTATCACTTTTACGAAATCATAAACGTTCCAGGAACACTTAATACAAAATGCTATACATAAATTGCACTGGAAAACACATTCCATACAGGTAAATGATTTATGTCAAACAGGTAGGTCATTTACTGTTAGTTTATTAATATTTGCTTAATTATTATTGATTTAACCCTAGATAACATATCACACTGTACAAACAAATACTTAAGTAAATTAATAATTTCCACTCGAATAAATAGAGGAAATACATATTTAAAATGTATGTAATTGCGATACTAGTTTATAGATTTCACGCTATACAAAGATATTACAGTTGGTTTGTATACAAGGTCTAATTTTGATAATGCACGATATTTTTCATGGCGCCTAAGTAAATCCTTAAGATGATGAACCTATCACAAAAATGATCTGATTGTTTTTCTATTAGCTTATCTTAAATATATATAACTCAAAGGTACATAGTGATACATACTGACATAGTGATCTATCAACGCACAGCCCAAACCACTGGACGGATCGGGCTGAAATTTGGCATGCAGGTAGATGTTATGACGTAGGCATCCGCTAAGAAAGGATTTTGATTAATTCTACCCCCAAGGGGATAAAATAGGGGATGAATAATCCCGAAGTGTTTGTTAAGTTAAATTACACGCGGACGAAGTGGCGGGCACAGCTAGTTTAATTATATAATTTTGTACTAACTAGCTTTAATCACCAATTATTAGAATATATTTATACTATCAGATTTATTTTACATGTACATCATGTTTAGCATTTTCTGAGCTACCATGCAAAATATCGTAGATTATTAAAATAAGACCATATATTAGTGAATGCAGATGTACAGCAAACTCCAGGGAATGGACGCAGACCTCGTATCAATAATAATTAGAGGTGCTTTTAGTCGACCCAAGTTAGTAGTGAGCCACGCTCAGCGTAGCGTTCTAATTGGCTGCTCGGTCCATCCGACGATGTTTGACGAATGGTTCAAACGTTGACAAACAACCGTCCGTATTACAGAACTTTAGATATCATAGAAGGCACAGTGATTACGAGCGCTGTGTGAGCCGGCTTCAATGCAACGATTTTATTCCTTCCCAGTTAATTAATATACAGCGTACCTAAATTTTGATAAAAAATCATTGAACGTTTTTTTATTAATAGACTTGAAATACATAGGTATATGCTCATATTATACTATAAGTTGTTACCATTATCATACTAACCTGTAATTATGGTTACTTTATAGTTTGCGTTTCTTTTGATTTGAGAAAAGCAGTATTATATAGATAGATAGATAGATAGATTAGATAGAATATGGATGGGAAGGCATCGAAAACGGCCTAATCTCTGTTGTAAAGTGGACGTAAGATGATACAACATCATTATAATTAAGCGTATTTTCCCATTAGTCGTGCGCACTTGTGAATCATTAGCATTTATACGACGTATTATCTTTGTAACGCGACACTAATTAGAGCATAAGCGGACACTTCAACAAAACTAAAAGGTTGTGTGATTTGACGTCCGCCGGTGCCATACGGACGCGTGAGTGATTACCTAGCCCGTGGTGGGCAGCGCGGCATTTGTGCTGTTATTAATTCCGCAAAATTGAAAGCTGATCCGAGTCGACCGTTGCTGTCGCGCTGTTGACTCCGATGCCGATTTAGTCCGATTTAAATTGCATACTGTGACGCTTTGAAATTCAACCCTGTTAATAGATTCAACACTGCGTTCCATTTTTATTTGTTTTCACGATTGGATGTGGCTTTATACGTAAAATAGAAACGCAACAAGTTTAATTTAAAGAAAATTATCGAGAATTTTAAATATGTTCAACGAAGTCACTTGAGGAAAATAAATACCAAAATATTTAAGTCGCACTTATTAAATCGATCTTATCGTTCGTTGAAGTCATTAAACACACGCACACAGTACCATTTTAATTCTCACCTTACCGTTAATTACACGCAACGGAGTTATAAATTAAAAAAAAATCGCTTTCCTTATCCACTTCTTAGAACGAATGAACAATGCCCCGACTACTTTCAAGCGATAGACGTACCCGTACCAACAATAGGTAATTCAAATCATTTCCTGTGTAATCCTTAATCAAGTCGGTACGAAAACAGCCAGCGGGCACTAAGTATCGGCCGGCGGTAATTTCGAGGACTGTTGGTGCGCGCCGGCCCACTGAACGTTCAAATTGCCGTGGCGCTGGGCGTTCCGCCCGTTCATTACCGCCTGATGTTTGCTACTCCACGAATCAAGTGAACTACATCGGGAAATGAACGATTTCTATGAGCCGGCCAACGACTTTGTTATGCTGCCTCTCAACTTAGTAATTACAAGGCTTTGCTGCTTCGTGTGTTTGCCATGTCGTATTCCGTAGAGTTCAAAGTTCTTTGTTCGTAGGTATTAGTTGACTATTGCGTTCATTTACACATCCATAATTCATTTGCCTATTAATTGGGTCAAAACGTAGGTATTGTTATTATAATAGTTAAGTTTTCAGAATATTGAAGAATATTTTGCAATATGTGCAAGCTTTTTGGACGACTATCAACTCAAAATAAGTTGTTTCTTAACGTTATTTTGTCCATTGTGGAATTATACTGTTATTTTACAAATAAATTTACAACAACATTGGATTTAAAAAAGTAAGAGTAGGGAATCACATTGTGTGGGGTGTTTGTCCCTCACAAATAGTAAGATTATATAAATAAAGCGGTCAGAACAGGCAGCCCTAGCCAGCCGATTGCGATCTGCGGCCGGCTCGCCGCCCGCCCAACCGTCTTCGCACAAATTGAGTGGGTTTTACGCAGATTTTTTTTACTGATGTTATTATGTTACGTAAACTTAAGGGATGGTTTGAAACTGCATAGGTTTTAGTTGAATACTTTTGTGGATTCCGAATTAGGAGATCGAATTTGTCACGCTTTTTGATTGAAAATTACCTAAAACGTTTTTTTTTCTTGATTGTACATAGAATCTTGAAGCATGAGAATAATTTAAATTTTCGAAATAATATTTATTTTATTGACGACCGCTTGGCGCAGTGGATCGAGCGTAGGCCGCTCGGCTCACTGCACCAGGTGGTTGCGGGTTCGATTCCCATCAGGGTAAATTTCAGAAATAGCCTTTCGTAATTTGCTCAGGTCTGGGTGTCACTGGGATCGCCCCCAGTCCATTGTCCGGTACCCATAGTACAAGCGTTGCTTAGTTTGGGACCATACATTTGATGTGTTCGCCAGGCAGGTATTTGTTTGTTTATTATTAAGTCTTAAAATTATATTACTATACATTTTCGAGTTTATTAAGAAGATATCGATGGTGGGTGATGTAATGTATATTCTGCGGTGCAGCCAGTGTGCGAGGTGGTAAGGCGATAGCGCCGAGCCGCCTCGCCGCCCACCACTGGTTCTCGTCACTCTACCCTGTTTAGCGATACGTTACAAATTGAGCCGATGACACGCGATATGTTTTTGCTATCGCAATATTGAATCAATGCATAATTGGACTTAGTTATGCAAAAAGGAACCAACCCACACCAGTGTGCAGACTAATATGAACCCCAGCTGAAGTGATTGTAAGTTGGTTTCAGTTTGCAGATGTATTGGTGGTTGGATCCGTTGTGAATATCTATATCCAATTGAACACGTTGTTAGTTTCATATAACAGCTTGTTATTGTTTTCACAATGAGTTCATTACAATGTCATTTATTTCTTACTTCATATTTTCACACAAATCGCAAAAGGTTAGTTACACACTCGTATGTTTTCTGTGCGAACATTGCTGCTGATTTAATTATGAATAAAATCATAGTTTCCATTATTAAATTCTCTGAATAATTTACCTTATGCTGTTTGTTAATTTTCAATTCTCTGATTTCACAATGTGCGGTCGGTCCGAACACAATTTGTTCGAGTAAAAAAATAGTAGATATACGAAGAACAAAATTCGGCTGAGAAAATAAGAAATGCAATCTTGTAGTAGAATCAGACAAATAGCGGAGTATCTGCAGTGACCAATTCAAATTGTAGGAACTATCTGGATCCGCGCACAAGCCGGGGATGGAATCCAATCAGCGAAACTAGTTCCACTGATGCCTATCACTAAACTTTCACATTCAAAGATTTGTTTCTCGAGATTAAATCAAAGGCGAATTACAGTAGCGGCGAAAAAGAAATATGGCGAGTCCGGCCCCGCGCGAGGGCGGGGGTGTCCTGCTGAAATTGCTTTTCAATCCCTCGGACTTTGGACTTGTAAAGAAGTTATTACCTTCCAAGGAGATAGCGGCGGGTCCGGCGATACGGATATATGTCTTTTTCATATGTAATATTCCTTTTTCACGTTTTATTAATGGAAAATGTTTCGTGGGACAGTGCGGCCAGCTCTCGCCTCAGATATTAAAAAAGGCCGCAGTCGACTTTGTGCGGTTTCTTTTATGAGATTGTCGTAAAGTAGTTTATGTGCGCGCGCGGCGCTCGCAAGTCGTGCCTAATGTGTGTCATCATTTATATCGTATTTTTATGTTTGTCGATTGATCTGTCATAATATAACCTTGCAATACAAACTTAGGGCGATATTAAACCCAGACGCTTAATAAAGCGGTTACGTATTCATTTTGCCCATTACATTTTATATGTATGTGTCGCGGCTTGATTGGAGAATTGGCCACATCAGGATCTGGGCGACCATATCTTGAAATGGCCAGCTTATAGGTACTGGCCATTTCATAATGTGTTTTGGCCCGATCAATCAAAACAAGCCGCTAGTCGCTTATTATTTAATTCTTTGTTTAAAATATTACACAACACAATGTAATGATATTATTGTGTTCTGTAATTTATTACAAGGACACTTAATAAGTTAAATTTTTATATAAATCATTTAATAATTTTAGCCCTTTTTGACGTCCCACTCCTGGGCACAGGCCTCCCCTCAAACGAGAGGGATTTAGGGCATAATCCACCACGCTGGCCCAGTGCGGGTTGGCGGATTTCACATGTCTTTCGAAAATTGGTTAAATCTTCTAAGACATGCAGGTTTCATCACGATGTTTTCCTTCACCGTAAGCATGTGATAATCATATAGAAGTAATGATTCGCACATAGATTTAGAAAAATCCAGAGGTTCGAGCCTGGGTTTGAACCCGAGACCTGGTAGATCGCAAGACGCGTGCTTAACCAATCGGCTATCACTGCTACTTTTTATATATTCCATGTATTGTTCTTATAATTCGTTAGAATTGGCCAGATCACGGTGTGGCTAATTCTACGAATGGCCCACAGCGCATACCTACATTGTATGACATAGTTACCTGTGTATTGCTCGTTTGATAATGCTGCGTACTCTAATTAAGTCCACTACACCAATGTTTGGAATTAATTAGTGTATTGTTTAATTGGCATCTCTTGTTATCTGTTTGTTTGGTTTATTTATTCATTAGTGGTGTTTGTGACAGCTGCTGTCGAGGTAGACGCTATTACGACAGATTGTATTACCGTCTGTGTAGGTACCTTTGTATCAACATTGATTTACTTTGGTATATTTCGCAATCGTCGAAGTGAATTGACAAAAATTGTGTCAATTGGAACACAATTCCAAGGATTGATATTGGCAGAAGTCAAATTTGTAGCGTTAGATAAAGTGTTTGATAAATTACCTATAATAAGGAAATTTAAAGTAAACTCAAAATTTCTAGTTCGCAAAGCGCTACATAATGCATGGACATCAACATTATTATTATAATAAAAAAAAAAACTTGTAAATTTTTTCCAACAAAGTCGGCTAACTAGCCTAATGATTCTTGTTATACCAAAACCCAATAATAATCTTTGAAGATTTCTTTGTAATACTGTCTATGCTTTTTAATATACAGTCGGCATCACCAGGGTTGGTCTACGCAGCAGGCCCACAGGACAATGCGTCCGGACGCTCGGATTGATTACACCTGTCCGTCACGATTAATAGAATATTGTGTGTGATTCAAATTGAATTACCCGTCCATTGTCGGCCGCCGTGTATGTTACCTATTGGTTTTGAATATTTAGTAGCCAATTTAGATTGTGTTAGTATTGTGATTTGCGAATGGGACCGATATGTAGAACGTGTTTTGTCTGTGCCTTGTGCGAAATGTGTGTTCAGGCTGGTAATATTTTATTTATGGTTTTGAATTTTTGATTTGCGTCATTTGTAATATTAATTTATTCTGTGGCGTTTTAGGTGCGTGCGCCAATACGCAAGCCAGTGTTGTGTGACGATTGACCCTTTATAAGTATCGCTACGATATTTGATCGTTGATTATGAGTAATATATAAGTAGAAAATTTAACAAAACAAATACATAATCAATTAAATTACAAAGTCTGTCATGTGAATTCCCATTAACGGAACCATGAAATCATAATTATTTGTGCGGTACAATCATCAATTATTATCGCCACAAACCCGTCCAATAACTCAAGTGGTTTCATCATTTCACAGAATGGTTAATTAGCATGAAAAATGTTCGTGAGAATTTCCAATTGGACGTAGTTTTGCAAAATGGAACCAACCCACACACACTGCTGCAATCTAAAACCAACCTAGAACCACTAATACAAGGTTGGTTTTGGTCTACAGCAGTGCATGTGGGTTAATCAAAACGATATCCAATTTTCATCGGCAACCGGTTCCGTGCGGTGGCCCCGTCCGAGGCTGCCGGATACCCCCGCGGTTTTCCGACCAATTGACCACGAATGGACCGAACCAATGTTGGGACCAATATTTGCTTAGAGCATTAAAAAGTACAGATGGATGATCGCGTGTTTGGGCAGCTGTGTGTGTGTTTGTTTGGTAGCCTATTTGAATCCACACTGAACTCCCAAACATAATGTCGATAAATGATTTTGTAGTTCCTAGTAGGTACTTAAGTACATCTTTCAATAACAGCGAAGTTAGATGTAATATCTCGTATTCATAAATTTTGCTGCAATTACAAAATGTTCTGCAATAATCACTCTAAGAAACTATAAAATAACTCTTTGCTATTATCATGTTGAGTAGGTACGACAATTTTATATATTTTATATTTTTTTTTATATTTTTTGTTCGTTGCAGGTACATATGCGATGTCAGCCAAATTTAAAGTATAGAGTAGGTAAGTACGTATTATAGCCCTACTAGTCCGAATTATTTGTGTAATTCTTGGTAACATCAAAAGGCAACACACTGGAGCTATTATAATATTTATGTTAATAATATCTACTACCCTTTGTAATTATTGAATATAAGCAACTGGCGAAAAAAAAGAAAATATATGACATGTAAAAAGACAAGCCCGCTGAGTTTCTTGCCGGATCTTCTCAGTCGAGGTCGCGTTCCGATCCGGTAGTAGATATAAGAAAAAAAAATGTAAAATTGACAATTTGTAAGTGCCCCCGTAGGCCTAAACAAAATAAATGCTTTGAATTGAATTGAATTGAATATAGTGACTCTACCATCAGTTTCACCCGCAACAGCTTGCCTATCGGTCACCCGAGGACCCAACAATTTGCCATGCTCATATTGCTTTATGAACAAAAATAATGATAGAGCTTCAGTGCCTAGATTGTTAGTAGGTACCTACGTAAGCGAAAACACACAACCGAACACCTTACCTGTACACACAGACACCAAATAAAGCTTTAGGTATAATGAGCACAAAGCGCTGTAGCAAGAGTCATGTAACGGTATACGGCTGTTAGACTAATTTAGCTGGAAGATCATCCACGTAATTAATCCACTTAGCAAGAACCCACGCGGCGGGTCGTCTCGCTTTGAAACTGGATGCTCAAGTTACGCCTCTTGAGCTTGGTTGGCCTCTGTGAAGGTACGGCAGTTAGCTTCTATGACGTAATTATGTACTTAGAATCTATATAGAGGCTTTAAGGTTATACCACCATCCATAGCACGATGATCGTAGCCATGACAGCTTTGACTGATCAACGGATACAGGTCGATAAAACAATCGATAAGACAGCAACGGTCGATCGACGGCATCGATCGATGGTTGATCGACGGTCGATTGATTGGTGGGCTATCACCTTATACGTATTTAAAAGCAGTAACAGAGGTGTGTCATTGAATACAATATTATTAAAAATAAAAATAGTTTTTTTCTCCTAAGCAAAGACTAGTGTTTTAGCATTTTTTGTCGCACACCATCCCCTGTAAGTAGCGTTTAATACTTGTCAGCGTACCTAGATGTACTTAAACTGGAATTCTACCTAAAATATGGACGATTAACGTTGAAAATGACACATTCAATTTCATTCAGATGACGCTGTTGATTCTTCTCAAACTGTTGAGTTACAATTTATTCATGCATTCACACATCGGGCATTATGTCATAATTTCTTTTGTGCTTTCATTCTCATGGTTAAAAGAACTATAACGTAAAAGTGACACTGGAAATTGATCTCTATGCCCACTAAAACAAGGTGTAATTCCTTAAGCGCGCCATGACGTGATCAGCTACCATTCAAACCATGAAACGTCAATAATGCAATAGCAGTGTCGCACAATGAGCTATTGTGTGAGTCATTCCCTCTTGAAAATAAGCGTTTAATTAAAAACATACTGCGACCATTTTTTTTTATTGCATCACTTTGGTTTGGTGTGGGACTTGCGGCGCGGGGCTTGCTGTCAATGTGAACTGATTATGTTCATTCATCTATGAACGGAATCCAAAATTAGGTGAATGCTGGCTGATGAACTGACGATGCCTTCTCTTTTTTCATTCATTACGTGTAATCTAAAAGCATTCAAAATAATTGAGTAATCGATTTCTAATGATAACTACTGGATATGTATTGTGATTATTTTATGTAGTGAATACATTATCAATTCAATAGCTTTAATAGCCTAGTGGTTAGAGGGGCCGCCTCGTAGCTGAGAGGTGCCTGGTTCGATCCCCATCCTGGCCATTAAACTATTGACGTGAGCCCACTCCTAACACAAGCATTAGCTTAGCTGGAGGGGCTAACGGGAATACTAATACTGTGATCTATCTCGCAATAAAACTCTAACTCAAAATTGTTTTTATTCACGTAAGCCACCAAAGCATTTATGAATATAGTCAGAATCTACCAACGATTCGGAATGCTGCTTCCACTGAGAAGATCCGGCAAGAAACTCAATGGTTACTCTTTTCAATTAATAAAATATGGTGTACATAATCAGGAACAGCAACAGAATATGAGCAGGCAACACCATTGTCACTAAATAAGTGATAGTAAATAATAATCAATCATTGCTAGTAATCTTTTTTTTTATGTGATCAACTATAATTGTGTTACTAGCTTTTCTGTAATTAATTAGAGCTAAGCTCTAGTTAATTGACTACAGCATCATATGGGAAGGCTCTACTGTGAGAGTACACTCTCTCATAGAAGATAGGCGTGAAGTAGCTTTTTTGGTTGCGTTTCGTTCCAAAAACCAACCCCTCGCCTTTCCCCTCCCTTTGTCCCACTCCCTTTCTCTCCCTTTTTATTTCATAATAATCGGTCACATGTTCAGATCATAAAATACTTAGGAATCCTTATTATTATGTTAGAGCAGACAGATGTGGTAGAGTCTTCGGATATTATAACCGCATTAAGTCATAGATAACGATAAGATTAACATGTTAGTCAAAAACTACCTTCTGTGTTTATATCCATGATTGATTTTGCATTGAAACATCAAAATGCAGGTTGTGTACTAATGATGTGAAATTTAATTAATTAAGTTACTAATTGGTACATGGGTAGGACCAAATCAGGTTTCCCGTCCTGACATACCTTCGTGTCCGATCATGTCACGATTTATTGTTAGACTATTTTCAAAATTAAAATTCAAAAGTGGCTAAAGTGTATGAATGGTTAACATCGCCAACAAGAAGCTATACGAAATGGTAATAATGTTTGATCTCAAGTAGGTCACCGCCGGGCTCGCCAACACGATGTCGGACACGGTATAACGTAAAATAATCTATTCGTTTTTATATTGCTTCTCGTTGGCCGTTGGATAATAATTTATTCATAACTTACCTTCATAACTTTCCTATTAATATTTTTACGGAGTGTTGTGACCACGAATAGATTAGGCTATGGGATGTTTAGGCTTTTATTTAAATATTATTAGACGAATTGAGTGGTTCTCATTAACTAAATTTGATCGTAGATAATAATTGCGTTCGGTTATCATAATGGAATTGTTTTTTTAATGTGTGGTTAATAAATGCAGTGTTATATGTAGGTTTTTTTAATATTTTTAATCAATCGATGCTACAGACAGACACACAGATATACATGTTAAACCTATAACACCCCTCTTTTTTCGTCGAGGGTTAAAAATATACTAACGTCACTGCGATCGGATCGACAGTCCCAACTTTGGATAGGTTTGCAATTTCGGCCAATGTCTGTTGTCCATTGAATACGCGGCCTTACTTTCAATCAATATACATCAGTGCAGGCATCCAGCATCACATTACTGACTGATTAGCCGCGTGAGTGGCCGTTATGCGCTTAATTAGCCGACAATACCAGTTACCACCGGCGTAGTTGTAGCCTCAGGTTACCTTTTGTATTTCAACTATTAACTCCAATTCTATTATCGCCAGTTCACGATTGAATATCTGATACTTCATAACTATGTGTCCGCCTTTATCATAGGTATATTTGGACCATGAGATAAATGGTAAAAAGGGGGTACTACCTACAGAATTTGCACTACTAATCAATTTATAAATTCTTTGTTTTTTAACAGGAATACACTATTACAGGAATAGACTATTAAGTTTAGTTCTGCTGCTATGTTAAGTTTTTATATTGTTGCTATATTCAAAACACTACTCAATACTTAGTATATTAACTTGGGAATCATTTTGCTAATCTAACTGATGTTTACGGCAAAAACAGTAATTTTTAAAATAAATTCAAATATTAGAAATAATTTAATTATCTACTTATTATTTATTAAAATCGGTCTCCCGTTATATTTGATTCCAAATAACATGGGTAATTATTAATTAATTCCAAAGGGGAAACTTCGCATTACTCATTACAGTTCAAAAACACTTTTCGGTTCGTCCAGGATTGCAGGAAATAACAGAACACGACAGTAATAATCTGTGTATGAATCATTACGTCGTATCTACGGCCCCGAGAGCGTAGGGTAACCATAATTTTAAATTGTAAAATCTTTATCATAAATGCATACTTACATGTAAATGCATTTTTGTTGCATATGTCATAGAGATCAACATTTTTCTTGCTTTTGTAAAAAGGTTTATCAGACTCGTATCTTGCTGCATAATCGAGGCCCAGAGGCGCAATCGTAATCACATTTGTCACGTAGCGTTACCTTAGCGTAAGCATGTTCCATCCTGTTCATATACCTAACAGATTACAGTAGTAAGAGTGACAACATTTTTTACAATTTGATGGTGTTAGAGGATTGTGCCTGAGGGACAGAATCCTGACAAAAGACATGCCATTCTTATACATATAGAGTTACACATGGAGTTTGTCCTGAGAAATCCTATCGTTTGGTAGCTCTGTCAGCCTAACCGCATCGGTTAGACATTCGACCAATAATACGCTCAATTAATTAGCCAGGAGAGTGGCGTGTTCCACGTACTTACCTAATTAATGTCCCAGAACCGAGCTAACAATATCGCTGTTATTATTCTACCGCTAACGACCACTGATTGAGTTACCTCGTATAAACAATAAGTTGTTTTGCGACCACAATAGGTTTCGGTTAGGTATTTTGGGTACCGTCTTTTATTTAACGTATCTAACATTTCTATCGATATAATATTGCCCCTATTTTGTGCAGTAAAAAACATAATGTTTAAAAAAGTGGATTGAAGACATGCCTATTTATTTAATTGGATTTGAAAACAAACTTAATTCAGTAATATTTGTGAAGTTATCGGCAGATTGAAAATGATGTCAAAGTTTTGTTTGTATTTGTGGGTATACATTGCATTACTAGACGGGCGTGTACGAGTACTGCACAGAGCACACACTTTTCGTCGATATTAATTAGGTCGCATTGTAATAAGGGGGCAAGCCTTGTGCCCTATTTGGGCGTGATAAGGACCATATTCTTGGGTTTTGTTATTCCATATACTGTTTCTAAATATTACTAGCTTTTGCCTGCGACTTTGTCCGGGTTGACTAAGCCCTTCCCCTCCCTTTATCACACACCCCTAAAAGTCGGCAATGTGCGAGTAATGCTATTGGTATTGCAAGCATTTATAGGTTAAGACAATTTCTTAAGGCCAAAGCGCCCATCTAGCCCGCGAAATACAAATTTTTTGAAGTTTTTTATAATTTTTTCAAAATCTGAAAATAGTAAAGGGCACATTTTGTAATTGGCGACAAAGAGTTTATGCAATGCATTTATTAATATATCCAACTTACTCTAAATCATTTCAAGAACGACAGATAACCGGAAAAACTGCCAATTTTTGTATATTTTGTGATTTACTAGTAACATATATTTAGAGTCATAATATTCCGCGTCATAATATTTAGAGGAAAATAAATGTATTAATAAACGCACTGCATACTGTGTTTGTCGCAAATCACAAAATTTCGTCTTAAATGTTTTCAGATTTTGGATAAACTATCAAAATACTCGAAAATTTTGAATTTCGCGGGCTAGACAGGCGCCATCACCTTAATATCTGTTTGTACGTAAATTCGCTCTTTTTATATTCATTTAAAAGAAGCTCGCAACATTCTCGGCCACAACTTCGCACATTACCATCCGTCCACACATCAAATTAATTTTCAGAGCGCATTGTGCGAAATCAAATTAATATTATAACGAGTACAACACAACGTCAATAAGTCAGCTTCGGGCCACGAAATCCGAGGGGCGAGGGGAACAATTTAGCAGCAATTTTAATAATAAGTCCCTGGCATTTCTATTATAGCTGGCAGACGATCAGGTGGGCTCCGCGAGGGTTTAATAACTCACGATTAGCTTATTGGAATCGCTGTGAATGTTTGCTATTTTTTCTATATTGCGTGTACGGGGCCTTAACTGGGTGGAAATTAAAAATTGTTTGCAGTAGTTATGAAATAGCCAACTTTATTTATTACACAAAGCTGTGCGCGTTTTATTAAGTTATGTTCTGTGGTTTGGGTTAAATCTATAAGTTCACTTAGTACTTACCTAGTTATAGGTATGATTCAAAAAAATAATAATTTTAGCCCTTTTCGACGTCCCACTCCTGGGCACGGGCCTCCCCTCAACACAAGAGGGATTCAGGCCATAATCCACCACGCTGGCCCAGTGCGGGTTGGCGAATTTCACATGTCTTTCGAAAATTGGTTAAATCTTCTAAGACATGCAGGTTTCCTCACGATGTTTTCCTTCACCGTAAGCAAGTGATAATCATATAGAAATTATGATTCGCACATAGATTTCGAAAAATCCAGAGGTTCGAGCCGGGGTTTGAACCTGAGACCTGGTAGCCCGCAAGACGCGGGCTTAACCAATCGGCTATCACTGCTTAGGTATGATTCTTTTATTATTTTTTGAAAAGCATGTATAAATAATCTTCTTTATGTTTCATTGATTCTGGAATATTAATAATTTATTCAAAATTAAAATAGGTAACGTACAGTGTCTTATTTTATGAAACAAGCTT
Source organism: Notodonta ziczac (assembly GCA_918843915.1). NCBI lineage: Eukaryota > Metazoa > Arthropoda > Insecta > Lepidoptera > Notodontidae > Notodonta > Notodonta ziczac. The sequence goes on from OU974041.1 coordinate 4,973,616, forward strand.
ACCTATATTATGTAAGCAATTACTTGTTAAATAAGCTTGATTACACACATTACTTGGTTATTGAGAAAACATATTGTGTAGGTACCTAAGTACACAAAATATTAAAAGAGCGTAATAAACTGCAATACAGATTTAATTACGCCTGTTGGTTATTAATATGGGATGTGATCGTGTTTCGGAATTGTATTTTAGGCATGCTTTTTTGAAAAAACTATATTTTAATACGTTATTCTGGTGCTAGCTGTAGATACTTGTGTTATATTTTTTTTGTCTTTTATTTGACACAAAAAAAATAGAGATAGATATTATAATATAATATAAATCATAGACAACGAACGTAACGAAATTGAAATATTTCGTTGTAATAGTTGTGGCGCGGGAATTTTAATTAAAAATGATAACGCGTAATGTGCAATGTGTCGGCTGGGTCCCTTCATGGTTGGGGTGATTTTTAATTATTAAAATTCTACGCCGCCGGCGTCTGCCGATATTGCTTTGATATGGGGCCGCGGCGAGGCATTACTGCCTATAACCCGCATGCATTGCACTGATTGATCAATTACCCTTTATGACTCATTAAATATATTTACGGGTTTTTAATAAAGGATTGTGATAACTCTAAATTCAAAATTAAGAAATACTTTTTAAACTACAAAAGAGCTGATAATTTTCAAACGGCCGAACCGATTTTCTTGAAACCTAGGTAAGAACACTCTCGATCAGAATACCTTTCTAACAAAAAAAAAACTAAATTAATTTAAATTCATCATCCGCTTGGGCACTATGATGCCACAGACAGACACACAGATACACATGTTAAACTTATAACACCCCTCTTTTTTCGTCGGGGGTTAAAACGAAATAACGTTGTCCATTGCACCTACATGTATCGTTTATAGTACTTTCAGAGGTGTAATTGTACATGTTATGTTGCAGTCCAATGGGCATGTACACGCCTATGAGTTTTATTAGCTAAGAAATCCTACTAATATTATAAATGTGAAAGTTTGTGAGTGTGGATGTATGTATGTTTGTTACTCCTTCACGCAAAAACTACTGAACGGGTTTGGATGAAATTTGGAACACAGATAGTTTATAACCGGGATTAACATATAGGATACTTTTTATCCCGATAATCCCGAAATTTTTGTTACGTTAAATACTACGGGGACGAAGTCAGGGGGCACAGCTAGTATAGTATAAATTCAAATGAGCCCCCAATAAGTAGCGACACTGAAGTGGCACACGCGCTAGATTGATATAAATAAGCACAAGAACAATTTATATTTTTTTGCGATATAAATCAGTATTTCAATTGTTCATGTGACCTATGATCTTTGAGAATTGAGTCATAAATCAATATATTATAAATTGATATAATTTTATATAATATTTAAATGGTATGAAGGAGTTAAAATGTAGCTTAATATAATTTAATTAGAGCTACATAAAAATGGAAGTAACACAACTTATACAGCATTTTTAGAATTTAAAAACTTAATTATGCTACAGTCCAAGTTAAGTGAAATAAAAAGTTTGAACTGTAAGTAATTTAGCTTGGGCGCTGCCGGTACTGGGAGAACAACAATGCCGATTCGATTCCCATTTCATTCCGATTACATATTAAAAGTATCCAAATAAGCTATTTAAAAATCGTGGTCTCACTTCATTCCTTTTTCTGCTTTCGGAAATCTACCACATTTATTTGATGTACAAAACAGATTTTGACAAAACATAGGAAATCAAAGTAGGTACCTAATTATTTTTAAATTATTACAATTACTTTATTACTTTTATCGTACCTACCTATCTTACAACATTTTCACACTGACCTCCAGTGTCTTACGCGCGTAGACTGAGAGCTCGCGGACTGAAAATAATAACGGAATGTTTTAATTTCCCTGCGAGTGACAGGTCACGTGCCCCGTCCCCCGCCGCCCCCGACACACCCCAGCCACCCCCCAACTGTCATCATCACTGCCGTGGACAATTAGCCTGCTCATGAGATTAAACAAGTAGAGTACGCATGTTTGCCCGACTTTTTATACCGGTTCGAATCGCCCGCAGCGTACCCCTGTCGAGTTAGACGCAAATGGCTGGTCCCATTGTATTGAATAGCACAGTGATAGATATGACAAGCATGAGTAACGCATACAGCGCATATTCGCATGAGTAATATATGAGACTATTGGGAACACGGAGTTAGTTCGATTTCAACAAGTGAGGGGATACTTACACGGCACTCCTTTTGTAAACAAACTCGAGGGACGTTCGTGGCAGTGCAGCGCTGTTGTAAACTTTTGATAGACAGCGCTGTATGGGAGATTCACAGAAAGTGCGACTGTTCAATTAATTACATACATTTGTATCTTCCTAGTTCAGTTTCGTTCGTTTCAATGTTCATTGTATACGCAAATAAATCCTTTAATTAATTCATAACACGCATCCGGGAGATTTCTTTACGTTTCAATTTAGAATGGCGATTGCCAATGAATGCACACGAGCGGAAAATTAAATGCGATTCTTGCAAGTGCTAGGAGTTCGGGACGCGTCACGCGCCGCCCTACGTCATTGGATTGTAGGTAATAGGATTATAATGTACAAGTATAGATTCCCACTACTTGACTTTGATATCATCTTATATTATTGTGAACGTAAAATAGCTGTGAAACTAGAGGCACAGTCTAGTAAATCAAACAATCGTCTCTCGAGTGCCCATGTAATGTGCTCGGGCTTTCGCTGAACTACTGTATGCTTTATAAGGTTGTGCTTCTGGGCTTGGCTGTGCTATGAAACATGAACGAAGCCAGGTGAAGCTAAGGAAATGAAGCGAACTTATTGGTCGAAGTGTCCATAGCGCAGCCAAGTAGACGGGACCCTTAATCTCTATATATGTCCATCTGAATATAGTTTAAAGACATTGTTTTATAGTTTGCTGCGTATATATTTTTAAAGTCAGCTTAGTGTCCCATGCCTGTATTTCAAGTGAGGTTAAACGAAAATTTTGTATAGATGGATTATACTGCACTACGTCCCAAGCGATGCGTTAGTGAATCACTTTTTATATGCATTTATTTTTAATCCACGTTACAAAACAAATGCTTTTTACGTGTACACACAGATAAAATATTGGCTCTGGGTTAAGGCCTCACCTATACTTCTCCAAGCATTAATTATCCACACGTTAAATATTAACAGGTGTTATTTTAATGAAAACAAATCATGATACTATGAAGGAACGAGATCAAGAAATGTGCAAACGAACCGAAGAGGCCAAAAGTCGCAATAATAGACGCGGTGCAATTCGGTCCAATTAAAATTAATTAGCTACGGAACACAGTGTGCAAGCCCAAGCAACAAATCAACGAAAGATACAACTTCGGATAGCGGTGTCTGTGGATAAGGACACGGACCCGGGATTGGGCGACTGCCGTTGTAATTTAAAATCTAAACAACATTCTATAAAGTTCAATTTGTATTCGAATTGAAATGACTCATTAATGGGTATATTTTTATTGCAAGTCTTTTGTTCCAATACTGTTTTATCTTCGAGATTTCTGTAGCCAATGAAAATAAGAGTGTATTTTAAAAATATTGCATGTTTGCTTGGCATACTAATAAGAATCTTTACTTAATGTTTTAAAAGTGATTGTACATACGATTGAATTATATTTATCTATACTAAAAAGTTTTAGACATATACGTTTGTGAACTTCAGAGCTTGCAAGAAAAACATAAAAATAAGGTCCTATACCGATTCTACCTAATTTTATGCCATAAAATAAGTCTTAAGTTTTATTCAAATCTCTACCTCTCCAGCTAGAGTTTAGTCCGAAGCTTGATAATATTTTTTAATTTTAGAAGTAAGTTATCACATTATATCAAGCCCATGTAATTAGGCATCCATCTGCTAATTAGCATTTCCAACGTAACATGGCGTGACAATATTTTTATGGATCAAATCCACGATTCTTCGCTGTGAATTTGAACTGTTAAAACAGTTATTTTCGTCGTCGATTCATCATTGGACAGCGCGGGAGGAGTCGGTGTTCATCATAACCGGAGCGATTGCCAAAATAACTTGTATTCCTTCTGAACACTGATATATGAGGTTAGCCTGTTAATTAGGGCCTGTGCACACCACGTTTTATAAACGCACCGTCGACGCGCGTTTCAAAAATGCGCGTCGACGTTGCATTTTTATCCTATAAAAGTCTACAATCTAAACTCGTCAGGCTGCGTCTGACTCGCGTGCGTATCGCGTCTGTATCGCTACAAACGCGCGTCAACGTGGTGTGCGTAGGCCCTTACGATCTCGCTTGGCGTGTTGCAGGGCACTTCTGTTATTGTTTTTTTTTCATGCAACAAAGTCGGCAAACATGCCTACGACCAGCCTACTGTTAAGCAGTTACCATAGACCGTAGATGCTTGCAATACCAATGGAATTGCTTGGACGCTGCTGATGTGAAGGGGAGTGGGATAGAGGAAGGGGTAGGAAGGGGGGGATCTTCTAGCTCTCTCACTCATCGTACGAAACCAAGCTGTACCTAATAGCTACTTTTCACCGACGTTCTGTGAGAGGGAGGTACTACAATGGGCCAACCCATATGTGAGCTGTAGTCAGCTGTAGTCAGCTGGCTACAGCTCGACTCTACCTGTTCATAACGAACTTGTTTGCTGTGTTCAGGTCACTTCTGTTATTGATAATCTTTGTTATTCAACGAGGTAAAACCTTTTAACTTAGTTGGAGTTTTAATGTGATGTGCCACGAAATGTTTCGACCTTTTGTAAACGGTTAGAGACAGATGTAGAGCAGAAAAACACTTGAGCAAATATTTATCACATACGAGCTTATTTTAGTGATAGAGATGATAGATATAGGTTTGGCCGATAGCACTTAACGGAACTAGAAATGAAAAAATATAACTATTTCAAATGTCATATACCTACTTATAATAGAAAAGAAACATGGTGTATGTGTGTATAGATACAACTATACTCGTACTACTTTAGCTTTTAATATCTAGTTATTTAACAATTTTATCTCTACGATCAGTAATCTCTACCAAATTGTTTCAAGCGGAGGTCGCATCACATGTTATGACCTTTAATAAACTCCTCAGGTGTTGTTACGTATAAAAATCCCGGCAATTCAATTAGCGGGAAAGCAGGGCGGCGGGCGCGGAGGGCGGCGCCTAATAAACATAATATAAATAATCTGCGGCGATAAATCTGCAGCGCTTTATGGCAGGAGTGGGTTGTCACTCGGTCTAATTAGCGCTAGTGTGCTGCGCGACGGTACGCAGCGGTGAAGCGCTTAGCGCGCCGCGACTGGTCGAAATTAAGAAGAGCTTGAAGGCTTTTGTAGAGGTTTTTGTTATTGTGTAAATTAAAAATGTATTATTTGTATCTAAATAATTTTTAATTACCTAGCAGAGCTGACCATTTGCGATAATTATAATCATTTAATGTGCAATCTTTTGGTGAAATCGTACTCGCTTAAAAATATTGTTAACTATATTATTTAAATAATATTTATTTGCTCAGGTTTAACTCTTTTTTTAGTGCATTTTTAAATTAATAATTCCTTGTATCTTGTACATTGTTCAGCGCTGCAGCGGCTGAACGGTCGCGAGACTCGTCAAAGCACTCTTCATCAGGCTTAGTTAATTATGGACACATATCAGCTTTATTATAATTACTCATTTTAATGTCTACGCCGTGCCCGTCACGACGCATACAATGTTACAACGGAACGAGAAACCAACTCTATTACTGACTCTATAACTCTTCTAGGCACTTCTAGGACTAAACCCTACCGGTTCAATTCTTCAAGTAATTTTTAAATACGCTAATGAACTCAGATGTAATACGACGTTAATTGGAAAGCGTATAATTGGTTTTCATTTTCCATTGAAAATGCTTAATGATGTACTACAATAATTATTGTAAGGCTGAATATTCGTATCTTGGCTGGGGTAGGTACTTGTTCTTGTTTGGTTTTAATTGCTCATTACAGTATAATTAGTTCTGTATATCATTAGTCTGTGCGTTCGCATGTAAAGGGTTGTACAGACAAGCAAGTGCTGCTCGTTTTGAGCAACTGAGCAATGTATCTGACTGATATTTTATATGGCTCCTCACTCGGAGACTGCCACTTACTGGAAGTCGATATGGGCTAGTCATTTCACTTGTCAGTCCTTACGAGTAAAACAGACGAAGAATTCTTGAAGTATGCGGAGAATATTGAATGCTATTGCTATCTACAGCAAGACTTCATTTTGATTGGGCGCTACCGATCTGAGCGGTTTAATTTTTAAGTGTTTACGCACTTGTATACTTTTCATTTGCCAATGTTACGTACGTAAGGTTGTATTTATAAATTAATATTGGAAAGGTTTCAATTATATATGGGTCCCTAATATGGTAAGGTTAATCAAGAAAGCTTTTAAAAATTATGACACGCTGGCCGCAAAATAAGTGTTTTGTGAAAATTTTATGGGTGGTAAAGTGTATAGTCGAGGCAATAATTCGATGTGTTGTGATGATAAAGCCGGTGTGGTCCAGTTTGTGTAGGTGTTACAGCGGCATGCGGCAGTGCAGTTGTCGGCCGGTATCACTTCCACGCACCATTACCTCCATAATTTAATTAGTTTCGAGTGATCGTTTCATTAATAGAGGCGATATTTGGCGAGCGCTCTCGCACGCCCGCGGCTTTGTCAATTTTAATTAAACCCCCGATAGGTGGACCGAAATATTGGAATTCTTCATTAATTAGTCCGGTGCGAGATTTCTAATAATTTAATTAATGTAGGGAGTTAATAAGCCCGCGACCGTCCCGTCGGTATGCCTGTAACGCGGCGGCATTTACACGTGGCGGTCGGTATTCCAGACACCGGTAATTTGTGTTCCCTGGCCGTGACACGGGAGACGTGGAGCGGCCATCGATCGATCAAAACATACAGGGTGTCTCAATAGTCCGTAATAATCATTTAGTCACATATATGATAGCTCATATGTAGATAATTAGTGAGGATTACGAAACTAACACATTTTTTGAGTTGCAGGCATTTGATTATTTGTCACAACTTTCGTATGAACAGCATAAATTGCATTTAAGAGTAGTAAGTAGATACTAATATTCAAGAACCTGTTTGTAAAAATATGGCATTTTATTTACTAATATGTATTTTTAATGGCCGAAAAAATTAAAAACTTTTCAAATATGAATAAAAATATACCATTTAATTATTATTTCAGACTTTTGAGACACCCGGTTTATGATTGTGTAGTTACTTAATAGGCAATGAAAATGATTACGACACAATATTAATTACTAGGATAAAAAGTTGCGCGGTGGGAGCGGGGCAACGCATTGTGATATCGAAAATATTAAAGGATTAAGATTAAGGTTTACAATCACGGAAATCTTATACACCTTGTAATAGAGTCCAAAATGTGGTTGGTCCATGTTACAGACCATTGCCTCAGTACCAAATTTCATTCAAATTAGTTCAGGCGTTCACCTTATTAAAGGACTAGCTGAGCCCGCGACTTCGTCCGCGTGGAATTTAACTTAACAAAAAAGCCGCCTAACCGCTCCCGCGTTCTGAGCCCACGCGACAGGACCTATTTTTTAAAATTTTGTTTTTTAAAATAAAAGTAGCATAATTTACTGCTTATAACAACAGCTATCTACCAGTGAAAGTCCCGTCAAAATCGGTGCAGCCGTTTCGGAGATACTCTTTGATTTCATGTGTTTTTATTTTTTTACGCGGAACCCTAATTGTTTTTCTAAAATTAAAGTAGCCTAAGATACTCCTTAAAACATCAGCTATCTGCCAGTGAAAGTCCCGTCAAAATCGGTCCAGCCGTTTCGGAGATTACCCGGAACAAACACACAGACAGACAGACAGACAAAACAATTATAAATCGCGTTTTTGCTATAGGTGTCGTATGTACTTTCATTTAGTGAAAAGGTGTTATTTGGATATTACAAACAGACACTCCAATTGTATTTATTTGTATATATAAATTATGACACTTGATTAAATTACCATAAAAACAGTATGTGTTGAGTACCAAGAATAAAATGAAAAGGCTTTCAAAACACACGTTGTTTACATTGTAATTCACTTGCAGATTACGCTAATATGCCGTCATCATAACACAGTTAAATAATGAATCGCTTTATATTCCCCGTGTAACTACAGTGGACAGTTCTCAGTAAATTGCACACCATTACCACAAAATACTGAATACTTACTAAGTTGTGTAAGTATTGACTGGTGTACAAGCAAATAACACATAATCGGTGAGCCCTTTAGAAAGAGAATGTCAAGTAAATTACCGAGTTTTACGTACTATTAGCTACTGAATATTATATAGTTCTTTATGAACCACGGCCCAATAACTTTTTGGTCTCAGCACTCTAGGACAAAAGTCTCCGAAACACATACGCTTAATAAGGTGTATAAGATATGCGATCGACCAACCACAATCTATAATTTTTTTCTTATATTCAATACATTGCTTCAGATAGAATGGTGTTTCCTCCGCTTCCGCTTGGAAATTATTTCGGAATAATTTTAACGCAAATTATTCTTCGACGGGTCAAGATATTAGACACACTCTCAGACTATTTTTTTATAGAAATTCTCCTATTATGAGGTCATTTATCTTGTACCTACACTACCTACCATACCGTTGCTGTTAGTCTGGTGATATTTATTTGACTTAAATTATTTAACTTGTCTCTACTTGCAACGAGAATCTTATTTCTATCTACATACCTATATTTATAGTTATTTTTGTCTCCCGCTTTGCATCGGAGGTACTGGATAATCTTCTACCAACTTCCTTCTTTCTTTTGATTACTAAATTCGTGTGGGTTACAAGAAAATTTAGCTTTCCCCGGGACTCGTCGAGGGTTGGAAACTGCTATTACAGGACTATGAGAGGAGAGTGTGACGGGCCAAGTCCACATACAAATAATTTTCAAAGAGACACAGTAGTTAGTTAATTTTAACGCAAATTATTCTTCGACGAGTCAAGATATTAGACCCACTCTCAGACTATTTTTTTATAGAAATTCTCCTAATATGAGGTCATTTTTCTTGTACCTACACTACCTACCATACCGTTGCTGTTAGTCTGGTGATATTTATTTGACTTAAATTATTTAACTTGTCTCTACATGAAACGAGAATCTTATTTCTATCTACATACCTATATCTATAGTTATTTTTGTCTCCCGCTTTGCATCGGAGGTACTGGATAATCTTCTACCAACTTCCTTCTTTCTTTTGATTACTAAATTCGTGTGGGTTCCAAGAAAATTTGGCTTTTCCCCGGAACTCGTCGAGGGTTGGAAACTGCTATTACTGCTACATGAGAGGAGAGTGTGACGGGCCAAGTCCACATACAAATAATTTTCAAAGAGACACAGTAGAGTTACCTAGTAAGTTTTGATAATAAGACAAACGTTCGTCTATGTCCCATGTAAACACAGATCGTAGAGCTAATGTACACAGTTAGTACGTCCCGACGGCCGGTAGTCAGCCCTTTATCTATGAAAATGCCGCGGGCGACGTGTCTCAAAGGAAGCTCTACCGGCTCTATATAAACATTGCGTTATAAAATGTGATAATACTTTATTTTTATACCACCAACGAAGGTAACTTCAATTGAATTTAGTTAATATTGCTTAGCTTTTTTTTAAAAAAAAAGATGACTAGAAATGTGTGTTTATCACATTACTAGTATTCCCTTTACCCCCTCCAACTAAGCTAATGCTTGTGATAGGAGTGGGCTCACGTCAATAGTTTAATGGCCAGGATGGGGATCGAACCCGGAACCTCTCAGCTACGAGGACGGCCCCTCTAACCACTAGGCTATTGACGCTTAGATGTATTTGGTATTTCTGTATGGGATTTTATTTAAAGATTTTTTAATGGCGGAGAGTTCGTGTTCATTTAATACATACCCATGCATAAAATAGGTATACTTAATAAATCTGGTCTGTAGCTTAGCTTGTGGGTTATTATTGTTTGCCTAAACACATAAAAACAATATCTTTTTCAATGTTTTTAGCACTGTTGGACAAATTACGAAGGTAGTGCAGTTTAAGAAATTTGTTCCGACAGTGTAGCAGGCCGAGTGGCCTACACTGTAACCCAGATTACATTTTTACTATGTCTTCAACCACAAGACCAAGTTGTCAATGTAATCTAAATTATCTTGTGATTACAGCATGGCTACTATAACGAAACATTGCAAAAAAACTAGATATGTACCTAATTATAAAAAAATTTTTTAATCCGTCATATCATTGAAAGTTTTTTAAATACGCCACATCGCTCAGTATTTTTTAAATCCGCCATATCGCCCAGCGGGCAGCTCTCGGTTCCGGAATTGAAACGTGGAGCGCTGATTTGGGTGGTTACACGCAATTACCCACCTTTGGCACGCCATTCGCGTCGCCCCACGATTGGCTCAGCACCACTTTAACTGGATATCGACCGTTGTCACGATACTCAACTATAAACAAGTGTACTTGACTAGATTTAAAAACGCAAGGCTTGGCGATTTGAAAACTTACGTATTCTAAATGACAGGTACCTTAATGCAAATATTTTTTGAGTTAAAATTATTGGGTTTTTAATTTTTAGAGCAGTACATTTTTCTTAATTTCGAAAAGGATTGCTTAGAAAAACTAACAATAAATATATGTTTTTAAAGCAATCTAAATATATTTCAGTATGTTTTTGAGGATTTTAGACTCGGCTACATGATTTCTGTAAATATTTAAAAAAACTAGGCTATCCATCGCTAGTGCGGTTGTTTCGATCCTAATCCAGCGGCGGACGCGGCGGGAAAATGGCGGAAATTGAAAATAAACATTTCATCTGCGCCCCGGCACGCACTGCCCAAATTGACAATACAACCAATTTGCCGCCGCGCACCGACCACCTTTGTATGGGAATTGAAAAATAATATTACTCTTTTTTCCACTGCACGTGGGCAATCTCGAAAATAAACTATGATTCTTCAAACTTTGATATTCCTTCCAAATATAAAATCATGGCAGTTAAAAAAATATAGTTTTTTTTTCATTGTCATAAAAGTTTACTAAGTGTTACCGGAATAAAATATAATTTAATACTCACAATCAATAACAAAAATGTAAAAAATAATATTATCGAAGCTTTTCGTCGGCGTTATCTGCGTACACCGGAAATACCAATATCGATTTGAAATTGCAAAACGCCCGTACCGGTATAGAATGTTCAAAATAATCAGCCAAAGTGGTTACAATGACAATTATTATTGTGTCTCATTAGTGCGCGGGGTGTTATCACAGTCGGCAGGAAGCTCTGCGATACCAGTTTACGCCCTTTCATTCAGTTTTAAAAACGAGTACGTTATGTCAACACGCTTCTACTTACGAGATCACTGTGGGCGCAAGTGTACTTTACGTCAGCAAATTATTACGGCGTTGTTGCATGGTCGCTGCATTATTTAGTGGTAAGGTAGATTTTTTTTATTATGTACCTGTGGAGACATAAGTGGAAGCCTTTATTAAGCAGTGAGCTATAAGACTTAGAATATAATTTACTTACCTAATTTGTTTATCTGGTTTTGATTATTATTGCAGCATAGCAATTAAATTTTGTAGGGTTTCACAAAACGATAAAGTATAATTAAGTTCTATTAATTATAATGTGTATCTGGCTAGGCTTAGTAATGTTCTATGTTCCGTAGATAGGTACTTAAAGCTTCGAGGCCAACTAAAAGCTCACGACTGATTTCGAAACGATTGCTTCTAACGTAACAAAATCGCATTTGTTACTTGATAATAAAATTACACTAATTAAAAATAATAAACTAGTAAAATTAATTAAGGAAATAGGGCATTGTGATATAGTAATTATGTACACCAACTAAATTAATTTATTAAGTGAGCGTAATTAATTTAACTTAATTTTAATTACGGACGTCAACGTTTCCTACTTTGTTACTTAGCAATTTTAGCCGCGACGTAACTTTTTACATACCTATAATGACCACATGGGAATTTTATATTCATTTAGGTATGTATGATGGTGAAGTTGTAGGTACCTACAAAACAACTATTAACACAACCTCAGCATGCACCTTTTAACATTTATTCACAATTATTTAATTATTTTTAAATCATAATTTGTATAATTCCAAAATATGTTTGTATTACTTGCGACTTACCACGGGGCGCAAGCGCACCTTAGCCACTGAATAAATTGGTTCGGTGTAATCATTAAAGAGCCAGTCCAAATTATAATTAAAGGTAATGGAAGCCACTCGACGGCCCACAAATGAATGAATGTTTAATTGAATGATCCCCCACAAATAAAAGCAATTTTCTTATAGCCCAGCCCTTGGCTAATGTAATTTAATTAATGGGTCGCATAACTCTGATTAAATAATATCTGGCTTTGGGAAAATCGATCAGATTACAATGAACAAGATTGATGTACGTATAATAATGATTATTTAGTCCTTTTGAGGTCCCACTCCAGGGCACGGACCTGTTTTATTTATTGTTATTAAATTGTGCGTATGAAAACTCACGATTTTTGTAAGCTTACACAAATACTTACCAACCAATTTAGGAAGAGTTATAAATCTTTATATATAAAATTCCGGTGTGCATGTGTTCGTAATTCTTATCCTCCTAAACTGCTTGACCGGTTTTAATGTTTTTTTTTGTATTAATGGGGTCACGTGGATGGTTCCTAACTTTAGTTAGAGTCAGAGGGTGGCGCTGATGACATTCAGAAAATACCTAAGTGAAGCTCTGAGCAAAAGCTAGTTTCTTGTATTATTTGTATTATAATTATAATTTCAAAATACTATGTTTTATAAGGAATTTATTTTATGAATAATTAAGCTCAAAATGAATAAATCACTTGACGAAGTGATAACAATAACCTTATGAACGTTATTTAAATTGATTCAATTGTGTTAAGGTATCCATTCTGAACGAACTTAGAAACAATTTTACCTTCCAACGGAGTACCACGGAAATTTATCAGATTCCTTAAAGTATAACAGAGAGAAAATAGCAATCCAATAAGAGGCCATAAATAAAACATTGAGACCGATACCTCCCGATGCTTTTGTCTAATCTAATAAATGTTTAATAAGAATTAGGTAAAAGTGGCACTCCCCCGGTTGGCAATGGGGATTTTCATTGCGTTAGAGAGGGCTGCATAATGTTAGAATTGGCACTCTATCATTGAACACCGTCCCTAACACTGTCGCTTCATTCACTACTTTAGTAATGGATCACAGTCTACTAATGTTTTTTTTAAGCGTGCGACCCGCCTGATGTTAAGTAGTTATCGTAGCCTATAGATTATAATACCAAAGGTATTTCTTGCACGTTTGCTGAGCCGAAGGGGAGTGGGACAGGGGGGATTGAAAGGGGGATATTCGGGTTCAGGCTCTTTCACCCACCGTACGAAATGCAACTGTAATGGCAACTTTCCGCTGATATTCTGTGATAGGGTGGGACTGCCTCGTTCGAACAAGCCCGCATGATGTTATGTTATTCGTTTCGTAGACTCATTGCTATAAATTACACACCACTTACACTTAAATTGATATCGATGTCATAAAGCGAACCAGAATGTGTTGATAATTTAATCCGTTTATCGCGGCTATAAAGAATAGGTCCGCAGTACAAGTATCTCGACTCGCCGCGAATATGTGCCGGCACTTATCAGGAAAACAATTTTATTCAATTACTTATATCTGCCAGAAAAAACCGGTTCTTTAATCGATAGATTTACATCTCGATTGAATTTTAATTGAGTCAACGAGCGAGTGCACTCCAACAGCCGAGCAAGTTAATTATAAAAGGCAATTGATTTAAAAGGAGTCGCGTCGTGGTCACGGTATGAGTAACAGAAAAAGTTTTCAATTTCACTAAAAGGGACTGGTTTGTGTCTCAGAAGTCTCGTCTGGTTATCGGCTGGTAATGTATGAAGTTACTCGCCGCGGCATTATTTTATAACTCACTCCCCGTAATAGGCTGGGAGTTGCGTTAATTCACTTTGCCCCGCGCCGCGCGAGCCCTTTACTAATTAATCTTTACAACTCGTGTTGAAAAAAATATATGCCTGCACAGCCAGGAGTCGACTCGTTAATGACATGGTGAAATCCCCAAAATATAGTATTCTAAGGACAGACAGATATGGACATAAACTCATCCATAAACATGCTTCATAAATTATCACGACAACGATTTGGAACATTTTACAACGGCCATCAAAGATTCTTTACGATCAATAGGGATGTGACTGCAGCGGGCCTTATAATTAATACGAGACGTTTGTTTTATAATGCAATAAAAGATCAGCAGAACTGTGCTATCGATGACGTTACAACTTCATCGTTACAGCCGCGTTACGTTAACGGGCCTACGTTTAAGTAACCGTAAAACAGCTTCACTGTATTGACATATCTATAACCAGTATACAAGTAGACTGGATCAATCTATTTAACATCAATTTGAAATCTTAAGTTAGTCTAAGTTATTGGACAACTTTTAATTGAAACGTCTATAAACGTTCAAGTAATCGCTATTCTATTAACCGGCCGACGATAATTAGTGCGGTCGCCTTAATTAAACAACCATTTAATTCAAATGAAATCTGATTAGAAATCGAAAAATGTAAGTGGGTAATACAAACAAAAGATATTGTGGGTGCTGGTGCAAGTTATAAAAGAGTTCACCAATCGAAATTGAGTTCGACATCTCAAATAGATAAAATGATATCTACCCGTTATAAAGCAAACTTTATAGTTTTGTTTTTGGCAGTTTTGACACAGCTTCTATCTACTTATTTGTTCCTTCAACTGCATCTAACTGAGGTGAAACTTTTAACTTCCCCGACGTATATTCTACCTGAGTATCACTTACTTCGCTGGCCACCGGACTTTGTTTATTATCTGCCATTCCCTTTTGTTATTTTATTGTCATGTTGGTTTTCTGAATTCCACGTTCAGTTATTTAATAGAGATTGGCCACCGTATTGTTACGTAATGATTACCTACTAAATTTGTACGTAGTAACGTTTTACGGGATCATCTCCGCTGAGATAAGGCTTTGTGCTTCTTCAGGGCGGCGAGCGGTAGGAGACACCTGAAAACAATAAACACGAAATTGCCACAATAATCGGCCCTCATGATCGGCACAACGACGGTAGACAATGGGGCAGATTACGCGATAGGGGTTTAACTGAATAGCAGCTAACTCGATTATGCGGCCATCCGTGATTGTGTTTGAGCGTATTAATGTTTGAATTTCGTTATATTATTGCGGCGGTCGGGTGCCGCCAGTAATCCAATATGGGTCGGTATTAACGAAATTTTGCGTCGAGTTCGCGGTTGCCGCTCTGCGGCGCGCGAGTGATAATGCTCCTGACATTCGCGTTCTAATTATCTATTGACTATTGTTAAACTCATTTTGCCATATTTATAACGGTACCACTAAAGTGTATCACAATAATATGTACCTAATCTGATTTTACAACTATTATTACAAAGTGCCTATGCTATTATTTTAGGAACTAAAGTAAAGAATTATCTCTATAAAACTTAAAAATATTTGTCTTTACGATGATTTCTGAAACATCCGTCTATAGTCAGGGAAGGTACTCGTCGTTACTACGCAATAGCAATTATTCAAGTACCTATCTATTGTAAGATGTTTAATAGCAGAGTGCGTGCAAGTGCGGCCCTTTGTACAAGAGGATCGCACGTCACCGGATGTGTGAGACGCGACCAGACAGGGGGTGTGAAGTTAAGGCTTGCGCAGATTGAGCATTCGTGATGTCTGGTTACTATTATTATACCGGATCGAATGTAATGAAATAAAATCTAAAGAAATTATTTAATGAAATACCTAATAAAAAAGTAGTTGGTACAAGTGGCATTTGATTTAGGCTCAAATAAAACTCAAAATATGCTCAATCTGTCTTGATATTATAATCAATTTAATTTCGCCGGTTATTTTTTTTAAGTATAATACACAGTATCAAACCAATGGTGGATTACGGCCTGAATCCGCCTCGTAGTGAGGGGAGGCCCGCGCCCAGGAGTGGGACATCCAAATGAGCTTAATTTAATATTATAAGCAGTATCAAGCATGGAAAGAGACAATGAGATGTTATCGCTGATTCAGTGTCAGACTGTTTACTCTAGATTTGAGGAGAACCAAGAAGAAAACCCGCCGGTGGGTGATGAATTCCACGCCTTCATACAATAAGAACGACTAGGCACATCGTTTCGTGCGTTTGGAATGTAGATGAAATAAGGCTGTAATCGCTCCTTGCGCTTGTTGGTAGACGGGTGATGGTGGAACTAGCTCGTGTAACAAGTGGGTGTAAGTTGATAACAATGATAAAATAATAATATTTGTACAATCGGTTAAAAATTTGCATCTGTTGTGACACACTTGTTTTATTCTCAAGAGTGTATAATAATGACACTAATATTATTTTTCTCTATTAAAGGTAAAAGCAATACCATTTGTCTATCTCAGTTATGTTTTAGGAGGAATATTTGATCGTTTAAATCTTTGGTCATTCATAGCAACTGTCATGTGAGCTCAGTGTGTCGCCACCTTGGGCGGCGCGGCCGTCTCTCGCGCCGGCCATACCTAGATTAAAGAACAACTTAAAGGAAAGCAATCTGCTAAATAAGTACCGCTGCAGTTGTCGCGCCGGGAATGATGCTCTATTTCCAGACTCGGCTATTTGTGTTCTCGCTTGTAGACAGACAATTTTGATTATGATATAGAATGATAGAGGAATGATCAATACCTGTTGGAATATAATGTAAGGAGGAAGATCCTATTGATCTAGGGATCGTAAAAATAAGTCATACTAGTGACTTTTTTTGAAGCCTTTTTTGAAGATTTTTTCCTACACATTAATATTGATAATATTATAATATAATGATGGTATACTTATGAATATATATCGGGTATAGGTAATAGAGCGGTAATGATATGCTCACACGTATAATCTTTCTCCCATGTTAAGTGTTGCCTGTTATATTAATTAGGGAAATTTATTTATAATTATGCTAGAATAATTAGATACCATTATAAACTAACAGCCTTCTAACGATTATTGTCCAATGACTATACATTTAATGAGGTGTAATTTAAAAAACTAAGGTCATTATTTATGTAATAAATTTTTCAATTATTTTTTTGATATTAGTGTTAATTGCTCGTTTAAAAGTGGCGTGTTGATGCATTTGTTCCGCGCATTAGGCTTCATAAAGAATTGAGTGGAGCAGTATTCGGAGCGGAGTTAGTTGGTTGAATTATTTAGCTTCTCGTCTCGTTACTTTGCCGGCGTTTCCGCAGGTGTGGCAATCATATTGTCTCTCCGTCTCATCCGAACGCGGGTGAATGGGGATCGGGGGAGGGAGCCCCCTCATCGCGCCGCTTATTCTTTAATCTCGCTGATGAATTATGATTAGCGGAGTGCACTCAATCCTATTAGTGTTGTCTGCCTCGAATAATCTGGAGGAAGATTTGTTTTGTTTGCGGCATGTGTAAAATTTGATACCGAAGGTAATTTGTGAAACATAAAGGTGTAGGTTAGTATGTTGAGTACTATTTTTATTGTCATCCCACATCTGAAATATTATTAGGTACTATATTATTATACTATATTCTTATTCTATTATCTATGGCATACGACTCTATTTAATTTTCTATCTAAATAGTAGGAAACAAGTTTGCTTTCCGCTTATATCTGTTTTTCCGCTTAGTTCTTCTAAACAACGCGACGGATTTTCATAGATTTATCCTTACTGAAGATTTGATATGTAGTATAATATAGGTTATTACAAATCCTACTAATATTATAAATGTGAAAGTTTGTGAGTGTGGATGTATGTTTGTTACTCCTTCACGCAAAAACTACTGAACGGATTTGGCTGAAATTTGGAACACAGATAGTTTATAACCGGGATTAACATATTATACGATAATTTTTAGGCCGATAATCCCGAAATTTTTGTTACTTTACGCGGACGAAGTCGGGGGCACAGCTAGTTATATTATAATTATGAAGCTTCAGTAAAAATTAAGGTTCGTTTAAAAATAACAACACATAGAGTGGTCTAGGTGCCCAAGTCGGTCGGGAATGTTATATAAAATTATTTAATCAAATGCACTTTACGGAAATGCATTCGGTACATGCATTAAAATACTCGGGCAGCCTAACAAAAACCTTTATGGGCCGCACAGAGCCCGGTAATGGCTCGCCGTGGGACCACAAACTCCGATTATCCAAACAGAGAGCTCCCGAAACTGCGCTGTGAAATTTTAACGTGTAATTGATTATGAAGTTGGCCACTAATGGCCGAAAATAGTTTCTAATTTGGTGTGCGGTGGCGGCGCATAATTGGTCTCGGACCGCGTCTGTGTTAATCATTAACGTGTGCTCGCCGGATGCGGGTCCCTGCGGCCCGCGCCATGCCCGCCCATTCTTCAAATACACTGCAATGCAACTAAATGTTTTATTCCGCTTGATAACTGTGGTACTTTTATGTAAACATTAACATCTTGATATGTTCATAAAAGTGGGCATGACGACAGGTAAAATTGGTTCAATGGCCTTCGGTCTTACCCTGATAACATCAAAGTTCGTCACGAGAAAATGTTAAGCGAGCTCAAGTTTAGAGAAAATACAGCGGCACTTACGGCGTAGGCTTCGATTGCGCCTGGTTTTTTAAACGAGTAATCAAATAAGTAAGCATAGGCGCTCACGGAGTTTTCTTAAGATCGTTGCCTCTGAGAGATGTTTTTAATTGATATATTGATACACTACTACCACAAGATGTACCTATTGACCTACTATAAATTGATCACAGGTAGGTAGGTAGGTAATATTAATAGGTATTCATTTATAAATCAGTGCTCGGCTAGAAAGCGCAGGTACAATGGATAGGGAGCTTCATAAAATTGAATAACAAAGTAAGGGAGCAGACGAATATAGCATTATTATGGATCAGTTGTTGCAACACTCTTGTTTCATGCTGCAGCGAGCCACTAGAATGGAATTACCTCTCGGCTATTTTTTTTTTCCATCGGCTGACATTCGTTAAATCCTAATTCGTGCGTATTGACGCTTCGAAAGTCACCGTTAATGGAAGCCGTGAGCTTTTTTGCTTGGCCGTCTAATCTCGCCCGGCTGCATTCGCCACGGGTTGTTTTCCGAGTGGCGAGGCGTGTTGCTGTCACCGGTCGTAATTATTCACGAAGCTCGCTTCACGGTGTGGCTACTTGAAAAAAAATGACGTATCGACACCCGCGGACGTCCACTACAATTATTGATCAGCTTGCTGTTCAATTGTTTTCTTTTTTATAAATATGAGATTTCCTAATTTTATGCGGGATTTACACGGGTCGATTTCTGATGCAAGGCTAGAAACAAAATATAATAAAATTATAAATGTTGTTCCTAGCCGCCGTGAATCCCCCATTCTGGTTCCATACTTAGTAACGCTTGTGCCTCTATGGGTGCCTTACAATGGACATGGAATGAACATAATAAAAAGTAACATTATATATCGTTGTTGCATTCAGTAAATAAAATGTATGTAAATCAGTAAATAAGTCAGTACCTACTTAATCTGTGTCATGTTTACAGTATGGGTTGACTCAGTGCTCGCGATTTCATTCATGAAGGTTAATTTTTTCTTCGTACGGGGCCAATCGAAATCAAAGAAAACAAAGTTGTTTCCAGGGTCGTTTTCTATGATAAAATCGAATTGATTTATGTAGCAAAAAATAAATAGCTTTCCCTTTAATCCATTATTAGAAAAACAACACAATTTATATCTGTACCGACGACTTTGTTCACGTGAACTTTTATATTTAATTACACCAGGGCTAGAGTCCACTTTCACCAAAGAGTTCATTATCTTAGATCGACCAAGACTAGCAAAATATCAATCATAGAGGGTATAGAACAAAAGAAAAGATCTAATATCAAAACGTGGATATAAAATCATACACTGTAGGTAACAAATGCATAGGTTCTCCAGTATCGCAACAAACATTTGTAAATGTTATTATAAATGTGCAATTAAATGATTCGTCACGCTCGATACGCACAGGCCTAGTGTTTAAACCGCCGCTCGAAGTTCAAGCGAGTCACAATACGTTGATTAGCTTCCTCTGTAGATTAAACAAACAGTCATTGACACAATTTGTCGGTAGTGTGCATGCTTCCGCTCGATATCCGTATCGTATTATTTATGGCCGTCCGATCGGACGCACTGCCGAGAACACACAAAAATAAGAGCCGCGGCCCATTCGTCACGGGCCTTACAATGGCATTGTTTCAGGCGAGCTGACTCACAATACCCGCTCCGCTGTACTAGAAAACAAGTTTATGCGTGAGTAAAAAACAGTGGAAAGGTCGCACAGTCGTAATCGCCCACTAAATAGTGCGAGGCTGCACCAGTTGCCAAATTTAATTGAATTGTATTTAAAATATTAATTAACCGTGACGCCGCCGCGCTCCGTGCCTCATTTTATTGCTGCTTTTTTCGCCGACACGATCTCAATTACCGACATTTTTTCCATCTTGTACTTATTTGATATTTAAGGTACATAATTTGCTATAGTTCAGAGACGTCGAGTCGTATTTCACGTTCTCATTAATCGCTTGAGTAGTTGTGCTAATTTTTTCGAGAAATATTACTGGCGATAAATTTCATGGTTCTGGAGTTTATGCCGTAACATAAAATGGTTTGAATGAGTCGTACATGCCCCCGAGTCGATTAAGTATTGTGATTCAATATGAATGGGCTCCGATAGGACCGCAGTTAATTTGTTGCTAAGGGACCTTATGTTACTCGCAGACTTTCTTAAATTATGTTTCTCTTGATGGATTGGTTAGCTTGAACTTGCTTTATACTCAGAAAAAAAACCAAATTTTTTTTTTGCTGATCCTTGTGTACATTTTATTATTTAATACTAAACGTTTAGTAAAAAATATTAAAAGTACTAGGGTAAAAAACATTTGGTGTCGTAATTTTTTCCCTGAGAGCAGAACCTGATTCTTGAAAAAAGAAATGTATCTTTCAAATATTCAGTTAATCTTATATATAAAATTCTCGTGTCACAATGTTAGTTACCATACTCCTCCGAAACGGCCGACTGATTTTCATGAAATTTTGTATGCATATCGGGTAGGTCTGAGAATTGGCTACTCATCATCTGCCTTACCTTTTCCCATTATCTGGGGTCGGCGCAGTATGTCTTTTCCTTCCATACATCGCGCTTCCCCGTCATACTCACATCCACTCCAACCTCGTTCATATCCTTCTTAATACAATCCATCCATCTTTTCTTGGGCCTTCCTCTCGCACTGTATCCATCCACATTCATATTCATCACTCGTTTAGTCACATGCTTCTCATCCCTTCTCATCACGTGTCCAAACCATTCCAGCCTCCTACCTCTCACTTTATCTGTTATTGGCGCTACCCTGACACTACCTCTTATATACACATTCTTCACCTTATCCATTCGCGTCACTCCACACATCCATCTCAACATTCGCATCTCAGCAGAGTGGAGACGTTTCTCTTCCCGCACTTTAGCCGCCCAGCATTCCGAGCCGTACATGATTACCGGTCTTATAATCGATTTGTAGATTTTTCCCTTAATTTTAATTGGCATCCTTGGGTCGCATGTAGTGCTGGTAACTTGTCTCCACTTCTGCCATCCTGCATTGATTCGCCGTTTTATGTCACGGTCAACTTCACCGTCATGCTGGAGTAACGATCCGAGATATTTAAAATCAGAACACACTGGTATTACAACATTATCCATTTTAATGGACACTGCACTAGAGACACCGCCGAAATCACAGAACATGTATTCAGTCTTGGTTCTGCTGATTTTCAAGCCAAAAGTCTCCAGTGCGTGCCGCCAATCCTGCAGTTTGCTCTGTAATACCGTTCCATCCTCCTCTATGAGCACGATGTCGTCGGCAAAGAGCATACACCAGGGCGCCTCTTCCTGTAGGGCCGATGTCAAAGCATCCATAACTAACAAGTCACTCACACTTGGCTACTATCTATTTCATACCCCTAAATGTTAAGGGTGGTCCACATTCCACGCGGACGGAGTCGCAGGGCACAGCTAGTAGGTATATAAAATAAGGATATCTTATTTAACATTATTATGTTGGTATCCAGTGCGAGAGGCGTACGCCGCATCAGATGAGCGGCGGCAGCCCCGGGCTAGGCGGACACATGCTGGCCATGGACGTCACCAAGGAGGCGCGCGCGTCGCCCCTCCCGGCGCCTGCGCAGGGCACGGGAAACACGACGCAATCGCAACCACCACAACCACAGGTACTCACACATTTTCTTCTTCATAAAATCTTTATCTTATCTAATCTAGACGAACGCTTGGCGCAGTGGTTCGAGCGTAGACCGCTAGGTTCTCTGCCCATGGTGGTTGCGGGTTCGATTCCCACCGAGGCTAATTTCGGAAATGGCCTAATCGTGATTTTCTCCGGTTTGGGAGTCACTGGGATCGCCCCCAGTCCAGTGTACGGTACCCATAGTAGAAGAATTTAGTTTGGGACCATACCGTTGGTGTGTCAGTCTGGCGATATTTATTTATTTAAATAAATATCGATAGACAAAGACACCGAATACCTACAGTTCGTTTGATTGATAGTGAAAGTACCGCAGATTAGAAAATTCCAATTTTATAGAAATGGCAGAAATATAAAGAAAAACGAGTCAATATTCTTCCGTGAGCCTAAAGATCAAACCCTTATTAGTTTTCTGATAACATCATCCGCAGTAGATATGACGGAGAGATAGTTGAATAGGTGCCCATTCATTATATAGAAGAATAAAATGCGTTACTTAGCTGCTTTGTCTTTCACAGATATGTGCCGGATGCAACAAAGTAATAACTGAAAGGTATTTACTGAAGGCGTTGGACCAGTTGTGGCATGAAGACTGCCTGAAATGTGGCTGTTGCGACTGCCGGCTCGGCGAGGTCGGACACACTCTCTACACTAGAGCCAATCTTATCCTCTGCAAGCGGGATTATTTAAGGTTAGTTGACTTCACTTTTCATGAAGTCATGCAAGCTAATAAAACAACCATTCCCCGGAAACAAAAAGGGTACATTTTATTTGCAACTTTACTTTGTAAATAGAAAACTATCGGCTTTGTGGAACAGTTGACGTACTAAAGGTTTTGTAGACTTGTGACATCACTGTCAACTGCTGTATCCCTACAACACTTTTAGTTTTTCAAGTTTCCTCCAAAGCTGACAGTTTTAGAATTACAAAGATAAGTTTTTTTAAAAAAGTATAATACCCTTAGGTTTCAACCTGTATAGGTTAGAGTATTGTTAATTATTTTTTCTCCACAGGTTGTTCGGCAACACGGGCTATTGTGCAGCTTGCAATAAAGTGATCCCCGCGTTCGAGATGGTGATGCGTGCGCGCAGCAACGTGTACCACCTCGAGTGCTTCGCGTGCCAGCAATGCAATCACAGGTATTAAAAAAAACATTGAGCATTCGATTTTTAATTATTATTTTTTTGGTCTTAAATTATGTCTTATAAAGCACATTCCGTGATATACCCATTTATGTCTTGTGTGTCACAACTATACTATAATTATTTATTATTATTTACTAGCTAGTTTTGTTTTACGTTTTAGTTGAAACTAATCTTTTAAAAGTGGTTACCACTATTACTTTATTCAGAGTCACATTACAGTAATAAAAATGCCCGGCTGTTGTATGCCTTCTTAATCATTATTACATTCAGCCCGAGTGTGGTATTAAGAGAGTTCCGTGAAAAGAAAGAGAAAAAATGTATAAATTTTTGTGAATGGCACGGACTTCCCGTTATTACAATAGCAGCGACTAAGTTTTGTATATTTACGGTTAAGTCACACCGCTTATTCTTAAAATAAACCTTTATTTCGACATCCATTGAGCCAATCGGTTAGTATAAGAAACGTAGGTACCTACGTCACTTCACAAACACTCTTTCCTTATCCAATATCACTATAAGAAAAAAGTAAACGAGTTTTTACAGTATCGCTATTTTTCGTGTGAGACAAAAGATCCACTGAACTATGGGTGAAAAGGACGGGGATATGATGTAACAGCACTTTAGATTGTTTATTCATATCACGGCCGGCGAACAAAGAACGCGATTAAATTTTCCGCTACATAATAAACTTACACTCAGAAAAGAGAATGTCTATTCCCTACACATCCTATAGGGATAAAAGGATATAGCTGCAGTATGGATTCAACCTACATGCACTGCTGTAGTCCAAAACCAACCTTATATTAGTGGTTCTAGGTTGGTTTTAGTTTGCAGAAGTGTGTGTGGGTTGGTTTCATTTTGCAAAACTACGTCCAAATAAACTGCAGTACTTTTAATTCAAGGATTACATTTACAATACAATTATTAGGGTGATAGAAACAAGGTGTAGCCCAATTGATTACGCCTTTATCAAAGTCTAGCTGTGCCCGCGACTTCGTCCGCGTGGAATTTAATTGACAAAGTTTCATACAAACTTTCATCCCCTATTTTATCCCCTTGGGGGCAGAATTAATCAAAATCCTTTCTTAGCGGGTGCCTACGTCATAACATCTACCTGCATGCCAAATTTCAGCCCCATCCGTCCAGTGGTTTGGGCTGTGCGTTGATAGATCACTATGTCAGTCAGTCAGTCAGTCACCTTTGAGTTACATATATTTAGACTAAAGCTCATATACGCGTTGGCTTAACCCGAGTAGTACCATTCTTTCACAGAATGTCGCGTTAAGTAGCCTTTATTAAACCCATCCCCATTCCCTTCCTCTTTTTCTCTGTATAACTTCCCATCAGGTCCGCAATGTGCGAGCAATGCATTAGTATTAGCATCTATGGCCAACGGTAACTGCTTAACATCAGGCGGGTCATATACGCGTTTGCCTATAGTTATAGGTATACCAAAAAAACTGATTCTGTGACAAATTTATAAACGACTAGCGGCCCGCCCCGGCCTCGCACGGGTACATTGCGGTTACATTATTCGAGCTTTAGTAAGGATCCCTAATTTTTTTGAAAATATATTATAGCCTATGTCACCCGGGGATAGTGTAGCCTCCCAACAGTGAAAGAATTTTTCAAATCGGTTCAGTAGTTTCGGAGCCTATTCATTACAATCAAACAAAGTTTTCCTTTTATAATATTAGTATGACAAAAACGCCAGCTCGGTGAATTATCCTTTCTTCATCTTAAGAAGAAATAGATATAAGCGTATCTATACATATAACATACAGACCCCCCACCCCCGTATATTTTAGCCACATATAATTTTATGTATTTTGATAGCTTCGCGTTTTATTAACTCATCAACGTCGTTTTGGAACTAGAAACATTCTTTATGCATTCAAAAGCGTTTATTTGTCCGCTTTTCTTATATTTATACTGAAATTTGAGGAGGTTTTAGTTCCGAATAACTTGCTCAGAATGGATACTGAAATAGGTTTTCTCGAGAAATCTATAATCTCTGTACGAAGCTAGCTACAAACTTTTAGCAGAATAACAATATTTGTGTGATGAAATCACTTCGAGTATAATTCTATTTCTCGCCAGACATCACCGGTGGGAAAATCGATAGGCTCCAAAATAGTTTCTAATTTTAAGAATAACGTTTTAATCCTGAAGTAGATTAGAAATAGGTTCTAATTTGAGTTTAAGGATTCGTGGTCGAACAAACAATATTTGACTATTTAATTTCATTCTGAAGTCCTCTTCATGACTATCTGTAAACTCAGTTTTATTATTTTTGACTGATCTTGACTTTAATGGTTTTAACCCCCGACGAAAAAAGAGGGATGTTATAAGTTTAACATGTGTATTCGTCTGTGGCATGGTAGCGGTCAAGCGGATGGACCGATTTAATTTTATTTTTTTATGTTAGCAAGGTATTCCGATCAAGAGTGTTCTTAGCTATGTTTCATGAAATCGGTTCAGCCGTTTGAAAATTATCTGCTCTTTTGTGGTTTAAGAAGTTGACGCATAGGGGGTTTTTAAAATTAGAGTTATTACTAGGTATTAATAACTATTAATAACTCGAAAAGACCTCGACTCGGCAAGCGTAGTGTAGGACGCCCTCCGACCAGGTGGGATTACAATCTGCGAAAGACTGCAGGCAGATGCTGGATGCGGCAAGCTGAAGACAGGGCGCTATGGCGCTCATTAGAGGAGGCCTATGTCCAACAGTGGTCAAGCATAGGCTGATGATGATGATGATGATGATGATGATTAATAACTGGTCTAATATTTATTGGGCTTAAAGCTAAAGGATTTAGGGGATGATTTTATGTGTATTTCGAAGGAATATTCTAAATATTTTAAGAAATTTCAGTGCTTGTTTCGCTAAAATTGTCGTGTAAAAATCTGAGTAGGGGTGCAGGCGCGAAACGGCAATTTTCACCGGACTGCGTCCGTTTAAATAATAGAAAGGTCGCGAAGATTGGAGCCGCTCTGAATGGTTTATATGTCACTTGTGGACCTTTCCCGTGTTAGTAGATCTCGCGCGACATTCCCGACGAATTATATATTCATTCGACTGCTTTTTGAATCCAGATTCAACAGTTGGCTCCGTGTTATGTAAGCTTTAACATTTACCTTGAAATAATATTCTGAAATATTCATTCTATTCCTTGTTCATATACATTTTTATTGACTGCGTATGTTGTCCATTTATTTTCATTTTCAGCTCCGTTTTATCATAGTAACTTAATATAATGTTTACCTGTATTTATTTACTCACGTATCAAGTTCCATAGTGGACGTTTGCGCAACAATGTGTTTGCAAACTGTTAAATATCACGTACAAATCAATTTCGACGGCGGGCAGAAATCTGAATCCAATTTGCGGGCTGTCCGATCGGCGGCCGGCAGATATCACGGGCGAATATCGCTAAACGGCTAAATAATTTAGTAGCAATCGGGTCTCGCCGCGCCTTCCGTCGCGCTCGCACCGCTCCGCCGACGCCGACGATTCCTCGCTCCCAACGCATATCTTGACCATGTTATGACATCCGATTGAAGTTGGTCACATCTCACCGAAGCTAATAGGTTTTGAAAATTTAGGCTAGTTTTAAACGATCACGCGTTATTCGACAATTACCTAATTTTTAACTCGGGTTTTTTTATTTTCTTGGATATTGATATGTATGTACAAAGCGTACATTTAGGTCTAATCAGGTTTAATGGAGATTCCTCTTCCTCATTATCACATCCCTATCCTCATCTTGTACTACTAATATGAAATGTTTTATTTTGTCTAGTGCAGATAACACTGCAACAGTCTGTACCTACAATGCCTATACATTTGTCCGATGATTTTCTGCAATCTAACGGCTTCTGAATGGTATTGTCTTACAGCCGAGAGGGAGAACGGCCAATAGACACGTCCGTTTAACGCAAAACGTCAAACTTGCCTCGTGTACCGTCGCGTCACAATGGCGCTACGAACAAAGCTTAACTTGCACCCAGTCATTAAAATTTCGTTTTCCATCTTTTCCATTACGCAGCTGCAGACAAAAAATAGCGAAATAAAAAACGACAAGCCCAAAACAAAAGTCGGGAACGAAGAGAACAGGAAATAAAGTTAATTAAGAGCGGCGAAATCGACTGAGCTGCGGTGGAAATTGGCCCCTTAAAAAAGAGACATTTGTAGCGGAGCTATTGCGCTTAATTTTTGTGACAAGTGAAACAAAAGAGTTGGCATGGTGGCGGAGACGAGGGGGCCCGCGGGGGGTGGCGGAGGGGAGATAAGGTCGGCGTTATCACCGGCGGTTCCGGGCGGCCAGTGGCGAGTCGAAGGCGATACCTTTTGTTTTGCCACATTGAGGGATGCTCGCTCGCGTGACGTTATCGCGACTCCTTGCTCCACGCTGACCTTTCCACTCGTGATAGTAAATTTCATTCCTTAGACGTTTTTTGGTGGTCGCTTTTCTTTTGTTTTTTTCATCAAAGTAATGATGTTTACGATTAGATCTAAACGTGTCTTTTCAGGAATAGCAAGCAAGGGTGTGCACGTAATTAGATTTACGTGGAAACCTTAATAACGAGTGGGCAAATTCGCTAGTTGGGTGTCGCTGACGGCACGGCTGCTAATTGGATCGTTCGGCTTAGTGTACACAATTGGCTTTGAACATCCTTGCACTCGTACTAAGATATTCTTAAAATACCTCATTAACGATAAAAAAAACAGACTAAAATAACTTGCGGCGTTCGTGATAAATCTTATAACGAGAAATGGAAAGGCGTCATACATGACGTTACAACGTCTACTACCTTTTGATCATTTGTTTTGATTTCTTGGCGTGGCATTGAATAACACCGTCCAGTAGGCTCACGTCAAAGCAACGAGACTTTATCTCGCGGATGTTGTCGTGCTTTCTCTCCGTCTTGATTCATAGGACAGAATAAGACAGAATCGATATTTCTCACGATTTGACTTGTCACGGTTGTACTAGATCTGCAGTGATATCTTATGCCCGTATTAATAAATCCATCTCAAATCTGAGAACGGTCTTGAGTACACATAATAATTATAATAAATATCGCCAGACGAACACACCAACTATATGGTCCCAAAAACTAAGCAACGCATGTAATAAGGGTACCGTACAATGGACTGAGGGCGATCCCAGTGATACCCAGACCGGGGAAAATTACGAAAAAACCATTTCCGAAATTAACCCTGCCGGGAATTGAACCCGCAACCACCCGATGCAGTGAGCCGAGCGGCCTACGCTCGATCCACTGCGCCAAGCGGTCGTCAAATAAGAATGACATATAAATGTAATTTCCAAGATCGGTCCCAGACTTGAGATGGATTTAAATACGGCCCTTAATAATTATTTCACGCATTGTCTCCAGGTTCTGCGTAGGCGATCGGTTCTACCTGTGCGACAACAAGATCCTGTGCGAGTATGATTACGAAGAGCGGCTGGTGTTCGCCAACATGGCGTACAACCCTCCGCCGCTCGCGCACCTCAAGCGGCAGACCACGCATCTGCCCCCACCACCCGTAAGAATCTTGCTTTTAACCATCCAGGTTCCCTATATATCTGCAAAAAAGTGGTATCAACATGTCCGTTGGAACATCCTGATGGCACCGATTTAAAAGTCAAATTTAATGGCGGTAGTGTATGATAAAGCATTAAATAATATTAAGGAATAAGCCGTATTTATGTTTTTTTCTGGGCATTGGTCCCCTGTCAATGCGAGGGGGATTCGGGCCAGCACACTGGTCCTGTACAGGACGGGACAAAACACAACGAACCTGCTTAGATAGTTACCTATTGAATATTGACCTTACTTAACCTTGTACGTATCAAATTATTCATGGACCTGATAAAATTTTGTTGTACAGACAAGCAACGCGATGGGCGCGCTGATGAACGGCTCTAGCCGCGCCGGGGACTTGAACAACAACATGTCCGGGTCCTCGCCGGCGCCCTTCGCGCCCCCCTCACACCTCAAACCCCTGGGCCTCTCCGCGTCCAGCTGAGACTACGGCGCGTGAGACGCGGCCCACCCCTACGCCAAGTATCAAAACTGAACGCGCGGGCTACACTAACATCTCCTAAATTGACTGATCTGCCGCGATTCGGAGAGACAGGGCAATAAGAAAGGAAATACAATCAACTGGACAGTGTCTCTCCTTTTAAATATAGCTCTGTCCCTCTCATTTGGTCAGGTGGTCTGAGGGGTGTACCCGAACACGTAGTGAAAAGTGATTATTGAACTACGCTCAAATTATCGGATACGACATGAAAAGTGTATAAACTATGCGAAGCAAATGCCAAACTGGACCTAGTTAAAGTTCTCGTCTAAAGTAATATAAATAATTAACGTATCGCCATCATAAATCTGAAGTTTGATTATTATTATGTTATGGAATTAGAAATGTTTAGTTCGTAAAAAATCTAAGAATTTGATCTCAGATCGGCAATATGGCTGAATTAAAATATAAGGTTCCACGACATGTTCTTTGTGTATGAATCTGTTCAAACTTGATATTATCCGTTTAAATGTATTGAAAAGTTATGTGGTAATCTTGCAATCTGTACTTCAGATGCATATAATACTAGTCATTCAGTACTAGGGACACAGGGCGGTTTCAGCGCTACATAGGGCGGTCAAAACACGCTGTTAAATTGCTGAATGTACAGGCGGGTTATCGCTGAAAAAATGGGTTTCAAGACTGCTGAATGGGGCATGAAATGTATTCTAGAAGTAACTTATCAATGTTAATGTAATTATATCTCTATTTGTATTTAAAATTCAATCAATCATATATCGATCAAATTGTTTTATTTTCACGTAAATATTTTAGTTTTATTTGTGGCTAAGCCGTTGTCGATTTATTTTAGAGAATAAAACACTAATTTGTTATTTCGTTTTGTACCTATGTATATTAACTGTTAAGTTTACCTGTAAACATTGTTATAATGTTGGTATTATTTATGTAAATAGATCCGTATATGTAAGTAGATTATTGTATGTAATTAATGATTATACATTAGGTAATAACGATTTAAATATTTGAATTAATTAGTAAAATATGGATATAATGTGTGAATTAAAATGGCATTATCCGAAATAGTTCAAATTAGTTTCTTTAGAGATATTTGCATAGTTGTATCTGTGAATGATTTCTATAATTATTTGCATTTAATGTACAGTCGCCAACGTAATCGTTACTAAGTACTTAATTTTTTAAACAAAATCTATCTATCTAAATAAAACGAAACAGAAATCATACCTATCTATCTTGATCAAAATTGTAATGGCCTCATTTATCTGTTTTTTATTATTAATTTGTGATATTATTTTGCATCGATTTGTATTTACTCGACGACTGTACTTGAATCTCATGCATTCCTAGAGAGTCGCGATTGTATGTACAATCCGGTACACATTTGTATAAATATGAATGTGGCAGTTCTCTTCTAACCAATGATACGACCAAAGATGTAGCTGATTAAAGCTTTGTTCAACAATATTTGGCTTTATTATTTAAAAAATCCTAAAGTACCTAATAAAACCATAATACGGGCAATGAAGGAAAAAAAATACTAGACTAGATATTAAAGCGGTCTCGTGCCTCAGGGTGAAGAGAACAAGTGATAACTGTTGCTTAGTAGGAATATTTGGTCCCGTATCACACTAAAAACCGAGTTCAACTAGTTAACCGACCGTTAGAGCAGAAGATAGTATACTAATAACAGTCGATTACTACTCTAACCGTCCTTTAATTTGTTGGTGAACTCGGCTCTAAAACCTAAAGATGAGATTGATTAAAGTTTAGTAAAATTATAAAAGTCTATGTGCTAAATTTCCATTTACACTCAGTACTAATTTTTACTATTGATTTGTTCTTTTTTCTGTCAGTTCAGACCGTAGTACCGACATAATTATAACCTACCCCAAATATCAAATAAAATAATTCGATGCATAATTGATGAATTTCAAACATTAAGTATTTGACGTCATTACGAACAAAAACCAATAAAGATCTACAAAGTTGATATGAACACAATGTCCCAACTGACAGCAAATCGCTATTGATATGAAAGTAATATCGTGACCCGATCACTCCCACCGACGTACAATAAAATACTCAATG
This sequence comes from Notodonta ziczac, assembly GCA_918843915.1. NCBI lineage: Eukaryota > Metazoa > Arthropoda > Insecta > Lepidoptera > Notodontidae > Notodonta > Notodonta ziczac. The sequence continues at coordinate 5,005,388 of OU974041.1, forward strand.
AAAGAGTGAATGCGTTATCAACGAGCGGCGGAAATTCGGGAGCGCGGTCTTTTGGTGAACGAATACCGCATCGGTTTCATATCGGGCATAAAAATGTCGTCCGCCACCGAGCGCAGTAGGTACTTACTGATAGCACCTGAGGAGTGCCGCGGCGAAATTGATTGTACAGACAGGAGAAAATATTAAAATATAGGTACAATAATAAATAATATAAATAAGTAAGCGTAATAAAAATTTTAATTTCATGCAATTTTTGTGAATTACTTACCGTTTTACAATTAGGTACATTTCGCCAATGGTGGTTAGACCTAATGTAATAGGGAGGGAGGCATGTGTCATTTAATTATATCAATCACACTTCATTAATACCAAAATACCTATAGGTTCCAAACCTTAAATTGTATTACAATTTAAAGTTTACATTACCATTATTAATCATTTATTTAATGCAAGCACTATGATGTTTTATTTGTGTGTCATGTTTAAATGTCTTAAGTAATTAGCCAGTTTTGAAACTATCGAAAGCTTTGTGAAATGTTATGCCGACGCTACCGCTTACAGCGGACGTGCATAGAGGAGAAAAATCACCCCAATTTCCCGGCTCCCCGCCCGCCCTCATTGTCGGCCGAGCATGCCCTGATAGAATTGTTATCGATGCCATCTTTAATTTCACCAGTACAAACAACCCTAAACCTGAACGCTTACATACATACATAACAAATTTACGACTGCAAAATATATTTTTTCGATGGCAACTACTTAATAGCCGTGTTGACTTTGTCATTTACCGTTTAATAAGTATAAAAAATAGGGTTGATGAAGTAGTATTTTTAAGCCTGTGCGTTGATGTTAAAATTTTTACAACTGCGAAAACGTGATACACCCACCATGGTTTTCTGAGTAGACTATCTGTTTCTGTCCCTTACGAGTTTACGCACTGCACTTCTATTGACATTCTTTTTCTAAGTACCTATCCACCCACCTATATGTGTTGATTGGACAGATTGAAAGGATAAAAACAATTTGAATGGATTCACAAATAGGGGTGTGACAAATAAAGCTTGGGTGTCGGTCATCTCGAGCGCGAAGTTCGTACACAATGAGGCGCGTGGTAACCGGCGCGACCCGACGCGCCCGGCGCCCACAAATCAAACCTTCAAAACCGTTTGGCGAAAAATGAAAAATACAAATACAACGTAGGAAGCCCGGCGCACACCACTGATGGCTTCTTGCAATAATTTCCGTTTTCAATGATCGCGTTTTTCTTTTTCTTATCACCGCACGAACTAGGATGGATGGGAATAAATTGAAATACAAAATTGATTGTTGACTTTTCCCGGCCGCTTTATTACTGTCACAAATAGGAAAGAGATTGAAAATTGCCTGCGGGCGAGGTGGCGGTGGATACGACGATTCTGTTATTCTTTAGATAAGTACCCTCACTACGAGTGTTTTTAATAATGTTAGTAAGTTACGTTCTCAGACGAAAATAATAACGAAGCGGTGTGTGAGTTAGTGAGTAAAGCCAGCAAAATAACCATGTACCACACAAACAGCATTAATCCCGATCAGTTTTTAATAATTATCACGACGCAATACTGCGTAAATATAATTATTATTTTTTATGTGATTAGACGTAGGTATAGTGAAAAGTGAAGTTTTCCTGGTGTCCATTGTTATCTATTGTTCAGACATCACAGTGATTTTTAAAAATACTAAACAAGTTGCAAGTGTTGGAAGACGATGGAAGATTTATTTTATCTACATGTGCTTCCCGAGGATTTATTATACTTCAACTTCGTGTGGATTCCTTCTTCCTATGAGAGTAAGATAGCCAAATGATATTATCGATATAAAAATACTGTGAAGTATTTCATAGGTGCGTAAAAAAAGAAAAATACAAAGTAAGCAACATTTTTGTTCTTATCGTGATAAATAGGCGGGCTATTACTTTTATGAGCTATTCTCTGTTTACACTCCTTAATGCTCGGTCAGGATGAGTTAACGACAGTTGTCAGTTCTTTCACCCTCCGCCAAGGGATCTCTATAGGAAAATGGTTCTGTCCCACCACCCAGAAACGCGGAGCCTTCAGGAAATATCACAATGCGCCTAATACGTATGGCTTATGCAGAAAAGAGCGGGGTGAGGGGGTTCCAGCAGAGCTGGTCTCATCAAGCCCCCGATGCTCCTATTTTTATTTGAGTTTTAATTATTAAAAGTTTTATGAACTGCTTATTTCTTTTTACGAGATTGTTGAATTAATTCCTTTTGTTTGTTAACTCGATTCTCTTTGAATTAGCAAGCGTGGAGTTGTTTGTTTTGGCGTAGGTAATTAATTAAAATCTTAGTGCGTTTGACAAACATTCGTAATATTGTTGTTTTTTATAGGTAAATGCCGGCAACTACCTTGCTGGAGTCTACACAAACCTAGTATTTAATTGCCTAGGAGAATGGGTAGACGGTCCATGTTTAAGTAGGTTCAATCTTATTTAGCTAGATGTGTTTAAAAGAAATGCTATAAAAATATTATCAGGCGTCAACATTTTTTTTAAAATTACTAGCCTTATGCATTTATCACATTACTTTTACTCACGTTAGCCCTTCCAGCTAAGCTAATGCTTGTGTTAGGAATGGGCCCATGTCAATCGTTAAATGGCCACGTAGCCGTCGAACCCGGGGTTCGAACCCGGAACTTTTAAGCTACGAGGGCGGCCCTCTAACCATTAGACTATTGACACTTGTCCATTCTACAATCTTTTACGCAAAATATGATAAATTCTCATTACTCGCGCGCGATAAATTCAAATGAATATGTTTTAAATTCATTTCGATCGAGTGGTTTATTCTCAAACTCACCGTTATCACGTCCGTTGGATACCATAAAACATTTTAAAGTTAGCAAAGAGATATTCGCAACGGATCTTCATTCGGCGCCGTGGCTGCGCTGTAAGTAAATTTAACTTTAAAATATGCATAACAGTTTTCCGATGCGATCCCCTTTCGGAATTTAAACACATCGTCTCGTATTAAGAAACATTTCGATTCAGTGCACTTGGGAAGCGCAGGAAGAAAATGCTATTTCACTTTAAGAGTGCCACTGTCGGTATTAACTGTTAACTTTTACAAAATGTGAATTTCATATTTCCACATTTGAAATGTATTATTATGACAGTGTACCTATAAAGAATAGATAAATAGAGAGGTAGGTACTTTTAAGTAGATTTCAGCCGTATTCACGAACAATACTTGTCTGTCTAAGTATGGGACCAACACTACAAGGTGACACATAATGGGTATACTTTTTTTTCAAAACTGAACTTTGTAATTCTAAAACCATCAGCTTTGGAGGGAACTTGAAAAACAAAAGGTGTTATAGGAATACAGCTGTTGACAGATTTCACAAGTCTACAAAACCTTTAGTACTTCAACTGTCCCACAAAGCCGATAGTTTGAGATTTACAAAGTTAAGTTGCAAAAAAAATAATATACCCATTATGTGTCACCTTGTATAGAAATTTTGATATAATTCTCAATACGCTGTGTTCGCGCGCACTGTGTTGAAGAGATACTTACCTGAATATTAGGTACCTATTTCTACTAGGTGAAACAGAAAGGGTATACTATTTTTTAGCAACTTTACTTTGTAAATCTAAAACTATCGGCTTTGTGGGATAGTTGAAGTACTAAAGGTTTTGTAGACTTATGATATCTGTCAACAGCTGTATCCCTGTATCATCTTTTGTTTTTCAAGTTTCCTCCAAAGCTGATAGCTTTAGAATTACAATGTTTAGTTTTGAAAAAAAAGTATACCCTTTCTGATTCGACCTATATAAAAAGATCACAGGGTAAATAAAAATAATTACTTACTGCATTCTAGTCTAAATACATCGAACAACAGAACTACAGATTTGTTATTGTAACGTTAACTTGAACGTATAGTAAAGAGAAAACTATTTAAGCCGTAAAGTATATTTAACAGGACTTTAACGCCTTCGAAACAAATTGCAAGAGGCTTGTAAACTTCCAAGTTAAGTGTACTTAACCACGACTTGTGAAAATGCAAATAGGGACCCGCCGCATCGGGCGCGGCCGGGGATTTGTCGGCGCCCGCGCCTCCGCCCGATATGCTAATTAGTTTTACGGCGCAAATTAGTAAGGTATACCCCGAATAAAAACGTAGATGTCACGACTGTACCGATATAATATATGTACACTAGCTGTGTCCGCGACTTCGTCCGCGTGGAATTTAATTGACAAAGTTTCATACAAACTTTCATCCCCTATTTTATCCCCTTGGGGGTAGAATTAATCAAAATCCTTTCTTAGCGAATGCCTACGTCATAACATCTACCTTCATGCCAAATTTCAACCCGATCCGTTCAGTGGTTTGGGCTGTGCGTTGATAGATCACTATGTCAGTCAGTCAGTCAGTCAGTCAGTCAGCCACCTTTGAGTTATATATATTTAGATAGTAAGCACTGCCGTAGTTAACGCGTATCACAGCGCTCGCCTCGCGTAGTTCCGGTTAATTAAATTGCATATCAGTGAATTTATTTATTCGTCAACTCATACAGGGAAACTATTTCAGTACATACCCACGCAGGCCGAGGTGGTGAAACTATTTTGATTTTTATTTTAGTGTTCGTCAACTCGGATCGCTCTAGTATCGGTCCAAAAAAGTACAGTCAGATGGAAAGTAAATACAGTTCCCAGAGTTTGGGGTGGATAATTTAGATCTGAGAACTAGTTAGGTCGCTTAGGATAGTTCTTTTCCTAAATCGCCGATTAGTTTACATAAATAATTGCTGTGCGTAAATAATGTTGATGTAAAATATGTCAATACATTACAGGTAGATAACGACGAACACTTTTATCGGAGCTTGTTATGAAATACAGTTGACGTCCGCTTGGCGCAGTGGTTCGAGCGTATGTTGCTCGGCTCAACACACATGGTGGTTGCGGGTTCGATTCCCGCCGGGGCAAATTTCGGAAATGGCCTTTTCGTAATTTTTCCAGATCTGGGTGTCACTGGGATCGCTCCCAGTCCATTGTACGGTACCCATAGTACAAGCGTTGCTTAGTTTGGGAGTGGAGTAATAATCTTAGTCTTTTCTCACTAAATATCTACAAGTGGAAAATACAGTGCTGGATACCAAAATGTTAGGTAGACGTACGTATTCCTTCAATACGGTCTGGAAACTTGTTAATGCTATTAAAGCAAGCTGCGGAGGCGTTAAGCCTCAACCTTACTTAATTCTACTTATTCACCCAAGTTCCAGCGCAATGCCGGCACATCTTTTACAACAAATGCAAAAGTATTTATATACCATCAATATTTTAATTAAATTGCGACATATTTTGTCGATAAAAATTGCGATGAGTCAATTTAGATGGTAACATACTTCATGTTTGAAAGGTTACCCGAATGTTCTTATGAATAATTTTGTCAATAGTTGGACATAAGCCTTCCCCAGTGACCTCCACACAACACGGTCACAAAAATAGAAGATCCCTAGTTATTTCTACCTTTATAGTGCATCAAACCTGGGTAGGTTTTTTGAAGTTGGCTTGATTTTAATAAAATATATTTTTCAATGTTTTTTAGTTGGAAACTTGGTATGTATTGAATTCCTGGTCACCGTAAATTGTCCATATCTCGCAAACTACCAGATCGATTTTGATAAAATTTATATGGGACCTGGAGAATATACCTAACCCTTTCAAACAAAAAAAAAACAATTTTCATAATTAGTCCACCATTGACGAAATATTCGGTGAAAATTCGTAAAAAAACAACCATTACATTTAGACAAACATATGATCTCCTCTTTTTTTGGAAGTCGGTTAAAAATAGGCCCCTCTTAAAATTAGTGTAAAAATAATTATTGATGTTGTACCTATAATGATTTAAAAAACATGAAAAATATTGTAAAATTAAAACTTTAATACGTTTTCAAAGCATATCAACAACTCAATGAAAATTAAATCAAACACGCCATAATAATGAATGCAAAGAAAATAGTTTGGAAGTTCACCACGTTGCTGGGCGCAGTGCTGGTTACCTTCACCTTCCCGTCGTGGCGCTGGGCCTCCACTGTCGGTTTCCTCGCCATATTCTCTTGATCCCCCTCTACCAATTTCTTGTCCTCCTCTTTTTGTTTCGGCCAAGTATCTGTTGTATCAGCTTCCGTTTCCGCCTGCACAACCTCCGCTATAGTTGTGACAATGTTGACAGTGGTATTCGGTGTTTCAGTTGTAAGGGTATGCGTCGGTTTGGCCGATGTGATCATGTCTCCCAACTCTGACTTCAACAATTCGAACATTGACGATGTCAAAACCGTGGTATCCTCTTGAGTTTCTGTAGTGGTGGCAAGTTCTTCAATTGTGGTACTCGCCATATATTCAGTAGTTATGTATTCAGAACTGGTTTTTATTTCTTCAATGGGCGTTACGATTGCAGTTGAAGGGCTATCTTTGTTGGCGATATCGCAGATATGGCCACACTCTTCTTCTTGGCATTTGTCTTCTGTGCCGCAGGATATGAAGTTATCCCAAGCGGCCAGTAGTTGGTACAGATGCGGCTGCTTACAGTCGTTGTCAATGTACGTCTGCAGTCCCATTACATCGCCTTCACAAATTAGGGGTCCACCGCTGTTTCCCTGTAAATAAAAATATTATTTAGAACAGTGTTGGTCAAAAACAGTAACTACCTAATGGAAACGGAATTGAGTCCGTTTTTTATCCCTTACCTTGAGCTCAGTTAACATTGTTCATTTTTGATCATTAGCACAAAGGGATATTGGTATTTTTAATAGCCTTTCAAATTACCTGGCAGAAGTCAGGATTGTATGACGCGTGCTTGTCCTCGCTATCGGCGGCACAAGCCATTGAATTTCCTGTGAAATGATTTCCACAGTTTGTCACCGAAGGCGGCAGGAGATCCACGGACATCTGCATCAGCAACTTGTCCTCTGTCCAGTTACCGAATCTTCTCTGTAACCATAATATGTGCAACAGATTTAAAGCGTTATTGAAGAGGGTATTATTATTAATACTTCTTGCTGATTTACCATTACAGTGCAGCTTAAACTTTAACAATCATGAAGTGTAGAGAAGTTTGCAAAGGGCAAAGTACGGCTTGGTAATAGAGTGGTCGCCTAAAATTGGGTGGAGAGAAGTAGACCGTCAGCCAGTCGGTCTGATAACATCAGGAAGGTGGTCAAAATACAAAGACCAGGCCGGAGGAATTGGCGTGATAAACGATTTTGTGGTGGTAGCTAACTATGGTAGACCCTAGCTGTAGCCAATAGGTTTCATCTCATATACAGTTCGTCTCGATAGGAGTAGTACTACCCTCACACAGAAGATAGCTGTAAAGAAACTTTAACAATTAAAGATTGAACTGGCAAACTTACAACATATACAAGTATGATGCAAGATTTCTCCATGTAGTCGTGTTTCGGGTTGATGGTCGTGACTGCAACCGCTGAGGTCATGTTAAAGGGCAGTAGGGTCTTCATCAGGGAGATGTCAGTGCGCCACCACTGCGTGGCGCTGTGGTTGTACGGACGGACTATTTGTATCACCTGGAAAGATAAGTATTCTCATCACATATGTGGTTAAACTTTTGGCAGGGTGGTCACGTTGGCAAATCGTCTCAATTCCTCACGCATTGTTGCTCGTTGGGAGATCACACTGTTTGGCCCATAATAATAAATCGATCTCAAGTATCAGAGCGATCTGTGTTCTAGTAGAATTATTCCGGGGTAGTGCATTATTTATTGTAAATTATAGGCATAAACAGTTTTTTTGTGTATTTTACAGTGATAATTAGTTTCAAAAAGACCATATTTTTTAATATTTCAGTTAAAGTAGCATCTTTATTTATTTATTATATATGATTTTATTATGGTTAATCAAGTAAGTAATTAATCCTTTGCATGTTAACGGCAACAAAAAAAAATAGCTCAGAATGATTGACTTGAATCTTCAACTAATTTCTGCACTCTTCAGCTTGATAGTTGTGCTACTGGCTGTGTACATCTAATACTACTTACCTACTTTATTACCATCATTGTTGTTTACCTCTCTTTCCTGTTCATATTCATCCTCATTCAGTGTGAGATTGGAATCGATAGTGATGGCACCGGCTCTTGCAAGCAGGGTCTTGCGAGGGAATCCGTTGACAACGTCGGGGTTAATAGCAGAGCTAACAAGCCAATCGTTCCGGATGAGCACAGCGCCACGGACAAACCTGCTCCCGGTAGAATCCACCACTGTCTCGTCTGGGTAGTATATGAATGCCTAAACCAAAAAAATATTTAAAAAACTAGCTGTTGTCTGCGACTCCGTCCGTATGGTACGGAGATAAGATAAAAGTAAATTATGGTACTCCTTATAACATCAGTCATCGGCTAGTGAAAGACCCGTCAAAATCAGTATAGCCGTTTCGGAGATTAGCCGGAACAAACATACAGATAAAAATTGATAAAATAGTTTTTTTTTGTTATTTGTACCTACTGTATTTACTTTCATATGCATTTCGTAAAAAACCTGTTATTTTGAAATTACAAAGAGACACTTCAATTTTATTTATTTGTATAGTCACATAAATACTGCTTGGTTTCTTTGGTTTTTCATCTACTTAGGACGTTGAAATAGCATTCGATCAAAAGGTTAACAATTTCATCTATCTATATAGGGTAAAAGCCGGATAGTTGCCCCACTTTTCGAAAAAGCTTTATTTTAAAAAAATATGAACTTGCTGAAAATTAATTAGTATACATCTCAAAACATAGGTCTTTTATCTTCCATAATAGCCTATTTTTGTATACATAATTAACAATGGTTTTGAATAAATACTGTTTTATTACACCTCTCAGAAAAGGGATAGTTGCCTACTATGGCGGATAGTAGCCTAGCGTGGAAAATGCTTCGCGGGATACTTGCCTCGTGCGGGGATAGTAACCTCAGTATGATTTTTATTTTGGATTGAAAGAAATTTATATCAATTAAAGTAATATTTATTAATTATTTAACAGTCTTTATAATTTATTTCTGTCAGGAGGAAAACCGGCGTCTCCGAGCTTCAATATATGAGCTACCAGTCTTTTTTCATTCTCGAAGGCAAGAACATGATATTTTCCTTGATTTAGCAGTTGCTGGTTACTTTTTTCGTAGCGTCTTCTTAAGGTTCGAGATGATATTATGCATGTTCGAAAAATTTCATTGATATTTTTTTCTGTCTCAATTCTTCCAAGACAAGTGCTGAGCTATCTTCTGTCCAGTTGATGTTGCGTGGCACCACGCCTGGTTTTCGCTTATATTTGAGAGGCATTTTTCTTATCTGGAATAAATATATAAAACAGTTAAGTAGATATTTATTTTATTTACAACAAGTTAGATTCACAGTAAATTGGAAAAAACAACAAAAAATAAAATCCGTCTTTGATTGTTAAACAATATTTAGTCACTCTAGGGGCAACTATCCGCGAAAGTAAGTAGGGCGACTATCCTTTTTGATGCGGATACTTGCTCTTTTTATTTACGAAGTAAATAAAAAATATTTAGCTATAACACATAATAAACAATGTAATTTAAACTCTAATGCATGCAAAGAAACAAAAAGTTGAGTGAAACCACGATCAGTAATAAAAATATTCAATAGTAATTACTTACCAATATAATTATAACGCCCGTCAAAGTTTCGCAGCGGAAGGTTTTTGCTCACATGGACAAAACACTTGCACCTATTCTGATGGCTTAGACAGCACTGAGGCCTGCGGGGGGTCACTACTTATTGTAGTAAAGCGCAATCACAACTTATGTTCCTAACATAGTGTATTAAAAACCGGGGCATGTATCCGTCCGAGGCAACTATCCGGCTTTTACCCTACATACTTTTTAATTTTAATTATGTTAAAGTTATTTCCGTTAAAGAGTGCATTAATTCGCTTACCATGAACGGGTATAGTCCTCTCGCAACTTCATTGTCAGCCTCCGCGCGTACTTCTACGAAAGCAAATACTGAAAAAAAACGATTAAATAGTACAAAAAAATCAAGGTTAAAACAACAACTTTTACATGCAATACAGGCGGGTTGGATTAATAAATCATTTATAATTACCGAGACACAATCCGATCAGAATATCCGGTTTCATATTTTTAGAAAACATTCATAAATAAACTATAAGAAAATTGAATGACGTTCCAGCGTCAAGCACATTGCGTTTCTGACAGAAGATTATTTCAAAAGAAGAATTTATATGTTTTTTATATTCGCTGCCAGATAAAATAATTTATGCTAACCTATTCGAACTCTCGAAGAATAATATCTGCTAATCGTCATCATTCTTTATAAACGGTTTGTCGTAAAACTCGAATTAGTCGAGTCACGTCCCTTTATTTTTCTCCGCTATCTGTGACAAAGTTGCACCGGCTCGAGTTAAAGGCATTAATCAGAATCTCATCCGAGCTGAGATGTATTATCCTCAATAAAGCGGAAAGAATGACTTCGCGAATTTAAAACGCGTGTTTTACAGATAACGGAGCGGGGATAAGTCCGGGGAACACCTAATTATTCATGTTGGGGGGTGTTTAAGAACGCGTATTAATACGCACGGAGCCGCGTCGACTTTTGAAAAATATGCCAAGAACATAAAAAGTGCGGGTTATTTAAAATACCGCGGACGGAAACACGGCTTGGGCGGGCGCGGCGGCGGCGGCGGGCGTTGTGCGTTTCTCCTGTTTTATTTCAAATTGGATAAATGTATAAAACATTGGCGGTGGCGAGGAATACAGTTGAGTTACTTTCCGAAAATGCTTTGATTTCATTGGATATATACCTTTTTTCTCGCTGCCGAATACTTGTTCCTCAATCACCTTGCTTTCCAAATATTTATCTGCTATTGTTTTAAATGTTAATCAATATCATATTAAATAAAACCATCTAGTGCTTCGTCAATTGGTATCGAACTTGTGAATTTAATTTTGTTTAGCTCACCTACTGGCAATAAGATTTTTTTCTCGCTAGGAAAGGAATTAAATACGAAGACTAACACTGCAACTAAGTATTGCATTAGAACTGCTGATGTGGCCACGACACTGCACTGAGTCCGACTATTCTCACATCTCCAGTATAACAAGACCCGTTCTTGTTATTTCTAGATTCCACACAGTGCAGGGGAATAAGCGTGTCAAAGTAAAACGGTCCTGTTTTAAAGCTTCAAATTAACGAGCTACGTGTTTTGGCGGTCAGCCTCAATTGGTTTACGCTTCCTCAAATACGGCTTTAACTTTTAGATAATCGTTTCTTTTTGACGATCGCTTGGCGCAGTGGTCCGAGCGTATTTCGATTCCTTCCGGGTAAAATTTTGAAAATGGCCTTACCGTAATTTGCACAGGTCTGGATCCGTGTCACTGGGATCGCCCCCAGTCCATTGTACGGTACACATAGTACAAGCGTTGCTTAGTTTGGGACCTTACAGTTGGTGTGTTCGTCTGGCGATATTTATATACTAGTTGCAGCCCGCGAGTTCGTCCGCGTAGACTTAGTAAAGTATTATATGTGTTAATCCAGGTTATAAGCTATCTGTGTTCCAAATTTAATCCAAATCCGTTCAGTAGTTTTTGCGTGAAAGAGTAACAAACATACATCCACACTCACAAACTTTCGCATTTATAATATTAGTAGGGTTATTATTATTAAACCAGAACAATAACACAAACTAAATGAATTAACTATTTATATACCTTTACTTTTATTTATGTTGATTTTGCCAAAATGCAATTGAACGAATATTTATAGGCTATTCGTTACAGCGGCCGATTTTATTGTTTTGTCGGAGAATATAAAATGATTCTGGGTTCGTTTTATTGAGCTACAGTAGCGACCCTGTTTTCGCAGAGTTTATAAATCTTTACTCTTTATTTTTATACCTATGTGAAAGGCGTGCGAAGTTCGTAATTCATCTCCTCCTAAACGGCTTGACCGATTTTTGTTGATTATAATTGGAAATTATTAAAGATTCTAATCGGACCCGATGGGTGAGCGTATTGTAGACATACTGAAAATACGGTAGTGTGGGTGCGGACAAAGGCTAGTTATTATGAAATTAAGCCATGAATAATTAGGTAATAGATCTAAGAGAAATAACGGATTATCACCCTTAGTTGAAACGGTTAAGATACATACTTGGACTATATAATATGTAATGGTGAAGTTTCCTTTAAAACCTTTGGACGACTGCTTGGCGCAGGTCTGGGTGTCACTGGGATCGCCCCCAGTCCATTGTACGGTACCCATAGTACAAGCGTTGCTTAGTTTTGGACCATACAGTTGGTGCGTCATTATGGCCTATTTATATTATTATATTATATTATTTATAATTTAAAAATAATTTAAGTAAAACATTTGCGCCTTTTCTTGGTGTATTTATAGTCCACTAGCTGTGCCCAGACTTCGTCCGCGTAGTATTTAATAACTTAACAAAAATTTCGGGATTATCGAGATAAAAAGTATCCTATGTGTTAATCTCGGTTATGAACTATCTGTGTTCCAATTTTTATCCAAATCCGTTCAGTAGTTTTTACAGCGTGAAAGAGTAACAAACATACATCCACACTCACAAACCTTCGCATTTATAATATGAGTAGGATAAGTTGCAAAAATACCGGCATACTTTGAAGACAGATGATAGAAGGGAGTGCCCTTGAATGTAATAAAAAAATAATTTAAAAAAATGCATGGCAGTTTTATTAATTTTATATGCCTACTAGCTGTGCCCACGGACTTCGTCCGCGTAGTATTTAACGTAACAAAAATTTCGGGATTATCGGGATAAAAAGTATCCTATATGTTAATCCCGGTTATAAACTATCTGTGTTCCAAATTTCATTCAAAATCGTTCAGTAGTTTTTGCGTGAAGGAGTAACAAACATACATACATACATACATACATCCACACTCACAAACTTTCACATTTATAATATTATAAGTAGGATTGTAGCGGTGGTAGAGCCAATCGACTACAGCTTATTTACGGGCTGACTCGACCGGAGTAGTATCTCTCTCTCACAAAAGATCCACGTAAAGTAGCTGCGTTTCGTACAATGAGAGAGAGAGAGACGGTAGAGCAACACATCGTCTGATTACTGTAATAAAAATGCCCTGAAAGTTTATTAATAATTGTGTTAATTAAGGACTCTGACCCCCATATCAGAGGTGAACGCGGCCGGGCCATAGAGGCCCGGTTAAAAGAAAAAAAAAAAACACTTCGTCTGACTTCGTTGCCCTGCCAATTGCGTCTCTCGCGAACAATAAAATGAATATTAATCGTTTCAAGAATTAGAAGATTTATACGAAAATTCGGAAGTTAGGCGGACCCCGCGCACTTAAATGAATGTTTAACATTATCTGCGCGAGTTTCCAGGAAGTTGAGCCTCTTAAACAACTTGCGAAGAAACTTTAATAGAGAGCGGCTCTCGGGCGATTAATTCGGAGACGTGGGAAGGTGGACGGGAATCCTTAATGTGGTAGGGTAAGAACTGTTCAATCGGTGCATGGCTTAAAGTTTACATCAGTTGCTCAAGCGGCGGGAATTTATTTGTAAAGTCTGTGTTCTTGAAATAAATTGTAATGTAATAATAATTATTAAAAAAATCTTTACTAAAAATATATCAAAATCGCGGTGATTGATTTAAAAAGCAAGAGCAAAATAATGAAAATTTATTTAAAAACATCTGAATGTCAGGCGTAGTCAGGAGAGATGTTTTTAAATAATAGGCATCTCTATCTGCATCTTTTTGTCTGCTTTGTTCTTATAAACTACGCAACGGATTTTGATGCAGTATCATTTAGGAAATTTAGTTTACATTAGTATAATATATTCTAATTACATTAATAACTAGTAGAGCAACGCCAGGCAAGGCCGGGACGGATCGCTAGTCATTTATAAAAATGTTCAAATTTATTATACTTATTTACTTCTTTCTCCATTAATAAAAGTATATCGGTTACGGTCCTTTTCCAAAATAAATTGGTCGTTGTAGCGTGCGCGCGAGCAGTCATTGTTCCCCGTCATCCCCCGATGTCCCGTCCCGTTCTATTGTGGTGCACTTTATTGATATTGATTTACTCGCCAATTTTTGTAGGCTTCGGTTTTTATTAACTGACCTCGGTGCCGATGTAAATTTAATTGAATCCGCCAACAAAAGGCATCGGATGAAAAGAGCGTCCAGCGGTGTGCGATGCAGATTATAATAGGTTTTCAGAATTTGCATCGGTTTTGAGTTGCCGGTACCTATTTGATATTTTATGGCGGTTGAACTATTGTGTTCGCTGCTTGTTAAATTTGATACAATGTTAATTAGGTTACTTTGTCGTCAGTAATTAATATAATGAGAACAAGTCATTTTTAGTTACCAGTATCCCTTTTAGATTTTTTTTGTAGTTCTGAGATCGTTGCTGTAATGACACAACATTAAGTAAAAATACTTAAAATAAGTAATAATTATATTATTATTATAATTATTACTTAAAATAATACTAAATTGGTACTATAAAAATCATTTAGTGCCGCATTTTTTTTTTCCTTTTTGGTAAGGACTTACCTACATAAACTCAGTGACCAACTGAAAAAAACTTTAATGGTAAGTAAGTAAATACAAACAATTATTATTGGCATACAAGTTTATTCAAGATTGAAAACTGTGTCAACTTTGGCTTTCCCTCGAATGGTCTGTAACAAAAGCGAATTATTTGCTGAAAGACCGTAATCTGAGTTAATTATCTGAAATTCGGTCGTATTTAACGTCGTTTCAAAACGAGTTTTCACAATTGGAGTGGAGTCAAAAGAGCCTTCTAAAGGAATCGCAAACACAATTAGGAGCAAGTTGTTTGTTGAAATTGTCAGCGAAAGAGTGTGCATGACACGGCGGCGCTCGCGCAAACGTACGCAACTGTTTATTTCCTAGATCACCAGAAAAAAAACTAAGGATTTTTTTGTCTCAATACTATTTTTTTTTCTCTAGTTATCACGTTGCCTGCATTTCACTCCGATAACTGACCTTATTGTTAATTAATTTTAATTTATGTATAGAATCGTTAAGATTTAGAATTTAAAATTGGGATAAGAATCTGCCACCCACTCCAAATGCAGTTCCTATAGTAAAGAAAGACCGTGAAATGGTAACTCTGTTCAAAAGCTTGTCACCTTTTGTTAAGAATAACTATAGGTACGCAATCTTAGATAGGTAGACAACCTAGACAATTAAATATGTTTCTAAATAAATGAGTAAATAATAAAAAAAAACATTAAAACTAATTTAACGAATTTGAATTTAGTTTTTTTTCATTGGAATTAGAAAATGTCAGCAGCACGCCTATGGATGGTGCGTCGGCCGCTAAGCTCGTTATTATGATTGTGCCCTATAGAGAGATACAGAATCAAATCAGCCGGAACAATGGCGGTGCAATTAAACCCGCGAGGGGAGACGTCTTGCAGCCCACTCATCTAGAGGGCCCGTACGCTCTACAATTTTTACTTAGAAACTGCAAAAAATACATAAAATAAGTGAGAATCATCTTGCTGGGTCAAGGTGATCCTTCATCATCATCATCATCATCACCTACAACTTGTTTATATTACTGCACTATTTGCGATTTCAAAAAATGCATAATATATAAAAAATAGCCCTTTTGACGGCCCACTCCTGGGCACGGGCCTCCCCTCACTACGAGGCGGATTCAGGGCGTAATTCACCACCCTGGCCCAGTGCTGGTTGGCGGATTTCACATGATGTCTTTCGAAAATTATTTAGATTTTCTAAGACATGCAGGTTTCTTCACGACGTTTTCCTTCACCGTAAGCGAGTGATAATCATTTCATTTCAACCGTATTTTATAAAATCTTGCGAAACATACCGTTTACATAAAACGCTATTAGCCATTCAATAACAATAAAGCGAACGTACTGTACAAACCAGAACCAACATTGTAACAGAATTAAAGTCAAACTCTTTCATTGTCAGTACTAATGCAAATCCCGCCTGAATACGGTCTGTTTACTTCTTTGGCCCTTTGTTTCAGTCGTAACGAGCAGAAAAAGGGCCCATTCAGAACATCCGAACCTAATTACCCTACCCCCGGTTACAAAGGAGGGTTTCTAATTAACGATATTATGTCAAATAATTTGTTTGAGCCGACGTCTTACTCGGTGAGACGCGGATTGGATTAAGTTTGCTTTCGGTCGGCCCGGTTTGTTTTATACAGAAAAGCTGTTCAAGTGGAACAATTATGACGGATTGAAATTGAATGGAATATTAAATTTATTGATAAATGTGGTTTTATTAAACCGACTCGAAATATTAGGGGATTTGTGATTTGACCCTAATTTATAGGTCGCACTGAAAAAAATTATTACGATAGGAAATATTTTTATAGTTCTTGCTACCTATTCTTCTTAGTATTTTTATTAAACGTTTGATGCTTTGAAATGTTCGGGAATTATTTGCTATAATACTAAAAGGAATATTAGGAACTACAAAAATGTCATAAATTATTTATTTAATAATAAGACCGGCTGACACTATTTACACTTTTTGTTGAGGAACAATAAATATAAATAGATAATAAATTTTAATAATTGCCTAATATTTTAAATAAAATAATAAGCATTTACGTATGCCACGCGGTAAGAGACACATATTTTAATGGAGCTTTCACGCTGCTACCGGGAATTTATTTGGTACGATGACTATACATAGGTACACTACTCTTATTTCGGGTAATGAAAGGTTTCCTATGGAATAATTAAACAACGTCAGTACAAGACTAAATGAGCTAGTTCGCAAATGACATGCATTGTATCAATATGTGATGATGAATGTGTGACGTCACCAGCTCCGCCGACCTCCCTTGCTTCGTCAGCGGCGTATTAGCAATCTGTCATTGCTAACAGTGCATTTGTCATTATGATCGGCTCACATTAATTGGATTAATGTCATTGGACTGGCTCCCACTTGACGCTACTTACCTGCTATAGCCAATTACTCTGAAGTAGCTGTAGGTATATATATTTTATAGGGCATATAATATAATAGTACCTATAGCAATGGGATCGAATTGCATCCTGTACAGTTAGAGGCAGAAAAATTCGATCTTTATTTGAAAATTATTTAGACTTACATTTTCATCAGATTTTTCAAGCTTTTCAAATAACAATAACACATTTTCAATTAAACTTTAGAATAGTTACCTCGGCTAGCGGACTTTGATAAAAGGCTTAGGCCTCGAGCCGTCCATAACAGCGGTAGTGTGTGAAAGGGGTCGGATTAGCAGACATTTGAATGCGCAGACCTCGTCTCCGCGCTAATTGAGTTAATATTTGGTTATCGGCGGCGCGCACTCGCCTGCGCGACTAATCCCGCCGAATTAATGGCGCGAATTTATCATTATTAATGCCCACGTGATCCCTGGGCGCACCTGATTTTATGCTTCGTACGTAGCGGTTTGTATATACGCAATTTTGCTCAGAATACATATAGATACAATTTGAAGTCTTAAAATTTATACGGGTCGAATTTTAAAACAAATAAACATCGCCCGATCGACACACCAACTGTATGGTTCAAAACTAAGCAAAGCTTGTACAATGCGTACCGTACAATGGACTGCGGGCGATCCCAGGTAGCCAGACCTGGGCAAATTACAAAAAGGCTATTTCCGAAATTTGCCCCGGCGGGAATCGAACCTGTAACAACCCGGCGCAGTGAGCCGAGCGGCCTACGCTCAAACCACTGCGCCAAGAGGTCGAAAAAATGAAAATTATGATGTAAAAAGAATGATATCTGATTGTTTTATTTTAAACTTTTATTAATCACTCGCTCGCTACCAATTAGCTGAACCAACCAACAGCAAAGATTTATATCATCAGTTTTTTTTTCGGTACATACTATCTTCATAATTTTTCATTTCCTTAGGCAATATGCAACATATCGCGCGTTGTTAAGAATAAGACTAACTGCAGTACAATCCATTGTAATAAAAGGAAAACTTATTGTTATGGACTCCGTGACAACTCTACCTGAATTCAACTCTATCCGTCAGAAAACATGTGTCACTAGCTGTGCCCGCGACTTCGTCCGAGTAGTATTTAACTTAACAAAAATTTCGGGACTATCGGAATAAAAAGTATCCTATGTGTTAATCCCGGTTATTAACTATCTGTGCTTGAAATTTCATCCAAATCCGTTCAGTAGTTTTTGCCTGCAAGAGTAACAAACGTCCACACTCACAAACTTTCGCATTTATAATATTAGTAGGATTGTTAAGCAGGCTCACATGTGAACGCGGCCGGTAACTGCAGTCCATTCGATTCGACGGGTTTACGATCGCTTTCGCACGGGCCAACCCGTTACGGCTTTATTACATTTTTTTATAGCTGCACTAGTTCATATTTTCGGCAGCGTTAAAGGATTAAGCTGCGAAGATTAATATAGAGTTATGGGAGACTATGTTTTTTAACAGTTCGGCCGCTATTGCTAGCTTTTGGAAGGCTTATGTTATTGCTATTGAAACGCGTGAAAATATATAAATATACATATCTTATATATAAAATTCTCGTGTCACAATGTTAGTTACAATACTCCTCCGAAACGGCTCGACCGATTTTCATAAAATTTTATATGCATATTCAGTAGGTCTGAGAATCAGCTACTATCTATTTTTCATACCCCTAAAAGACATGACAACGTCTGTCGGGTCAGCTAGTATATATATACGAGTATATATCAAATATATATTATGTTTTTAAAGATGCAATGTGAGTTTATCACAATACTAGTATTCCCGTTAGCCCCTTCAGCTAAGCTATTACTTGTGTTAGGAGTGGGGTCACGTCAATAGTTTGACGGCCGGCATTGGGATTGAACCCGGAACCTCTCTTGTTTATTTATATTTATTTATCATATATTCACTTTAACTTTTACTAGTTTTTGCCTGCGACTTCGTCCGCGTAGATTTAAGTAAAGTATTCTATGTGTTAATCCAAGTTATAAACTATCTGTGTTCCAAACTTCATCCAAACCCGTTCAGTAGTTTTTGCGTGAAAGAGTAATAAATATACATCCACACTCACAAACTTTCGCATTTATAATATTAGTATGAAGTAGGATTAGTAGGATTTACATTGTACATACTGTTGATTCTGTAACTATTAATCAAGTTACCTAACCTATAATAATAATAATAATAATAGCCTTTATTCAGACACCAGCGTTACAATGATAGTACATGTTATTTAATTTAGTGCTAGTAGAAGTATTATATCCATAGTATTTTATACATATTTATTTATCAGCCGCTGTGTCTGTATGCCTCTTGTTGGCAAAGGCCTCCTCCAACTGACTCCATTTCTCTCTATCCATAGCAGTTCTTGTCCATGCGCCGCCCGCTACTGCTTTTATCTCATCCACCCATCTTCTGAATGGCCTACCTCGATTTCTTTTTTGTTTCTTGTGAACCAGTACATTATTGTTTGAGACCATTTATCTTTCCCTCTGATTGTATGGCCTGTCCATTTCCATTTAAGCTTCCTTATAGTTACCGTGATATTCCTTAGTCTTGTATGTTTCTTAATAGTTGTAGTCCTTATCTAGTCCAACCGTCTTATTCCTAACATGCTCCTTTCCATGGCGTTTTGGCAAGTTTCTAGTTTTTTATTGTGGGCTTTGGTGGTTGCCCAGGTTTGGCAACCATACGTAAGTACAGGCAGTATACATGTATCAAAGAGCTTACGTTTCACGGTCATACTTATTTCTCTGTTTTTCAATATTTATTTTAGACTCCAATATTGTTTCCATGCATTTCCAATACGTCTATCAATTTCTTTTGAAGTAAGATCTATAGGCGAGATTATCTGGCCTAGGTAAATGTATTCGTTAACATACTCAATTGTGTTGTCGCTGATGCAGATAGGTTCTTGCTTTCCGTTTGTCATGACTTTAGTTTTTTGCATGTTCATAACCAGCCCCACTTTGCGGCTTTCTCTATCTAGGTCTTCTAGCATTGCCCTCAGTCCTTCTGCTGATTGCGATATGATTATTAGGTCATCTGCAAATCTTAAGTGCGATAGTTTCTCACCGTTTATTGATAGTCCACACTTCTCCCACTCTAAATGACGAAAGACTTCCTCCAGAACCGCTGTGAAAAGTTTAGGTGACACAGGGTCGCCCTGATGTACTCCTCTTTCTATTTTTATTTCTTTGCCTTCCTTCTCTAGTTTGATTTTGGCTGTACTGCTTTCATAGATGTTCTTCAGTATTCTGATGTATTTGTTTTCAACACCTTGGTTTTTAAGTGCCTGCCAAATCTTTTCGTGTTCTAGTGAGTCGAAGGCCTTACAGTAATCCACGAAACAGCAGTATAGCACCATGTTGAATTCTTTGCATTTTTCGAAAAGTTGCTTCACAACGTGAATGTGGTCTAATGTTGAATATCCACCTCTGAATCCAGCTTGTTCTTTCGGTTGATTCTCGTCCAGATTTTTGGTTATTCTGTTCAGAATTATCTTAGCGAAAACTTTGTAGATATTCGACATCAGACTTATGGGTCTATAGTTGTTTATGTTGTTCTTGTCTCCTTTCTTATGTAGCAGTATGATAGTTGATGATGTCCACTGCTCGGGTATTTTCTCCGTTCGCATCACTTCATTAAATAACTGTGTCAGAACTGGTATAAGGTGATCTCTGTTCTCGATAAGAAATTCATTGCTGATGCCATCTGAACCTGGAGCTTTATCTCTCTTTTGGGTTATTATTGCTTTGTCGACTTCTGCAGGTAATATGTCTAGCACTTCATCCCCATTTGTAAGATCTGTTGTATGGCTGGTGTTTCTCTTTGCATATAAGTCTTGGAAGAAATTTGTAGCTATTGAAATAATTTCTGGCCGTCTAGTTTTGCATTTATGGTTTCTATCTTTCATATTGGGTATCCAGTCTATTTTTTCTGTCAATTGTTTCGTTAGTTTTTTGATGCCTCCGGTCTTCTGAATGCAACTTTCTAGTAGTTCTAGTCTATATTTCTGGCGGTCTTTCCTCATGTTAGACTTGATTTTGTTACTTAACACAGCTATGTTTTTTCTTATACTTATTGGCTTTTCCGTCATAGCTATTAATTCAGCTCTGTTTTCTATCAGTTCTTTGGTTCTATCTGTTAGCCATGGTATCTTATCTCTTCCTTTTAGTATTGTTCTTCTTTCTTTTATATTTAAACACTCTTCAAACTTGTTGTATTTGTTTTGAATATTTAGATCCTCAGTGTTTTTTATAAAATCTTCCAGTCGTACTTTCAATCCTACGGTATTTTCCGGTATGGTTCTGATGGTTTGCTTTATTTTGAAGGGTATTTTCCTCTTGAACTTGTTTATTTGTAGTTTAGCTCTGACCATTCTGTGGTTGCTGTGGAAATTGAGGTTGTTAATGACTCTGCAATCTTGAAACTGTTTACTTCTATTAGTTAGAATATAATCTATCTCGTTTTTATGGCGGCCATCTGGGGATACCCATGTCCATCTGTTGCTATCACGTTTTTTGTATAAGCTGTTTAGTATTTTTAAGTTATTTTCATAAGCTAGTTGTAAAAGTTTTTCTCAATTTCTTGTTCTTTTTCCTGAGCAGTACGGGCCCATTACCATCTCCTCTCCGTAACCTCTGTTGCCCGTTCTCGCATTGAAATCCCCCATCACTACTAATTGCTTGTGTCCATGATTCTTTATTGCTTCTGATAGCATAGAGTAAAAAGAGTCGATTTCAGTATTGTTGGATTGTTCCGTTGGTGAATATATTTGCATAATTGACCACATTTCGTTATTGGGTGGTAGTTTTAAATTGAGTATTGCAATGCGTTCGGATACTCCTATGAATTCGTCAATGTAGGCTCTTAATTCTTTTTTGATCAAAAATCCTACGCCGTATTGACCTGGAGTGTCTCCTTTAAAATAGAAAATAAAATTACCATGATCTTCTATGCGTTCGCCTAGGCGTCGGACCTCGCTCAATCCTACTATCGACCATTTTATGTTTTCTAAAGCTAACATCAGTTCGGCCAGGCTTTCGGTGGTTCTTAGTGAAAGAGTATTATGTGTTGCAATGTGTATTATGTTGTCAGTTTTGTGAACTGATTTTGTTGTATCGGTTGAAGGGTTATGGTCATCTACCCCCACGGTGACCAGCCGGCTTGGGGTGCATTTTATAAAAGTTGGTTTGGATACAGTTGTGATATTTGTTTTATTCTGGTTCCGGGTGTCGAAGGCAATTACAGGTTTTTTGGGGTCTCTGATACTGAAGCTGATCTTCCGCGCTCAACATAATTGAGTATATTGGGTTTTAGAATTTCTTTAGTCGCGGTTTTCGGTATTGGACGCGCTGGATTATCTTTTATGTTAATTTTCTTTTGCATTGACGAGCTCGGTGAGCGCGACACCTCTCTTTTCCTTTTTTCCCGGTTTTTGTCCCCTGGTTTTTTCACTACTAATTTGTCGTATTTTAGGAATGCTATGTTCCCTTTCTTCTTTTCCTCTTCGACTTGCGGCTGAAGCTGCTTCCGTATTTCTAGTACCTCCTTGGGATAGTCTTCCTTGACATATATGCCTGGTGGAAGTTTGGATTTGTTTCTCAATATTATGTGTTTTTTCCACATGGTCGAGATGGAGATTACCACGGGCCGGTTTTTATTGTTGATCCGTTTTCCGATCCTGTATACATTGCTTATTTCGTGGCTATCTAAGTGTATTTCGGAGTCTATTATGATGTCCTTGATGTAATCTACAAGTTCGCTTTCCGTTTTATTCCTCTCTTCGATTCCAAAAAGGACCAAGTTGTTCTTTCGTTTCTCTTTTTCTATTATGTTCAGTTTTTGCTCCAGTACAGATACTTTGTTTTTAAGGATTTTGTTCTGTTCTATAATATCTTTCATTTTCTCGTCCAGCGCTTCCATTACATTTTTTGTTACTGTGGTTGTTATGAGTAAAATTTGTTGATTTAGCTTCTCATCCAGTTTTGATAATAATAGCTCCATGTTTTTATCCATTTTTATTTATTTATATTTTATTTGGTGTGAAAAATTATCTTCTATTATGGTAACACTGGTTAATGGGAGATTTCAATTATTAATGGCATCACTGTTCTGTCAGTGTCAATTGATTATGTTGGTACTGTGCTCTCGGATCTTCTATTGTCTTTGAATGAAGTTCGAATTTTAGGTTATTTTTCCGAAAGCCGATCGTTTTTTTTTCTCGTGTACGTAGAATACGTAGGATTGCACTGTGCTCACTTTCTAATCTTATTGTTTGTTTGTTTGCTTTGGTGGAATTTGTCAAGACACACTTGTTTAACACTGTTATTTAATATTATTCGCGGAGGTCATTGACGTATGTGTTCACACTACAGTGCCCGGAACCGGAAAAAAAAGCCTAACCTATAAGGTTATCTAATTAATTGACACTTAAAGACACTTAGAAGGCTTTCAAGCAGTTTGATATACCAGGTAATGCAACTAATAGCAGAGCTGTTTCAGAGCTATGGGCCCACCGCAATATCGTGCTATAACTCGCAGCAATCAATGCGCAATGACGTCACTGACTAATCGCACGTGACTAACGGCGGACGCAAATGATGCGATGAATTATTATGAGGCACATTCATTAGCCGATGTTACGTCAACGGAGGTAACACTGTAGAATTAATAATACTAGTATTTCCGTTGTAATGGTCGAAATTCGCCCATAATTCATTTCAATTTTAATTTTAAACGTCAATGAGGTTCTATTCAAAGACTATTTGATACTGGCACACAGAATGCACTATGGAAGGCCGAAATAAAACTGTCACCGTTTGTCAGTCACACAGTCAGTCAGTTACCAAGTGGAAGTTACAAATGTGTGTGTGTGTGTATAACGCATGGTTGTGTGTGTAATGTTTTATTTATTGATTTTAATGTATTTCTAAGTATAATTATTATATAAAAATATTAGCATTCTGCACTCCTTCTCTATATAAACGATCAGTGCGCCAAATATCATACTCCTCCGTCTGCGCAACTTCACGTAGATTTAGATGTAGTGCAGACCGAAAAAACTTTCTTGTGGAACTAGAACTATATATAATAGCCACCTGTCAAACTTTTTTGAAGAGTGATAAGTTTTCCACAAGATGATAGCTAAATTGTTTTTATATAAAATCTTACTAAACGGCTGGACCGATGTTGATTTATCTTTTTTGTAGGTAGTTATGGTGTCACATGAATGATTCTTACCTATAGGTAGTTACACCCGACATTCAGAATATACTCTACCGAAGCGGAAGAAAAGAGCTAGTATTTTACCTTAAATTACCAAACTGGTCCATTAGATGTATGAGATTTATTTATATGATTGTCTGCCTATCTATAGATGTAGAATATTTTATATAGGTACCTACCTAACCTACCTACCTAGAGAATTAATGCGTCCCATAATTTGCAAGCGCCATAACGCACGACACTCCTAATTAGCCACCGGACAAATTAGATCAAGTTGCACATGACAGTGGGATATTGATTATGCGCAAAGGTCGGCAGTGCATAATGACGTCACGCGCGGCTCGCCCCGCAATCAGAGACTGATTAACGCACAATTAGCCACTGATCATTGATAACAGATGCCGACGGAACTGGAGAGCGTGCGAGATAATGTGGGTGTGCTAATTGTCGTACGCCATTCGAGGAGGATGTGTGTACAATGTACAGTGTCGGTCTTTTGTTGCTTCTCATAATACCTAATTAAAGTAACCATGCTGGCTATAGAGTTACTTTGAGTTTAAAAACTTATATCAATACTGATCTAGAGAGAAACATATAGATAGATTCGATCACTCCATCGTTATACTGATGATGCTGTGGAAACTTATGGTAATCTCCTGTCCGGTCTATTGCTGGACGTAGCGGCAAACTTTGCTATGAATAAAACTGCTGTCGGTATGTCTTATTTATTTGTAGCGACGTATTTGGTTATGCCATGCAAATTATGTAAAGTCATAATTTTTGTGAGCTAAAATTATTACTTTACTAGTCTGCCGACCATGTCCACTAGAAAGCCGTCAAATGAGTAAGCCCAAATATGAGCTACAAGCAAAAACACGGAATGATCGCCCTAGAAATTGTGAAATATGTAATTTAATTTTGTTAAACCAATTAATAACTATAAATGGTTAGGAAAATATAACCTAGTCTGGCCAATTGAGAAAAAATGCCATTTCACGTAATTATAATATAACTAAAATTGTGCAAAATGTCACTTATAACAGTATTTTAGTAATCGGACGGCAGTTTAGCAGTTATTCTATGCTAAAACTTTTTAAATTCAAAAAGGAATCCACTGGTATACCACTGGTTATAGGATATTTGTATGCAGGTAATAATATTAATCAGTGACAATGGTGTTGCCTGCTCACATTCTATTGCTGTTCCTGAGAATGTACTCAATCTTTTATTCATTGAAAAGAGTAACCATTGAGTTTCTTTCCGGATCCTCTCAGTGGAAGTAACATTCCGAACCGGTGGTAGATGTTGACTATTCATAAATGCTTTGTTGGCTTACATGAATAAATACAATTTTGAGTTTGAGTTTGAATTAATAACTGGGACAACAGATGGATTACAGCGGCGGGTGGCGCAGGCTCGCCCGAGTTTATCTCGCGCCGGCACAGCTAATATCGCTACACGGCTGGATGCATGCCGACCTTCTTCAAATCGTTCAAAACCTCTCATTTTATATTTTAATTGTTTTGGAGATTATTTTTATTAAATAAGTAAGCATATTAAATTATTATTATATATTAAATAGCCAAGTTGGTTGAATGCTTGCTTTGGAAACAAGGCTTAAACCCGCTGCCCATCTCTGGATCATAAATGCGAATCTTATTTTATAGAAGGCCCCATTAATAAACGGTGTTCGCTTCTAACAGCTGAGTATCTTTCCGGATCTTCTCAGTCGAGGTCGTATAGTCTTAAGAAAAAAAAAGACTTACAGTTAGTAAGTAATCTCGTAGGCCATAATATAATGTATTTATTTATATTTAATGAATCCCAACTGGGTAAACAATATAACATTGAAAATATATATAAAAACGAAATAAACATTCTAAAACAAACGATTTGACATTGACTTTGTGAACTCTTAATGAAGCAGTGTAAAGTTTTCCAACCCGACACTGCACAGAACTGGCATGATAAGTAGGTACTAATATCCTAAATACTTGTCATCATTTAAACTACGTAACGTACCTTCCTATATGTATCTAAACAAACAACAAAACGTGTTTAGATTGGCTATGAGAGGCGGGTGTGAGGCCTAAACCCTCGCCTCGGATCAGCGTCCGCCGGCTTAGCTTGCGCTCGTAAATCAGTCTTCCTCCATTCGGTTAATTATTGTGACGGGTTACAGACCCGTTGAGGCTGAGAGAATATTCACCTGTTTTATGGTAGGCTTCTTCTAGATACCTGTGGTATCTTTGAGGCGCTCATTACTTGTTTCAATTCAACCATTACTTTGTTTACCATAATGGGTACTTCTGAATGACCACCAACTTAGACCAGCTTGGTATAGAACTCCCTTGAGGCGAGTAACCCCTGACTGATCTTTTAGGCGCTATGATGCAACTGGTTATCCAGTTGGGAGAGACAAGCTGTAGCCAATTAATTAAAGCTGGTTAAATTGCTGATTAAAGCTGACGACCGCTTGGCCGCTCGGCTCACTGCACATGGTGGTCGCGGGTTCGATTCCCGCCGGGGCAAATTTCGGAAATGGCCTTTTCGTAATTTACCCTGGTCTGGGTGTCACTGGGATCGCCCCCAGTCTATTGTACGGTACCCATAGTACAAGCTTTGCTTAGTTTGGGACCGTACAGTTGGTGTGTCTGTCTGGCGATATTTATTTATTTATTTCATATGCGGGTTTGTTCGACCGGGGTAGCACCACCCTCTCACAGAATATCGGCGAAAAGTAGAAATTTTAGCTGCGTTTCGTACGATGAGTGCGAGTTGGAAGTCCAACTCCCCCTTGACCCTCCCACTCCCCTTCAGATCAGGAACGTGCAAGTCATAACTTTGCGAGCATCAAGAGGCTACGGTAACTGCTTAACTTCAGGCGGGTCGTATATACGCTTGTTTGCCGAATTTGTTATATAAAAAGGTGCCTATCAACTTATTAAATATTAACCTGTTCCGCTTCGCATTGCTGAGATTACCATTTTACTTATCTTTTAGTATAAAACAACACTGCTAGCCTACTATCCTACTAATATTATAAATGCGAAAGTTTGTGAGTTTGGATGTATGTTTGTTAATCTTTCACGCAAAAACTACTGAACGGATTTGGATGAAATTTGGAACACAGATAGTTTATAACCTGCATTAACACATATAATTCTTTACCTAAATCTACGTGGACGAAGTCGCGGGCAGAAACTACTTAATAATAAAAAACCAACTGAGGCTTGCTCTTCAATAGATAAATACACATTTAGGATATCAAAATATTTGGTACTGTTGTCATACCATGCACTATGTTATTACGAGAGTGTGCAGAATAGCTGAGGGTTTAATTAGGGCGGTTTCACCTACATCAAAGGTGCGACAAGATGGGGATGAACAGGGATGTAATTCTTACGAGGCACGGGTTAGAATACCTCTGCAGTAAACGAGGCCATGTTGTGTGTGGTAAGTAGCTGGCTACAAATAACGGACAACATTTTATGATGTTCAGTATTACAGAAGAGTTAAATACGTGTTGAATGGGCGTCCTGTCAAATGGTTCTTGTAAACGCATAATTGGACAAGTCAATCGTGTGTTCAGTTTTTTTGTGTAATAAATTGTCTAGAAAAATAAATAGTTTTATAAATGCCGGAGATATGCTATATAATAATAAATAAATATCGCCAGACAGACACACCAACTGTACGGTCCCGAACTAAGCAAAGCTTGTACTATGGGTACCGTACAATGGACTGGGGGCGATCCCAGTGACACCCAGACCAGGGTAAATTACGAAAAGGCCATTTCTGAAATTTGCCGCGGCGGGAATCGAACCCGCGACCACCATGTGCAGTGAGCCGAGCGGCCTACGCTCGAACCACTGCGCCAAGCGGTCGGCGATACATACATAGAAAAAGAATACATGGATTATTTGAAGTCGGTTAAAAACTAACTTGGTCAACACATAAAACTACTAAAACTATTTTATGGGACCAATCTGAAAGAACGCAATCAAGAAATAACAAATCGGTTTATATACGACGAACATGTTGTAACAAATATTTAAAAAAAAGCCGAATTGGAACCTCTACCTTATTTAAGTTGGTTGAAAAAAGTACTCTATGACACTTGTACCTATTCTTCAAGAGTTTTACTGTTGTGTAAATCCGGATGTGGCCGAGCACATTCTAAATGATTGCTCGCATAGCTTTCGATCTGAGATTATTTAAGTACCTGTTACTAATAAATATGGGAATATAAGCAATCAAAGACCTAATCAACCACACAACTGCTTTATATGTATTACCGATAGCTACAAAATGTAGCAGTATAAAAAAAAATATAATAATTATTTTTAATTGAGAAATAGTAGTACATTAAGAATACCTATATAGGTATAAGTAAGTTTGGTATGCTATATATTTTCTAATTAATATAAATTACTATTAGTTTAATAGATGGTTATTTACCACCGCTCCCCACAGCAAGGAGATATGCAAGGTGGCTTGTCTACGGCAGTTATTTCCTCAAAGACATTCCGACCATAGTGACTCTGCAACGCTTTGTTAACTCTTTAAGATTGTTCGCATTTCGTAAATTATCTATCTCTGCAGAATGTTGTTAACAATGCAGAGACGAAATAGCAGAAAATAATTTAATTATAAAAATATTTTAGTAAAATACTGGGTGAATTGTTACTATAAGTATAAATAAATACCATTAGGCATATCTTTTATAAAAATTCAAAGACTGGTACCTGATAACTAACGCAATTTAATAGTAGGGGTGTCATGTTTATACATATGTTGCAATAGGTAATAAGTATCCAGGAATCGTTAAAAAATGTTTAAATATTTTTAAATGAAACATGGATAGCAGATATAAACACTGAGTTAATTTAATCTTTAGGTTAAATATTATTTAGAGCCACACTTTGTCTAGTATCTAAAGCCTTAATTACAGTGTAAAGCTTGCAGAATGATTCCAAAACTGTCCAAAAACCGTTTAAAGCCAGACAAATAAATTTTATATTCGTATCGAAGGTAACAAATTACTTGATAAAGTATCCTTAACGACGATACTTCAGCGACACTCCGCCCACCTGTCACGGGTTTTTGGATCCGACGGGGCGGGTCCGCGGGTGGGCGGGGCAGTGGAAAGGCGGTGGAACGCCCACCTAACCGCCCCGCCCACCACCTGACACCTCAGTCGGCTGCCAAGCGTCGTGCGCGATGATACTGCTGACGCACTGAAGACCCATGTCTTAGAGAATATATAGTTCATGATATTGGCTATCTTGCTACCTAAACTAGTAATTATGTAGTTATTCAAATATACATTTTTATATAGGTACCTACATTCGATTCTATATAATGAAATGATACCTAATTGCCTACTAGCTTTGAGTAGCATACCTACTTGTGTAGATATAATTAAACCTATCTTCGTATTCACACTTGTTGACGAATCTAAATATTCATTCTTATTCAGCAAGAAGGGTATCTATACGTAACTTGTTTTCAAAGGAACTCGGATCAACTCTCATTTAATTATATTTCTTAGATTTTTACCGTGGACCAATTTTTTTACTTGGTTTCCGCACAAAGATTCTACCTATAAATTGTAGTGTGGTGCATTTTCTTTTTAATTTGCTATCTGCGCTCGTATTTCACATTTAATCTGCAATGATTAATTAAAGTGTCAGCAGAGGGTGCACCGCCAGACTCTACATCATCATTGTCTTAGATACTTTATTCCAATACAGAGATGCATTTAGATTACACCAAAGCGTAGAAAAATCTTAAAATTGAACGGCATCCACTAAGTATAACTCATGGTTTGCATTGACGAAATTTTTCATTTAAAAACATATTAGTTATTTTAGTCTGGTATTTGTTGTGAAAAATAGAGACACCAAAATTATTTAGTATAATGTTTTGATCAACCTAAAACAGTAGTGATAGCCGATTGGTTTAGCACACGTCTTGCGGGCACCAGGTCCTGGGTTCAAACCCCGGCTCGCACCTCTGGGTTTTTCGAAATCTATGTGCGAATCATAATTTCTATAATATGATTATCACTTGCTTACGGTGAAGGAAAACATCGTGAGGAAAACTGCATGTCTTACAAAATTTTCGAAAGACTGAATGTGAAATCCGACAACCCGCACTGAGCCAGCGTGGCGGATTACGGGCTGAATCCCCCTCGTATCGAGGGGAGGCCTGTATCCAGAAGTGGGATGTCAAAAGGGTATTTTTTCTTGCTATTATAACGAATAATATTTAGTGGACACAACACAGAAATTTATTTTTATTATTTGATGAAAATGATTCCAAATACGGCCCCCAAATGAAAAATTTACAAAAGTAATTCATTAACCACCGCAAAGATTGCGCTAAGTCCTTTATTTCAGTGCGGGCTTCTCCACCGAGTATTTTTTAATTCCCCAGTATTAGCATTGTCTCGCGTTGATTTATGTCCTCGAGGCGGCCTCGCTGTACGCAAATAAACCGAGATAATGGGCCTTTTTAACACCTTAATTAAAATGTACCATACTTAATTAATGACGCAATCATCAGCCCTTATTACAGTGTACAGAAAAGTATACTTATCAAGTCTAGACTCTGGCTGAACTAATGATATGAGCTTATTCTGAAAAACTATATAGAACTCTACATTTATTTACAGAAAACAAACGTCCAACAAGCTTAAATAATCAAAGCTTGTATTCAAATTCAAATAATTTATTTTGTTTAGGCCTACGGGGGCACTTACAATTTGTCAATTTTACATATTTTTTCCTTATATCTACAACCGGATCGGAACGCGACCTCGACTGAGAAGATCCGGAGAAGATCCGTAGATTAAATTTTGATTATCTGTCTTTTTGTTTTCTTATATTTACGCGAATACTACAACGCAAATAACAACTAAATATGAGGGTACCCAGTTACTAACTATGACATCAGGACGTCTAACCCCTCAGTCCCCCCGTGACCATGGTTGCTGTAAAGCAACCGAAACGTCGGGAACATAAAGTTAATAAACGCGATAAAATCCGAAAAATTGTTTTATTTCAATCTGTCTTTTTGTATACAAATGTCACGATATATCGATTATCGTTGCCAAGAGCAGCACCCTAGGTTAGTCCTACAGTATCGTACGCTAGCCCGTTACCATAAATTCGACATCCACCGCCTCTGGTGAGTTAATGGTGCCGATATAAGGTCGGTCAGGACCCATCTCGCTCACTCTTATCACCCAACGTCTCTGTTTCACGAGATCGCAGCTTATGGTGAGAATTTACTGACGTCTTTGAGTTAAGATTCATGTGATGAGCACTAACTTGGGGTAATATATTTTTATACCACGGAATGATAGAAGTTTGACGAAAAGATAAATAAATAAATAAATATCGCCAGACTGACTCACCAACTGTATGATCCTAAACTAAGCAACGCTTGTACTATGGGTACCGTACAATGGACTGGACCAGGGCAAATTATAAAAAGGCCATTTCCGATATTTGCCTCGATGGGAATCGAACCCGCAACCCCCATGTGCAGTGAGACAAGCAGCCTACTCTCAAACCACTGCGCCAAGCGGTCGTCCAAAGAAGTCAGAAACAATATATAAAATGAAATTTGAAATGAAAACGAAAGTCAAAGCATTTTTAACATAATAATTATTTCACGCTTCCACGCTAATCTAAACAAAACGATGTACGAAAAATAATGTACTCTTTTAATTAATAATACTTATTTAGTAGTTAGTTAATAATATGAATTGCCAGTAAAGCCAGGTCATTCCATCCGGTGCTATGTAATCAATGAAAACGCTAATTTGGCAGCAATTAATTAGCAAACAAACGCTGCATCGCTATTATTGACACATTGCAAACAATATTATATCATTTCGTCTGTAGCTTTTAACACTATTTTGAACTGAATAAACCTATTTTAAGATTATTACCTATGGCTTTGATTCATTATAAAAAGTCACAAAATAATCGTGAACCTCTGAGGTACACATCTCACTCTCAGACTCAATGCCTAGCTACAGTCAACATCAAAAGTAGCGTGATATCTGAAAGTTCAAAAATAATCCCATTGTTAAACATCTCATAATAATATGACACAAGAGAGTCACACAATATTTTGTAAATCTTTTAGAGCTTTTTGATTTCATCATATTAGACGTGTTTTATTTTACTGTTTTGAGTAGGTATGCACACCTCATTAAACCAGCTTTCTAATTTTAATACCTAAATCTGAGTGAGATTTGATTACCATTTACTTATTTAGTGACGATGGTGTTGCCTGCTCACATTCTGTTGCTGTTGCTGAAATGTACACCATCTTTTAATTGTTGAAAAGAGTAACCATTACGTTTCTTGCCGGATCTTTTCAGTGGAAGCAGCATTCCGAACCGGTGGCAAAATGTGACTTTTCATAAATGCTGTGTTGGCTTACACGAATACAAACTTTTTTTATTTGAGAATATTACATTTTGAGTTGTTATTTGTGAATTTTAAACAATTCATATAGCAAGCTGGTTTTGTTGTCGACTGTACAAATATAAATGAGAGAAAAAATCCGAAAAGGGTGCCTCCAAAGTACCCTAATTAAATGGAAATTAGCATCATTCCCACAGAGAAATTGACAAACACACGTAACAAGTGCTCTCCCCTCGAATATGTGAACTTTCATCAATTCGTAGTCGCTCACGAGTTTCATTTATATCCCAACGAATTAATTGCCGAGCAAGGGCCCCATCGACGTACAAGTTTAGCAAACACGCGAGCTCTCCAGAGCCGTGCGCTCTAAAACTGCATCCTAATTATGGCGTATTCAAAGTGGGCCGCCAATTTACCGCCGGTTGCGGCCACGAGCGCACTCGCAAAAATCTCTAATTAAGGTAAATAATGTTGATAATTAAAATAACACTCGTGGCTCGTGGGCCGCTCAAAGGGATATTCCGGGCGGGCGACGCGTGTAATCCGACCACTTTGCTTTACGACTTAGCCTTTTACAGTCGGGTATCATCCGGTTTAAATAAAAAAATATATGGAGAGGCTATGCAGCTTCGCTTACGATGGTAGAGCCAACATATAACCAATGGCTACAGCTTATATACGGGCTGGCTAGAACCATTGTTTCACAGAAGATCAGCGTCAAGTGCACAGATATAGATTTACATAGATAACGCAAGTATCACGATTTGTATTAAAACCAAGCGTGCCGAATTTTTAACACCTACTGTGACGTCATTAGTGACTGGAAATCCAAACCGATCCAAATACACTGATTCCGCCGATGCCCCTCTGCCCGCTACGATTCTCTCGCGCGATTATCTCGCTCATACTCATTTTTTTATATCTGTAGTCGCGCGGACTGTAAGTTAGCGGCGACCAACCTTGACGCTTGGTCGGGGTTTCGTACACGCGAAGTACATGCATCTGGGTTATCTATGTAAATCTATATCTGTGGTCAAGTAGCTATTATAGTTGCGTTTTGTATAATGAGTGAGAGAGCCAGAAGTCCAACCTCTAATCCTCCCCTCTATACTACTCTCCTTCAGGTCGGCAACATGTGCGTAATGCTTTCGGTATTACATGGTCCTATACCTAGGTTACGGTAATTGCTTAACATCAGGCAGGCCGCAATCATGTTTGCCAACTTTGATCTATACAAATAAAAAAAAATACAATGTAGATAGTAGGAATATATATTGCTAGGAATGGCTACATCCACGCATAGACATACCCAGGATTTTTTGTGAGCAGGGTAAAAATGTTTTAGAAGTTTAGTTTAGCAGGTAACCTGTACAAGACTTAGTAAATGATACAAACTAACATCTAGTTTTCAGAGGTTATTTATTTATTTATTTATTCGTTTATAATCAGGCATCACAGGCCCATAGATATACCTTATATACTATCATACATATTTAGCTTAAATATGTATGATAGTATATAAGTTATTTGTGCCCCGCGACTCCGTCCGCGTGGGATGTGGACCACCCTTAACATTTAGGGGTATTAAAAATAGATAGTAGCCGATTCTCAGACCTACCCGATATGCATACAAAATTTCATGAAAATCGGTCGAGCTGTTTCGGAGGAGTATGGTAGCTAACATTGTGACACGCGAATTTTATATGTAAGATAGAAGGAGAATGTGACATTAAGCGTTGTTCCTCATTACATTTAGCATTTATAAATAAAACTAACACTATAACACTAAACTAAACTATTGGTGGTGCCGGCGGCAATCTCTCCCGAAAGCGCCTGAACACCACGCCAGTAGTCTTCCTGCATGAAAGTTTCCAGCCTTTCAGTGGGGACCCTAACCACAAACGCCTTGAAACTTGCGTTGTGACTAGAGTCCAACGGCTGAACTCTCAATGAGACATTGCTCTTCACTCGGATGTACTCTGCAATGTCCCCCGCCTTGCTGGTGTAGTGGAGGCGGGACAGGTAGACAGGTGTGGTCGGCACTGCTGCACGCAACAGGAAGTTGGACCCTGTTGCCGCCGTGCCGCAGCGATTTCGGTTAACCCGCTGCGCGCGTCTCTTCTTCTGCACGGTGATGAAGCCCTCTTCATCACGGTCTTCGACGCGTGCACGCGCAGGGGCCACGCTCGGTACCTTACGGATGGCAGGCCGCTGGACAGCAAGCTTACTGGCGGCAACGGTGGCAAAATCACCGAGCTTCTGTGGCACCGGTGATTTTGCTGGCGTGGCTGCTTCTCGCAGCGTGTCTGATGCCCGCGGGGTACGGGCAGCAGGGGCGGGGGCAACAGCTGCGCGCAGAGTTTGACTGGTGCGCGCTGACTCGGCAACGGGTTATCTTAGGCTATGCTAGTTTTCAAACTAAACAAAAAAGTATTAATTAAGGTACTCGTACGTTTAATTCTTGTTTATTTTCTGACCTATGCTAATTTGCATTTGAAAACCGACAGCGGTAAATTTTAAAGTAAACGTATACATAATTAAGTAACCCACTCATTGTTATTTATATTTCAGTACGTCTGAAATCACTTAAGTAACAATAATTAACTTTATTTACATTTCGCCTCCTAGCTATTGCAAACCCTTTATAAAGGCAGTGGCATACTGAAGAGTTTGTAAGAAGGGTTATAAATTTACCGATGGCTAATTAAGTAACAAGAACTTCGAAAAATAGGTATGTTATAGAATTAGAAAAACATATTTGGTTGTTCCAGTGGGGAAAAAAATAGTTAAGGTGAAGGCGCCTGTCTAGCCCGCGAAATTCAAAATTTTCGAGTATTTTTATAGTTTATCCAAAATCTGAAAACATTTAAGACAACATTTTGTGATTTGCGACAAACACAGTATGCAGTGCATTTATTTATACATTTATTTTACTCTAAAACATTTCAAGAACGACAGCTATCCAGATAATCTGGCAATTTTTGTATATTTAGTGATTAACTAGTATCATATCCACCGTGATAATATTTAGAGTAAAATATATGTATTAATAAACGCACTGCATACTGCGTTTGTCGCAAATCACAAAATGTTGTCTTAAATGTTTTCAGATTTTGGATAAACTATAAAAATACTCGAAAATTTTGAATTTCGCGGGCTAGCCAGGCGCCTTCACCTTAAGTTTAAAAAAAAAATACAATTGGCAACAAACCTGCCTTATGTTTAGAAGTCACTATGGCCTATAGATGCTTGCAATATCAAAGGCATTGCTCGTAGGTCGCCGACCAGGAGGGGAGTAAGACAGAGAGAGGGAAAGGGAGGGATTGGGCTTCTGGCTCTCACTCATCGTACGAAACATAACTATAACAGTAATTTTATTCCGTGACAGGGTGGTACTACGCAAGTCAGCCCGTATATGAGCTGTTGTCAAGGATATAGCGTTTTTTATCTATTGTTCGGAAAAACACTTTCATTCGTAGTCAATAGCTACGAGTGCTACGAGTGCTACGATTTGCTACGATTTGCTACGATTTGCTACGATTTGCTACAAAACAAAAGCTACGACGCTACGAATGGCGTCCATTGTGCACCGACCTAAGCCCGGCGCGGTTCCGTCGGATGTGTAATTAAAACCATCCTTTACTGATTTATCGCGTCCACAATTTATTCCTTTATCTTTCGGACCACTAATATATCTTTATTCAGCGGTGCTCCGTTGATAAAATTAGCGAATTTGTTCGCCACTCCGTTTCTTGCTTTCCCTCCTTCGTGTTCAGTTAAAGGGTGGCCAGATAATAATTTTCGTTTTAATTTATGATGATTAATGCACTTGCTGTTCATTTGGTTACTTTTAGCATTATATTCTGCTGAGATTAATTGATGTATTAAAAATAAACTTTAGGTACACCTATTGAAATATACTTACTTACTTCACAATGGTAGAATCAATTTACTAGCCCAACAAGCTCTCTACCAAAGTAGTACCAGCCTCCTACAGAAGATCAGTCAGAGTGAGAGCGCCGAAAGCCCGATAACTCCCTCTTCCTCACTCTCGGTCCCGTTCCTTTTCAGGTCGGCAACATACGAGTAATGCCTTTGGTGTCTTTGATATCTTGGTAGCTTAGCACCTGGCGGGTCGCGATTCTTGCGCTTGTAAGCTGACTTTCTAATATAAAACACTAGCTGTGCCCCCGACTTCGTCCGCGTAGTATTTAACATAACAAAAATTTCGGGATTATCGGGATAAAAAGTATCCTATATGTTAATCCCGGTTATAAACTATGTGTGTTCCAAATTTCATCCAAATCCGTTCAGTAGTTTTTGCGTGAAGAAGTAACAAACATACATCCAGACTCACAAACTTTCAGATTTATAATATTAATAGCTGTGCCCACGGACTTCGTCCGCGTAGTATTTAACGTAACAAAAATTTCGGGATTATCGGGATAAAAAGTATCCTATATGTTAATCCCGGTTATAAACTATCTGTGTTCCAAATTTCATTCAAATCCGTTCAGTCGTTTTTGCGTGAAGGAGTAACAAACATACATACATCCACACTCACAAACTTTCACATTTATAATATTAGTAGGATATTATAATAGGATATATATTTCTTATCCTCTTATAAAGTTCAGAAGACTCGATGAATAAACTTACCGAATTATTAATCATGTAACCTTACCCAATAGTTAGTGCAAAGGTAAATAAATACCCATATAACGGTATCAGTAAACAATTGAAATACCAAAGCATTCGCATTCAAGTTTTATCAGCGCCATAACCGCGCGACGTCGACGGCGGCATGAAATCCTGCCGCTATAAATCTAAAGGGCGATTCATTAAATTCTTCATGAAACTGGCCATGTTCAGTGCGACTCGATAAGGAGATTAATTATTCACAAGTTTACGGTGTTTAGTGAGGCTTTGTTGCATGGCGGAGCCTTATCGTCACGATCTCCCACCGAAATGGCACCATGTACAATGCATCTACGGTTTAGAATGCGGTAAACCAGGATATGGCTTTAGATATAGAGAAATTTCATATATTCCACTTATTTAGGTGTAACCTGGTTACCTTGGGTTTTAAGTGCCTGTGATCTAGAATCATTAAATCATTCTAACCTGTGATAGATAAAATATTTTTTAAGTGTCAGCCCACTTGTTTATTCATTACATTCTCTGAGTGTATCAGCCTATTTCAATCATACCTTTTATCGTCTACATTAGATAGACTTTACACTAGTACAATCCATTTCATAGTATTCCTTTCGATTAAATTCGTGCGGATACAATTTAACTTTTCCCCGGGACTCGTCGAGGATCAAACCTCGACGTCATTGTTGGTCACCATTGTCGATCCTGGCTTACAGGAGTTACAGTAGTGGGAGTGTGTGGCGGGACTAGTCCTAAAAATAGTACAATCCAGGTCAGCGAATCCAGGAGTGGTATTGAAGGTTGCAGCCGTTGGCATTGTTATGACACCTAATATGCGTTTGGCACGCGATCCCGTGCAGTTCGCTTTGCCAACTAATGGGTTGGTGGAGGCCTGCTACGGAAAGCGTGTTGAATGGCCGATTCGCGATTGACGCTATTAATCAAAAGAAACATGT
Source organism: Notodonta ziczac (assembly GCA_918843915.1). Classification (NCBI taxonomy): domain Eukaryota; kingdom Metazoa; phylum Arthropoda; class Insecta; order Lepidoptera; family Notodontidae; genus Notodonta; species Notodonta ziczac. The sequence continues at coordinate 5,043,743 of OU974041.1, forward strand.
TACACTAGACGAGCAGTCCCTTTACATGTTTTTTGCATAATTGTACTAATTATGATGGCACACAAAGTCAACCTTAAACTTTTTTATGTAATTAGGGGGTATCAAGCGTACGACCTGCTTAATGATAAGCAGTAACCGTAGCCTATAGATGCTTGCAATACCAAAGGCAGTGCTCGCTCGTTGGCGACCTAAACGGAGGTAAAACAGGTGGAGGGGAAAGGAGGGGATTGCTTTACGAGACGCATCTATAATAGTTACCTTATACCGATATTATGTGTGAGGGTGGTATTACCCGGGTCAAGCTATATATATATACTAGCTGAGCCCGCGACTTCGTCCGCGTGGAATTTAGTTGACAAAGTTTCATACAAACTTTCATCCCCTATTTTATCCCCTTGCGGGTAGAATTAATCAAAATCCTTTATTAGCGGAAGCCTACGTCATAACATCTACCTGCATGCCAAATTTCAGCCCGATCCGTCCAGTGGTTTGGGCTGTGCGTTGATAGATCACTATGTCAGTCAGTCAGTCAGTCAGTCCACCTTTGAGTTATATATATATAGATGACCTGTAGTCAATCGGCTACAGTTTGGCTCTACAATTTCTGTCGTAATGTATTAGCAAGACGGAAATACTTATATGTGTCAAATTTAGTACAGTTATGTTTGACGATAGCAAAATCGGCATGATTTTTTTGCCTTTGGGCAAGAAAGAGTACGGATGAGTTTCTTGAATATAAATTATGAAAGATCTTCCACTTTTGCTTCGGCTTCGTCGCACTTCGTACATTATTGCTTCTCTAAGTTAATTATTAGGTATTTTCATTATTATATTTTTTTTACTTCTGTCCATAAATATAAAAACAAACTATAGGAGACATTTTTGACACATTAGTTAGTGCATTTAACACCGTATAAACAAAGTGCCAGTATCTAAAAATAATTTATAACATCAAGCCATGAAGCCTGTAAACGCAAGCGGCAATGTGTCTAGTGTTAATTAGTTTACAGTTGATGACGATTCAAAAGTTGTTAATTTCGACGTGCCCAGCGAATTGCCGTGGGCAACGGTCGTATACAGCAAACATTTCATTGCAAGCTCACTCTAATTACGAGAATACCCAGCCAACAAATGTTTGTGGACCTATAAAACATATTAATGGACACTTATATTTTAAATTTTTGTTGCCTTTTGACATTTAAATCTATGTTTCAAATCAAATAATTATCAAGTCATAAGATTGTAGAGTTCTGGATCAGTATTACGTCATGTAATAAAAACGTAACCTAAACGCAATAAATATTCAAAGATTTAACATGACTGATACGAAATCTAGAGATAAAGAAGTGGACATACAAATTCGAGCTCTACATATGTAGGTAGTATAAATGGCCAAGTGCGAGACGACACGATACACAACCAACAATGCCCAACGTGCACTTATATTTGCCCAACAACGGTCCATTAATCAATTTATGCATTTTTAATTCGCCCCTCATTATTTGCCCGTGAATTTCATTCCCACTGTTTGTTTCACCATTTTAAAATTTAAGCTTCGTCCGCCGCCAAAATGTGCGTTTCCAAGTAATTTACAATTTATCATGTTCGCCTCCAAATGAGCAAATATTTTTCGCTTGTTAAGCCACTTGTAATTAATATATGTAAAATGTTTAAAGCTGCGGCCTGTTTTGTACTGGTAAATATTAATTAATGAGTTGTAGGTGCTCTGTTGGCAGTAGTTGATAACATACCTAACTATATTGAACACTGTTAGGCGCTACAAAATGACCGATAGAGCCATGAAACATTTAATAAAATATGAACTACTGCGCTGTTCTCACCAGCGAACAACGGAGCTCGAGTGTTGTTCCGAAATTCCGATTGTATATTGGTTTCCGCTTCCTATCTATTACCAGATTTGAAATAAGTCACTGAACTAGTCATATTTATTACTTAATTACTTGTTTTCTAACAATGTCAGTTTGAAATATTGTTGATGACATTTTATACCTACTTAACGGATAAGTTACCAAGAGATCAGTGAGTTCAGGTAATCTGCACAAATTATGTGATATTGTACTACAAAGCAAGACTATTCTGTAATTAGGCACAGCGCCTACTCCAGATATACCCAATTAATTACCAAATGTTTCAACGTAACGCATATTTTCCCTTCCATTTTTTCTGACGCGAGCCCTGACTGTAATTGATAAAGGCAGACGCGGCCACCGCCCATGACATGTTGTATTTATGCGAATTTAAAAGCTTCCGACTCGCGGAGCTCAAATCTGAATTAATCCCGCGTTTTTTGATCACCCCAGTCGAAAATTTAATGGTCGTCATTTAATAATCAATCTGAATGTAAAGTAAAATGTTAATACGCGATGTGCACGCTGACGTTGGTATTCAGTCGAGTGTAAATAAATGATTGATTGTGGCAGTAAGTTCAAATATATGGGTATTACTACTTACCATCACGCTAACACTGATGGGGCTGGTAGAGATAATTCAATAGAATCTATCCAAATTTATTGTGATTTTTTTCTTAACCCTTTAGATGCTTATAATACCAAAGGCATAAGTTGCACGTTGCCAAACTGAAGGGGTGTGAGATATAGGGAGGGAAAGAGAGGATGGTTGGGCTTCCAGATCTCTCACTCATTATTTCGATACGCAGCAAAAAATTACAGTGAGAGGGAGGTACTGCCCGCTTAAGCCAGCCCATATATGACCTGTATAGTCAATTGGCTACAACTTTGCTCTACCACCAACAACCGAGATAAAGATGTAGAGAAAATAAAGTTCCTTCAAAGATTTTATCTCTCTATTACTATATAATTCTAACTCACTTATATTAGGTACCTATTGCCAAACCTTCGTGCTTACTTCGTGTAGTTGGAAAATCCAAATTACGGTTTTCAAATTATCTTCGCCGACAGTTGTTCAGCGCTAAACACCTTAATAATCATGACAACTTGTTTCAACGTGGGCACAATGCTAACTAGTCAGACGCAACTTTGGCTAAACACCATCTTAAAGTCTACAACTGAATCATAATTGCCATTCGAAATTGTACTTTATTGCAGTAATTTGAAGGAATATGTGTGATTTAATGAGCGGTACACATAACTTTGCGCACGTATACCCAAAACTTAGGCTAACTTGGAGCTGTCAAATTTGTTTAGCGGTAAGGGAGGGCTGCTTAAGTTGCGACGCAGGGCGCCGCTGGCGTATAACTAAGTGCTTACTTGCCTACTAAATTGTTACATTTGAGTTGTAAAATTAATGCCGCGATTTATGTGAGGCGGTTAAAGTTATTATTGGTTGGGTACATAACGCAAATACTCCCTCGATTGCCGAGCTGGGGGTATTAAAACTATTCATCGATTTGTGTGTAGGAAACCTCTCAGAAATAGCGAGTTGTTCACGTTTACTAGGCAAGGAGAAACGATTGGATTACACAATAGGCATTAGTGGGGATTCCCTGGTCAAAGTTGGAGAGAAGCCTCGCAGGTGTGGCCGAGGGCTAATTACGGCAACTTAAAAAACAGCCGTTATTCGATACGCTCCATTTAAAAAACGTATTTTGTTATGGAGTTTTCTGGAATGTTTTTGCTCGGTTTATTGAACTCTTAGGGCGACCGACCACTTGGCTGTGCGATGAAGCGGGCCCGCTTCAACCAATAAGATCGCTTTATTTCCTCAGCTTCGGTCGGCACAGCTCAGGTTGACAGGAAATAAAGCGGACGGGCTCGCTTCATAACACAGTCAAGTGGACGGCCGCCCTTAACAATAGGTACATGTACGTACTGATACAAACATTTTAGTATTACGTTAAGGCAACAATTCAAAATGTCGTTTGAGCCCCTAAATCCTGTGTTACTCCCCTAAAAAGGAACGTTTTTGTGTCGATGGTTACTGCCATACTTTCTGTCGGACCCCTTTTCCAATAAAATTCTATGACATGTTGCCTTTTAGAGCACCTGCGAACTTTGTGAGACCTTATTCTTTAGTCGTATGAAATTTTGACACGAAATGATTTTCAGTGCTATTTCATATGAATACTTAGTTACTTAGAATATTCAGTTACTTGAGTTTGGTTAGCTGTTTAATAAGAATAAGCACATTCTAAAGAATTATATTTAAACAAGTATGTAACGTAATAAATATTGCTCTACACTAAAAAAAATACATTTATATTTCCTTACATCCGTGTTTTTTATTTTTTACTAAACTTTGTAATTACAATAAATAATTTATGAATACGCGGCATTATATAAATCTTAGCTGTAATCACAAAATGTTAGTAACAAATACTGGAATAATATACCTGTACTGTAATAATGTACCTACAAATTGTATTTTTTACTCGGTTTATACAGTTTAAGCTTCATGAAATTTTCATCGTTTTTCTCAATATAATGATATAAGTTACATCGTCGGAGTCCGCTGTAGAGCATAAAACAAAATCAGCAAGGCGATAAGGGTCGTTTCGCACTGCGTCATATTTCACAAAGTGCCCTAAGTTAGGCAGTTAACTCGCACGGTTATGGTGCTGTTAACACGTGTTCGCCGCTCTATATTGTGTACTTCACGTGCAACTAAATCATCGACAGGGAAAAAACCTTAGAAGGACCGCGGTAAGTGAGAGGCGATACGAAAATGAAAAATTAAATAATATAAAATTAGTTATTTTAATGACACGGAATTAACCAAACATTTTTAAATGGCCACACGAATTTTATCGAGCCCGGCGGCGATCGACTAGGATATTTCATATAGCTTTTCGTTGGCTGTGGTACAGTTTCCCATGAATGTACTCGATGGACAGAGTACATTCATGGGAAACTATACTCTTCTAAACAATAATGAATGTTTAACTAACCGTTCATGACATCAAGGCAATAAAATTTTCAAGTTCTACCAGAGCATCAGTGTTTGATCTGGAGATCTAAAACAACCAGTAGAGTATATTAAAGAACATTGTCTATGTATCCTGACAGAAGCGTAATCGTAGATACAAACAACTAAATGCATTTATGAAGAATTATGAAATTCATTTGCAGAATTCTTAGAACAAACCTGCACGATAAGGAGCGAACTGTTTGTATTTAGTAGTTAAAATTTATAAAAAATAAATTTATATAAATATCAGAATGAACACCATACATTTTAACAATCACATTTACGTGTCCCCTTAATAATTTACACTGTTTTTTATGAGCATGAACTATTAAAAATGGTGCAGGTGTTACAGAAGTGTCTGAATAAACTGTTCTGTACGTGTGTTGTTGGAACAATTACTTAATTAACAATAACATCTACCTGGTTTAATATATCAGGGAAAATTAAATCATAAGAACTTCTGTTTGCTTATAAATAATATAAAATGTGTTCGAATCATTGATGTTTATAATATTTTTATTGAAATGCAATCTTGACGTAATTATATAATATATTAATTTTAAATAAAACAGTTTACAGTAACAAGCGTACGACCCACCTCAAATTCAAATTCAAATCGTTTATTTTGTGTAGGCACGGTGGCACTTACAAATTGTCAATTTTTCATTTTTTTTTTTATAATCGTCATAGTCATTAGTAGTCATAGTTAGTAGTTACCTTTGCCTATAGATGCTTGTAATAGAAAGGGCCTATTTCGCACGTAAGTAAAAAAAGTAAGAAAGTAAACAAATTGGATAGATGCTTAGCTTTATCATCTTAAAAATATGTCCGGCTATTGGAATGATAAAAACTAACAACGGATAACATAATGTGATTCAGAAGATACACAGCCTCAAAGGTCTACAGGTATGTATTCTCTTTTTCAATTACACACTACAAAATATCAAACAGCGGTAGAGTCGGGGCCGCTGGTAAGTTCTTGACAATATTTTAAAGGTAAAGCGTCGCCCGGGGCGACAGCGGCCTCTACTTGAGATCACTTTGTAGCATTAAACGCGCCTTTATCGAGACAGGGACTAACTCACTGCGCACCGGACAGCGGCGGGATGGAAATAGAACGTTACTTGCAGACAATATTATATTTTATAGTCAGTTTTTGTACTAAGTATTACGAAAACAAGAGTAATTTCGATGAAAAATGTTTTGTGCATCCTCGAATATGGCATTGCCAATTACAAAAAGTTAATCTCTGTAACAGTTGCTAAATCATCATCATCATCAGCCTATGCTTGTCCACTGCTGGACATAGGCCTCCTCTAATGAGCGCCATAGCGCCCTGTCTTCAGCTTGCCGCATCCAGCATCTGCCTGCAGTCTTTCGCAGATCGTCATCCCACCTGGTCGGAGGGCGTCCTACACTACGCTTGCCGAGTCGAAGTCTCCACTCAAGAACACGTTTACCCCAGCGGTTGTCGGTTCTTCGTGAGATATGGCCAGCCCACTGCCACTTCAGCTTGCTAATTCTTTGAGTTATGTCGATAACTTTGGTTCTCTGTCGGATGTATTCATTTCGAATCCTATTCTTCAGAGAAACTCCGAGCATAGCTCTCTCCATAGCTCGCTGAGCGACCTTAAACTGGTGGACCAGCCCTACCGTGAGTGTGCACGTCTCGGCTCCGTAGGTCATGACGGGTAGGACGCACTGATTGAAAACTTTCGTTTTCAAGCATTGCGGTATGGATGACGAGAAGACTCGACGTAGTTTCCCAAACGCTGCCCAGCCAAGCTGGATCCTCCTCTTGGCCTCCTTCACAAAATTGTTTTTAAAGGTAGTTGTTAAATACCTTTAATTAATCGCAAAGCAATTCTTAATATTACAAAATTTGAGGTATAATAATATTTTTTTATATTTTTAAATTTATTTAAATTAGATATTTTTACGTAGATTTAAAAATATAAAATGATATAAAATAAATAAATGGAATAATAATAATAAATATCGCCAGACGAACAAACCAACTGTATGGTCCCAAACTAAGCAACGCTTGTACTATGGATACCGTACAATGGACTGGGGGCGATCCCAGTGACACTCAGACCAGGGAAAATTACAAAAAGGCCATTTCCGAAATTTACCCTGACGGAAATCGAACCCGCAACCATCCGATGCAGTGAGCCGAGCGACCTACGCTCGAACCCCTGCGCCAAGCGGTCGTATAACTAAAATAGATAATTGTATCATGAAACGCACCACGTTACGTCCTATCTCCAACGGTCAGCCGTTGGAGATAGGACTCCCAGGAGTTGGGTATCTAAAGACGTCTCCGTGAATAAGCGTAGTGGAGCGTGAACGGAACTTGACAGTATCATGCCGGGGCGGACGAGTGGACACCAAATGGAACTTTATTGGACATTTTTCATTATTCCCAAAAACCTTTGCCATACTTGGGAAATATAGAAAAGTAGCTCAATACTTATGAGAAATATTTTACCTTACGCGATTTTTTTTTATACTTATTGTGACACATCATGGAACTTTCCCATTTGTGATGTTTCTTTTCGTAACCACAGTTTGAAATTTCTAAAAATGTTACAGTAATGTTCTGATTCCATTTTATTAAATATACTTATATACTGATAAGCTTTCAAAATGTATGTATTTAAATGTATTATTAGCGTGAACACTTGTTAGTTGGCCACATAAATAAACAATTTAAACAATTAAATATAACACCATCTATCACATATAACTTTTCGGTGTCTATTTATCGAAGCATTGGATTCCAAACTTAAACATTCCTTAAACAATAGAGCTAAACGGTATAAATAACGCTCAGCATTTTTACAACAAAGGAGAATGCACGTTTGTCAAAATAATATGAGTAAACCGTGGGCGATTTCCGTCGGCGGACGCACGAGGACGATTTCCGAAATGTGTTTACAATGAGAGCCGGACGGCGACGCGACATATTTCATCATTGCTAAGAAATGCGTCTTACTCTATAAAAATGGAACAACGAAATGTGGTACAGTCGTTCACATACTTTCTGGGTGCTTGCTGTCCATCAAATAGTAAGTGGGTCCAATTGAAGACGCACAAGGACAAATTGAAAGAAATATCCTGGTTTAATTGGACCCTATATAGGGGTCATATTCTTCTAACTCCTATAAGTACTATCTTTTGTATTAATTCATGCGGATTTCAAGACAAATTAGATTTTCCCCGATCTTGTAGAAGTAACAGTGGCAAGGTATCATAAGCCTAGTTATATACAAGCAATTTACTCTTCCCTGCTCTACGCAATTTACATTTGAATTTAAGTTTTTATATCTACGTTTGTCAGATATTTACAAATTATTACATCTGATTTGTTGACAGCTCTCTTTAAGTTAAATGGAAACTCAAAAATGATGAAAGATAAATACATTTTTAAATTTTGGTTGACACTTTTGTCCCGAAGCGTACTAGTAGGGCGGCAGCGGGTGTACGTCCACCCTCCACTTCCGGTCACTATATAATAAAGTTATTCCCGTTCTTTCGATAAACTTCAGTTTGTCCGGCTATAAATTACCCGGTCACATTCGCGGAAGTCGCCCGGCCTCGCCAAATATTGGCTTAACTTGAACAATGGGACGAAACCTCGCTCCCGGGATTTGATACGAATTACATTTTGTTTTGTACTTCAAATGACAATATAAATATCACTTGGGGTTATTGTTAGTTACGTTACCTTCTTATATCATGATAACTTATCTCGAGAAATTAGTAATTTTCATTATAGAATTGTGACCATGAAATCTCCTGTCAATAATGTCACTCTATTATCAATGTAATTAACATAATGAAAACGTTGAGCATTGAACTTTCTTTTCACTTACAGAACATAGATTATTTCGCCACACTAACTGTATGTGCCTCAACTCAACAATGCTCGTACTATGAATACCATACAATTGGCTGGGTGCGATCTCAGTGACACCCAGACCAGGGCAAGTGACGAATAGGTCATTTCCGAAATTTGCCCTGATGGGAATCGAACTCCTGAGCGGTCTATGCTCGAACGACTAAATTCTTAATTAATTTATTAGTAATTAGTTTGGCAAATCACATTTAATTACGTCAAGAAAATTGATAGTTTTTCTCTGTGTTGTTGTGCTTTGTACTACGGCTACGCTAAATTGGGCAGCGGCGGCGGCGCGGCTACGGTCGCGTAGCGGATTGGCGTAGACACCCGCTACGCCAGCCACAGCGATTTCGTAGACCTATAAATCTCTATTACATGTTAGGTATAAAATTACCATACATTGTTGCTGTAGTCATTTATTGTATGTAGGTAAGTATCTACATATCTTTAAAAAAAATATTTACAGCTAGATTTTACCCGGAGCTGGTCTTCAACAGCGCCACTACTACTACTACAGCTAACAACCATCAATACCCACGTGATCCCGTAAGTACATAAAAAAAAAAAATCAAAAACGGTCAAGCTGTTTAGGAGGAGAAGAATTATGCAACCACACCCACCGGAAGACGAACATAAAAAAACTATGTAAAAAAATAATACAAATTACTAGGTATCCCCGTTAGTCCTTGTATTAGATACAGACTTACGCCAAACCCGTAATCTCAATTTTAAAACTATAATATTTATTCACGTGTACCGACTCTAGCGGGTTCGTACGCGTATTGTTTGCGGCAGATATCCCTGGATCTGATGGCGCGGCACTAATGCCGTATGAATGAAATTTACTGTCAATATCTGAGGCCCGCATGCGGCTTTGTGACGCAAACTGTCCTCTTTTATACCCGCCATTATTCCTCTTTTTATTTTTTCCCTTTGCATTTTTCAGTGTATTTATTTACGAGTCGCCCGGTCCTTTATTTTATGAATCCGGTTTCGTTGGCTATTTCGATTCCTTTTCGCGTAAATATAATTATAATAGTTTTTGTGTTTCTGTATCTTTGATATAATTTACTGATTATTATGTCAAGAAATTAATTACCCTTGATGTACCCCTGGGGGGTGTTCAGACATTCTAAATTCAAATTGAATTCGGTCAAGTTTGTTGTCCAGTGACTAACATAGAAAAATGCTCTCACACATTTCTTATTTTCTATCACATCGTATCAATATCCGCTCTAATGTCGGGTCTTACCTCAACTGACTGTTAAATAATGATCACGAAACCCCACGCAGTAATAAGCACCCCTATAATTTGTCCGGGATTATCGCGAGACGGCGCGACTTGAATCCCGGCGATTAGTCACAAGTATCGCGGGATGAATTCACGGTACGGATCCCGGGCTTATCTTAGTAGGAGCGTACCTTCGGCGAATACTGATCGTCTGTGCGCCGATTACGTATTCAGGTAAAGGTGTAGAGTTATCAAGATCGCGTATTAATAAAGTCGTGAGGGGATTATGGTTTAGTTTGTGAAACTTCATATTGTTATGTAGGTTAGATGTAGGTATTACAGTATTTTTCTTTTATATTCTAAGAATATTATTGCAACTATTGCACACTAAGATAATTATTATTGCACATTAGTAATTAGTATTACACAAAAATTATAAGTAGGTTCGTAGACAAGGAACAAACAGCAAGTGTAAGTACATAAAACTGTAATCAGAAAATTCTTTCAGTTTTCGTACTAACAAAAATATTAGGTACTCATAAAAATTAACATATTTCGCTTATTTACATGGAAAATGTAATATTAATAAGAACATTATTTTGTGAGGGAATCCGTGGTGTAGGTACTGGCAAGTGGAGCTAGCGGGTAGAGCAATTAATTCCGGCGTGGCGTCGGGCGCAGGTCGGTTGCGGTTCGATGCCCGCGCGGCGACGACCCCTGTCTTTACCGCGTGTCGCTCTGATAAACCCCACTGCACAGCATCTAGTTGCATTTGAAACTTGTGTCAAATTCATAGCGAAAACTTAGCTAGAATAATAATTATAATATTTATATATTAGATTTATACTTTAAATTTAACTATCGTAATGTCAGAACTTTTCATTAAAGTCAGCACTTATCACTTAGAATTGAATTTAAATTTTCTATTTTTTTTTAATTCCCTCATATATTTCTTACAGCAAATACATTAAAAGTGTTGAAAGCTAAACAAGACCTATACAAGTCAGATAAATATAAATCACGTCAAATTTTAACTACACATGACTTTATATCTAAGAAATTTGCAGTGAGGGAATGTTACAAGTATTTGGGTAGGTACAAATTATAGGTACTACTTGTTCTGCCTCCAAGAAATAATAAAGTTGGTCCTGTGACACAAATGAAAAGTAGATTGACAGTAGGTTGACCTACATCATCAATCGACAACCCGACCGCGGGAACGCTAGAAACAATACCTATCAATTTTCTTGTTCCACAACCGCAGATCCAGGGCCCTTATTATGTTAGCTACTTAAAACGCAATAGAAAAGCAAACGCTTGCGTTCGAGCGTTTGAAATCTAATTTGCTTTCAAACGTGAATTAGCTTTCAAACGTTAGCGCTCAAAAGCAAGCGTTCATACGCGTATTAGCTTTCAAACACTCGAACGTGAGCGTTTGAAAGCTTTAATATTGCGTTTTAAGTAGCTAACGTAATAAGGGCCCAGCTCCGTCGCGCTCGGTATCGGCGCGTTGTCCACAAACTCGATAATTACGGCACACCTCAGACACGTGCCGCAATTAATTCCTGTCCGCAGTCCAGCTGCGGCAAGGCCTGTCCCGGACACCGCTCCCGGAATCCAGACCTGGAGGAATTTATAAACTGTGTTTGTATCGTTGACAACATAGGACATGACAACATAGGATAGTCTACACGCACTTACTATCATTAATAGGATAGGAGTGATAGGATACTTGATAGGATTAATACACAGTGGGGGCTTTGTTGATTGATTATAAACCAATAAATAAATAAAACATTGGTTGTGGATCAAAAAATAGATCCCGAAAATAAGTTGAGTAGAATATTTGACAGGTCAGTAAAGTCATCTGAATTCTTCATATACATAACTGATGAATAGTTTAGTGATAGTTAATTACAAAGCGTTCACGAATTACTCAATCTCAAAATTGTTTTTATTCATGTAAGCCAACAAAGCATTTATGTATAGTCAGAATCTACCACCGGTTCGAAATGCTGCTACCGCTCAGAAGATCCGGCAAGAAACTCAGTGGTTACTCTTTTCAATGAATAAAAGATAGTAGCCATTCTCAAGAACAGCAACAGAATGCGAGCAGGCAACACCATTGTCTCCACCATTACAATACTGTAAACGGGATTAAGGACCACAGGTTCTTAGAAACTCGGGGTAGCAAGAGTTCAAATATATGTTGACATAGATAATATATTAACTGCTACAGTTTATGGATTTCAAACTGATATATATTCCAGATCCAATACCGCGTCGGTCTCTATTAGTTGTAATCCAATATTGAGTCTGTTACGTTAGATAACCAATAGTTATGTTATGGCTTCTGGGTTATATGAGATACGTTACGACTTCTGTATTAGATCTGTATTCTGTATTATATATATTCTGTTCTGATCATGTATTAGATAACAATTTTAATGTATTATTTAATTTAAAACAGGGCCCTAACCACGCTAGCTACTCAAATCGTAATAGAAAGGTAAAAGCTAGCGATTACGTTTCAAACGCTCCGCTTTTGACGTTTTGCTGACACAAGCTTCACGATTTATACTGACATTGATTTGGTACCAAACTCGCGATTGACCTTGAGGCTGCGACTGACTTCGTTTTTATTAAAGTAAAGTTTATTTGCGATGATTTGCTTTACGCATTTAGCCAATGTCGTGTGAATATAATTTTCAAGTTTTATATGAAGGTATTTGTCTAGGCCTAATATTACCAGACTTATTGGGGGAACTCGAATAATCATGTTTCACTACTATTCGTCCAATTGCTCCCACTCACAGATATTTTTTTATGAACATTGGCATAAAGCCAAACGTAGTTACCAACGCAGATCCAAATAAAAAAAACTACAAAGCGTTCGATGACATAAGCCACTCGCAAATGAGACGCTAGCGTGGTACCAAATATTGGCCAAGCGTTTGAAACGTAATCGCTAGCTTTTGCCTTTCTATTACGATTTGAGTAGCTAGCGTGGTACGGGCCCAGGTATAATGTTATTTTAGAAATACTTAAACATAAATTATTTAATTGGTTTATTTACCCATTTTAAAATTAATTACAAAACCAATAACACTTTGTCACAAACTACACGTGTGCCCAAAATATCAATTAGCAATAACCCCGACGCTAACAAAAGATACAGCGTCCCTAATGAATTTGTAATCTCCGTAATCTGTTCAATGAGAAATGGCGTTTTCCAAATAGCGGAGCGCCGGCAAACAAATTAAGGCTTGCCCAAAAATGAATTTATCACGTAGCGCGAGGACCGAGGCTGGCTAACTATCCATTTGCGCCTCTTGTTTGAGAAATATGGGCGCCGTGGGTTTTGTTTTGACCGGCACTTGTTTTGACGCCGTTATTAGTTCTTTTAATTCAATATACGTTTTTAAACTTCCATCCAAGGGTATTTTAGTGACACTCCATTTGTGGTTTGATCCATGGAATTCAGAAGCAAAAGACAGACTGGACTGATCCCAAATAATGGGGAAAGGCAAACTAAGTTCAAGATGGCCTGTTCAAGATGGCCTTCTAACCTGTGTATAGCCATTAAATTAGGTTTGATAATTAGAAACCCACAAGGATTCCACGGTCGACTATTGGCACCAAATGTTGCATATTTGTCGGGCCCGGGTCCCAAATATTTTAATTTAAACCGCGTCCAGTGGGACGTCGTCCGCGGCGGCAGATGGCGCTCCGGTGATTAATATGCAGGATGGACACTGTCGAACCGAGTGGTCTTGGTTGTTTTCCTTCGCTTTCCCTACATGGATGCAGCGAATACCCAAATTAAGTCCGAGCTTCAAAGAAATATTTTCGACTGCATGATCTAGCGGTACAGGCTTCAAAGAACATGGGACCAGGCCCGCAACATACTGTTACTCTTGTAAGCCAGAGTCGACAGTGGTAACTTATGATGACGCCGTGTATCTATTTAGAAAATATAAATAAAAATAAGATATGTTTATCTTGATGGAGATGTACACCTCGCGAAATATAATTACGTCCAGCCGGTTATCTGATGATGCATCGCTGAATAAAATGTGAGTTAAGACTCAAGTTTGCACAATAAATAATTGTTTCCAGAGACGTAATTGCCGTAATTTCATGAATAATTACCGCCACAGAGCAATTAAATAAATTACGGAAGGAATAACGGCCTCCTTCGGGCTTTAGTTTAAAGTTGGGGCGTCGGCTGTTGCACTTAATAACTCCTTGAATTTAATAAATATTTGCATTATATATACCTAGTATGTAATTAGTAGCTAATTATTGTAGGCCCATATCTGTTTTATGTTTGTAATAAAGGTCACCCAATTTTTCTGCTTGCAATCTTGCTTTCCATAAATACCTATAGGTAGGTGATCAGCATAATACGGGAAGATTAATTAGAAAAAAGTCAACATCGATTGAAACACTTGTAATGTCTTACTAATAGTACCAACTGGGTTAAACCCGTGATATCGGTCATTCACACGATTAACCCAGCACCAATATTTTATATGCATTCTTTTGTATCTGTAAGAATTATCAGTCAAAAATGTTTAGATGGCTTCGGCGTGTGACCGACCGCGACTGGGAAGATCTATTATGTTATAGGCACGCAGACAATAAATCATTTCATGAAATACTTCCCCAAAATTCATTGGTATTTGTATCAACCATAAAAAATTGAACGTATTTTATCGTATGACAAATCGTCGTCGTTGTAATCTAAACACGTAACCGCAAAACGTAGCGCCAAACGCGGCCGCGGCCGGGCTGAAAATTTCAAAAAGACAACTGCCGCTGTCATACGCGATATGGCTCGGTTCCAAATGCCGGTGACAGCGGGGCACGGGGGGGTGCAGGGGGAGGGGGCGTCCCCACATGGCCAGTTAGTTACGCCGCGAATTATAGGGGCCATTACGATTCATTAAGGCCAGTTAGGCTTAAACTGGTGTTTACCCACGCACACGGACGCACCGGCACACATGAGCCTCCGTCCGCAACAGTTGGCATTGTTTTAAGCGTGTCAGAAAGAGATGGAGCACGAGGGTTGCAATTTGAAATTTTAAGCTACAGTAATGTGGGTGTAATTAGTGGCCGCCGTAACGAGCTAAGGGTCTCGGGTACTGAGGTGTGAATTTTTGATTTTGGTGCGGCAGATTGTGTCGGGGAATTCTCAAAGTAGTTTGGTGAATACGTATTTGCTAACTTTGTATTTTTGCATACAGTTACAAAAGTCCTTAATACTAATTTAGGTGCATATATGGTAGCTGATAAGTAAATGCCTAATAAAAATAGACCTTATGGTCCTTTGAATATTTATTAAAACTTTCGGGTCTTAGAACACATCCCACGTCCTTTAAAACAGTTGGTCGGTGATTCTATCATTTCATGCAAATCACATGTTCAGCAAGAAATTCACAAAACTACACGTTATTAAGCGACTTCATATTTTTTGTTAGTTAGATGAGTTAAAAAGGCATAGCTGACATAATTTTTTTGTGTATTAAACTGGCTATTAAGTATTAAATTAAATAAAAAATAGACCGAAATCTCATTACCAACAGTGTCCTGATTTTGTTTTTTTTTGTTTGACATGACATAACTAAATATTATGATGCTTTACTATGTATTATTGTAATAGTATGTTTAGAGTACACATTAAGCTATAAAACTATTTAAATAAATATAGTATTTTATGGTTGATACTTGTTCACGGTCACAAAATATTTTCATTAAAAAAATAATCTCACTACCATTCAATCATTTTCTTATTGCGAAAACAGCCTGTAGATTCACGAACGAGCGAGATACTTGCCCGTACTCATTCCTCACCCCGCGCATGATGTTCCCGCAGTCGACCAACAAACATAGAAGGAGGCCAACACGTCTTACTTTTTTTTAACAGAATTTTCAAACTCAAGTCTCTTAGTTAAGTAAGTATTTTTTTACATTACCATTCGCGCTTTTTATACAAAATTAAGTTTTGTGTTAGATTACTATTGATGCTGACATAAGAATAATCGAGTTCAAATAGTTTTTAAATATTTAATACTTTGATGTTGTAGTTATTAATGGAGTAAATCTAAAGAAAGTACAAAAATATCATCACCGTTCTTCTCATTACCAGTATTTACCATCCATTTTTTATGGAAATGGCAATGATCATACAATTATGGTGATGATCTTGTAATTATGGTAATGATGATAAAATTATGGTAGTGAGCTAATGATTGTTTACTTCTTTTATTGAACGAACCTTTTGTCCAATATAAAATCAAGAGTGCTAATGTAGTGTGTGAATCTTATATTTTTTTTACTGTCTGTAATGATTTATTGGTTCACTAATGTCTCACGAAAGCTTCTGAATGACTTACCGCTTTTATGGCTTGTGAATCAAAATTATATTTTTATTTACAGGTAAAAATATGTCTAACAAAAAATCTCGTGAAACTACATTAGCTGAAGAAAGATTGCGAAGAAGAAAGAAATATGAGGAAATTAAAAATGATCCAGAAAAATACGCTTTACAGAAAGACTTATATATTTAAAACGCAAGGAACAAAAGAAAATTAAGAGTGTGGCCGATATGACTCCTAGGGAAAAACAACTGAAAAGGAAAAAGTGGAAGGAAAACAGCCAACGATACGCAGAGAAAAAGAAGAAGAATAGAAGAGTACAGGAGTTGATTCTACAAAACACACCTCCATCAAGCGATCGTGAAGATAATGTTGATGTGGCTCTTCAACAGGATCCACTAGAAGGACCATCTCACCAAGCAGAAGTGAAGATCAAAAACTGTAGCCTTTGTCAGAAATAAAGCAATTGCATAAGGAAACTCCGCTTTAATTACAAACAACGGATTGGTAAATTGGAATAATAAAAAGAAAAAATCAAAAAAGAGAGAAATGCCATAAAAGGAGGCTGACCAGAATATTAAAGAAAACACATATACAACAAAAACCACAAATCAAACCTTCAACTGAACAAAAAGTAGATAAGTTAATCGAAACAGTAGAATTTGATAGGCGAGAAGAAGTTATTATTAATTGAGGAGGTTGTGTCCAGAAATTTATCCGAAGGGTTCGCTGACTTACTGAAGAAAGATAAACGTGTGTTTAGTGACATCGTTTTGAAAAACAAAGGAAGTTTCAAAAAACATAATATACTTGGAAAAACTAAAATGTTTACTGTTCGAGATAAAAATATAACTATATAGTAGGTATCTTTAGTTGACGACTGTTATTCAAATAATTAGCAATGGTACCTAAAATAACTTGACTTCATTTGAACGAATTATTCGATGAAACGAGGCATTGTTAGAGTATAAAAATGTTTTGTTTTAAATTTCAATATAAAACCTAAATCTAAAATAATTGTTTTATTTCAATGTTCATTACCGGTATTATTTTTTCATTACCATTTAATAAATATCATTACCATATCACATTTATCATTACCATTCCCAGAAAAATTATCAGGTCTATAACTAAGCCAGTTTTGCGAAAAAATAGTATTACTCAAATCAGTATGTCTATTTCTCATGTAGCTTTTTAATAAAAATCAGAAAAAAATAGGTAAAAAAAAATCTCAAAATTCTTCCAATTTGCACGAAATGATAGAATCACCCTGGTGTCAAAGTGATTAACTTCCGATATTTGTAGGTACATATACGATACTAATATTAACCCCAAGTATTACTTCGAACTTTTGAATCATGCTGTATACGAATAACAAAACATTATAATTGACCTACTTGTCCATATCCACAAAAATAAATTAGTTAATACAAAAAAAATATAAATGTACCTAATATCGGAATGTTTAAATATAATAACCATATTTATTTCAATCATTTGCACTCCAAGCTATGAAGTTTTATTTCGTCCGGCTATCAGATGGTGGATTCATATGTAAATAGGCGCCATAACGTAGTTCATAGCTGGAGGCTTGCCAGTATTGACACTATCGACTTTCGAGCTCGCCGCGAGCTCAACCAGGGTTGGGCGTGTATCACAATCTGCAGAATATACCTATATTATGAACAGGTAGGCATTTAATATTCCGTAACAGGCAATTTCAGGTAATTCCTGCCACAAAAAGGAATAATTGAATCAAATGAAAAATATTTGATGTTTGATCGACTGCCGATTGACCATCGATTGATTACTATTTACTTATTTAGTGACAATGGCGTTGCCTGCTCACATTCTGTTGCTGTTCCAGAGAATGGACACCATATTTTATGAATTAAAAAGACTAACCATTGAGTTTCTTGCCGGATCTTCTCAATGGAAGCAGCATTCCGAACCGGTGGTAGATTCTGACAATTCATAAATGCTTTGTGGGCTTACATGAATAAACCAATTTTGAAACTTGCGTTTTAAGTTTGATCTATGGTCCGTCGATCGATAATCCATCGAACGTTGAACTACTAGCAACTATCGATCGTCAATGACTCGCTCCAGTCAACATTGATCGATGGATCGACCGACGGTCAATCCATTGGTGTGGGAACATCCTAAATAATTATGATAATATTAACCTTATTTGTTGGATATAATCATAGATAAATAATGTAAAAGCTAGAACTTTCAGGGCCTAAAAGCAAACGCTCGCGATTACGTTTCAAACGCTCCACTTTTGACGTTTTGCTGGCACGGGCTTCACGATTTCTACTGACATTGATATAGTATGGTGTCAGCAAAACGTCAAAAGCGGAGTGTTTGAAACGCGATCGCTAGCTTTTGCTTTTCTATTACGATTTAAGTAGCTAGCGTGGTTAGGGCCCAGGTCTCTGGATATAACACTCAGTGTAAGGTACACAGACCTTAAAAAACTTATAACTCTGTGGTTAGGTAACATTTCAAATTAGACTGTGTCGTAAACGTTAACCGGCGGGTAGATGTGAAGTAATCCAAACATTTAGGAAGACTAGTAAATCCTATAAAAACACCTTGTAAGCAACTGTTATACCTGATCACGGGAAAATCAAATCGACCGTGTAACCTACGACTCTCAAATTGCCGATAGGCCAAACGATATTCGCCTTTACTGCTTACTAGTTAGAGATGAAAAGGGATTGATAAAATAACTGTGTAAAGGGTAGCATCTGCCAATTTGTAGCTGGCTGCATTTCGCAGGTAAATACCGACGCGCATCGTTTGCCAATGCTTTTGACAGCCTCGAGTATCAAGCAAATATTCCCTATTTGTTTCTGGACTATTTGCACTCTACCTTTTTTAATCCGTGTAGGATTTATTGGATTGGATGATGACCGCTTGGCGCAGTGGTTCGAGCGTAGGCCGCACTGGGTTGTTGCGGGTTCGATTCCCGCCGAGGCCTTTTCGTAATTTTCCCTGGTCTGGGTGTCACTGGGATCGTCCCCAGTCCATTGTACGGTACCCATAGTAAAAGCGTTGCTTAGTTTGGGACCATACAGTTGGTGTGTTCGTCTGGCGATATTTATTATTATTATTATTTAATCAATTTGACGATGGTAGAGCCCAAGTTGTAGACAATTTACTTCAGCTCATAAACGAGTTACACCAGGGTAGTCCCACTCTCTCACAGAAGATAAATATAAAGAAAAAAAATGTACCATCAGAAGTTACACGTACATTACATTACAATTTAACAACAACAAGGAACAAATATTACTGAACATTGGACAGTTCAAATTAAATTCAAATTCAAAATGTTTATTTTGTTTAGGCCTACGGGGGCACTTACAAATTGTCAATTTTAAATTTATTAAATTTCCTTATATCTACAACCGGATCGGAACGCGACCTCGACTGGGAAGATCCGGCAAGAAACTCAGCGGACTTGTCTTTTAACACTTATATTTTTTTTATCGCCAGTTGCTTATCTTCTCTATATATATATAACTCAAAGGTGACTGACTGACTGACTGACTGACTGGCATAGTGATCTATTAACGCACAGCCCAAACCACTGGACGGATCGGGCTGAAATTTGGCATGCAGCTAGATGTTATGCCGTAGGCATCCGCTAAGAAAGGATTTTGATTAATTCTACCCCCAAGGGGATAAAATAGGGGATGAAAGTTTGTATGAAACTTTGTCAATTTTAAACCGATCGGGCTGAGACTTTACATAATGCTACTATGACGTAGATATCCCCTAAGAAGGGATCAAAATTCCACGCGGACGAAGTCGCGGGCTCAGCTAGTAATCAGTAATTACAAAGGGTAGTAGTCTTAGCTGCTATCTCTTCCAAACAACTTTTACAGACACACTCGATCACCCGACTCGACACCACTTTACCCCCTCCCATTCCCTCCTACTTCCCCCACTCCTCTTAGGGGGGCGAAGTCCGAGCAATGCTTTTGGTATTGCAAGCATTTGGTATAGACTACGGTAACTGCTTATCATTAGGCTGGTCGTGTGGTTGTTTTCCAACTAACTTTATTTTGTTAAACATAGATTTTACACGAGCCTTCTAAATAGTACATGAAGAATCTTCCGTACCATTCTGTGTCCTGCCAGTCTCTGAGTAAGTTTTGTAAGTATTTAGTAAGTTTGGCGATCATTTGTTACAGTGGTTCGAGCGTAGGCCGCTCGGCTCACTGCACATGGTGGTTGCGGATTCGATTCCCGCCGAGGAAAATTTCGGAAATGGCCTTTTCGTAATTTGCACAGATCTGAGTGTCAAGTGGATCGCCCCCAGTCCATTATACAGTACCCATAGTACAAGCGTTTCTTAAGTAAGCTGAGTAGACAGTACGTCAATAGCAGTTGGGATATCGCTGTAGGAGAATCAGCATCATAGCTGTGTATTTAGTAAAATACAGCTAATCTAAACAGTACTCGTTCGCTTAAATTAGCAATTTAAATATGCATACCACTTAATTACGTACAACGGTTTAAAAAAGCTGGATTTAACCCGGCTCTCCCCATCCGAAATTGTCCCGAGCAATTTATTTTCAAACCCAGACGCATTAACAAAAACCGGCGATGGACGAAAGAAGTACAAAAAAAACACATAATCCCAGCCCAACTAAGCCCTGGGGCTATCTAATAACATTTATTACTCCGCTTCCGGTCCCCAGCGTCCACTTCCGGTGGCTGATAAAGTGGCGCCATTTTTGCCGCCATATTTATTTATAGGTGTTCGCTGGGCGATAATGTCGGTGTGTGAGTCGTTTATTACCGAGCCAGCCGCCGGAACTAACCGGACCATTGAGGTGTCCATTGGTGCAACTTATTTAACTACAATAAAATAAATACACGTTATAGTATGGGAAAGACAGGACGCATGGTTTCATAGGATTATATTGTAGCCACAGATTAAAAAACGACTATAATAAGCGTATACCTTACTGGAATAATACGTGTTTAATTGCATCAGTGGTAGCTCTGCCCGCGCCGGTCATCAGCTGAAAATTCGGGGTGGTCATTTTTTAAAAGATATTTAGTATGCTCTAAATATCAATAAATAAACTCAACATCTTAAGAAACTTCCTAAAAATAATAAGTCAGTAAATTTATAAAAAAAAATTAAACGTGAATTCAGGATACCAGCCTATTGAAATTTACCGAGCAAACTCCAAACTGAATCCACATAAGTAAGTATACAATAACAAACAGTATTATATTAAGTAGTTAGTTCCGTTATATCGTAATCAGATAAAGCAATAATAAACTGGCTCAGTAGACATACGAGTACCTATTAATCATATCGATGGGAACCAGCAAGTGTGAGCGCGATTTATGCGTTCCAACTTTTGTGCCGCGCGTGCAAATACACCTAACTAATGACTCAGATCGCGGCTATTAATGATGCTATCGCGATATGTTGTAGGGGCCACTTAGGTACTGGAAATATTATCGGACATTAGTTTTAATGTATTATTACTAGGTAGGTAGTTACCTGTATTATATCTACATATATAAAAATGATTTGCTGTTCGTTAGTCTCGCTAAAACTCGAGAACGGCTGGACCGATTTGGCTAATTTTGGTCTTGAATTATTTATGGAATTCCAGAGAAGGTTTAAAAGGTGAATTAATTTGAAAGTCCACGCGGACGAAGTCGCTGGCACAGCTAGTAATATATAATAAAGACAATAAATGAATATAAATAAAATGGGACAATTATTATAATAATGCTTTACTAACATCAATATATTAGTTTGATTATGAAAACCTAATCGCGAGGTGTTCTAAACTTCTTAGTCTCTAATTTAGTTTATTTTTATTATTAATGTAGATTTCTTAACGTATGATAATTGAGTAACAAACATCGAAACATACAAACTTTCACAAATAACAATAATATTTAAGTTGGGGATTTATTTACTTAACAACCTGTCAACAATGCTTCGATAAAACATTATTCAGCGTATCAAACTTCAGTTTTTGGTACAGTCATTAAAAGCTATCAAATTTTCTGCACCCCTCTAAATTGACAATAAATTACAATGTACCTCCAATCCAGCTCATGATAATTTAGCAGCATGTTTGTTTGAAGTGGACACCGAAATCCCGGCATAAATCCCGCGGCCCCGGGAGCGCCAGCGAATTACGGGAGTGCGCCCCCGGGACACCGCACACAAATCATGGCTGTGACTTGAGACAAACGGCCACGGTCCACGGGATGATCCTGGGCGTTACTAAGGAGGAATCAAATTTTCTTGACCACTTTTGACTATCTTGTACAAAGTTCGCCGCTGTAGCCAAGAGGTTTTTAGATTATGTAGAGACAGACAGCGTTCGTAAGTACGTTTAAGATGGTATTGTTATGATCATACGGCACAAAATTGATTGACATTGCCACTGAACTCATGAACGCCACTCTAGGTACTTACATTGTGAGTAGATAAATGATCAAGAGTGGTAGTGAAATTGACTCACAACGCAATTTGCTTTTGCATATTGCAATCAAAGAATTCGCCAGCCTTTTATGATGTGAAAGTTATACAAAAAGTTCGCCCCTGTGGGGAATCGAACCCTGGTCTCCCGCGTGATAGGCTATGTATACCACTAATACTACCGAGGATTATATTGGATTCAAAAAATTGAGCCTAAAGAGGTAAATAAATTGTACTCAGTTACCTAATAAACAATCATCCAGAATATAAGAATATTAGTTTCACCAAACGATTGGCCGTTGATTGATGATCGATCGAACGTTGCTTTATGTGGACACTGACAATCGACGTCCACTCATCTTATTTTACCATCGACAATCGGTGTTATAACACCCTATTGCATACAAAATGCGTATTTGAAAAAATCAACCGTTATGTACTTAATGATGTAGAGTTAAAAGGTGCTGGTTACTAAAGATACGATCAACGACTCAGACTCTATCCAGATCCATTTTCTGGTCTTGGAAGGACAGTCATCCATCCCCGTCGGCCAGTGGTGCTGAGGCCCACGGCGGCCATTACCTGACCCCTGTCTTTGCCGCTTTGATTTGTTGCAAGGCAAGGGAGATCAATTGCTCGCGGCCTACGTCACGATGTTTGTTTGGGAAATTGATTACATTATTTTATATGTGATTTCTATTGTATATTATACTGGGTACATTATCACTCAATACTAGCGTGATTCGGGCCAGATACCATAGTTCACCATACTCTGGCCCAGTGCAGATAATATCTTTTATTTTAAATATATAATAACTGACTGTTTCAATGAATTATTAATATTCAGAAGCTAAATGACTGTAAATTAAAACTCATTCATTGTTATAAATAGCTACTCGGGCTGAAACACGTCTCGCAATTTGAAAATGCGAAAGCGATGACTGCTGTGAAACCTCCCGATTCATAATTAATGATAATATCCGGCAGATGCGGATTTTTCATCCGACAGAAAAAACGCGGGCCGGCGGAAAAGTAATCGCGGAAAGTCCTTAGTCATTTATGACGGTGCTTCCGGTTGGGGCATACCCGTGGAAACGGCTTGTAAACTGTATATTTCGTTATAAATTTTTACATATATTTAGTACGTGACACAGAGGAACACGTCTCATTAACCAACAACGGACTTGTATTTCTATAATATTTATTTATTTTAATCAAGTACATTTTTAAGTCGAAATCGTGAACTGAACTAGGTCAGTAATTGAGATACCTAATAAATATAGATAGACCAATACACACCTATGAATGAAATACGAGTTGTGACACGAACAACAATATTTTTTTTTTTATATTAAGGAACAATGATGGTACAAAATACATATTTTCGAAATGATTTCATAGAATTTCAAATTCAAAGTATCCGTTCTATTTTTATCATGTTCAATGCCGCATCACATCGGCTTCTGCGGCAGACCGGAAATACAACCTCAAAAAAAGAAGTCCTCTCAACCGGAAGCGACGGGCAGGAAGACGGCGACGACAGCGCCGCGTCGCCCGCCGAACGAATTAAAAATTAAACGAGGATCCGTTTCCGGATACCGTGACGTTTGCTGTTTGTTTTTTAATATTTCTCAAAGAGTTATGAAATGCTATATTTAGCACAAAACTGATACGCTGTCATTTCGTCATGGTAGTATTAAGTTGATTATTTTAATGTACCTACAGGCTATGTTACTACACCATAGGAATATTATAATAATATATGAATTTCAGTTTTCATTAGGGTTGCTTTGTATTAACAAACGAAACCCTTATGAAAACAAAGTTTATATTAATAAATATCAATTTACAAGATCACGAAATCCTTCACACTACTTCGTTATAAACTTCGAGCTATAATTTAGAAAATAATAAAATTGATAGAGTATTCACAAAGCAAAAGTTCATAATAATTGAAACTTCATATTGCTTACTTACCCTTAAATGCTAGTTACTAAAATTATTATGTTTTAGTAAACAAAACATTAGCCACATCTACCTTAACTTAATTTTCTATCCCTCTGATATGTAATAGGAAGGAGTTTTCAAGGACCAAAGAGAGTGCAAGGAAGACAGAAAGTGATACTTTAATGGTCAATGTTGTGTCTGCGACGTGACCTAGGTAGTATATTACCTAGGTCACGTCGCAGACACAACATTGACCATATATACTACTCCATAATAACTACTCCAATCTTCAGATATCTACCTATAGGTAAATCTGAAACAATAATACTTAACTCTAAGTAACACTTTCGTATAATTATGTATATTTTTTTGCAGATAGTCCTATATTAGAGAGTACCTCTGTTGACTCTACTTATTGATCGTCCACGTTATTTTATCTCTCTCCCACATTTAGTTCTAATTTCTCTTCATATAGTAAATAATGTAATCCCAGCAGAGTTCGCTATATAGAACTGAATATATACATCGAAAACTTACTAATGTAATTACAGTAGATCATGTTAGTGTGTGTAGAGTTTTGCATGTATATGTAGCTCTTCGGCCCACAGGCGTAGAGTTCTATATAAGGCGTGTACTCGCAGTCTCATTTATATTATACTGAAACTGAAGAAATGTCTCACTCTGGTCCTTTCAGGAGAGGATCTTTGTGGGCGTGTCGTGAGTTGGGCGGGGCTCCAGACGGACACTCCTTGAAATCCTCTTTTTTACGTAGCGTCGTATCTAGGCGCTCGTCGTCCACTCTACCGAGACCTGTGACACTTCGGCTGATTTCGTTTTTGTTACCTGAAATTAATGGAAAAGCGGGGATCACGGCGGACGTTCGTTCACTGGTCGTGTTTATGTAAGCGCAGAAACAAAGCTCCCAAACAACTTCAGTCGTTATCGCGTTTATAAAGTTCTCGAGACAATTCAGTTTTATGGGGTGTTTTGCTTGAGATAAATGTTTATTTCTTTTGTCTAGATACTTTTTATTTTTTGAGTAGATAAATATTAAAGAAACGCTATCATTTTACTGCAAATTATGTACATGATAGTCTTAAAAACATAGGTAAGGATCTTATGAGTAATAGGTATATCCAATTCAAGCGAGGATTGCTACAAAAAGAAACATGTTCTTTAAACTAAAAACCCTTTTTATATTAACGTCCAAGAAGGCGTTAAAGAGCTATTAAATAGTTACTTCTTTTCAGATGAAAATAATAAGGTTTATGTAGAAAGCAAGAGTTAGTTCCAGAACATTATAGAACCATAATAATCTAATCATAGTATATCATTCCATAAAATCATCTCCATCACATCTTTATCGCAAAATAAGGAAAACCGCGATAGTTTCATGGCGTCGTTTATAAATGATATCCTTCATAAAAGTGGCGTCGGAAAGATTGATAGTGGAGCGTAATGCAGGGCTGAGCTTATCTCGTGTGTCGATCGATAGAAATAATATCTACTGATGATGAAGAATTGGAATGAACGAGTGATTGATCGCTAACTACATGGAATAGTGGCTAATATTATTGCATACATTGGTATATTACTGTATGAATTCTACCACAAACTGTAGAATATGAAAGCTACGGTTTTACCTTAAAACAATTGTAGCTATTGCTGATTCTGTTGGTAAAAAACTGTACCTATGTAAATGTATCGTCGCCCCTCTTATTGTCTCATTTGATGACCGGTTGGCGCAGTGGCCTGAGCGTAGCCCATTCGGAAAATGTCGGCAATGGCCTTTTCGTAATTTGCCCAGGTTTGGGTGTCACTGGTATCGCCCCCAGTCCATTGTACGGTACCCATAGTACAAGCATTCCTTAGTTTGGAACCATACAGTCAATGTGTTGGTCCGACGAAATGTATATGCTTTATGTATTAAGATTACAGATCATACTACCGAAGCACAAAGTTATGTATAATCAAAACGTTGTGTATGAGAAACATGTGGAAAACAGTGCTCAATGCCAGTGGGCGTTATCAGCGACTACTTCCTTTGCGGCGCAATCGTACGGAGACATTGTTTGAACCCTTGTCTAATGAAGATGACATCCTACTATCCTACTAATATTATAAATGTGAAAGTTTGTGAGTGTGGATGTATGTATGTATGTATGTTTGTTACTCCTTCACGCAAAAACTACTGAACGGATTTGGATGAAATTTGAAACACAGATAGTTTATAACCGGGATTAACATATAGGATACTTTTTATCCCGATAATCCCGATTTTTTTTTTACGTTAAATACTACGCGGACGAAGTCCGTGGGCACAGCTAGTTCGTGATAAACCTACTCAGTTCACTACCTATCTATACTTCAATAATATGTCCTGTACTTATGTGTAAATTAGTTATGAATTATTGCACTTGATTTTATTCAAAAAATACATACCTTCAGGCATAGAACCTCCTCCGTTTTGGAAGTCGGTTAAATAGACGATTACTTATCTCTGCAATATACCACGGCCAACGAGAAGCGTTACGAAGTAGTAATAATGTTCGAGTTCAAGTCAGTCACCGATGCGCTCGCCAGCATTCGGGCGAAGCGTGAAAAGTAACCATATTAATAGAATAATCTATTCATCTTCATCAAAATAATCTTCTCAAAATTATTATTACTTTGTCTACTTCTACACGTGTCGTTATTACCAAAGTAATTATGAATATCTATGTGTTCCAGGTCGCGTCACAACCAATCATTTCCTTGTATCTCAACACGTTCAATTTAACGCTTCAGCCCATTATAACAAATTATCGATGTCACCTACATCACATTGTGTGAACCCAACCCTACAAGAGTATTTATGTCAAACGTGTGTGTGTGTGATGTCCTGTGTGCACACACCAGCGTGTGTCTGTGTGCGTTATCAGAAGATTCCACTTCATTTCCCTCGACCTGCGCATGACGTCACATGTTATGTACCTACAGAACATTTTATAATTTATGCACGGTTCATGGGATAATTCAATTTAGTCCTGGAGTAAACAGAAATATTAATTATATTAAAGTCATTAAGCATCAATAGCCGAGTTGATAGATGGGCCGCCCGTTATCCGATAGGTCCCGTGTTCGATTCCGCGCTGTCCACGAGTATTCTCTCAAACTAGTACAAGCAGTCGGTTTGGTACAAGGGACTACCAAAAGTTATAGATGTCAGATAGATAACCTTACACTGATGAAACAATTACGACAACATATGCTTTTTGTAATTCCCATAGAATTCTTTAACTAAACGTTTCGTAATTCTGAAATTACAAAAGTATAAATAAAAAATACAAAAGTGATACCTAAGTATTACGAACTACAAACATAATTTATTGTATTTTTTATCAGCGTCCTATTTGCTAGTAAACAACATATAAAAAAGACAAATAATAAAATAAAGAGCTTTCTAATAACTAAGTGTAGGTATATTATCTTTAAAAAAAACATACGTACATCCGGGTGATAGATGTTTTACTGGTAATTTCAGCCAATAACAGTGAAAATTACAAGCGTTCACAGCGCACAGGACCGCTGTCGTTTGGGAAATGAGCGTCAGCATTTTTATCTAAATGGCGGTGTGGGGACGTAAAAATGACGTAAAACTCCCGTTTAATACAATAAATAATGAAATAAAACATTACCTTTTATATCTATAGCACCGAACGTATAAACTTACCTATGTAATAAATTTTACATGCAAAGAAACCAATCCATTCGTTTGAAAACTATATTATAATTCTTGCCTAAGATTACAGAACATGTCTTCCTTCTCAACTTATTATTTGAACATAGATTAGCTTAACACCCATAGCACAACACAACTTCACAATTTTGTATGCAATTAATTTGATTTTATTTGATTTACAATGGCCTCAAGACGACTGAAAGCTCAAATACAGTCTACCATTAAATTAGAATGATTCGATTTCATTTGATTTTCAAACTGTGAAAGCGGCAAAACAATCAATTAAAAACACAAACATAAACAAGGAAAACAAGTGTACAAAAAGCGGGATACGATACAAATGGTACCGACCGGTACAAATGGTACAATGGCGGTCTGAGGTACACCCGGGTAATGAAGCCGTATCTATAATAGCGCGATAAGGGCGCTAAATGTTTGCGCGCACGCCAAATAATAACGATCATTTGCGAGGGGCGAGAGATGACGGGGAAAAGAATCCGAGCTTTTGATGGCGACGCTTATCGATAGATGAGAGTGTGGGAATTGAATAACGCTGCTAGCTACATAGCGGTTTAATGGTTGTGATAAGGTTCAAGCGATCTTACATAGGTACTCGACTCTATGTAGACAGAAAACACTTCTGTTTTTTTGCTGATGTAAGACTTCTCTAAAGATTCCCAGACCTCTTGTGGGACTGGCTTAAGGTGTGTCGGATCCTTACCCATTAAAACCTCCCCGGTGGCGGCTTCCAGAACGTCGCTCCAGGATCTCCGGTGCGCACCTATGAATACCTTGCACAAACAAGTGCTCTACAGATTGGCTGTATTGCTGTTTCTCTCTATAGATATTTCAGGATCATTTTGTTTGTAAGCCACGTCCATGGAGAATCAATACGAAAATAGAGGCAATAACTTATAACCACACACCAACATCAATTAACCATAGGTACCTGTAGGTATCTTAATCAAACTCTACTGAAAAATAAATACTGTTATTTGATTAAATGTATTTCTTTTTATATTATTTAATTCAATATAAATTTTTTTTTGGGCGACAAAATTAAGCAGCTCTCAAATTTGAGTTATATTTTGATAGGTGTGCTACACTTTCACTAGTTAGTATACCACCAACCATTGTCGGTTCACTTCTCCATATTCCCGAATACCCGCCGGCAAGGCTGATTGGCAGTTAACTCCCCCCTTACTTCCCTCCCCTAGATAACGCAGATGGGTAACATCCCAGATATCGGCTATCGTTCGACAAACTTCGCACTTTACGATTATTCGCCTATAAAGGGAACTTTAAGTAAAAACAACTTTACAACCATCTTTTTATGAGATCGCTTTTATGTAGCGCGGTTATTTTTACTGCTATTATACGGATCATCATAACTAACGTAATTGTTTTATCTAACGTTTAATTTATTATACCAATTTGGCGTTGGAGGCAGATCATCCGTGGCCGGAATACGAATAGTACCTAGACTCAAGTGAAACAAATTTGTTTCTTCTGTACCTGTACTACGCTTAAGTTTATAATAGGACATCTTTATTCGACCGTTGTAGTACCAAAATATGAATTTCAAGAGCTCTTTGGCTTCCTTTGCACAAAGTTAATAGGTATAAACATGTATAACAGCATAAATTTCTTTATTCGAACGCTCTAGTACCAAAATCTGAGTTTCAAGAACTCCGTTGCATAAAATAGATAAGTATAAGGGAAAGTAATTTGAAACGTGGAGCAGTTGTTAATCCAACAGCCGCCACTTATCGTCGGGGGCGTCGTCAAAACTAAATTTCGGCAACGAGTCACAATCCCACATCAAATAATGGGCGGAATGACGAACAGAACAAACTTCACATATCCCCATAGACACGGGGACACACAGGTAGTTTCAATAACGAGCATAGATCCGTGAACACAGAAGTTTTATTTGATAAGTACAAGTAGGTAATTTTGTTATAAAAATATCTACATGAATAGCAAAACATATCCCATTGAACTTTTCATTTTCCTACTCTTAGTAATTACTGCTGATTAGTAAGGGCTTCAGTTGATTGCGACTATTTTTAACCCCCGACGAAAAAAGAGGGGTGTTATAAGTTTAACATGTGTATCTGTGTGTCTGTGTATCTGTGTATCTGTGTATCTGTGTATCTGTGTGTCTGTCTGTGGCAACGTAGCGCCCAAGCTGATGAACCGATTTCAATTGTGTTTCTTTTGTTAGATAGGCATTCTGATCGAGAGTGTTCTTAGCTATGTTTCATTTAAATTGGTTCAGCCGTTTAAAGATCATCAGCTCTTTTGTAGGTTAAAAAGCCACATTCACGGCCAAAACCAACTTCCGCGGCTCGAATCCAATCGAAATTTGAGATTATTGGATTTAGGTGTATTATATTTTTAAATGATCGTAATAGTCTGAGCTGGCTTTTTACAATATTAAAAATATGAATTGTTTCCCTGATATGGAAAAAATGTATATTTTATCAATTTTTATATGAGATTTGTGTATGAACTAAAGACGTTCCATAAGTCACGTGTCAAATGATGGATACGCGCATGCGTTAAATTTTGTTTGTTTTGCTAATGGTCATGGAATATTACGTTATAATAATTCTAGAGGGCGCTACTCCGCTATTGAGAAAAAATATAAAAAAAACAAATCTAATTTAAAATAATTTTAGCGTTATTGAAAATTCTTCCCCTGGGCTGCTCCCGTCCACCTCAACCAGAGTTATTACATGAAATTGAATCATAATTGATAATATTTTACTAGGGATTAAACCTCCATGGCATCAATATTTAGATTCGTTGTCTATTCTAATGTCATAACAAAATAATGTCTCATACTTTTACACAGATTTTCTGTTGATTATTGTATATATTTGATGAAAAGGTCGTCGCATCGGGGGTTTTTAAATTTTCAATTTAGAGTTATTAGTTACTTGCTCATATTCATTTCAAAGGCAAAAAAATGAATAACATAATATTTGGTTCTAACTATTGACTACTTGTAATATTTCTTGGGAGCTTTCATGGGTTTGAAGTATAGAAACACTTGAAAATATTATTTCACGTGACACTAAGTAGTTAAATGCGAACAGCGAAACCGAAACGCAATAAAAAACACATGTTTAGTCAGACAAAATGTTCGACAGTGTGTCACAGACGTAAATCGCCAGATGAATATTGTTTCAAACGGAATTAAGCACGCGCCGGGAGGGACCGGGATCACTTATAATTGTTATTTTATTCATAGAAACAACAGTCCTTCGGGACAGAGGATAGGTGAACAAATATTTTAGCTCGCCGAGCACCTTTTAGCGCGAGTGGTGTTGGATCACGCGGCTGAGTGGTCTTGCAACGAGAGGGTACCCACCTTATTATATTTGAACTATTGGTATCTGTATCTATGGTAATGTGTTAATGTAGCATCTCTCAGAACAATACTGCTGTGTAATGCCATTGGAAATAATTTCTAATTGGGGTGTAAAACTATAAACAACAAAATCAGCACTGCAACTTTTTGCCAAGACGTGCCATAGGAAAATTATATAAAAAAACGTGTGCGTCTCGGAACGCTCGACAGAAGTGATAACTTAAACTGATAAATTGGCGCCGTAACGCGTTACGTTACGAAGCAGTTTACTCTCCCATAAAAAGTTATCACTTCAAAAATACTAACGCCTAAATAAAAACACGACAGATACCGACGACTCAATTATAATAATAATTATATCGGTAAAACATACCACTTGAGTGGAACTTAATTTTTTGAGTAGTATTCCAGTATTCATCAGGCAGATGAGTTCAGAAGGAACCGGAATTCCTGTCAAATCTGATAAACAAACCAATCTACCAGAGCGTTACTTAGGTAAGTAGGTACAAAGTGAATGCGAAATAAAGCTGACAATCTCACTCCGTCACCTGTAACCCACAGATAACCGTAAGCCTGCCTGTCGGACTTTATACCGCGGAATCATCCCGCAAATCCGCCATCATTAAGTATCGCTAAGAAAGCGATTCGCGGACCATTACCATGTTAATAACTTGGGGGAACGGCGATTAATCAAGTTGACGTGAAGCCGGATCCCGGCAGTGGGCAGCACTAGCCTCCCTGCCACTTGATGTTTATGCATAGTGTTGAGAACTACGGGATTGCGGGCGTGTAACCTGCATGAAGCATATATATACCAGACATTGTATAAGGTCTTATTATAAATAAAATAATAATTTTAGCCCTTTTGACGTCCCACTCCTGGGCACGGGCCTCCCCTCAAGACAAGGGGGATTCAGGCCATAATCCACCACGCTGGCCCAGTGCGGGTTGGCGGATTTCACATGTCTTTCGAAAATTGGTTAAATCTTCTAAGACATGCTGGTTTCCTCACGATGTTTTCCTTCACCGTAAGCAAGTGATAATCATATAGAAATTATGATTCGCACATAGATTTCGAAAAATCCAGATGTTCGAGCCGGGGTTTGAACCCGAGACCTGGTAGTCCGCAAGACGCGTGCTTAACCAATCGGCTATCACTGCTTTATCAGGTCTTATTATAATAACGATATTTTAATTATACCACGATACCTTAATAAATTCTAAAGATGATGTATCTACCACTTTAAAAAACCAGGTAAAAATAATAGAGACAGTTTCATAAGCTCATATACGAACTGACCACTACCGGTATAGTGCCATCCTCTCACAGAAGATCCGCGTGAATTAACTATTGCCAATAGCAGCGTTTGGTACGATGAATGAGAGAGCCGGAAGCCCAATAACTCTCCACTGAATCTATCGAATTCCCCTTTAGGTAGCAAAGTGCGGGCAATGCCTTTGATATTGCAAACATTTATAGGTTACGGTAACTGCTTAACATCAGGTGGGTTGTACGCTTTACACTGACATGTTGTTTTCCCTATTTTTAAACAGCGCATAATATTCTAAATATGTCTATTAATCACATACCTTTTACAAACGAAACAAAGCGTATTTTTATAAAAAATTAATTGTTAAAAAATTGTATATTAAAAAACAAATGCCACAACCACCCTCCAAACGCTCGTTTGAATTATAAACCCTGTAATATTGTATACCTATGTACATGTATTATAAATGTAACATACCTAACATTATGTGGATTAGCCGGGGAAGCTGGTGGCGACGGTCAAACGCTGATATTTCTCCTTTTAATCCTTGTCAGATTATTTAAATTCCCACCTGCGTGGCCGCCTCTTTTATTTAACAAAAATAAAATATAAAAATATTCCCGTATTTGTTTTGG
Source organism: Notodonta ziczac (assembly GCA_918843915.1). Lineage (NCBI taxonomy): Eukaryota > Metazoa > Arthropoda > Insecta > Lepidoptera > Notodontidae > Notodonta > Notodonta ziczac. Next base: position 5,077,591 of record OU974041.1, read on the forward strand.
ACGGGCGGAATCCTTTAATTTTCGGCACGGCTGCGTGACGCTCGCTCACTGTCCGCCTGCAGTTTTTAGGTCGCTTTGAGAAAAAAAATGTATTCATATTTCATGCTTACACACAGACATGTTCTCTGGATTTTAATATTTTATTGTATTGTCTAAACAATGTCCGTGGAGAGTTTGTGTATAACATTTTTACATAATATTTTTATGGATGCTTTCGCTTTTTTATCCTAAAAGCTCAAAGTGCTTTTTAAAATACAATATTATATTCTTCGAGAGACAATGAAACATTATGTTAGTGGTTGAACGATCGAACAAAGCTGTATTTGTGGAGATCGCTCTAGGGGATGCTGAACTTGTGTGACAAAAGAAAAACTAAAAGTTAGTTATCCAAACATCTGCCAACACTGACGGCTGTTCCACAATAGGTTAAGAATAAATTGGAATTACTAATTGTAAATATTAATTATTGTATTCTTAAATTCCCTTCTGGTTTCAAAAGCCGACGGGGCCTAAACATAAAATGGGCCGAATCCTCTATAAGTATATCTCTATCTAGGGCCTTATTAATAAATCTATCTCAAGTCCGAGAGTGATCTTAAGTACGCTTTAGACAGGTAATTTTGGACTGGTATAAGAAAAGACTTACATTTCCATGATCGCTCTTGGACTTTTGAGACCGATTTATTAAAACGGGGACTTTTATCTTTCTATTAGCACGTCAGAGTCAGTCACTATTATTGGAGATTAATTACCTAGTGCTCACTTAATTTAAACGTTTTAAGTTTGCGGCAATTGTAGCGCGGGCCCGAAGTGGCGGACGGAGCCGTCGCGAACCGTTTCGAGGCAGGAATGTAGCAATTGTTGCCACCGGCTTTATCCCACCACTGTCGCCGTTTATTTGCTCACTATACTTTACATTCTTTCCCGCAGTCGCTGTGCTTTATGCGATTTGTTCGCGCACTCTACCGCTCCGCGACGAGAGCGTCGCAAATGAAAACTTTTTGAATTAACGTCGCAGCAAACATTCGACGCAGGTTTTTTTCAGTTCAGCTTTGTATTGAAAGTAACTCATGCATGAATCAAGTTGAATTTAAAAACTCGTTTTCAAATCATTCCTCATGTTGAGTAGCTTGAACGGCTTTGTTTTTTTGAACGATGTTGCAGAGTTTGACTTTTAATTTTCATATTTAGCTACAGAAGTTGCAATAAATGTTCTTGTTATTAAAATATAATCTAAAAACATTTTTTTTTTCAAAGCACTAATGAGTAGTCAGAATCTACCACTAGTTCGGAATGCTGGCTTCCAATCTGAAAATCCAGCAAGAAACTCGATGGTTTCACTTTCCAAAAGAATAAAAGATGGTGTAAGATGATTGTCACTAAAAAGTACAATTGGCATACCCCTATCGATACCCTATCGATCTTTAAAATTGAAACAGACGATCGGATTGCGGCGGACACACCTCCATTGAACAGGCCTGGTTCAAAGCGAGACCGCAACAGGGCAACCGATAAATCACACGCCAACTTCGAATAGAAATGTCATATTATTTCCACAAAAGATTTAACTCGAAAATAAATTATATTTTCCCCCTTTTTCGTGCCATTGTTCACCGACGTGTGGAAGCCGCCGTTCTCTGCGATATTTAAAAAACCATTAAGTGCACACTTTTGTATAGAAAAACATTGGGAACGGTAATGGGTTGATTCGCTTAGATTTGATGAAATGTTTGTATTTTGGGAAGCCAATCAGGATTGCAAACATTTTATACAAAAGTTATTTTTTATGACTGAAGAAAAAGTAGATCTAAATCTATTGATAACCAGTTATTTGTTTCGGCTTCTGACTGTCTATGACATTGATAATTGTGTGCGTATCTAGAAGTAGAATGAGACCGAAATCCTTCATAGCTTAATTGAGGCTTATGTTCCATTTTTCGTGATACCTTACCGAAGCGACGGCGCGCGCTTAGCGCCGCGCGCGGGAATCGCCATAAATCCACCGCTATGCTGATTTACAGCCGACTAAATGTTTGATTTGTGCTCGTAAATCGAGATGAGCGTTTGTCAGCCGCACCAGCTGGTCTTTTTGTTTTCGGCTGATATGATATGGGAGCTGATACGAGTACGTACCTACCTACTTATAAAAATTACGAAAAAATACGTTTTAAGATTTAAAATACATTTTTCTTACAGATACAGACACTTCTTACATCTGTGTGCCAAATTCCATCCAAATCCGTTCAGCCGTTTTTACGTGGTTGTCTAAAAACATCCAAACATCAAAACTTTAACATTCATAACGAGAGATAAGTAAACTAAATATTTTTTTCAAAATTGTGACTTCTTCCGGTATATTCTGTTAATCTATACTTCTTCTGTGAACAAACTTACACGTTTAATGAAGCAGCTACTTTCATATATAACTCTTACAGTGTCTTATTATTCAGTTATAAATTCATAAGATAGAGATGAGTAGTGATAGCTGGTTGATTAAGTACCAGTCTTGCGGGCACAAGATCCTGGGTTCAAGCCCCGGCTCCCACCTCTGAGTTTTTCGATATCTATTTGCGAATCATAATTTCTATATGATTATCACGTGCTTACGGTGAAGGAAAACATCGTGAGGAAACCTGCATATCTTAGAAAATCTAATCAAATGTTTGAAAGATATCTGTAATTCACCAACCCTCACTGGGCCAGCGTGGTGGATTCTGGCCTGAATCCCCCTCGTATAGACGGGAAGCCGGTGCTCAGGAGTGGAACGTAAAAAGGTCTCAATTATTTGAAATTTTAAAGGTCCTTACTTCATGTTAATAATTAGTAAAATTTTACATCACGCTGATCATTACAATTTAGGTATCAAATTCTCAAAATCATCTCTCCTAAATAGTGAATACGAATGCAGAATATAACAGGAGCTGGTAATAACGCGCAGTCGTGTCTAGCCTGGTGTAACACAATTACGCACAAGTAGGAAGTTTAATTAGCAGCTTAATTCAGCACAAAACAGCGCCCAACTGGCTCGGCGACGGCAGCGCCATTCAAAACTACTAATGTGTAAACGCGATAACGTAAAGCTTGCATTTCAACTGACGATTTATATTCTTTTGACTGCATTCTACACTATAACTACACTTATTTAAGGTTATATCATAAGACATGTGTAATATATTATATATAGTTATATGACTATTGTAATATTGATACCCTATCATTGGTGATATTTTAGGATCTTGTGAATTTCATAAAGTAATCAAGTTTCAATATTAAAAATGATCTTATTAAAGAGTACTAACAGTAGTAAACGTATTGTTGGCGCAATATTTTGTCGGATGAAACACAGCAATATCTAGGTTTTAGTACAGATGCATGCATAGAGTTACAAATATGTATAAATAAGATCATAAGCTAATTAAAAATATACCTTTTTCACTAAATAATAAGATACAATTTTTCAGGTATACCTACGCTAGTAGACGCGGGGAACACATGGCTCAAATAAATCCAGCGAATAGCCGGCCGTGTCGCACAGCAATGTCGTTAATTCGCCGATTTAAATCGGAAACACGCGATAAATTCACCGTTTAGCGCTTTTGAATTCAAATTTGGAACACCAAATTGCAAGTGCCATTTGTGAACGGCATCCTTGTGCAGTTGGGATACAAAAGCATCCTGGCTGAACTATTTTCATGTGTTTTGGAATGTTTCTCGTAAATAAATCCAGCTAATAAACAACCCCAGAGATATCGTCTCCTTCACCAGGAAACTATACCTTTTATTTAAACCCACACAGCTTCTTTAGTAAAGTAAACAAGTAGATAACTTTTAGTTCCCTTTCATCTGACACTTCATTTCGCCACTTCATGCAGAGACAACAATACAAACTTAATATTATATTGATAGATTTGATTTGGAGGCCGGCGCCCCTCGGGCATCGGCTTTTTGTTCCTTATTTATGGCGCACCAGATACAGATAGAGCTCGAAGCGATACCATGAAATATTAAACGCATTACAAGTGGCATATAGGCCGGAAGATGAGGTAAGAAAAAACGTTCAGTTTCATTCTGATTCAATAGGGTAAGGATTGTGTGGATTTCGGTTACGTATTTTGAGTTACTTGGCCTTTTTTCTTTTTTTTTTTGGCGATAACATAAAGTCAAGTTATGAAAAAAGGTTTCAAAAAATAAGGTAAACAATAAAATAAATTATAAAAAATAAAGCACTACGATCAAGAAAATTATTAGGTAGGTATTTGAAACTCTCTTTTACTAAAGTTTTAAATCGTATCCTATATTACAGTTGTAGACAGACTGTCCTGTAGACTTAAATTCATTAGTCACCCTAGGCTTTTATTTTTATGACATATCTCTGTAATAACTACTTACGTAATGATTTATATACCATTACGTATTTACCTAAACATTGATAACTTTACTCGTGAAGAAGCTTATGTTATTTTTATTCCTTTAAAATATTAAATATATTTATTTTTTAATTTATCTATCACATCCACCTGTTTCTTTCTGCAAACAGTTTGGCAAAGTTCTCCCGCCGCTGTAGTATCGCGTTTACGAATCACCGCAAGTTTATTCGCTCACTTTTATCGCACTGGAGGCACGTTAGTGAAAATGATTTATACGATTTATCATAAATAACTTATTCCGTCTCCATTTGGCAAACTATTGTTGCACCGCTGCCTTGCTTTGCAAAGGAAATTATGTAGTTTATTGACTTACTAGATGAAAACCCGGCTTCGCTCGGGTGAAATGTGACTCATTACGATTTTCGGCATGATGTGTGTACTTAATCCAAACAAAGTAAATCACTATAAAGCAAAACTAAATGAAATTAATACGAAAAAGACATGAAGACTGAAACTTACTGTTTGTTCTAAAAGCTCAATCTTCTTCTTCTTTCTTTAAAAATATGGCCCACCCAGTTTAATAGATATTTCGAATAAAGACTCATTTACACACTGAGAACACTGACACTAACTGACAGGGATTCGTTCATAGAAAAAATGGCGGTACTGTGCCAGACTTCACGGAACTGCCAATATGGCGATTGCCATTTGCACCATTAGAATTTAACAAAATACTCGACAATCCGAATTTTGCGGATATATGTTGAGAACTCGAAATCATTTTTTTTTTAAGTTTTATTATTCTGGTAAGGTTTCAATCGAGTCTACTGTACCCCTGAACGGAATTATTAATATAGATACTGCATTACACTAGATTAACTTGTGAAAACAGATGTGAATTTTGCTTGGCTGAAAACTCATCTGATGTCTAGTATCAATTCGCGAGTCGAATCAGGAAAACTATGTCATTTTCTGCTTTCTCGACCAGTCGTCTTTCTCTAATAAAGATGCGTAACAGTGACAAATGCGTCATACTTTTGTACCGGAACGAAAGAGATATAGGTACCATAATTGTAAAACAAAATTGAAACAACAAGCAGTAATAAATAATCCTTTATGTAAATAACACCCAAACACACAAAACATGAAAAGAGTTAGATATTCGGGTCCGTAATAAAGTATCGAAAGCGCTCACAACATTTCTAATATCATTGTAATCTACATATTATTCCAATAAGTGAGTTTTCCGCCGATATTGCGGCGGGAGTGAGTGGCCGACCCTCCGTGAGTTTTTACCTTTTATTGTTTTATTTATAACTTTGTGATTGATGAGGGCTGCGAACTTGGCTTCATAAATATTGAGGCGAGAACTCACGCTGCGTTATAGTTTTGCGAGGAATCTCTGGCGCGAGGCAAGCAGTTTCGGTTCTAGCGTTTTTAACCCCCGCCGAAATAAGAGAGATGTTATAAGTTTAACATGTGTATCTGTGTGTCTGTCTGTGGCATCGTAGCACCTAAGCGGATGATCCGATCTTTATTTTGTTATTTTTGTTAGTAAGGTATTCTGATCGAGAGTGTTCTTAGCTATGTTACATGAAAATCGGTTAGGCCGTTTGAAAATCATCAGCTCTTTTGTAGTTTAAAAAGTCGTCGTTTCGGGGGCAGTGAATAAAATAAGTTATTTTATCAAGTTAGAATACGCAATTGAAACTATATTTTAGATGTCAGTTTTGTGTTGTTTTAAATCCTAACACTAAATAGGACACTACTACCTTCTAGTACCTGAATAGAACAGGTGGATCCAAAGCCGTACCGCCAGTTAAGTCTGTCTCATAAATTTCATATACGAACGTCAAAAAATATTAAGTTTAATTCTATTTCTATCTGAACGAATAAACTTTGTCTTAAAACAACGCTTACCTCTTTACCGCTTTAAGGACCATTTTCAATAGCAAAAAGTATTTCTTAATCCAGACGACCGCTTGGCGCAGTGGTTCGAGCGTAGGCCGCTCGGCTCATTGCATATTACGGTGGTTGCGGGTTCGATTCCCGCCGGAGCACATATCGGAAATGGCCTTTTCGAAATTTTCCCTCGTCTGGGTGTCACTGGGATCGCCCCCAGTCCATTGTACGGTATCCATAGTACAAGCATTGCTTAGTTTGGGACCATACATTTGGTGTGTCACTCTGGCGATATTTAAGTATATTATGACCAGCATGCTACAAATATTTGTCGTGCAGGGTCGTGACTGATGGCCACAAACAGCGCGCTATCATTTCGATCAACAGCGAATCCATGCCGACAATACCAGCGCGTGGACTATTCAATTTGCATAAGCGTTTATCGTTATTGTTTTTGGTTTACCGAATGCTGCGATTTTTTAATAGTGGCCTATCCTAAAAAAGATATTCGGTTACGAATATCTTTCTGTGATGAAATATTCATCAATCCGATATTCGGGACATTTGAATTATGAAATTTGAATTTTCCGCTATGACCCGGTAAATTGAAATAAATATTTTTTTGTTTTGTATCCCTTTGTCTTATTATTATTATTATTTTTACCAATGGAACTTGCATAGTGTGTATGATCATTATCAAGTTATGCGTAGCTACTATTGATGTAGTTATTTTTCATGAATACACAGAATTTAACGAGTTCCTTCTGTGACTGTGTTTAAAAATGACTAGACAGTCGCGTGCACGCTACGTTGATTTCCATTTTTTAAGTCCAACCGACCGCAATAACTGCGGCCACGCGCCGGACGGATGTTGACTTCCAAATGGTTCCGCGATTAAACCCACGTTTATCTCTACCCATTGTTTAAAGGTCATATTTGTTTAACATTTTGTGACGTTTGTAAAAATAATCAGCACAGATAAGGGTTTCCAATTTTGTACTTTCTGCAAATCAGTACTAAATCGGGTGGCACCTCTCTTACAATTCCGAAAGTTACACTCAGTCAGTTAGACATAGCAACCAAAATATTGAATTGAAATTTACGTCGCTTATGGTACTCTTAAGCCACAACATTGGACAGATAGAAAGTATATTTATGCTACTCATCTGATAACAGCACCTACTTTCATTCAAGTAGGCTATCACCATAAAGGTGGCATGACAATAGGGTTTCAGGGCCCGTCGGGGTGGCGGCGTATCTCGAATAGCGACCGCCATAAAGTGGCGCTCACAAAGAGACGTCCGCGCGGCCCGACGGCCGATATCACAATGCGGCAAACGACGTCGGCGTTTCCTGTTCCGGCCGCGGCGCCACCGTCGCGCAGATTTATGCGCGTCGCTTCCTCCCGCCATATGCGTGCCAGTCTACCCTCGCGCTCATTTACACAAAACTCGAGTTTTTCAAGCACCTATGTCGTACATGAATGACGTAGCGGATGTCGGCTTTTTGCTGTTTCGTGGTTGCCTGAATACTTTAACTCTCATTTAATGTTTAACTGTTTAAAATTAAACATAGATAAAAAACTTTAGGATACTGACTCACGCTATGAACTAAAATACATGTAGGTACTTGTATTATTTTAATTTGTTATAAACCGCACTTTCAATAGATTTCATAGCTCACATTATATAATGACAGCGCGTATTGCAAGGGTTAAAAATTATTTCCTAAAATCCTGTAAAATCTGGCGAGCCACGTTATAATTAAAATTGGATGTTGGTAAAAAGGGCGCCGCGGCAAGTCTCACGAGCGAAGTAACGAAGTTAATCTAACGCGTTTACGTTAATAAAATATTCGTGAGTCGGGCGGAATGCCTCAAAAGTTAACGGCCGTAGAGTTAAACCAGTCTCGTGTTATGAGCTCAGATTAGGGAACACTCAACGGATTCTAATGTTTTAAATGTAGTTCATAGGGCTTCCTATCACAAGTTTTGTTAAACTTTAAAGGCTGCTCCGTTATTTTTTGTAATTTACATTTAAGTTTCAGGACAAAATAAAAAAAAAATCGCAAGTAAAATCCTACATCGATTTTGTAGGTAGCGCACAATAAAAAGGAGATAATTTATATTTTTCATATATTTAGGGGAAATTGTTCTTCTAAACTAAGGACCTCATAACATTTATCTACAGAATTCGTTAATCAACAGATTATTTTTTAGATCAAGCATGTCAACCGCCGTTCATTGTACTATAAGGAGGTCCATGTCGGCGCACTAGCCACTGGCAATAAGCGTTCCTGGCCGACAAGAATATTTGAATTAAGAAAAATATTAATTTTAAAATTGAAAGCTCTGCGGTGCGCTGGGAGTGACAACCGAGAGACCACTAAGATAGGAACTATATTTAAATAAGAGGTAGGTGTATACATACGAGTTCGCTACACCCGCAAACAAATGGCTTAGTCGAGAGATTTAATAGGACTTTGGCAGCCATGTTATCTAAATATCTGGATAATAGTCAGCGAGATTGGTGTTCGATTTTACCTTTAGTTGTACATGCGTATAATACGAGTGTACAGGCCTCCACAAAATTATCTCCATATAATATTTTGTTCGGTAGAGAACAAAGTTCGATAACAGATCGAGCTTTAGGTTTAAATGTATTAGGATTGAATGACAGTATGACAGAGCGTGTAGATCGTATGAGAGGTTTACTTACGAAAGCATTACGTAATATCACAAAGGCGCAGGTTATCCAAAAGCGATATTATGATAGGAAAATGAGGTCGGTAGTGTTTAATGTGAATGATTTAGTTTTATTGTATGTTCCAAGGCGAGTTACGGGCAGATGTACGAAACTGGCACGTCTTTTTCAAGGACCATACAAGATTATTGAACGAGTAGGAAGGTCTAATGTGGTGATTCGCAGATTAAATTCGCGTTCTAGAGGGGTTGTTGTCCATACAAATCGCCTAAAGCATTTTATGTAACGATGATATGTGTCTGTATACATTGTTGTATATTTATGTATAGAGGGAAGGTGGTTATGATAGTTTAGTTTTAAGTTGTGTATGTTTTTATTATAATTTATTAATATATGTCTTTATTTTTCATAATGAACGAGAGTAAAATTGAATATGTCGCAGAGCGACGTAAGAAATATGAGAAATCGTTCAACACGTAGGTGATGGGCGAAAAGAAATCGTTCAACACATAGGCGATGGGCGAAAATAAATCGTTCAACACGTAGGCGATGGGCGAAAATGAAAATAAGTTATGTTATTTAATTTGATATGATAAATGTTTTGTTGAAAAAACGTGAGATAAGTATATTAACATGTTAGTAATGGTTATATGATTACAGGGGGAGTGTAGTTTCAGTAATGGTAAAGGTTAAAGTTTGGTGGTTAATGAATTGTAATGTTTGGATAGAGTTAGATGGATAGATCTATTCGGTTAGTTCTATTTCTTGATGTAACATGATGAAAATGAAATGAAATGAAATGAAAAATATGAAATGAAAAATATTTATTCAGTACAGGGAACACATAAGGAAATATCAGCACATAATTATAAAAAAGTGAAATATATAGACCTAAGGACAGTAAGCTGCATTTCCTACAGTGTGAGCTGTACCGAAAGGCATTTGGCTCAGCATGTGCTGGAGAGGAACGAAATCTCCTCCAACGCTGATTTTCAGCCAAAGCCTCCTCATACCTTGTCTTGCATACCTACACCATTTGCTACCCAAATCACTAAGCTATTACAACAATATAAGTACTTATACGTAATAATAAATATAATACATATTTAAATAAAATTAAAAGGAATATAAGAGAATTGTTAATCTGACAAATTGTTATAAAAATAAAATAATTGTGTGTGAATGAACGTGAAGTAAGTATGCACCCACGACAAACGACCGCCTCGCCCGACGCCCGAATCCTTACGAGTGCATAATATATATATGTAGGTTAGGTGGCTAGGTATAGGACTAGCTACGAAGTCGCGGCACAGGTCGCAGGCGCAACGACGCGACATTCCGACGCATCCCCGTGCATCTCAGTGACCCACCGCACTCACAGGCATACGCTGCGCTGTATGGAGCTGCGGAGCGAGCCTGCCTCTAAACATAAACGTAACTAATATACAATGTCGAAGAGTGGCTATGTACCAACGTAGTAGGTAGATAGGTATCTAATGACTTTGTTATTGATATTGATTACACTAAAAACGTAGTGAAATATTACCTACCTATCTATAACACCATGCCGCCATGACGCCGTGAACCGGACGCCAGCCTTGAATGCCCTTGAGACGCACTGAGCTGAGAATCTAAGCGAATGTCAGCCAAGCGGTAAGTGGATATTTAGGTATTATTACTCGTATATACTACAATACATCAATTATTCATTACATATTTATGTAATAATTCAATTTACAGTATAATTAGTAGATAGGGCAAATTTAAGAAAAACTATAAATATATATACAGAGTGGTGACGACATGACAACTTTAATGTTAACCACATATTGGGTATCACCATAGTAGTTCGTACACAAACTATCATCAAATTGCATTGAACGGTATAGCCCCAGGAATTAGTTTTCACTTTAAGAATTTTAACACATGCTGTGAATACATTACGATTTGGCAGGGCTAGTTTATAAGGTCATTCACCTAGAAGGACCAAAAACATTTAGATTTACCTACATGCGTAAAACAAAACCAAATAAAAAGTGCGGCTCAGAAATCATCGGTTACTTAGAAATATCACAATATTGTTGATTAAATTTCGACCTTATTACCATAACGTTAAACTTCTTATTATTATAAGCAAATGAATATTTATGAGCTGTACTATTCGATTTGTAGTCGGCATAGTGTAAACAGACAGGAAGATGGCTACGTTGCCAATCAGACACCTTTGCACAAACAAAGTAAGAGTAAGTAAAAATAGTTTATAATCACTTCCGCATTTGGAAGAATTAGTGTGCAAGAAAAGGAAAGAAATCGTCTGGGGTTTTAGGCTTTTGCTGGAGTTTGTTTTCTATTCCCGATCACCAGTGCGTGACTAGCTGTCCTTGTGAGAGCTCGTTTTTTAAATAATTTCAATGTGTTAGAGTTGTTAGGCGCGCGGCCATTGTTAATTGTTTTTGTGTAAAATTGGACATTCCTTTTCTTTTGCCGTAAGTCCATTTAGTGTAGATCTAGTTTTAGTACGTACTCTTATGTTATTGATAATACGATTGTGTTGTTTTAAATGCCGCGATTTGGGAAGGCGGTGCGGTGCCTACCAAATGTGTACTCGTAAACAAGAAATAGTGTGATACCGGCTTAGTGTTAGGTACCTACCTAAATATTGTGTTTAAAATGTGACTACTTAGTGATTAATTACCGTGAAAAGTGTACCTAGTGTTAAGAAAGACTATCTACCTACCTACAATGTTTTAAAATAAACACTTGCCAATCCACGGGCGCCCGCCCGGGGCGCCCGGGCGCAGAGCGCGCGGGGCGCGGTGCGCGGACTTCGATGCCTACCTACATGAATGAAACTAGATAGGTAAACCTACAAAGATACCGCGCGCACGTGTATACAAAAGCGATGTTGCCGATCTTACCTGTAGTGCCTACAGGTCAGTTGAGGTCAGTAGATAATATTACTAAAGGGTGTTGTGTTTCGTTTAGATTATTTTCGGAATTAGTTTGTTTGAAAATTTCGCTTTTTGTATGTTGATGTAACAACCAATTTCATTATCATAAAGTATTTTGATTGACTAGTAGTGATGGTATTTTAATTTAACGTCGTTATGTCGTCTCCACCCTGTATATATATATATATTTTAGGTATTGGCAGACCTCCGTATTGGAAAACAATCCCAAATAACTTATGGTTCCTGCGTTAGTGCCTACTACAGATATGGGGTGGAACAGGAAGACTGAAAGTCGGTGGACCAAACCCACGAGGTAAATAAATTAACCAGACCTATTACCTATATGAGTCCTAGAATATGTGAAGATGTTATAAATATTATATCTGGTATAATTATGTTATATATAATGTTAAATATTAATTTATGTTGCCATAATGTATATTTTTTTGCCGTTTATTTATTTACGATTGGTTATAATATTTTTACATATTTTTTTATTATTATTATTATTATTTAGGTCCCCATTATTCGGGCGGGTTGCTGGTTCATGCGCACTCGGATTGACTGTACGCGAATTACTGCACCCATGGCACGGACATGGGGTGAGGCAAGGAACACAAAAGTCAGTGGGCCAAACCCATACGGTTAATACGGCCCATATTAATAGCTGTTGTTATTAATATTATTATTGATAAAGCAATAAGCTATTGATCATGGATTCCTGATTTAGGTTTCACACATTTAAGGGATGGAATATGGACGGATAGTATCTGGATTGTAAATGGTATATTATTATTATGGTTAGAAGTTGGTAGTGGATAGCGGATAAAGTACAGTTAGAGTATGTGGGGAAGTATTATGGGTTATTGTAGAAGGTGTAGTAGATTATTATAAACATAGTGGTTGTGTAAAAACGAGTATAGGATTGTTTTATAGTAGATGGGTTTAGTGTATTTAATAGTAGGTTAATAAATTTCTCTCACGATAAGCAATTTCTGATGTAGAATAGAGCGCCTATTCTCATAAGCATTCGGAATTTCTTGGTAGAAATCTTACCTAAATAATTTGTTGGGATGCTGAGAATCGTCTTATATTTTCCAAAATTAGTCGATGAATCTCTAATTCTATGGATTATGCGGGAATATTGTATCTGTGGGCATCAAGTCGTAAAGTGGACTTTGACCTATTTTTGGGATTATATTTTTGACCTTATATTTGAGCCTCTTGAATTCTTGAGAGCTTTAATTATGATGGTGTTGAATATTTCTCCTATTAATAAAGTTGAAATTATCTTCTTTGAGTCTTGTAGTCATATTTCATTTTAAGGATGACGGTCACACCTTTCTATAGTTTGAAAAGTTATTTATATTAATTTAATTAAGATGTTGATGGATAATGTTAATAATGATGAAGGGTGGTGTTTACTAGTCATGTGTAGTTAATGGTTTTCCGTATGGCTTGAATTAGGTATGTGATTTTCGGTTGGTTTTACACTTATCAAGTTATTCGAAGTATATATAACTCTTCCAATAACTAAATCCTAGCAGGATTTAATTTGAGCCATGCTTGATTGTATATGCATCGTCCAACCATAGGTAGGTGTGCAAAAATTGTATGGTTAGAAAAAATTTTTTTTTGCTTTAAATTTTTTTTTCCCCAGGTCGGGAGGAATGTAAGGAGGTCCATGTCGGCGCACTAGCCACTGGCAATAAGCGTTCCTGGCCGACAATAATATTTGAATTAAGAAAAATATTAATTTTAAAATTGAAAGCTCTGCGGTGCGCTGGGAGTGACAACCGAAAGACCACTAAGATAGGAACTATATTTAAATAAATGTATTAAAAGTGAATACTATAATAAATTTTATATTACCCAGCATTAGTTATTTATTGATTGTAGCCCCGGTGGCTACAGTACTAAGTATTCATAATTTAATAAGATAATTACTCGTGCAACACACGTTGAGGGTGTGAGAAAAGGCGGTGGCATCAAAAAGGGGGCTCGTACATAATGGAGCGGCGGCCGCGCCGCGTCTCGGAATATCTTAGCAGTACCTGGTTGCTCGTCTCAGGAACCAGCTGCCGGCTGCGTAAGGCGAACTTAATAGTCGAGAATAAGACTCTACGTACTCTACTGCAATTTTACTTAGTGGACTTGAAAAATCTTAGTTCGTCCAACATTGCTAAATATGGACTAATAGTTTTGGAGGATATTCAATTTCTATATCTATATTATAATGACTCTACCATTCTCTTAAATTGTCTACTATATCTCATATAGAAAGTGGACAATCACTGGATGCTGAGGACTAGTTGTTGTAGAAAAGCTTAGGGGGGACTATATCTGGCTCGACGCTCTTGTTGAACTGATAATGATATAAATGACTACTGTGGCAAAAAAAAAATACTGAAGTCTTTACATACACATATTTCATCATGAAAATAGGCAATAGGCAACAATAATACAATTAACAATAATAAACAAAATTCGTCGTTGAGAGACCGCACCGCTTTTGCAGTTTCGAAGCAAAGTTTCATATAAATTTTGTACAACAAACCGTAGCTGACGTTAACTTGGTATCTTTGTCTGATCCTCACGTGGAGGCAGGTGGGCGGGTGGGGGCGCGGGGGGAGCTAGTGAAATTCCAACTAGCTTTGTGAATCAATCAGGAATTAATTGCGACCCCTTGGAGTCGAGTGGTGTTCGTACTTGTGAACTCTATGCCTCATATCCGACGCATATCACTTTTCAGTCACCGTAACTGTGCTTTGTATTACTATAGACCTATGTTTTTGTACACAGGGTTAGTTGTAATACTGTGTATTTCTCGCGGGCTGTGATAGAAGAGCTAAAATGCAACAAATTTGACCCCTCTATGTTCCCCGTAATTTAATCGTTGTCAGATATTTCCATAATTGTGGTTTTTTTTAAAAGCCCATCATAAAAACTAAACTAAATGACTTATTGAAATGACTTTTAAACTTATTTTTGACATCATAATAAAGCGCTTTTAAAACAACTTTTCCTCCCATCACTTTCTTGGAGGAATTAAACTGTATTTCAAGATATTTTAAAATTTTGGGATTCAATTGATCACCGAAAGAATTAAAAATAAAATTAAACATTATGATTAAGGACATGATTTCGATTTGTTGGATACTAATACAGTTGTACCTACTTTTGTAAGTAAATCTAAAATCAATTATATTTTGATTTTCACGTAACTTGTATTCAGTACCTACTTTCGCTAAACCTGCCGTGAAAGTCTATCCGAGAGCATATTTACCGTGTAAGTGAAGCTGAACAAGCGCTCAACGCGAAGTTAGGAAACTGTTACTTCGCTGTGATTGTTTGGATTCGATGGTACGGCGTCAAAGGAAAAGTTCAGAGTGGTTTGCGATAGAACCGTTTGTGATGGCAACTGAGGCGGTTATTGCGAAATGATATTTGTTTATTTAGATTAATTAATTGAACATATTTCTGACCGTGAATTTGCTCTGGTTTTATGCAAATAAAATAAGAAGCAAAAGTACAAATTAATCCTTAGATATTTTTTATTCTATAAGGTACAAAACAATGTAGCAGTCAACTTTGAAAAACAAGCTAAGGTAGCTCTTAAGAAAGCAGAATGGTAGGCAGTAACTTTTGCTCAGCTTTGAACGTAAAGTATTTTATGTTCATAGTGTTCAACAAAAGCAATTGAACATACTCTACACCATTCTCTCCTCATTCCCAGTCTCTACCTGTGTGCCAGTTGCCAAAGTAACCGGCATTCCTTCTGTGAAGTGGCTCTCCGCTGTCTAACCATTGGCAGTTAGAGCGGTATGGCCGACATAAAGGCGCCCCTGCCGTCTGGTTAGTAGAAGCGGGCATACCGAGGACTAAGTTGTCCCACACTATTATTATATTTAAAGATAGAGATTTCTTATAGAGACATCCCGGTAAATACTTTTGTACTTTAGAAATAAATAAAGATAGGTAAATTGCTGCTAGGGTATCAAATAATTGGTTCTTCTGTTAAGTACCTTAATATAATGCAGTCGATCAGATTGTAGGTGAGGAAAATACGGAAAAATCTGAAGGAAAGACAGTATTGGCATGAGAGCGGAAGTAAATCAATATCGTCGTCACTTGCTACCTCTGTAGACATATAATTTTTTTATGTCACAAGTACGCGTACAAATACGATCCGCCTCATGTTAAGCAGTACCTTACCATATAGATGCTTGCTATACTAATTACTCGCACTTAGCTGACCAGAAGGGGAGTGGGATACTTGTGGACAGCAGTGATAGCGGATTGGTTAAGCACGCGTCTTGCGGGCTACCAGGTCTCGGGTTCAAACCCCGGCTCGAACCTCTGGATTTTTCGAAATCTATGTGCGAATCATAATTTCTGTATGATTTTCACTTGCTTACGGTGAAGGAAAACATCGTAATGAAATCTACATGTCTTAGAAGATTTAACGAATTTTCGAAAGACATGTGAAATCCGCCAACCCGCACTGGGCCAGCGTGGTGTATTATGGCCGGAATCCCCCTCGTGTTGAGGGGAGGCCCGTGCCCAGGAGTGGGACGTCAAAAAGGGCAAAAAAAATTTATTTTTTTATTTTAGGGGAGGACAAGAGGGGTGTCGGGCTTCCGGCTCTATCTGTCATCGCGCAGCTATTATACCTACTTTACGCCAATATTCTGTGAGAGGGTAGTACTAACCCAATCGAGCCAGTCCGTATATGAACTGTAGTTAATTAGTTAATTAGTTACAGTTTGGCTCTACCTTTTCGGAATATTCGCTAATCCCAAAAGATAATAGCGCCATTTCGGTTACAGGGTTATCGGATAGCAGTACATCACTACGCCGTCTCAACCCGGATAATTGCTTAAGTGGGATCTCAGGCTCTCGGCTACAAGCCGCGTTGCCCTTTCGTCCTCCTTGTGTTTCAGATAAGGGTAGTTCGCCGAACGCCAAATCTTCTTTAGCTTAAGATAACAGACGGCAATTAGCATGTTCGCTCGTTGGGACCGCGCTGGAGGCTATCTTGTACGTAAATGCGGGGAAGAAAGTGATTCCGGGATAAGGAAAAGGATTATAAAGAGTGTTACTCCTTACTAATCGTAATTAACATATACTTTTGACATTGTTTAATTTTTAAACGCTGTTTATAATATATAAGTAGGTAAGGTAGGTAAGTTTATAATATATAAGGCTTATAAAACAAACATGGTTTCATTTGTCCATTGTTTTCTTACTTGTTAGCATAATTTAAGTGTCCCAGCTTGAAACACTGGCCTCATAATATATGTCTGAGCCCTAATCGCGGCTGGTGACTTTGACAATATGCTATCTTGTCTTGCACGCAACCTTTGAATACTTTACAAGTGTTTGTTACTTCTAACTTTGTTTTACTGACTGGACTGCTGACTATTTGTCGACACGATGTAAAGGTAAAAAATGTTATGTTACGAAATGATTTTTGAACAGTTTAAAACTGAGAATATTAATTTTAAATTATAATTCGTATACGTTTAGCAATGTAAAGTTATAAATTTTTAATAAGTTAATTAGTACAGTGATGAAGGTAAACGTGTGAGTAAGAAACGCCGAAGAGACTTGCCGTGTAAGTAATGACGTCACATTATTAATTCAGAGATAAACTTTCAGATGAGAGAGCCCCTCAGTATCGTAAATGTTTAGATGAATTATATGTGTGACATCGTCGGAAAATAGTCGATAAATATGTTTAATGGATAAATTACCTTCGATGAAAAGAGTAACTTAGATGGAGATCATAGAGCTAGTGAGTGAAGCCAGGAAAAGTGATACCAAATAGTATCAATCAACACTATTTTTTAGGATATGTTTCAAATTGAATTTAATCATCAATTTTATATCTAAATATATATAACTCAAAGGCGACTGACTGACTGACTGACATAGTGATCTATCAACGCACAGCCCAAACCACTGAACGGATCGGGCTGAAATTTGGCATGCAGGTAGATGTTATGACGTAGGCATCCGCTAAGAAAGGATTTTGATTAATTCTACCCCCAAGGGGATAAAATAGGGGATGAATAATCCGGAAATTGTTGTTAAGTTAAATCGCGGACAAAGTCGCGGGCACAGCTAGTTAATAATAAAGTAAATGTCACAGAATATCTTTATTAGTTATGAATTATTATACAAAATTATTGTACCTAACTATTGGATCAGTTATTCCTTGTCTGCATACCTACCTACATTAATACCTGAAATTACGCACCACCACACTAACTAATAATAATTCAAAGCACGGAACATCTTACAGGGTTCACAGAAAGCCGATCCGCAATAATTTTCACTCAAATCTGACGCAAACATGACCGATATTCTACTGGCAATTTGCATGTCCGTTGCCTCTCTGAATAAATTAAAGCCACCTGCCCCAAGGTACTTCAGTCCTCTATGAATATGTAAGACAATGGCTTTCAAATCTTAGGCTCCAATTAGGAGGGGGTCATTAAACCCTTAGTTAATTACATCTGCCCGTTACAGAGACGAATTGCAAATATATGTATGCGCCCATGGATTATGCATAGATTCGAGCCTCCGTCTACCACCTGGGTATTTGAAACTACTGTGAATTCATGACCCATTAACCCGCTTTAGATTTTATGCAAATGAATTGTCTAAGAAGGTAAATTATTTAAGCGAACAGATTCAAAAAAGATTCATTCTGAAATTCGCGCTACCGTTGCTAAAGCGAGATAACTCCCACTGATATCTTTATACCTGCTTATTTATATAAAATTCCGTTGCAATAGCAGTGATAGCCGATTGGTTAAGCACGCGTGTTACGGACATGAGGTCTTGGGTTCAAACCCCGGCTCGCACCTCTGGATTCTTCGCAATCTAAGTGAGAATCATAATAAATTATCTACATGCTTATCACTTGATTACGGAGAAGGAAACCTGCATGTCTTAGAAAATCTAACCAATTTTGGAAAGACATGTGAAATCTGCCAACCCAAACTGGGCCAGCGTGGTGGATTTTGGCCTGTATCCCCCTCGTGTTAAGGGGAGGCCCGTGCCCAGGAGTGGGACGTCAAATGACTAAATTATTATATATATATAAAATTCTGGTGTGCGTGTGTTAATTCATAATTCTGCTCCTACTAAACGACTTGACTTATTTGGATGTTTTTGTACTTATGCTATCACCTGGTTCTCAGCTATCCAGAACATAAGATCCGCTAGCAAATGCTACAGACAAAAGCCTATTTTTAAAGTAAACATTATAAATAGGAATGTATATTTGCAATTGATGTATAGAGTCTAAATAAAATAACATATATTTTCACCTGACCCCAAAAAAAGGAAGGTTCTGTATTTATCTGTCTCACGACCGCTTGGCGCAGTGGTTGGCCACTACACTAGGTGGTTGCGGGTTCGATTCCCGCCAGAGCAAATTTCGGATATGGCCTTTGCGTGATTTGGTCTGGTCTGAGTGTCACCGGGATCGCCCCCAGTCCATTGTATGGTACAAGCGTTGCTTCGTTTGGGACCATACAGTTGGTGTGTCAGTCTGGTGATATTTTGTAATTAATTTTATACGCAAGCGAGGGAGATAAGAAAATGTTATTTACTCTTACTAAGATATATATACAGGTAGCATGTCTGATGGTGATATGTACGTAGGTGTCCGATACTGGACGGTGGTTAGTGACAGGCCGGCCGGCACTTAGCCGCCGGTCACCGTAATCCGGTTATATCGTTTAATCGAATCGCCCCGCCATCAAGTCGGTACTGACCACTTCGCTAACCGACGTCACTTTATGAATTCACGTTATAATGATATATCGACGAAAATGGTATAACATTTAGACAAGTTTTTTTTTTATTAACTTATTAAGTAGATACTTTTATAAGAAGCAACGTCTCTATGGTGTTGACAAATACGGGGTAAAACCAGAGAGGTGTTAACTAATAAATGGTCTAAGGGTAAAACTCAATTGTATGAAGAAATATAAAATTTTAATAGATTTTTAGATACCTCCTACTAACCTATTTTGACTGTTATAGCTAAAGACCAAAGACCTTTAAAAAATGACATATTTTGTCACCATGCTAAAAATAAATATATACGAGAAATGGCCTTTCATAATTTTCCCTGGTCCGGGTGTCACTGGGATCGACCCCTATCCATTGTACGGTACCCATAGTACAAGCGTTGCTCAGTTTGGGACCATACAGTTGGTGTGTTCGTCTGGCTATATTTATTAGTATATAAATTTATGGTTTAGCTAATCTGTTAAAAAGTTTCAACAGTACAGTTATACCAAAAAATTCGCGACAAACAAAATAACTTAGCGTCATGTGTTTTAAAACGAGCTAATTATTCCGGCGTGTGAGCATGTCGAGTATTGGGCAGTACCATAAATATGAAAAGCAAACACGGTCTTAGCGCCGGTCACGCTGCACCTTGTTTGTCTACGGCCTAAAACAACATGCGTTTGCGACCACCGACTAAATTTGTTACCGCCGGTCATTCGCTGACTCAGTACCTACTCGCGACCGTACTTGCGATGGGAAAAAGCTTTTATTAATTTTTTGGTTTAGATTGACTTGTGATCTGACTTTTCTGTTAAAAGAAGCTTAAAATAGCAATGGATAATATATATTATATCTAAATATTACCAATATAAATTTGGAATATTAAGTTACTTAATTATTGAGATTAATTTGAGATTGAAGACTATGCATTTTAATAAGAAATATAATCTATTTTTTTAAACTTTAATTGAACTCCATTATGATAAAAAATATATATTTAAGCCGACACTTTTTCTATCGACTGTACACATACGTGACTGAGCTTAAACAGAACGGAAAGCTGAAATCATTTTTATTTTAAATAATATTTTATTTGACAATTAAAAGCAACGATATAATTTTATTCGTATAAAGATATTATTTTAGAAGATGTTAATCTGCATATTTGCATTCCACACTTTTTATTTATTATATTTGCGTAATCCGAATAGAAAAATAATAGATGATTTTATTAAATAGGTATTTACCATGGGGTTTTTTAAGTTTGCGTATTTTAATTTACTTATACACGCAATGGGTACCTATTTTTTTTAATAGTACCTACTTATGGGTTAATTAAGTAAGTAAGTAGTTATTTAAACGAAGGTAACGGTTATGCGTTAAAATTAAGCAGTTCTTAAATTTAAGTAACGTTCAAGTATTTGGTGATCAATTGAGTGTTATCTAATCATTCCAGGGAGGAAACCAAGTCTCCTAATTTTAAACCATTAGTGTAATGACTAATAATTTCAAATATTAATATATTTTAATTCTTGGCTATAGACATGTTTGCGGCGAGAGGACTGCTAACAGCTGACCACATGTCGACCGCCAAAGAAATCGATTAACGATGAAGAACTTCCAAAGATAATAATTAGGACCAATGAAAGAAAATAAAAATAAAGAAAGAAAATCTTGAATGTTTTTCAATTATTGGTTTCAATTTAGCAAACTTGGGACCCGGTTCCGTTCGTTCAAATTTTCATAGTTGGTAAACTATCTGTTTCAAAATCACTGTCTAATTATGTATCAGAAAGTTTGTAGGTATTTTACAAGTATTCACACATACGTTTTTTTGTATTCCCTTTTCAAAACAAACCGCGGATTATCTAACATTCAAACGACAAAACACGGCACACTTGTCATTCAAATCAGCCCGTCGATTTCGGCTAATGTGTCCGCGTCACCGAGCTGTTTGCCGGCCCGCCGCCGGACACGGCCTAAACAAACACCGATTATTCCGTACGTGATCGCGCCGGCGCCGTATCGCACGATCGGACGGATCCGTGTCGCGATGTCATTAATCATCATTTGTTTTAACTCTGTTTTGGATGTAGATGTTGGAAATGAATAGGAAAAATGAAGGTATGAATTTCTGTTTATATTTTGAGACTGGATTTAAACAGGTTTTTTAATAGCATCGCATGTATAATTTAGGTCAGATGTTTGCAACATTTTGAACTCTAATCGAACAACGTAGTAGGTAAACTCTCCCACTTATTCACATATATTTTTTTTTATTTATTCGTTTATAATCAGGCATCACAGGCCCATAGATATTTTATATATAGATTTTTCCCGGTTCCGTATACGTTGTACTTACTTCACCTAATTACGAATTTTTTTTACCGTTTTTGCCCGTATTCGTATTCCGTATACAACCTGGTTCGACCAGGGAAGTACCACTCTCTCACAGAGGATCGGCATCAAGTATTTACTATAGCTGCGTCTCGTACGATGAGTGAGAGAGTCGGAAGATCTACTCTCCCTTCCCATTCCTCTGTCCCTCTCCACTTCAGCTTAGCATCGTGCGTGCAATGCCTTTGGTATTGCAAGCATCGTCTGGCTACGGTAGGTATGTGCTTAACATCCGTCGGATCGGACGCTTGTTTGCCGACTTTCTCATATTAAAACATACAAATATGTGTTGAATCCTTTCTTCAATGTATACATGTTCACATAATGATTAAAATTCATCACTTTTATTAATACTTCCTTCTTGTAGAAAAATTGTTACATAATATTATTAATGCTTAGAAGTACTTCTGACTAAATCAAATCCCAGCCTCATAATGATCGTCCACAAACGCCGAGAGAGCTCTTTTTTGTGTACTTCTTAAAATCTTTTTTTAACTTCGTACCTCTTACATATGAAACACAGAACATCAGAAAACAATGACTTACAAGTAAAGGTTCATTTTGAATGCACCGGCAGCGTCGCGTCGCGTCGCGGGCGGCGAGCGAGCGCCTCGCCGCAGTCCGCTGCGACGTGCGACGCGCGCCGAATGACTGATGGCGAGCACGTGCCTGCTGAAATGCAACGCTGTTCACAATATACAACTGAAATTCCTTTATAATGTTAGGGCAGGATTTTATACGCGGCGATGCATAACTAAATGTCCGTACAATAGGTACATATTGCTAGCTGCCTTTCTGTTGCCTTTCTCTCCATATCATGACTAGTTATGTGACGTTGTGGGGAAATTAGGAATCACATTATGACGGGCACGGGAATACTAGTCCGACAACTGTAATATTGAGATATTGGTTGATATAATATTGGGCACTGGAATATTGGGATTTATCACTATATTTTCAGCAACAGCAGGTTATAAGAGAGTGTTCTTTAAATTTGAAACTTAACAATTTCACTCACATTGCTGAGCTTATGTATCTATATATATATTTATAAATAATATGTAGAAAGCAGAAATTATACAAAGAAATGATATATAGATATAAAGAAGCATACAAAATTAAAAACAACAAATTATACTAGTCACGCTTCTCAGCTAGTAAATAAATGTGTAGGTACTAAAAACTGCTGTCACAAACAAGCCGGACCTCCCCAGAGAGCTGCGTAACTTACCCAAACTGACCCTCAAACTTAACCAGTAAATACCGAAGCCGCTCAAACTATCAAAAACTTAAGCACTATTCCCACTTGTGGCCGACCCCTGCTTAATACGAGAACTACTGACCAGCTGTGGGCCTTCGCTTGTTTACGTTATATCCAATAATTAATGGGCTATCGTGTAAGTTGGTACGTTGAATAACTCCCTAATTATAAGTCAAAGGCATGGTAAAATAATAATCTGCTTGTAGGGACCTCTTGATAACATTGTTCTTCAACTTGTTTAATTGAATTATTTTTCCATCTACCTTTTTGGTTCTCGAACATTGATTTTACTGTTAAATGGGACAAGGTACCTCACAAATACTTACCTAGATCTAAGTGTAATAAAGCCTTATTACCTTGGTAATATTGAATTACTGGTGAATTATTTTCAAGTACTTCGGCGATCGTACCCGTCACCACCAGGTTTAGTGAGCTCAGCGGTCGACATTCATAATCTTATAAAATACGAGTAACACTTTAATAAGCAACTAAATAAATATATAATACTCAGTCATCATCAAATTGTAGGTACCTACATACTTTCAAAATAATTAACAGAACATCAATCAAGCGAAACAAACATAAACTATAACTATTCCGACTTCAAATCCAGACTAAACAACAGGATGACTATAAAATCCTAGACAATATCTTAAACTATAATTCAATACATAACATTAATGATCACTCAGATAAAAATAGCAAGAAAAACACCATTACACTATTAACTGAATTATTGCATCTAAGGTAAAAACAGTTTTCAATTATTGTTAGTCATTGGATTCGTTGTTTAATACTCCTAAATTTGAATCTAGGGTAGAGCCATAGTTTAAAACATTGCCAGCGATATTGAGCCACCCTGTATATCTTAACCTGTCAAGATTTGAAACTGTATGAAGTCCAACAGATTGAGAAGTTCCGCCCGGCCGGGTGTATCGCCACGGCTGAGGTAACAGATTTAAGGCAGGCAGGCTCCAGCCACTTCTAAATTCAATTAATCATAGTTTGGATTAGTTCGCCTTTGACGATCTGCGGTCCAGACGTGACTGTCTTGTGTAATTTATTTTCGATTATGAATATTGCAAGAAGTTATCGAAATTTAATGAACATGTAAATTATTAAATGTAATCCCATCCTTGCATGACACATATATACATAGGTGCGTATATAGGTATGTGTAATATTCAAATTATCCATAAAAATATATGTATATGTATAGAGAAAATATCGTGACATCCTACTAATATTATAAATGTGAAAGGTTGTATGTATGTATGTATGTTTGTTACTCCTTCACGCAAAAAATACTGAACGGATTTGGATGAAATTTGGAACACAGATAGTTTATAACCGGGATTAACATATAGGATACTTTTTATCCCGATAATCCCGAAATTTTTGTTACGTGGGGCACAGCTAGTTGTTTATAATGTTTTACTGTGACCTACAAATTATATTTTTACATATAAATTTTATTTTCATAATTGTATAAAGTCATAATCAAATCAAATTTATACTCGGACAATTCCTACTTACAAATTAGTAAAAAGTCGTAATTAATAAGTAATTCGTGTTCTGAATACATAACTAACTATATAACTCAAAGTATGAGGGGTATTCTCAAGATATCACTAATAAATTCCAGCAAATTACAAAGTTAGTGTAACTTCCGTTGGTCAGTGCTCGAAAGGCCAACTAGTTAATTCGAGCGCGCCGGGCCCCGCCGGGAATCGAACTCCGGGCGGGTAAGTAGCAGATTTATTAAGAGGCTATTCCTAAATGCCAGCGGGGAGAACTCCGCTTTAAAATTAAATCACGCTTTAGTTTCGAACTAAGCCCTCTAAATTCGTGCTTTGTCTGTTGCTGATACGGGCTCTCCATTTAACTGGTATTTACATTTCAATTCTAGTTCTGTATATTATTGCTAGAGTTGTTTCTTATTGTTTAATTCATGAAGTATAAGTGATTTTGAAATTAAGTGCTGTTCTTTTAATATCTGTATAAGAGGCAATTTCTGCATGTTTCGACGCGCACCTAGTTATCCACTTAAGTCTTTTGAAAGTGTAAATGTATCTTTCATATCACCGCTTAGCGGATGACCGCTTGGCTTAGTGGTTCGAACTTTGGCCGCTCGGCTCTCTGCATAGATTGGTTGTAGGTTAGATTCCCGTCGGAGTAAATTTTGGAAATGGCCTTTTCGTAATTTTCCCGGAGCGGTGTCATTGGGTTCGCCCCCAGTCCATTGTACCCATGGTTACAAGCAATACTTAGTTTGGGATCATATAGTTGATGTGCGACCCTGGCGAAAGTAATTATTTTTTTTATAAATCAACCTGCTCTCGTCTTATAAACATACAAGAAACCTACTAAAGAAAGAAACGAAAAGAAAGAAACCTACTAAATTTGCCTTCAAAAGCGGCGAAGTAGGTAAGAAGTATTAATAACGGTTTCCCGGAAAATATTTTTCGTAATTACAACCCCTTCGCTTGATACGACAGAGCTAGAACAAATCAAAAGGCTAATAAAGAAAACGGGAAAGTTCGCAAAGTATTTCTTTCAACGGACTCGGAGTTGGTAGCCGGGAATTTCCTGCGAACTAGGGGGAGGAGAGAGGGAAACGGAACCACCAACGACTTCCTTTAGTCTGTGTTTAACTGCGTTCAAACAAACGGGTTTGAAAATACTGAAGGTAGACCTACCTAGGTTAGGCATTATTTTTCTACTGAAATACGTAATGTGAAGAATACTAGGAAACTTAATGGAAATATGAAAATTGATGCGAAGTTTGTTTTGTCTCAATTTTTAATACCGCAAAACAGAAACAACAATATAAGTTGGCGTACGTATTTCGTCAGTGCAGGCGAGAGGTTACTGATGGTAAGTAATGATAGTGTTCGTCGCGTAAAAAGAGCGTTGTACAGTGGAGCGGATGTGTTGGCGCCTGGGTACAGTCGCGAACGAAAGAGATTGCCCATTTTTTTATGATAACTGAATTGAAATACAACCACTGACAAAATTTTACGGACTGAGCAAGGGTTGGTTGCAGTGGTAGTTTCTGACTATAAATAAGGGCTTTGTTAGCGTGCAGTAATAAAAAGATTTTGTTTTTTTTTTATTTTCCAAGTCCAAATTTAAAAATATGTAGGTAACTACGTAGATGGTGCAAAATTTACCCTACTCTAGCAATCTGGGCGGTTAGCTTTAGCCGACCCATCAATTAGACTGCGGTGAGTCAAACTAAAACACAACAAGTTATAACAAGCGTACAACACTGCATAAACAAACCCTGTTCAATATTGGTTTCAGATTTACCAACAATATAATCAACCCTAATTTGTCTGAAGTTCGGACGAGCCGTCAGGAATTTTACTACTGATTATACTAGGTGAAACAGAAAGGGTATACAATTTTTTTTGCAACTTTACTTTGTAAATCTATAACTATCGGCTTTGTGGGACAGCTGAAGTACTAAAGGTTTTGTAGACTTGTGAAGTCTGTTAACAGCTGTATCCCTGTAACACCTTTTCTTTTACAAGTTTCCTCCAAAGCTGATAGTTTTAGAATTACAAAGTTAAGTTTTGAAAAAGGTATACCCTGTCTGTTTCAACCTGTATTAGCGATCATATAATAATTAGGTCGTTTAGTAGTAGGAAAGTAAACGGTATTAAATGGTACATAATGTAACTTCTTTATCATTGCGTGCGTTGTGTGGGACAGGGTGCCAGACTAGTTTGGTCTTCTGGCTTTCTCACGCAAATCGCAGCTACATACAGCTACTTTACTTTTACGCTGATCTTCTGTGAGACGTGGTACTACGATCGAGCCGTACGTGAGCTGTAGTCGATTGGTTCCAGCTTGGTTCGTTCACCATAGACTAACCATGTAACTAAAATAGGTTCTTATCAGAAATCTTAGCTTCCTTGTCGTTACAAGAACGGGACCTCAGGCTGAAACTAGTTCTATTAAGACAATAGGGTTCTGTTAAACATTGTGAATCACAAGACATTGAGAGAAACGGTGACTTGTTATCGCAACGTTAATTTCCTGCGAGTGGGTTTCAATGAGCGAGCGCCGTCATTACTGACGCGTGACGCCGGATGTGAAGCCTAACAAACTGTACACTGTTATTTTAATGTTTCGATAGTTAACCGTATATAACATTATATTCCGTGTTTACCGAACACAGACCAATAAAGCTAGACACCGCTTACGTCCACTATTCTATGCGAATGCAACTAATTAAAATGTCAGGACATTTTAGCCTGTTAGCCTGTGCGGTCATTTCTAATATTGGCAATGCATGTGTTAGACGAGCAGGGTGCCCGGCTATGCGGCGTCTATGGCTTGTTGGTCTGTGTTACCAAATAAATATATGTTTTTTTTTATAGGTACTCATAGGTTGATATGCAAAACGAAGTCCATGATTGTTCAGACGGATCTGTGATCAAAGGAGTCTGTAATATTCATTTTTTTTTCACTACGAGAGAGTAATAATTAAATAATAGGCTTTCAGCGCTGAAATATGTATATTTACTTAAAATAAAACAAAAAATAGCAATTTGCTTTAACCATATGGCTACAAGGGCGCGGCCCCTCTAACCACCAGGCTATTGACGCTTTATTTACATTACATTACCTTACTTACTATAGTACATTGTGCTTTCAGGAAAAAAAACTGAGATTTTAGTAATATATATTTCTCTAGATATATTACAGTTTAGTAGATACATATCTAATTCTGATCTCACGTTACTATCCATTAATAGAATTCCAGTTGGAAACCCTATATGGATTTCCTTTCAGACTTGCGGCTCAAAGCAGAGCTTGTTAGGTACTGAGATCACTTGATCCTAGTAACTAACTGCGTCCAGATTAGGGGTGAAATATGTTTAGCTTCCCATATATTGGTCCATATAACGATTGGTAGTATATCAGTTAGGTTAAGTATTATTTACGTATAATTGGTTTTTGCCCATAACCTTATCTCGAAATGAAAAAAAAAAACTCTCGACAAAATGTGCGCCATTTTTTAAATTACTTTCCTACTTATCTTCGTAAGTATAAGACATAAGACTTTATTAATTTTATAGTATCGCTCAGATTACTGGTTGTGACCTGAAAATAATGTTGTCTTTGACGACAGCTTGGCGCAGAGGTTCGAGCTTAGGCCGCTCGGCACACTGCACATTATGGTCGTTGCGGGTTCGAATCCCGCTGGGGTAAATTTCAGAATTGGCCTTTTCGTAATTTGCTCTAGTCTGGGTGTCACTGGGATCGCCAGTACCCACAGTACAAGCGTTGTTTTGTTTGGGACCATACAGTTCGCGTGTCAGTCTGGCGATATTTATTTATTTAATGTTCGATTTCTCTGAGAATGCATGAACAATGGGTTAGAATTTCTTTTTTATATACCTAACTAGCTGAGCCCGCGACTTCGTCCGTGTGGAATTTAACTTAACAAAAAAGCCCGCTCCCGCGTTCCGAGCCCGCGCGACAGCGACAGGACCCATTTTTTTGTTTTTCTAAAATAAAAGTCCAGCCGTTTCGGAGATTACCCGGAACAAACATACAGACAGACAGACAGACAGACATTTTTTTTTTAAATTGCGTATTTGCTAGATAAAGTCGCCAATGAAGCGTATGACTCGCCTGACCGTGGCCTTATAAATGCTTGCAATACCAAATACATAACTTGCACGTTGACAATATGAAGGGTAATGACACGGGGGGTGAAGATGGGCCAGGCTTGTGTTTCTGGCTCTCTCACTCATCGTACGAAATGCAGTTAATATAGCTATTTTACGCCGATATTCTGTGAGAGAGTGGTACTACCCGCTGTAGACAGTTGGCTACAGCTTGGCTCTACCACCATTAAACCATCTATTATGACCACAGATATATATTTACATAGATAACGCAAATGCATGTACTTCGCGTGTACGAAACCCCGACCAAGCGTCAAGGTTGGTGCCGCTAACTTACAGTCCGCGCGACTACAGATATAAAAAATATGAGTATGAGCGAGATAGTCACTTGAGAGAATCGTAGCGGGCGGAGGGGCATCGGCGGCATCGGTGTCTTTGAATCGGTTTGGATTTCCCGTCACTAATGACGTCACAATAGGTGTTAAAATTCGGCACGCTTGGTTTCAATACAAATCGTGATACTTGCGTTATCTATGTAAATCTATATCGGTGATTATGACATTCAATCATTCCGCGATTAGGTGCCATACGTCGACGATAAATTGATGCGAGCGGTGGCACGTGATTCGGCCTAATGAAAATCAAACCCGAGACGCCACAGACATGAATACATTTAGATACCGGCTCCTGGCTTGATTGATTATACCTGTGCACATACTGTATATAATAGGTACATTTATTTATCACGTATTATTATATAGTTTCTGCAGGCAGATGCTGGATGCGGCAAGCTACTGACAGGGCGCTATGGCGCTCATTAGGGGAGGCCTATGTCCAGCAGTGGACAAGCATAGGCTGATGATGATGATGATTATATAGTTTTATTGGCGTTTAACCGCAGTTTCACTAGCCTAGATTTTATTTTATGGATGACAACAGCAGCATCTGTCGGGTCCAAATACAACTAAGCACCATCCGGGTGGCCAGATAAATACAAAAGATATATCAAAATCGATCTGGCGGTTTAGGAGCAGAAGTTGTATGAACTCATGCATACAGGAATTTGATATATAAAGACCTACCGAATCTATACGAACACGTTATATTATATAGATTATACATATTACAAGTAGTATTATACACCGAAGTCTTCTTCGGTGTAAAATAATACTACTTATATATAAAACCATGATGAAATTTCGGAGACGTAAAGGGGAGGTGCCCTGTACGGACATTATTATAATTGAAAAAAATATATATTTAAACCTACAGTAGCAGAAAAATGGGAGAATCTTTTACGGCTATGTACATACCCGTTACAGATTTTCCCATGTTTCTTTCGAGACAGTTAATCATGTGATTAACTGCCTCAAAGCCCGGTGCTCGGCATTTAGATATTATAAACAAAAAAGCAATTCGTCAATTTGTGGAAGTGCAAAATGATTTCCAACATTAATTTTCCATAGCCAAGTTACATCGGTTTACAACCCAGCTAGTAGGTACAGTTTAATACAAAAGTTAATATTTCAATATAGCATGCAAATCGAATCGTAAAATTCCCCAATATCGTTCACTTTATAACACTGTAAAAGGGAATACACACTCGACGTAGGTATAATCAAATACGCCAACGTCAGAGAGTCGAGTTGAAATAGAATTTTTTCGCTCTTAAAAATTGCGATCACGTTTCTAATATAGTGAAAACAATATTCTAGTGACCGGGTGATTTCTGCTCACAGATGCTTGCCCTACCGATATTATGTCGGTGGAGCAAACTTTTTCATAGGTTTGATATACGAGTGCCCTATAAAATATGGGAAAATAATTTGCGGTGCGCGCGAACTGAACGCAATTAATTTATTATTAAGCCGGAAAATATTTATTTATAAATATTCTTTTTTTTCGTTAAGTATCAATTATGTTAAATTTTAATTCTTTTTCATAAGTTTTTAAACGAGTAACTAATCTATTTTTTCAAAATATTATATTATACAAACAAAGCGGACTATAATTGTGCGTACATTGCCTGAGGCATTTAATTTTTAAACGTTTCTAACAACTAAATTGTACGCCCTAATTCCTAACATTCTAATGAATGTTCGATATTTTTTCGCGCGATAACAATGCGATATCATAATTTGAAATCGCATACATCGGTCGCGTTCGCGGTTTTAATGCGCACAGGGGGTCGTTTGAAAAGCGCCACGTCGATCGTGCGATATAAAAAACCACATTAATCTGCACTTATCTCGGCGATATTATTTAATGACGCGTCGTTGCGCGGTTATTTGTACCGTTTATGGAGGGAATATATCGAGTTCGGAGATGCATTTTTAGATACGTCACTTTATGTCGAACATTGTGTTATGCTTAAGTGAAATTTGATTGTGTTTTATAGGTATGAGTATTTTGATACTTTACATACTTTTTTAGTATCTGTTTTTTTAAACATAGGAAGGCGACACACAAGCGTTTGACTCACCTAAAATTAAGCAGTTACCGTAGCCTATAGATGCCTTATTATATTCACTATCACCATTCATCGAAGTCGCCGGAGATGACCTTTTCATAATTTGCCCTGGTCTTAATGTCACTGTATCATTGACATTGGAAATTATACAGTTCCTACCCATAGGTAGTATAAACATTGCTTAGTTTAGGACAATACAGTCGGTGTGCTAGTCTGGAGATATTTCTTAAGTATATCCTATTTTATGTTAAAGCACATAAAAGCAAATTTTCTCCAGTTCACAAACTGGCCAACAAATATCGTTTATCACGCAATACGATTATTCCACAACAAACAGTCGGCCGCGGTCGATTTGCATGAAATATAAAGGTGACCGCACACATAGTTTCTCGTTGTTTATAGCGGTCAGTGTGCGGTCGTTTTGTCCGCTCGCCCCTTGCATTCCTGTCTTCGTACCTTTATTGTCTTACTTTCCGCTCATGACATCCGCATAATAATATTTGTGGAAACAGATAAACAAAGGGAGGACAAAAGCGAATTTGCAAATTAATATTACCGAAAGTTAGGGCTACGTTTCTGCTGTAATATCTACCAACCCGCTGTAATATTTATCTATCTACTATCTCTACACATGCATAAGAAATAATAAAAAATATGACACTAAAGAATTGCAATTAAATTGTAATTAAAAATTAATCATTTATTTATTAATATAGTTGCCATATTTTGTTCGCAGACTATTTATTACATTTACTATCTAAGCGGTCATTCACACGAAGAAGCACATTTTTGACAGATAACGTCCGTATTAGACATCTTAGTACACTAAAATGTATAGAAATTATCGATGTAACGAGAAAAAGCTAATGTATATATTTCGCTATGTAGCGACATAGCTATCATTGAATATTCTCTCTCTATTTTTCGTTTTACATTTCACACCTCAAATGACACCTTTTTTCTGCGCCGTCTCGCTTTCATTATTCGATTATCATCGGGAACTGTCAATTGGCTGTCATATTCGGAACAATCGCCACTCGATCACACTCCTGCGCCTAATGAGGGTGACGCATTCAAGTCCGAAGTGGAATTATTAAAAAACCATTAGAACTGGGGCAAACACCGTGATGGATGGACTCTCCAATCCGATCCATTTCAATTTCAACGTCCCGATGTCTCTTTATAAAGGGTGAGCGTCCCCAGAGTATGGTAATATGTTTTAAGTCAGCCGTGGTCGTCTCATTCGGATAACTCGCCGGAAAATTCAGTGGGAAGCGTTCCACACAAAACGTAATATAGAGATAGATAGTGACGTTTATAATGTTGCAATAACCGTTGGAACGTTACTCACGCCTAACCAGGAGTGATGAGCTGATAAATCATATCTAGTCGCCGATTTATATCGTAATAAACGAGGAGGGATTGCGGCAGTAAATAAAAGTACTAGCAACTCTTTATGATGTTTCATATTTAAAAACGATTTAATATTCATTCTCAAATAAGTATTTGTGTTTGTTTGTAGTGATAGTTGCATTTTGAATATAAAAGTAGAGCCATTTACTGAAGATGAGATTGTAAGGCCGTAGGCTTACCGCGCGTCTGCCGCGTAGCGCCGCTACGGCAACGCTACGAGCGCTAAAAACCCAGGCCGTTAACTCGACTCTACTGTATAAAATAACCATCTGGGGAAACCACCGCTTATCCCCTAGAAAAACTCTCTTTGTGAGGATAACTCGCTCTACATCCCCTCTTATGATATGTTTATGTACTTTGAGATTTTATGTGGACGTTTCGACGCCGAGCACGAATTTTATTGGGTTTATAGAATTTTATGGCGCCATATTCCATGCAGTGGCCGCTGTTTTTCATTGTCTATTGATTTTGATGCGACCGGCTCGATGCCCGCGTTAAACTGTCGCCTATCGGGACCAACAAAGAGAATGAATGGTCTCTATGTGGAGACAATAAATCACAATAGCGTAAAAAAACTTTTATATGATACTTGCAATCTTACTTCTAAAGATTTCTGACGCTTATAAAGGCCACTACTATATCGTTGTTTTACTAAACAAATAAGCCTCTACAAGTGGAGCTGGGTAATCTCAGCTCAAAACTACGTTTGAGCGAGCGAGCTTTAACAGTTTGACGGCGCATTTAATGTATTTATACCGGGCACCGGGCAGCGGCATCTGTGGCTAATGATATCGCCGGACCTGCCACCCGACACCCCGCCGCCGTCCCCCACACCTCTCCCCCGTCGGCTCCCAATAGACCCCCATACTTGGTCATTAGTTAAACACGCACAGTCGCCCGCATGTCGCAAGTTTATCTTTGGGTAAACTGTAGGTATGTGGACTCGATTAGCCCTTTGATCAAATAATCCGGCGATAAAATAGGGTTCGAGGAAATTAAATTACATTATACGTCATTGTTCGGGTGCTGCGGCTGTGAAATTGTTTCGGTGTGAATTTGATGAGCAGTGCACTGTACACTGTACTATTCCTTTTTTTTTAATCCTTACTTAAGTATATCTTAGAACTAACCAATTTTCGAAAGACGTGGAATTCTGGGCCAGCGTGGAGAATTATGACCGGAAACCACCTTGTGTTATAGGAAGCCCGTGTCAAGTATTTGAACGTAAAAAGGGGTAATTGTATTTTTGTTTATTTAACTTACTCTATTATATTTATATAAGTGATCAATACTTCGAGATGACATTTTGTAATCATAAACATTCAAAGCGTAGTACATATTTCCTGATTAATGTTTTTGCAGTAAATACTAAGAGTAAATAGCTTTACATGTTGAGTTTAAGTTATAACTAACTATGGCGCGGACAGCAGTATGTAGTTAAGTTGAGGCCTTCGTAAATTTTGGGTTTTTAATTCGAAATATTTATATCATTTTATAGATTAAGAAGCTTATTTTTAGATATGTGTTATTCA
This sequence comes from Notodonta ziczac, assembly GCA_918843915.1. Taxonomy (NCBI): domain Eukaryota; kingdom Metazoa; phylum Arthropoda; class Insecta; order Lepidoptera; family Notodontidae; genus Notodonta; species Notodonta ziczac. The sequence goes on from OU974041.1 coordinate 5,112,043, forward strand.
AGAACATTAACTAGGATTACATAGAAGGTAAACACAATTAAGTGAAATTTCCTCGATAGAAAAAAAATTCAAAGTTGGCTGTTATTGCTTTTTATTTTCGTTTCATCCACGATATTATAACGAATTAGATCACGATTTTTTTCTAACACATAGTAATTGATAATATCTAGGATCGGATAACCGAAAGTTTTAATCCATTCCCTAGTTTTGTTAAAAACCAAAGAAATATTGTTTAGCGCTTATGTGGTTTACTTCCGGGCGCGCGGTCACTAGTGTCATCTCATATTTTCTATACATGAAGTAATTGCATCACTGTCATATTCTAACTAGCTCAGTCGTCTGCGGACTTCATCGAGGTCGGACCTATGCCGATTTTTTTCAGATCAGCATATCCGTAAATTTGGTTTTATTTTACGTTAATAAATTTTGTAATAACTAGTAAGTAAATATAAATTATAAATTAAATAATGGGAAGGCTAAACGCCAATTTAAATAACATAAAACAATATTTTTTTCCTAGCCGGGTGAAATTTGGTCGCGTGCCGAGTGGGTAACCAAACAGGATACAAAGAGAGTGGAGTCACCTTATGTCGCCTTTAGTCTAATAAAAAAAACTGTCCAAGAGCTTGTAACGGAAAATGAAAAATTCTAAAACCTGACATGGGTATCGATTTATTGGTGTTTTGTTATGCTGATAACGATTATGACGTTAATTTTGGGATCCAAGATGGCGGATGACAAAAAATCGATAACACCGACATGGGTATCGATTTCTAGGTTTTTTTCATGTGCCGATAACGATTATGACGTTAATTTTGGGATCCAAGATGGCGGATGATAAAAAAACCGATAACACCGACATGGGTGTCGATTTCTAGGTTTTTTGATGTGCTGATAACGATTATAACATTAATTTTGGAATCCAAGATGGCGGATGACAAAAATTCGAAAGTACCGATATGGGTATCGATTTCTAGGTTTTTTAATGTGCTGATAACGATTATGACGTTTATTTTGAATTCCAAGATGGCGGATGGCAAAAAAACAAACACCCTAAGTACATGGGTATCACATTTATATTAATATGGAGCTATTATATTTATATTAATATCTAGTTTGTAATTGTTAACTATAGAAGCAACTGGCGATAAAAAAACTTGAGAGGTGTCAAGGGACACCCAGTTGGAACGAAGTTGCAATATCCGGAACTTATGCAGAATCACTGTCAGGATTCATTATTGTTATTATCCGGCCTCGTGTTTATCTACGACATGACAGACTCCAAGTACACCAACTTGGCCTACGAGCTCTCGCAGAAGATACTCACTATGCTCACAGGTCAGTAAGGCCATTTCCGAAAGTTGGCCCGGTGGGAATTTAACCCGCAACCATCCGGTACAGTGAGCCGAGCGGCCTTCGCTCAAACCACTGTGCCAAGCGGTCGTCAATCGTCGATGGTAGTAGAAGTAGAATTAGAAGTAAAGTAAAAGTAAAAGTAAAAGTAAAAGTAAAAGTAAAAGTAAAAGTAAAAGTAAAAGTAAAAGTAAAAGTAAAAGTAAAAGTAAAAGTAAAAGTAAAAGTAAAAGTAAAAGTAAAAGTAAAAGTAAAAGTAAAAGTAAAAGTAAAAGTAAAAGTAAAAGTAAAAGTAAAAGTAAAAGTAAAAGTAAAAGTAAAAGTAAAAGTAAAAGTAAATGTAAAAGTAAATGTAAAAGTAAATGTAAAAGTAAATGTAAATGTAAGGCTTGCTTTCTTTAAGAGAGAGAGAGACAGACAGTGAAACACGCGCACGCCGCACGGCTATACTAACTATAGCATAACTAATTGTTTCCGTCTAGCCCCCTTTCGCAACGAGCGATAAGGTACTTCGTTCCAAAAAGAAATATTACAAAATGTAAAAAGACAAGCCCGCTCAGTTTCTTGTTGGATCTTCTCAGTCGAGGTCGCGTTCCGATCCGGTTGAAGATATAAGAAAAAAAATTAAATTGACAATTTGTAAGTGCCCCCGTAGGCCTAAACAAAATAAACGATTTCAATTTGAATCGATTTTATTAGGATACAATTGTTTGAGTTCTTCAACTCACATAGGTCGATGAGGTGGAGGTAATCCAAATGCGTAAATCTTGTGTAATTGACAAATATATTGACCTTAATTTCGCTTTTACAAAGTTATTCCATTTAGAAAAAAAAAAGTAAATTTAAATGCGTAGGTCACCTTGCGTGCCGTCTATATTGTGTGAAAATTGTAACTGTCGCAACTTCATCGTCGTCATCGTTCGCGCGTTCTGATTGGTGCTCTTGATTATGTCGCGTCATCGGGAACCAATAGCGAGTGAGCCCGTTGGCCCATGGTTATGCGCAAACAACAAGTTAAATATAAAGTTAGAATAACACCTCCTTAAGTATGTTTGTTGTTTTATAAGGCATCTGACATGTGCCAAAAATATGTCACTTCTAAATATATATAACTCAAAGGATCTGAGACTGATCTTATCAACGCACAGCCCAAACCACTGGACGGATCGGGCTGAAATTTGGCATAAAGGTAGATGTTATGACGTAGGTATCCGCTAAGAAAGGATTTTGATTAATTCTACCCGCAAGGGGATAAAATAGGGGATGAAAGTTTGTATGAAACTTTGTCAATTAAATTCCACGCGGACGAAGTCGCGGGAACAGCTAGTCTGAATATAATTTTCTAGTGATCGTATAACTACTTTAGCTAGAAATCTAGAATTAATATAAATTAATATCCGTGTCGGGTTTTTCTTTTTTTACATCATCTCATATTTTCCGTTCATTAAGTAAATGCATCACTGGCATTTTCATAACCATACTTATGCCAGTTTTTTATATCGGTATAATTCATATTAAAAATTGTCAGTTTTGTGTGTAGTGTGGATAAAGTGTCTAAAAGTACATAGTAATTGTACATTAAAAATGGGGAAAATAAAAAAATATAAAATGAGGAAACGCCAATATTTAGGCACATTTAATAATAGCTACCAAATGCGGGGCTTGCGGAAAATATACGTCAGTGACTGAATATGTCAGATGCAATAAATGCGCTGCGGGGTACCACCGTGCGTGCGTATCCTTACCTTCCGCTACTAAGATTTGCCCTGGGTGCAAAGCACAGTTGCCGAGAGGGGATAACTCATCTACCCAGACCAGGGCAAATTACGAAAAGGTCACTTCCGAAATTTACCCTGACGGGAATCAAACCCGCAACCACCCGGTGTAGTGAGCGAGCGGCCTACGCTCGCCAAGCGGTCGTCATTATACATACAATATATTTACAAACAAGTACATTTATTATTATTTTATTATTGAAAAGTGGTGCAATGTCTACGGAACCCTAAAGTATGCGTGTTCCAACACGAATTTGACCGGTTTTATTATCCTTTTTCAATTCTAAGGAGTCGATAAAATAAACAGGAGGTACCTATGTTAAAAGACCTTATGGATAATTATGAAAAAAAAAATCCAATTGCTTTGGATTACCTTGATCCAATATCTTCTATGGATTTTATTTACGCCTTTATATAAAAAAATACGTCACAAGATTATTTACTTACATTATAAGACATCCGTGTGTCAAACTCGAGAATATGGGTTATATCTAAGTAGGTATAAATTACGCGATCAATCTCATAATATAAATCTAGGTAAAATCACGGATTTGAAACGGACTGTAGCGGCACTCCGTAATAACTACATATGTATACATACATTCATAATAACATATTTGATAACCTATTAACAAATAATAATGTAGTAGATAATATTGAAGTAACAAATTGTAATAAACAAGTGTGCTTTATTTAAAAAAAACTATAAAAGTCCCCTCCATGGTTCTGTGCCGAATTCAAAACCATGGCAACCGCGACGTGATGACGTGACTATTGCGAGCGAGAGCTATAGATCTCGCTCGGGGCACTCGCTACGCTAAACCACGCCCCAAAACTGAGATTCATTTTTCTGCCCGTAGCGCCCTGTAGGAAGACACGGTCGTTGATCGCACGCGGCGCAAGATAAACCGCCCGTTAGTTTAATTGGCGGTCACCTGCAGGTCTAGTCCTTATTGGATTTAGCATTAACAACATTTACCAAATTCATTTGAAATTAAGATTTTTTGTGTAAACAGTTTGCAAATAATATGTATATATGATAAGTACCATAATATTTTGGATATAATGAGTCGAACAAAAAAAAATTTTTTTTTACTAATAATTTAACCCAGGTGTAATTAATGTACAAATGTCCTTAGTAATATGTAATTAAACTTGAAATGTACGAGAGGGATTTATGTTTGATTAAAACTGATTACTAAATAATAAATAGACAATAAAAAATACTGCTAGGGTTAAACGTTCGTTCGTGACCGGAACAAGCCGGGCGGCCGCGGTCACTCGATTAATGCCAGCATTAATCTCGGCCCGAGCGGCCAGGCGGCCAGGCGGCCGGGCGGCCGGCCGGGGGGCTAAATTTATGCCGTCCTTTTGACAATTGATGAGGGAGGACATGGCGCTCGTATTTTAAACAACAAATAACCGCAGGTGTGATTGAAGTAGATACCTACATGAAATATTGGACTGTTTTTTTTGTATATACATATAACTCAGCAAACAAGTTAATGACCGTACCGTAGCCTATAATTCAAATTCAAATCATTTATTTTGTTTAGGCCTACGGGGGCACTTACAAATTGTCAATTTACATATTTTTTTCCTTATATCTACAACCGGATCGGAACGCGACCTCGACTGAGAAGATCCGGCAAGAAACTCAGCGGGCTTGTCTTTTTACATGTCTATTTTATTTTATTTTTAATCGCCAGTTGCTTATTTTCAATAATTACAAAGGGTAGTACTTAGATATTAATATAAATATTAAAATAGCTCCGGTGTGTTGCCTTTTGATGTTATCAAGAATTATACAAATAATTCGGACTAGTAGGGCAAGACACGCTACGCTTTGACATTATTATTGACTGTCGAGATTTGAGCTGCTCAGTCCCAAGCGAGTATACGAGTAGATGCTTTGGTATTGCCAAAGGCATCGTACGAAACGCATCTATATTTAAAGCTATTTCTCGTCGATATTCTGTGAGAGGATGATACTACCCCGACGCTGATTTTCTACGAGGTGGTGGTACTACCCTAGTTGAGCCAACCTGTATAATGAGCTGTAGCCAGTTGGCTACAGGTTGGCTCCACTAACTTGGTGGTAGAGCCAACTCATATTTAATGGTTTACAGCTGCAACTATGTTGTAGAGTCTGCAAGCCGGAACACTATACATACATAAGTATTTTTAACCACTTTATATTAGGTATTCATCACTAGAATGACCTGTTATTGGTCACCTACCTATCAATAAGTTTAAACCCCTAATTTAAACTAAACTCAGTGCAAAGGGTTATTACAAAATCTCGGATTATTTGGATGATAAATCAGCTTGGGACTGAGCAGCTCAAATCTCGACAGTCAATAATAATGTCAAAGCGTAGCGTGTCTTGCCCTACTAGTCCGAATTATTTGTGTAATTCTTGGTAACATCAAAAGGCACAACACACTGGAGCTATTATAATATTTATATTAATATCTAATACCCTTTGTAATTAATGTTTGTAAGCAACTGGCGATAAAAAAAGACATGTAAAAAGACAAGCCCGCTGAGTTTCTTGCCGGATCTTCTCAGACGAGGACGCGTTCCGATCAGGTTGTAGATATAAGAAAAAAAAAATGTAAAATTATCAATTTGTAAGTGCCCCCGTAGGCCTAAACAAAATAAATTATTTGAATTGAATGCCCATTATAATAGCTTCTGTTTTTTCTTCAACAGGTACCAACTCAATCCTATCTCCTCAAACGGTATGTCAGAGCGACTTCTTAGCCCACCAAAAGGTATATGCATCAGTGCTATTCATACTAACTTCTTACACGTTAGCCAATGTCATTATTAGTATTTCAATATTCCTAAACTTATACCAGACATTTAATACCTATAATCAAATCAAAGGCATTACCGTCCATAATTTTATTCTCTACGTTGTAAGCACATCTTTTATTTACCGATTTCGAAACCAGATTTTAAATGTATATTTAAATATTTAAATTAATTTTGTGGCTGAACGCTGTGTGTAATCGTTCCTAATGAGTGGTCGTGAACGGTCGGCCTGGGCGCAAGGCATGCGTGAGCCGGCCCTGCGCCTGACGGCCGCGGCCGCGAATATTAATTCCCCGGCACATCTAGTAACATCATGCGCACCGTCAGACAGACCTAATATTAATAGAAAACACTGGCCAACATTTCCCCAATTGTTTTTATTTGGATTTCTTAACTTTAATTTATTACCATTTTAGTTTTGTTTTTGTCAATATAGTAAATATGTTTTTTAATGCTATATTTATTACTTGACACTAGCGAAACATCTATTAAACTGAGTGCGATATATTTATAAATAATGAAGAAGAAGGCTTTATATTTATTGTAGAACATTAGATTGTAGAACACCTTTAGGTATATTTGTTTAAGACTAACAATGTTTCTATCGAAGATGAAGGAAAACACCGTGAAGAAATGTGGACTTCTGTCCAAAAGATGTTGAACGTTCGCCAACACGCCATGGGCCAGCGTTGTTGACTGTGGCCCTAATCCCCCTTGCATTTAGGGGGAATATTCCCATTATAATGGAAAAAGGCTCGCTCTCTATCATATTACAAGTAAAATACCATCGACGAAATTTGGGTGCCTTACAATACCACCACCTCTGCCTACTCCTAAGACGTGAAGGTGTATCGTAACCACTTACCACGCCCTTTTGTAATGAGCCGTGTCCACATATATCGAGCAGCCGTGCCCGAGCAATCAGGTATGTCGTTTTGTCCACCTGGTCAAACCTTAAAACTGATTTTTACATTAACATAATCAGTCTGGTTGTGATGATTTCTATCCGGCTATTTAATTCAATACTAAAATTACAAAATATTTTGTTGTTATTTGATTTGAAACAACAACAGTTAAGGGCCAACAATTATCATCAAAAACTAATTAAACCCTATATTATATTAGTTTTGTGTGCCAAATTATTAATTCCTCGCTGACGCGGGCCATCGCAGAACTGATATGGAATAAATTTTCAACTTAATTTAACTGTACAAACACAAAGGGCCGAACGAAAGGGACCAACTTAATTTCAGTATTGAGGTGGAAACTAATGATAAGGTAGTTTGCTCACTATGCACGTGAATGTATAAATAGTGCGGGGAAGCGACGTTTGTTTTAGGCTTATTAATAATTGGGGGAGGCGAGGTTGGATATTGTATAGGAACCAAGAAACCAAATTACGTCTAGGTATATATTTCCGTACTTTTTTGTTAGTCAGTTGAACCTGGGACGGTGTGGTCCTTTGCCTTTGTCTTTTCTTGCATGAAATATTTTCTTGCATGTAAAAGCCTGTACAACAACAGTAATTCTTTAACTTAAAAAAATACCATAATATTTTTTTTTTTTTTTTGTTTTGTTACCAAGAATTAGAGTTTAACATTCGTTTATTTTCAAGTGGTTCTTTCCAATTAATTTCGTCTCTCTTGTAAATAACTAATCCGATTTGTTGCTAGGACGGTGGACTGGACATTCAACAAGTTGAAAGTAGGCGTCAACTTGCTTTCTCACAGTCGTGTCAAATCAACTCGTTGTCAAATCAACTCGAGTTGAATCAACAAATTTAATAAGAAATTGCATTGTGAGTATCCACTTTAATGTGCCACATCCATTGGTCACACATTCTGTTTCAAAACATTTGAACGCGCGACGCGTAGCTTGGCTCCGGCTGCGATTTCGCGCTCGACTGTTTCACCCGCATCTGACACTGCCGCTGGGTCGAACCCGGACGCTCAAAACTCACCAACAACTTAAATTTTGAAAATATTATGATAGTAATTATTTTAAACTCTATTATGATCGAAATTCCCATTAGGTAAGGACCTATTTCTGTGGAGCCTAGATAAACACAAATATCCAGGTATGTACAGGAGACACAATGTTTCCTTTTCCGTGGCACTAGTCAAGGTCAATCCTCGTCATTGGTCACCCGTGATGATTCTGGCCTACAAGAGTAACAGTAATGGGAGTGTGTGGCGGGACTAGTCCCATTGAACAGGAGAGGCCTTCAAAGTAGATTCAAAGCATATATACATTGACCCTTCATCGTTGCTCGTCTCGACTCGACTAACATTAGTATGAAATGGAGCGAGATGAAATTAAAAACCATTTATTCAACACAGACGCAATCTAGGTAAATTTAATAGACATAATTACTTATGTCTGTTATTCAGGTATGAAAAGGAACTTAGTTTTGATAATTAAAGGATCTATTTTCTTTTGTTGCAAAATTGATTGTTTAGTATGTCGTTCTGTTCTCTACATCTCAATATCAGGATGATCAAAGCCGAAACAACTAATTTCCTTTCCCTTGTTTATTACATTCCACGTCGAAATTGCACTCTGCAACGTAAAGCCTAATATCGGACGTCAATCAATGCAACTTTTTCACTGGAAACGTCCAGCATCGGTAATCAAACAGGTACAGTCAAAGGTCGTAATTAAATCAACATGGGCGCAGTGGTTTCCTCTGCGACTGATAGTCGCAGTTATTAAACCGCAGACTGTCATGTTCAATTTACAACGTAACCTGAGCGCGAGTATGTGACCAATGGAGAGACGGATCATCGCCGCGGTCAGAACGTTAATAATGAAGTTATTACGGTTCCGGCGTAAAGCCAAACGATATTGGGAATTGATTTGTCTGAATACATCTATCTATATATATAAAAATGAATCTTGTTACGCGGGCACCCTTACGCCCTGCCAGAGACAAACGCGTCCCACAGTGGAGGGAAGATTACATATAATTTGTTTGTTTATGATTACTTTTTTTATGATTAAAAAGATATAAGTGATTTTTGAGTTGTTTATGAACGAGAAGTTGACTTTGTGATTTTAGATTGAAATAAAACTATTTTACGGATTTTATCGCGTTTATTAACTTTATGTTCCCGACGTTTAAACGCGATAAAATCCGTAAAATAGTTTTATTTCAATGTGTAGTATTCGCGTAAATATAAGAAAACAATATTTTGTGATGTTAGTTTAAAAAATTAGAAGAAAATAACGACAAGTTGATTAACCGAGACGATCTGGGTTTTATTTTGTGTAGAACTGTAGTAAGACACGATACCCAGCCGCTACAATCTCTATTTCCTTGGTCATCGCATCACGCGTGAACGGATGGAACGATTTCGCTCATTTGTATTGTGTTTATTATTGTCAGGAGAAGGGTCTTATGAAAGAAAAACACAAGAAAGTTGAGGGGAACATTAGAAATATTCAATATTAAAAGTTGAGACAGGACAACGTCTGTCGGATCAAAGCTAGTAGTATTATACAAATAAGAGCAGTTCGCAATATCATGAGTTGTAAATATCGCGGCAAACCAAGGAGAAGCTTGGGAAAGAAATAGCAAACGACTCTACTGACCGACTGAATGGATTAAGAAAGCGTTTATTTAAGACCGATATCATTATCTTTAAAACTTAACCATATAATTAAATTTGATAAGTGATAAAAATCATGCTCACCATTCTCAGTATTTAATCATTCTCAGTCTAATGGAGTTATTCCAAATGTAATATCGCGGAAAACGTATGTAATTACTTTCAGCGGTAAATTTACAGTTTATTAGTTCCACCGGAAGTTAGTCGGGCTTAGTTCGCGATACATTTTCATTCGGCAGAGACGACGCCCCGGGATGTAATTAATAAAGCTAATATGATTAGTACCTAGCTGTTCTCTTATGACAGTCTCTGTGTAAATGTTTGCGAGTTGCTCAACAATGTCTGATTTGTAGCTCAAATAATATTGCGGACATTTCTTGGTTTAAAAGATTTTTATTTATGACAACTAATTTCCTTATTCATGAATAGGAGATTTAACATGAATCTTGGCTGTAATTACAAAACGTTTAGTGAAAAATAATAATAATTTCTGTCGTATTTTGTTTCTCACTGTACCTATTTACTGTGTACCTACCTACCTATCTATGCATTTGAAAAGTAACAATATCATCAAACGTAGCGAGTAAAATATAAAATCAGCAGGCTTAATATTTCACCGACCCAAAGTAATTAAAATGCATGTCCAAATAAACTAGTAAAGTACCTACCTTATTACATTTTTACTGCGGAACGATTGTCGCCGATCGCCGCGGGCCGGCGCGGCGTGCGGCCGGCCGATTACAGAACTCATATCGCTTGCCCAAGGGCGCCTGGCTGCCGTATGACAGATCACTGTATTATCATCAGAAGTTTGTAATGTATGTTGTACTATTGTTGGCTCTTGTTACTCATTTAATTAATTTCCATTTAATATATTTAATCACCTTTTGTCGTACTTTGTAATAGCGGCGACAGACCACGCGTAAAAAATGAATATTTAATTATTTTTCCCAGATTCATTGAAGTTTTTTAATAAAAATTCGCTCACTTTTGCTCCTGGTTCAAAATGCATGCGTGGAAAGTTGCAACAACTCACATTGCTTATTAAAACTCTTATGATTCAATAATTAAACATAAAGTTCGATATGAACACACCACACAATTAAGTTGCCTTTCCGAATTAGTCATATTCAAACGGTTTGTTTATTACAACCGCAAAACGAAGAGCAACTAAATCACGTTCCTCTCTGAAACTATATATCACGAGCTAAGACTAGTTTGGGAATTAAGCTACAATTAAATGGTCGTAAATTCGAAGTTTGGGCTCGGGTCACTTCAGGGAGCGCGGGGCAATTTATCAATTATTTACGCCAGCCGGTCCCCGCGCGGCGTCTGCCGTCACCTCCCAGCGAACTGGTCCAACGATTTGTTGATTGACGGCTGCGATATTGAAAATAACTCGGGCTTACATGTTCTGAAAACAGGATTAAGTTCACAGATCTATGATAAAAGGTTCGCGAGCTTTAATTTTTCTGAATGGGATTTACTAAATCGTAAATTTATATGTAACCCAATTATGGTAAGTAGACCAACACATATTCGTTTATGTAGATAACTAATACTGTGACTTGTAGCGTACAAATCATAGATTATTGAGCCAAATTATCAATCCTAAATTAGATAACGTCGTCTAATTAACGCACATATATTATCCTCCTTAGTGCTTCCAACTCCTCAAACTTCCACACAAACATACATGTAGGTAAACTAACAAAATTTAGTGTAACATCTGAGCCCAGAGGCCATCAGTCACTTAGCGGGGTCCCGCGCCGTGGTCGCCGCATCGATCTCCGTCAACCGCAGCTCGAGCCCGGTCTTGAGTCAAGAGTCTGAAGACGGAACACAGCTGATGTGGCGAGGAACGATACAAATGTGAGTGTGGACATGCTTATAATGAGGACAATTAAAGATAATGTATTAGAAGAAGGCATGGCCGTTTGAAGATGGACTTGACAGCAGAGGGATTGCTTGCAGACTAAATTAATTATTATAAACAATGTATAAAGAATATTTATAAAGGAAATAAATACGGCCAGACCGGGAAAGTTAACTATGAAAATAGTGTATTCGTACGTCTACAGCACACACATAATATTTACGAGTTAATTAAGAAGTGGCGAGTTAAATGGGCAATAGCTTCTTAACTGCAGGTGTTGCCGTGATTTACGCACTCCATTCGTTATCATTCTGTACAGTCATAATAATAAGTTTTATACACAAACTTTTAACACGAAAGTTATAACAGATAGCATTACAACGTAGTTTCGTTTAAAAATTCTTTGGAAAGCTATTGTAAATGGAACAAATTTGTATGAATTACTGTTTTTATCAACAACCTAGGCAGCATCATAACTTGTCAGTCTTGCTTCGAGGAAAGGTTAGTTGAGAGACTAATAGACGGACGTCCTGGTTCCTTTTCCACGGTATTGAATATCCAGTAAGATCTAGGTATTTCTTGACTGTATTTTTCCCTGAAACTTTACCGTTGCTATGATATTGTTTTATACTATTACTTGCCAGATTTTATGTCACAAGTATCTAGTTTAACTCGTGGTATATTACAGATAATATTTGAATGTTTAACTATGTCAAAGATTTACTTAATACCTAGGCCTAATATAACTTCTCAAACAAAGTATTACCTTTTTTAAAGATTATTCGCGTAATATGAGGAGCTTAAATCACTTTCGCAACCCCGTTAGGAACAGATTTGATCTGTAAACGACGGCCCGTCAGCTGTTGAGCCGGCTCTTTTATACGAATCGTTCAAACAGAGTAGAGGCGTCGGAGCCGACTTAAGCCTTTTGTTCCTTAATTCCTCAGATGAACGCTGCGCTTTCTTGGTGTGTGTACACTGCTGGATACAGTAGACGTGAATAAACTGTTATTTATTACTTACGAAAGGAAGTATTAAATATGAAGTAGATAGATACTAGCTTTTGTCCGTTAATATTATTTATTGGATACAATGGTGATGAAATAAATTGTTATAATATAATACAATTTCTTTGTTACAAATAAATATTACATAATATTAATTACTAGGTTTTGTCCGTTAAATATTACTGGTAACTACGGTTCATTGTGATAGTTACAATAACATAGGTAAGTTTATGGAGTCTCTCGATCGTCTGTTGTCTAAAATCTGTTGTCACTATTTTTGTTAGCTTAAAATAAACAACAGCATACAATCAAGTAAAGTATTTCGAAATTGGAAATGTTGTTAAACAATCTCGATTCTATTTTCCATCTTCGAATGGTAACTGACGCATTTTATGTGCCATACACAATAAAATATATTGAGAAAAAAAATACGACAGCGAATCGTTTTTGTTGTTTACTAAACCTTTTGTAAATATACAGCAAAGATTTACTTATGTGTTCCTATTTTTTTTGCTGCAATTACAAAATTATAATCGCTGAACTACGAAAATAATTTGTGATCTGTACAAATGAAGAGATGTTCCTTTGCAGTGTACGTTCACCGTAAGAGTTCCGTATTGTCTTGACGTCATCAGTCACGAAGAATGAAAACGGTAACAATACGGAATTAACAGTTGACGCGTTTATAAATATTCATTTTGTCTGTATAATTCGAGAGCCTACCGAAGTTTGCTTATTGTTTGCGCGACAGATGTTTTGACTTCTCACAGATTGAGAATAATTATAATAATAGTATTATATATATTCACTCTCAGTTGATCAATGAAAGATACATGTTTGATTAGGTATTTTTTTTCATGAAGTTGGTACCAATAGGTAATAGGTAAAAAGAAATATGCGACATAATATACATTTATAAAGCATAGCAGCAAAATTATCGTTACTTGACAATAATTTATAAGAAATCTTAGATAAGTAATATATGCTGTTTTCTGATTCCGTGACATATTTGCTGTGCCAAAGGGAGGAACGTATTTCAACGCAATGTCTGATGCTAATTATTTAAATTTCAACCCGACGCAACTCATGCGGGAGCTTGTAGGTATAGTTTTTAACTCTTTTTTTTATCACGTATTTCACACCAAGTACTCCCCTGGTTAGAGGTATAGCTGCATTAGCCAAGCGCGTCACTGGCCGCGCCATACTGAGGTAGTGGAGCGCACTATCGCGGTATCTTCGTGCTCCGCCGAGCGGAAGCCTTCCGCTCCATCAAACGCGTCGATCGGTTCACGCACTTGATGGTAACACACAACCACTATTTATAAAAAGTTTCAACTTTCATTCCAGATTGTTTTTGTAGAGTCTCATATTCTCTTCTCTTAGGCATTGATTAACAAGATTGTCACATGTAATTATGATTGTCATCAGCTTATAGCTTTAAGTCAACTTATATTCATAAATCAGTTACAAGTAATAAACACTCAATAATGATTTTTTCCAATGTGGTTTATGTAATTTCACTTTGCTACTAGTCAATAATCCTAAAAAACACAAAAGAACTACCTACCTACTTACTTTAATATAGGTATTAATGAATAAAGATATTTTGTTTCTAATAAGTTGAAAAATCAAATTACATCAGTATAAGCGGTAATTCACACGACAAATACACATTTTTTTTTAATCTGTTATTTCCGGCACCCGGATACAGTCAAATGCATGGAAATTATCAGTGTCGGATTCGCCGCGTGAATGACTGCTCTGTAATTAAGAAACGTCTGAAAATAATTCAAATGCGGTTTTAGAATAACACTACTCTAAAACGTTTTCTGAAGATTAACATAATTAATAACTATTACTAGAAATGTAAATAGATAAATGTATAGATAATTATCTATCGACATAAAATAAAATGGTATAAAACTTTGATAAAAATTCGAAAACTTTGAAACATTCTGTACACTACTAAACTAAGTCATCACCATCATCATCATCAGCCTATGCTTGTCCACTGCTGGACATAGGCCTCCCCTAATGAGCGCCATAGCGCCGTGTCTTCAGCTTGCCGCATCTAGCATCTGCCTGCAGTCTTTCGCAGATCGTCATCCCACCTGGTCGGAGGGCGTCCTACACTATGTATTAGACATTATTAAACATGAATTCAATAGTCTTTACGCAACAGATACGGCTGTATGCAATGTCCAATGTCTGTCGCTAATTGAGACAATCAATAATTAGTCACACATACCCCGACATACGTCATTACTGAGTTTATGTGGTTCAGTAATACACTATCATCCACTAATATCAATATTGGATCAAATATCCACATCAAAAGCAAGCCCGTTTATGACCGCCCACGACCCCCGATACTGTTTACAAATAATTAATTGTCGAATGCAACTGTGGCCGTTGATATTGGCATAATAAATGCCATGCCATATTCTGTCCACCTATACATAAATTTCTCACCACAAACCTGAGTGTCACGCAATACTCGTCCTTTCAGCATGAGCAACAAAGTTCAAAATAGTCTGATTCGAAACGATAGTATCCTGCAACATGTTAACTGGAAGTTCCGAATAGTCGTATATACGGAATTTAAAAAGAAATTAATTTTATTCATTGGGAAATAGAGAATGTATTGGCTTGGATTAGTTAAACGGTTTTGACCGTGACTGTACAGCACAACCCTATAATCGAAAGCATTCTGAATCGAACCTTACCGGTTAGTAAATAAAGTTGGAAATTGTTTGAAGGGTTTTCGCCATAAATGTGTGAAATTGTCGTGTAGGCTCCGGGTGATACAGGGTGGTGGATTTTGTGCAACGCGTGTCGGTGAATAATGCGTCGCTAACGGCCGATTAATGTCCACATCGGGCGATCACCCGTTACACTACACTTTCATACGATTTTAAACCATACCTAACTATGTACAAGTTTATTTTTCATATAACATAATATAAGTAGGTATAGTCGGCAAACAAGCGTACGATCCGCCATATGTTAAGCAATAACCGGGGCCTATTCTAGATACTTGCAATCCAAAGGCAGTGCTCGCACGTTGCCAAACTAATGGGGAATGGGACAGAGGGGGGAGGGGGAGGGGGTTGTTCTTCCGGCTCTCACTCACCGTACAAAACACAGCAATAATACCTACTTAACGCTGATGTTCTGTGAGAGTTAGTTGAGGGTAGTCAACTGCCTATAGCTCTGTTCTACCAACTTAATAATTACTAGCGGCCCGCCCCGGCTTCGCACGGGTACATTGCGGTTACATTATTTGAGTTTTAGTAAGGATCCCTAATTTTTTTGAAAATATATTATAGCCTATGTCACCCGGGGATAGTGTAGCTTCCCAACAGTGAAATAATATTTCAAATAAACGCGATATAATCCGTATAATAGTTTCATTTCAATGTGTAGTATTCGCGTAAATATAAGAAAACAACTTAATTATTCTCAGATTATCGTATTAGGTATGTTTTGAACGCAACTCACTAATTACAATGATGGAGCTTGGCGCAAACACAAAATCAAATGATTTAACTAATATCAAACCCTGGTTAGTATAACTATCGTAGTTAGTAACCAGATATTGGCGCAGGATTAAAGTCGCTGCCAAACTGTAAATCAATGAAGCCTGTCTAGTCAGGTTAATCAAATGTATCCACTGGGGCTTAGGATATGCGGGTACATTCACGATCACAACCATTATCTGCAATAGGATTAGATATTGATTTTAATCTCTTAGTCGTTTCACAATTGTAAATTCTTATTAATTATACAGTGTAAGTACACTTTCTTTAATATCGGTGTTATTCTTGCTTTGATGAAGTAACTACCTGAGATTGATTGATTTTCCATGTACTAAAAGGTACCCTACCTAACTAAACCATTTTATAAATTAACTCTATGTCATGAAATGGCCATTCTCTATCACATGATAAAAATAACGTCAGCCAAGGCCCGCTAAAAACTAAATGACATATGTATTTATTTTTTAGAATAGCGACGACGGAGTAAAATCAAAAGCCGACCGTATTTTAAGAATTTAATATCAATCGCTTTTGTGTTCGCCTGTACATAGTATCAGTGCACCATGTGAGCACATTCCTGGGATGCCGGCGTGCTGGCAGAATTAAGGGATCATTGGCATAGACCTAATGTGCGTCGACCGCAGCGGGCTTACCTTAACAAACTACCTGAATATACCTGGCACAACCTACTAGGTACCTTTTAGTATGAAAATTATTAAAAGCAAGTAATTTTATGGCTTAAGAAACTCACAGTAACAAAATACCAGAATATGAGCAATATTTTTCAGTATTTATAGACCTAGAAAAATCACACCGTGGCAGTAGATACCAATCTTATAAGGTATGTTAATTGATAAATAAATTTAAAATGTTATTGATTGACTTTGTACAAATTATAAGCATTTAAAAACTGTTACATGACAGATGAGCAACGCAATCCCGAATAGGTATATTATCCTACTAATATTATAAATGTGAAAGTTTGTGAGTGTGGATGTATGTATGTATGTTTGTTACTCCTTCACGCAAAAACTACTGAACGGATTTGGATGAAATTTGGAACACAGATAGTTTATAACCGGGATTAACGTATAGGATACTTTTTATCCCGATAATCCCGAAATTTTTGTTACGTTAAATACTACGCGGATGAAGTCGGGGGGCACAGCTAGTGAATAATATATCGATGCCAGGTATACCCGATTCTTCAAAATATAGGGTTCTTTGTAACGTCGACACAATAGCCCCATAAAGAGGCATCCCGACGACAGTGAAATATGACACTCATCATTTCAACACCATTTTTATGAGCACAATTTCTTTCGCATAAAAATAAAAATCGGTGCGTCTTTATAAAAACATCTCTTCAATTGTCATTCATGGCGTCGACGCGCGTATTTGTCACGCGGCATGTCGGTCGCGGGCCGCGTTCCAAATATAAAAATGCAATTTTAAACAAAAATCCTAGCGGCGGGATTCGATCCCTCACAATAAAAAATAAATGCTTGGCAAACGCAGAAACTTGCCACGCGCGGGATTGGAACTTTTTATTTGAGCTGATATATTTTTTATTTCAACTTTTATCTACGGCTGTTTAATGTTGTGAATACGGAAGTTGTTTCCCTTTCTACTAACCCCAGTATACTGTAGCGCTAGTAGTTATCTTTGATCGGATTGAGTATCACGTTAACTTAGTAGGTAGGTAACTACGAAATTAAGGCTAAACATTTACCTAATGAGAAGATCATAAGTAACTAACACTCGCTTTATTTTTAAAAATAGTTCTTATAAAAAAACAACGCTCTCCCAAAGTTGCTCAAATAAAAAAACATATTTTTAATTGCAACAACGTACGTTCCATCACTTCAATTCGCATTTTAGGACAGAAAAAAAGCCGAAAAATTCCATGGCTGCAACATACCTCCTCAAAAACTATACACTTTTACGTACCTACTATTGAACTGTCACAATAAAATAAACTTTATGATGTCATTCCAAAAAACACCAATATCAAAAATACAAATACAATCTCCAATAAATTTGATCCGCGGAATCAGAGCGCTCGGTCTCGCGGGAGGGTTCTGCACACGAATTTGGTATTCACTGCGTCGTCAAGAGGACATCAGAGGCAAAGTAGCAAAATATTATAATGGCATAATGGTGGCAGGTGCCGTTGTTCTACAGGGATCCGCTTTACCTACACCTGTAGTGATGTAGTGATGACATTAGTACTGGCCATCGACATCGATATAATGTTCCATTTAGGTTGTATATTAGTGTTTGGACTATTTTGTGTCATCAAATTACCTATTTATAAAATATATTACCATGAATAGATAATTATAATCTATTGTATCTCGTGTGTATATAATATTAGGTGAATCAGGTATTAAATATGTAGGTACCTTACATGAATAATAACTTATCAGAAATATAGTTCAAATTTTGCAGGAAGAAACTAATGCGAGAGCCGAAAACAGTTTTCTATACAAATAAATAAAATTGGAGTGTCTGTTTGTAATATCAAAATAAAACCTTTTCAGTAAATGCATATGAAAGTACCTATACAGCAAAAACGCGAACAAAAAAAATATTGTCAGTCTGTCTGTCTGTCTGTGTGTTTG
This sequence comes from Notodonta ziczac, assembly GCA_918843915.1. Lineage (NCBI taxonomy): Eukaryota > Metazoa > Arthropoda > Insecta > Lepidoptera > Notodontidae > Notodonta > Notodonta ziczac. The sequence continues at coordinate 5,130,645 of OU974041.1, forward strand.
TTCCGGGTAATCTCCGAAACGGCTGGACCGATTTCGACGGGACTTTCACTGGTAGATAGCTGTTGTTATAGGAAGTAACTTAGGCTACTTATATTTTAGAAAAACAACATTAAAAAAATGGGTCCTGTCGCGCGGGCTCAGAACGCGGGAGCGGGCTTTTTTGTTAAGTTAAATTCCACGCGGACAAAGTCGCGGGCTCAGCTAGTAGAAAATAATACTTTCTAGTTGTTTGACACCTGTTTTTCATGCAATATGTAAACCCGTTATTGTCATGTCTGTGAAATTATTTCATTCTCTATCGACAAAAGTATGTGCCAACACTACCGCGGCACTGTTCAGTATCGTACTAGCGTAGCGTCGCTCAGGCACCGCACTAAGCGGGCTATACGCGTGGTATGAAAGCGACGTGACGTCACCGCTTCAGCCAACAACCATGAAACTTTGTGCGAGATCTCGTCGAGTTTTATTACTCGTCGGATTGTCGTGTGCTTAGTTTTATTGCACTCCCGGTGTTTAGATACCGCCCGCGCCTCGCCGTGAATACCAAACACCGCAGAATATTCATGTACTCAAAATCAACGCAAACAACACCATATCCACTGCTTTTATGGCCGTCCCAAAACTATGAACAACTATGAACACAAAACATTTTTATACGATATGGTTATGAATTAATTTAAACCCACCGACAGCAATGTTTACACGAATAATGGTGATTAGCTAAAATGTATGAAAACGGCAATTAAGAATGAAAAATGATTATTACGCTCGTTTATAATTAAAAAGCGGAGACGTGTGTATGCGTACTAGTCTGTTCCGACTTTGATTAATATTGGACGTGACAGTTCCGTGGTTGAATGTACAACGAAATGATCATTAATTAAATATGCGGCTGCTATTATGAGGAAACATCTATACAAATAAATAAAATTGTAATGTCTGTTTGTAATATCAAAATAACACATTTCCACTAAATGCATAAGAAAGTACATACGGTACTTATAACAAAAACGTGTTTTTTTTGTCTGCCTGTCTGTCTATCTGTATGTTTGTTCCGGTTAATCTCCGAAACGGCTGACTAATTTAAACGTTACTTTCACTGGCAGATAGCTGAGGTTATACGGAGAAACTTAGGCTAATTAATTTAAAAAAAACAACTTTTAACTTTTCGAACAGTACGAATATTTCATGTTAAATTATATTTTTGGTAATTTAAATTCCACGCGGACGAAGTTGCGGGCACGACTATTTGGAATTAAAATAGACGCGTATTTTTTTGTTACTTAGAGGGTTTTTTTTAATAAGAAATTTTGATAGCTGCTAGCCTGAATGCTCTAACCGTCTCTACAATTGTGTGGCGATAGAGCCAAGCTGAAGCCAACTGACTACAGCTTATATACGAGCTGTTCCGACGGGGGTAGTACCACTCTCTCACAGAAATTAGGCGTAAACTAACGATTATAGCGTTTTGTAGAGTGAAGCCGGTAATTTCATTGATATATAGTTACAAGACACCACTAGCTGTGCCCGTGACTTCGTCCGCGTGGAATTTAATTGACAAACTTTCATCCCCTATTTTATCCCCTTGGGGGAAGAATTAACCAAAATCCTTTCTTAGCGGATGCCTACGTCATAACATCTACCTGCATGCCAAATTTCAGCCCGATCCGTCCAGTGGTTTGGGCTGTGCGTTGATTGATCACTATGTCAGTCAGTCAGTCAGTCAGTCACCTTTGAGTTATATATATTTAGATACAATGATTATACTATCCTCTTCTCTATAATGAAACGTCTAAACAATAAACACATCAAATACTCGCAGCGGCTTCGTTTAATCCGTACCAGTCAAGTTTAAATCTGACCTGCGAACGAAACCGTCAGCTTATAATCTATGTAATTAAGTGAATGTCAAAGCGGGTTTATAGGGTTGAAACAAACGGAACGTGTTATTATACAAATGTATAAAATATTATACAAATACTCATGACTATTTAATTTAGTGAGCATGAGTTGTTTTTGTAGGTTTTTAATTTCTTATTTATATAAGGTATCTTATGATTGCTAGGTACTAGAGAAATCATCTTGAAAATAACTAGCAGTACAGGCTAAGTTTAAACAGTGCTAGCTAGTGTAGTATGGCCTCATCATTGGGTAGTGTTCAATAAAATAATAGCGAATATCTTTGTATTTTTGAATAATTATTTAAAAACAGAATTGATAACTATAAGTTAATATATAAATATTCGGAATAAATATAAGTTATCTCCTCCATTCTAGAAATTCCAATGTTTACTAAATATTTTGGGAAAATACGCTAACTAATCCAGTTTTTAAAGTGCCTTGTTCCACTGTCCACCCCTTACGCAACCGAGCATTTTTCATAAAACAAAAATAATGATGGTACAACAGCAGGCATGTAATTAAGTTAATGCCAAAGTAGGTTTAAAGGGCGTCGCGTCATCGTGAACCAAAATTATGAGACAACGTGTCAGTGCGTGAGTGATAATGGTCGACATTAATTTGTATAGAGTAAAAACATAATCAAATAGGTAGTTATTTAGATGAAATTCGTATCAAAAGGAGGGGGGATGTCATGTATAGTGGAAGTAAGCTCGCTCCTATTACCCATAATACCACGGCCAACGAGAATCGATACGAAAATGCTGCACGATATTTTGCATGGCGTTTCACTAAATGCTAAAGATCTATTTCCCTACAACAAAAAATAATCCGATAGTAGGTATAAATCTTAGCTGTACCTGTTGGTGTTATACCGTTCTAGATTAAAAGTCAGCTATCAAAAAGAAATTCATCAGTCTTTTTAGCATTTACTAAGGCGCAAAATACCTTTTATATCTTAATAAACCACTATCGCGAATCAACATATAGGTGATGTGAGACGTGAGACGTGAAGACTCAAGAGATTCGCGCCAGGAGTTCGCGAGTTAATTCTCGCTAAATGAATTATGGCTTCCCGCCGAGGTGGCGCCCTCTATTGACGGAGCAAACTTGGCTAAATAGTTTCGTTCCCGCTGCTATTATTGTTGGGAAACTGTCGCATAAGTTCGCTGTCGAGTGTGTCTGCTGACACAATAGTTTAGCGCTGGTTAAATTGTCTCCATACAATCTTGGCTGACGTATCCCATCCACCACCCATCTATTTGAACTTTTCTTCTATTTTACATAATAACAGTACTTAATACAATAGTCAATGGAAATTCCATAAATGTATTGATTACGGTGTTTGCACAGCAAACAAACATCGTTGTTCAATTCGTCTCAATTGTTTTATCTGTTTCGTTGGCTAGTTTTTATTTGGACAGCTGAACAAAGACCCAAAAATATTCAGTAGGAATAACAAGTAAATTATAATATAATGACCAAATGTTTTATTTAAGCACATTATTATTATTTCTTTCAAATTACTAGAATTGTGATTGTTTAGTATAAGGTTGTCCCGTCCCCTAAAACTAAGCTAAATGATTATGCTACAAGTGGCCTATGTCAATAATTTAATGGCTACGATCTAACCAAGAAACTCTCGGTTAGGGTATTGCCACACCAATCAATTGATTATCGGTCAATGGTAGAATTAAAATAGTCAACGTCAATAGACAGTTTCTACTTACAGTAACGTGCGATCGATCTATTGTAGATTGACGGTAGATCAATTGGTGTGTGGTGACACCCTTAAGAGAACGGTCTGTCTGACGGTGGGACTGAGTTAATGACGATTATAAGTTGTTCATAAATTGAACTCAGATTAGTAAGAGTCCTTATGAACATACCTACAGTATTTAAATTCCAAATAAATATACGCCAATGAAACCAAAGTAGAGAGATTATAATGCCCAGACCTCATAGCACGTCATGTCGAAGTTGTAAAGCGGCTTTACCTAGAGCAGGATATCTGCGACGCTCCTGAAACCGGAATACTCAATTAATATGCTAATAATATGGAGGATTTGACAACGGCGCGCGGTGCAAGGTGCACTGAAGTCTGAACGACCCTCCATATCTCGCTAAATAAGCGAGAAACTTCGTTTATCATTGCTGTATTTATTTAAATGAAGATAGGTGTCTTGGAAAGGCAATATAAATATACGGTAGTATAGAGTAGAGTAGAGTAAATCTAACTGATAGCCAAATACGATATAGCAGTCAAATGATAAAGTCTTATTGAGCCTGTAGATATGAATAAATCGATCTCATGTCTGAGAGCGATTTTGGAAATATCATTTTTATATCATTCCAGAACTAAATGACATGTCAAAACTTTACTCAAGACCGGCCTAGAATAATTTATTAATATATATGCGGGCCTAAGGCCTTGGAGACATCTGTCACAGTTTGTAAGACGTGTCAAAGTTAAGCACCTCTCAAATATAAATTGCGTTTGATTATCTGTTGGTTATTCTAAGAGTATTATTTCGAATAATGCACATAAATCCAAGTCTAATTTCTAAAAATGTGACTGTGTCAAACACGGTTTGTAATGACACCGTTAATGTCTTATCCAAGAAGATTATATCATCTTCTTGGGCTTATCTATAGGTTGTTCATATAAAAATGTATTTTTTCCAATTTACATGAGTATCTTCGTTAGCGATACTGACCACAAACTGCATATTACGCAATTTCAATCGTACGTGACTTTCTCAACTCTACATTGCGTCCGTGCTAAAGTGGAGCAATCCTTTCACCTTACAAGGTGTACGTCTTGCGTTGTGTGGTGTACGAACATTTTATTACTATCACCAAGCCTTCGATAGCTCAGTTGGTAGAGCGGTGGACTGTAGCTGGTTCAAACTGTCATCCATAGGTCGCTGGTTCAAATCCGGCTCGAAGGAGTTTCTTTTACTTCAAATAAATATTTTATGCAATCGTTTTATAATGCAGCGTACATTGCGAGTATATTTCAAGCCTTCGATAGCTCAGTTGGTAGAGCGGTGGACTGTAGCTGGTAGAACTGTCATCCATAGGTCGCTGGTTCAAATCCGGCTCGAAGGAGTTTTTTTTATAGTAACTTTGGTCTTTAGTATTAATTCGCGTGAAGTTTATTCTAGCTCACAGTTAAATATACAAATAGTAAGCCTTCGATAGCTCAGTTGGTAGAGCGGTGGACTGTAGCTGGTGTAACTGTCATCCATAGGTCGCTGGTTCAAATCCGGCTCGAAGGAGTTTTTTTTATAGTAACTTTGGTCTTTAGTATTAATTCGCGTGAAGTTTATTCTGGCTCACAGTTAAATATACAAATAGTAAGCCTTCGATAGCTCAGTTGGTAGAGCGGTGGACTGTAGCTGGTGTAACTGTCATCCATAGGTCGCTGGTTCAAATCCGGCTCGAAGGAATTATTTTTATTGCTTTTCTAGGCTTGCGGATTATTTAACCATGATCACTTCGGTAGCTCAGTTTATAGAGCGGTGGAGATTGGTGGATTGGACTGTCACCCATAGATCGCTGGTTCAAATCCAACTCGATTGTTATTTTCTTGTCTTTTAACGCCAGAGAGCCAATAGAGCCAATAGAGCCAATAGCCGATTGAGGCCCGTGAGTTCACAAAGTTAATAACTTTGTTTAAGTGGTGCCACTGTTGGTTCCCACCCCAACACAATATAAAAATGTTTCCTTCGAGCCCGATTTGAACCAGCGACCTATGTATGTCAATTTTACCAGCTACAGTCCACCGCTCTACCAACTGAGCTATCGAAGGCTTGATATTTGTAGCTTTAAGTGTGCGCCAGAATAAACTATAAACTGAATAATATTAAGAGCAAAGTTACTAAAAAAATCTCCTTCGAGCCGGATTTGAACCAGCGACCTATGGATGACAGTTACACCAGCTACAGTCCACCGCTCTACCAACTGAGCTATCGAAGGCTTACTATTTGTAGTTTTAACTGTGCGCCACAATAAACTTCAAACGAATTAATACTAAAGACCAAAGTTACTATAAAAAAACTCCTTCGAGCCGGATTTGAACCAGCGACCTATGGATAACAGTTACACCAGCTACAGTCCACCGCTCTACCAACTGAGCTATCGAAGGCTTACTATTTGTAGTTTTAACTGTGCGCCAGAATAAACTTCAAACGAATTAATACTAAAGACCAAAGTTACTATAAAAAAACTCCTTCGAGCCGGATTTGAACCAGCGACCTATGGATAACAGTTACACCAGCTACAGTCCACCGCTCTACCAACTGAGCTATCGAAGGCTTGAAATATACTTGCAATGTACGCTGCATTATAAAACGATTGCATAAAATATTTATTTGAAGTAAAAGAAACTCCTTCGAGCCGGATTTGAACCAGCGACCTATGGATAACAATTATATTACATCTACAGTCCACCGCTCTACCAACTGAGCTATCGAAGGCTCGGAAGATGCGGCGAAATTGAACACCACTTTCATTAATGCGTCCCCCCCTCCCACTTCATAACGCATTTACCATATACAAGTCTCGTGAATGGTAAGATTTTAATCATTAATTATTCATCTGTTTAATGGCGTAATTTTTAAGCGTTGATAGCGTAATGGTAAGCGGACTACGTGTGATTCCGGGTTCAAATTGGTAAAGAAAAGTTGTTGTATTGACTACTGCTCATATACGGGCTCGCTCTACCGGGTAGTACCACTCTCTCACAGAAGATCGGCTTAAAGTAGCTAGTATAGCTGTGTTTTGTACTATGAGTGAGAGAGTCTTCCCAACCACCCTCCCCCTCCCCCTCCCTTCCGCTCATTTTGTCCCACTTCCCTTCAGGTCGGCAAAGTGCGAGCAATGCTTCGGCATCTATAGCCAACGGGAACTGCTTAACATCGAACAAGTCTTGTGCTTGTTTGCCGACTTCGTCACAAATAAAATAATTAAGCTTGGTTGGAAGCTTTTAGTAGGTACTTAACGGGACTCTACTAATCATGGGATAATTTTAATAGAAGATCCTTTTACGACTTTTATCTTTACATAGAAATCTCTCCCGTAATCCTTACTTGAGTTGTACTGACACTCGGTCAAACCTCTTATTGAATCTAGTTTGCAATTTTTATTTACAATTACAGTAATGACTGAAGATAAATATCTAAAGGTGACAAAATTATCATTATCATCGACAGTGATGCGGCGCGTGACCTCTTCAACTTCACGTTAATATTTTTATCAATATAAAGATAAAAACCACGCGCTCCGATTCAATATAAAACTCTCTACCACATCACTTATTCTGAGTAGGTATCTGAACATACCTTCAATATTCTCCATTTTATTTTCCAATACTGAATAATATATATTTTCTACGCACATATACAAAATGGCCGAAAACGATGACGTGTCGTCTAGTACTTAGACCTGTCTACCTGAACACAAACCCTTTGCTACAATGACCAAACAAAACGATACTACATCCATTAAAACATTTCAAGCTTTCGTTACTTTTCGAATGGAATATAAAGAGCAATGGATAAAAAACAAATCAAATTAGGCGGTTCATTTGAATCGAGATCGCGGGATCGTTCCTAATTTGAATAGTAACTGTCGCGACTGGCGGGCACAGTGGCGTAGTTTCCGGCCAGTCCCGTGACGAACAAACCCTCGTATGAACAACCCCTAACGAGCTTGTGAAGAATTCCGGTGGTGTGACTTACATCGGTTACTCGTGTAAATGGTACATTTATTGGTGTTGTATGCGCCACGTTCGTTATGGTAATGTTAATGATCTCGATATATTTTACTAATTATTGTACTGGTATTTTAATAAACCGAAATAAACGCGTTAGTAAAAACAAAAACACATCGCCAGTCAATAGAAATGGACCAATTAGAATTTTTTGTAAATGGAACGATTCATTTCGAATAATTTTCCACGAAATTACTTTTTAATATGGCACTTACTACAACCCATCAAAAAGTGTTTTTCTAAAAAGAAATTTACACAAACCGTTACATTAAGAACACCTGTAACCTAATGATTTCGTTTCACTCGGAGCACCTCATTTTATTAGCATAAAAAATTTAAAGCAGGTACTTTCGACTTCTTTATTAAAACACGAAAATTAAAATTAAATACTTAAGGCCGGTATAAAGCACCTACCATCTTTACATTTATTTAACTGCATGGTTAAACTAATGCACAGTTTTATAGTTTCAGTCACTATTTATCCGAAAATCACGTATACGCACATACAAAACTTTAATCCGTTCAATGTAAAATCCCATTACCTTTACTTTAATAATTTCCTAATCATCATTATCATTGCACCAACCTCCTATAATATTATTTCTAAGTACCTACTTTAAAGTGATATAGGCAGACAGGCAGCTATCAAAAAATCATCCACCAAATTGACAGCAATCATACAAAAGGGCACCATCTAAAGACCAAATTGGCGCTTGTCGAATCAGGGCTGGCACTTAGCATAAGGTCAAACTGACATTTCGTACAACATTTACCACTACCTGAGTCGCCGCCGCCGCGCCGATTCATAACAGCGTATTATACCGGCGCGATGTCACGCAACAGAAATTTTGGTGATGGGAAAATTTTGAGGGTGGTATTTAATGTATATAATTTTTCATTGTTATAATCTTTATTACACCTACAATGAATACAAATACTTAGTTTATTTCCACTTCCTTCATCTAATTACAGTTTATCACTGCCACCCATATCAGGCCTATAATGCCTTCAAGCGCATACATGCGCTTGGGCGCTTAGTGCTTAGTGCGCTTAGTGGGCGCTTAGTGCAACTAGGTAGGTCTTTCTTTTGGCGGTTAGCTTGAGCAGTCTCGTGGGAAAGTCGCAGTTGAAAAATTTCGTGCATGGTTAAGTCAGTTCAATGGGAATAAAAAGCTTCAGAATGAAATTAAATTTCTAGTCGGCAGATGTCAATCTAAATAAATGTAACTACATCGGATAATCATCCCAAATAAAAAAATACACACGAATTGAGAACCTCCTCTTTTTTGAAGCCGGTTGAAAATAACTAACAATATAAGTAATAAGTAAAAGTTCTAAATGAATTGTTTCATATCACTTATTTATACGTAATGTCCTTTATCGATAATTTTAAAATCATTAATTCCCATCCCTGTTTCCCTCACCTTTTAGTATAAACAGAAGGGCAGTAAACTAAGTAGTCGAAACGGAATTGCCGTGTCAAAGCCTATACTAAATTATTAATACGAAACTTGAGAAAGAATGCCTGATTTAATTAGAACAGTAATTTCTAACTGCTGTTTGACACGGAACGAGTTTGAGAACGTGCTAACTATTGCGTTTGGTTGGTCAACAGGGTTTTTTATTATTTCTATTAATCGCGCTAACTAAAGATTTATGTTCCAGTTATTATTCATTTTTATAACGTAAAACTAGTTCTATTATTGTGGGTTTATTCGTTTTAGGTCATGAATGTAGGTAGTTAGTGTAGTTACCTACATGCGTCTTCTGCCTCTGTGTATCAACAGGCAAATGGCAGTGCTTACTTCATATTTTATATATATACTTAAATCAAGAGATACCTAAGTGAATAAACTAATCCGCTGTAAATGTCTAACAAATCCGTTTAAGTCGTATCAATCAAAATACTTGGACTAATTTACGATGGTGCCTAATTAAGTCAATCTCCCATAAAATCCCCCTTTCTTAGCGAGTCGTCTCGTCTGGAGGCGCATAAAACGCGCGAAAACCTAATGCCATTTCACGCCGGAGTAAACCTTTCTCCCGAAGTTAACGTCTATTTAAACTCGGCTTAACTTAATCGATCGAGAAGGCCCTTAATTATGGCTTTATCTTAGAAGCAATGAGGATCGAAGCGAGAGGATTTAAATTGAGTTGAATTAGCGAAGAAGTATACGTATGCGTCAGTACAAAAGCGACATACTTCAAGATCGATCACATACTAAACTATAAGTTGTTCAGCTTAGATAAATTAAAATATTGAAGTTTGTAATTTAATTTAATATATCTAGTACTACATCAATACCTAGACCTACTGTGTAGAGCATTATCTATATGTCTCCTAACTTAACGAACAAACATTTTATTATTTTATATGTGTGCGTATTCTTGAAAACTCTTCAATTATTTAATAAGTAATTGAAGAATAATAATAAGAAATATTTAATAAGTAACCTTAATAATAAAGAAGTGTCTACTATCAAGGGTATATGGGTAACGTCGAGGGAGGTTTGTCTATCCGCATTAGCGTTAAACCGCTAACCTGGAGTGTCGCCGCCATATTAATATTCATAATCGTCGCGCCAGCCGCGTTACACAGAAACGCGGTGCGAAGGAACAAGATATGATAATTTGATATGACTTTCTTGAGATAAATTAATGTGTCTGATAAATTTCCATATACTTACGTCGCAAGCAATTAAGCATGTTACTTGTACTTGAATTTATAAATATCAATTAAAATTAATATTCATAGTCGCATAATTTTTATTAAATTGACATCCAATAAACCCTGGACTATGTTATGAAAAACCACTTTATCTACCTACCTATATAGGTACTTACTTTGCTCTAATTCTCACAGCCCTAATTTTAACGCTTTTTTTCAAAATATATTTTTATAAATATATTTGGGCGAGCAATAAAGCATTACCATGAGGTTTCACAGTTTGCGCCAACACACATTGCCTTAAGAATCGTCAAAGTTTTTTTTGTCAAAAAACGACTGTGAATACGTCGTCGTAAAACGAAATAAAGTCCTAATAAATAACTGTTCATTTTAATAATAGCATAACATCATCCATTATTTTGAAATAAGAACGTAATGGCGGCCGATACAGAACTCCTGTGACTTGCGTTTTGCCAGGCGCGATACCCGCCGGGACCACAAACCCTAATTATGTCTGAAACAATACTCCACCTTATTTTTACCCATTTTGTGCTCAATCATAATTACCTGGGCCTTCCTAGGGGAAGCATTGTAACGGAAAATCATCGCCGAACCTTCCAACCGTTTTATTTTAGCAGGAAAAATATTTACCTGTGAGGTTTCCTCCAAATTAGCTTTATATTTGCATAAATTGTGACTTATTTATCTTTGGATAACATAAATATACCTAAGAACACACGAATTGTTAGGATAAAATTGCGATAAAATAAACCCACTTACCTTATATTGAAGGCGTCAATAACCTAGGGGTTAGAGGGGCCGCCTTCGCAGCTGAGAGGTTCTGGGTTCGATCCCCATCCTGGCCATTAAACCATTGACGTGAGCCCACTCCTAACACCAGCAATTAGCTTAGCTGGAGGGGCTAACGAGATTAGGTACTAGTAATGATAAACAAACGTAGATAATCATATAAAAAAAATTGCAGTTACAATATAATGTTCGTAAATTTGTATAATAACGGATAGGTAACCCGAAAGATGTACTAATTAACTGTGTTGCTAATTAGTTATCTTACTAAAATAATGTATTTAGGGTAAGGTATATCCTAGAACACCGTGACTATAGCCTACATAAAACTATGCAACACAATTAAGATCGTTCAAAAATCCATTCCTCCCTCATCAAAGAATTCGATTGTTGAGTCAACATTTACATGGGTACGCAATAAATGGTGTGCACAATAAAAAAAAAACCTTTGAAATCAAACAACAGCTCAATAGAGGCGTACGCAATTACCTGCGTCTCGCATATTTATCTTTTTCCGCGATACAAATGCTTTGTGGGGGTGAACAATAGCCGGGGGCGGGGTGGCCGCGGGAAGCTTTAATTTTTTTAATTAATGCCACCGAAAATATCAAAGTCATTGGCCGCACTGCCTAGTGGGGGATGCTATTAAATTTTTTATAATTTTTTTTATTTAAAACAAAAGAGTTCGAATCCTTACCATGTAGCGATTATAATTAAATCCTTTTTTAAGGTAGTCTTTTTTTTCAAAATTAGCTCAATTAGTATTGTTAAGTAACAAATAAGTTTGCTAATTAGGTCGAAACCTGGGAGGTGGGTAGAGTCAAAATCCTAGTTATCTTGGTATCCAAAATATCCAAATTGTTGAACAATTCATAATAGTAAGTACGCTCTCTATACGAAGTATTGTATGTTATTATACTTTAGACACCTAGTGGTGTCCTATGGGTACTATTATCTCATGTTTTACAATTATTCTTTTGGACATTTTATATAGCGAGCTAAATACTTTCGATGGTGACTGTACCAATAAAACTAAATATTATTGCCATATTTACAAATTACCCACTACGAATCCCCAAAATTTTGAATAGCTATAGATACTGAGCTTTGTACCTACGAAAACAAAGTTAACTCAATCGGCAAATGTGTTACAATTAACAGGAGATGTGGAGCGGGCAACCCTTTAAACCGACGTTTTCCTGCGGGTTTTCCTAATGAGTGATTTTCACGGTGACGAGACGACAAAGCCGCGGCCTCGCCCCGTCGACGCCACGTCAACTTCCAATACGATAAACCCATTAGCATTTAGCCCGACAAAGAAACAATATTGTTATCTCTTACATTTACAAATATGGTGTACCTAATTGACCCGAGGTTAGCAGAATTGGAGAAATAATTATTATATTCTTACTGCCGACAATCGCTTGGCGCAGTGGTTCGAGCGTAGGCCGCTCGGCTCACCGCATATGGTGGTTGCGGGTTCGATTCCCGCTGTGGAAAAAATCGGAAATAGTCTTTTCGTAATTTACCCAGGGCTGGGTGTCACCGGGATCGCCCCCAGTCCATTGTACGGTACCCATAGTACAAGCGTTGCTTAGTTTGGGACCATACAGTTCGTGTCTGACACACGCTGGCGATATTTATTCATGTAATTTTTATTTAAATAAATAGCATGAATATGAATAGAATAACTCTTTATTGCACACTAAAGTTCGGAATATATTAATTTCAGTTTGTAATTACAGCAAATATTTATATTTAATGCCTCATATTCATAAATGATTTGCTGAAATAACATAACTGTTAGTAAAAACCCTTTTGTCTCATTCCCCTTCTGGTCGTAAACTTGCAAGCAATGCCTTTGATATCGTAAGATTCTATAAGCTACGGTAAAAAAAATAAAAAAGCATACTGTGAACTACAAAACTCATTTGTAGTCGTTTCTTATCAGTATATCTTTAGATCCTACTAATATTATAAATGTGAAAGTTTGTGAGTGTGGATGTATGTATGTATGTTTGTTACTCCTTCACGCAAAAACTACTAAACGTATTTGGATGAAATTTGGAACACAGATAGTTTATAACCGGGATTAACATATAGGATACTTTTTATCCCGATAATCCCGAAATTTTTGTTACGTTAAATACTACGCGGACGAAGTCCGTGGGCACAGCTAGTATTATAAATGTGAAAGTTTGTGAGTGTGGATGTATGTTTGTTACTCCATCAAGCAAAAACTACTGAACGGATTTGGATGAAATTTGGAACACAGATAGTTTATAACCGGGATTTTTTACCGGGTTTCGTTTATAGGATACTTCTAATCTCGATAATCCCGAATTTTTTGTTACGTTAAATACTACGCGGACGAAGTCGGGGGCACAGCTAGTACAAAATACAAGCGAAATCTCTATTTACCACAAACCGATGGGTAATTTGGATAATAGGTACCATTGCAAACCGAATTCCCATTAATAGTTAGTACAAAGGGGAAATCGGTGTCCAAATGTTTGGTACAATTTTATTACATGAACAATGTCCACCGAAATTAGCGTCATTAGCCGACGCTCATGCAAATTGCCACCGCTATACGAAATTATTGTAGGTGGGTAATTGATTTAATAGCCTTCTTTGTTCACCATTAATGGGCGGTCGTACTATGATCCGGGCACACTGTGAACTTTCAATTCAATGCATTCCATTTTGATTAAAAGGATCGTCCGGAAGGCGACTGCGATAACCTAACAAAGGCTTTTAATTTCTGATATTACTTACATATACTTACTTATACATATATTATACTAGCTGTGCCCACGGACTTCGTCCGCGTAGTATTTAACGTAACAAAAATTTCGGGATTATCGGGATAAAAAGTATCCTATATGTTAATCCCGGTTATAAGCTATCTGTGTTCCAAATTTCATCCAAATCCGTTCAGTAGTTTTTGCGTGAAGGAGTAACAAACATACATCCTCACTCACAAACTTTCACATTTATAATACTAGCTGTGCCCACGGACTTCGTCCGCGTAGTATTTAACGTAGCAAAAATTTCGGGATTATCGGGATAAAAAGTATCCTATATGTTAATCCCGGTTATAAACTATCTGTGTTCCAAATTTCATTCAAATCCGTTCAGTAGTTTTTGCGTGAAGGAGTAACAAACATACATACATACATTCATACATACACACATCCACACTCACAAACTTTCACATTTATAATATTAGTAGTACTAGCTGTGCCCACGGACTTCGTCCGCGTAGTATTTAACGTAGCAAAAATTTCGGGATTATCGGGATAAAAAGTATCCTATATGTTAATCCCGGTTATAAACTATCTGTGTTCCAAATTTCATTCAAATCCGTTCAGTAGTTTTTGCGTGAAGGAGTAACAAACATACATACATACATTCATACATACACACATCCACACTCACAAACTTTCACATTTATAATATTAGTAGGATTAGTAGGATACCTCCGTAGGTACTCCTTTAATGAGTACAGAATTAGACACGTACGTAGCATTTGATAAGTAAATGTTTATTTCCAATAAAAAAACAATAGATTAAAAAGTGTTGTGAACATTTTTAAGGTATTTGTGAAAAACAATTTCAGGTCAGTTCACAATATTTCAATGTTGCCAGTCAGGCAAAAACGACGATAATTATAGCGGCCAACACTGGCCTGCTAGTGACGTGACACGAAACTTTAAAGTTAAATACCATATCAACCGTATGTTTTCCGGACTCAAGTAAATATAACAGCTAGCTAGTTCGTAGAAACAGAAATTTTAATTTAGCTCCAGTGGAGAAAATCATTTTTTTTTTTACCCACTTATCCCATACCAGATCAATTGAAGTAAGTACTAAAAATAAATAGTTATTTTTACCTACGTTATGTTAATTCACCTATAAAAATCCTGGGCGTTCTGCATATTCTACAAAGCTACTAACGAAATATAATTTTTAGTTATAAAAAAAACATACCAAACAAAATAAAAGAATCTCGACAAAAATGTCGGTGGTAAACGAGTCACGTTTCAATCGCATATCAAACTTAGTTTATCCAAAGATGATCCGGGGAACTGGAGTGCGTGAAAATTCCCAACAAACTAAATTATTAAAAACGCAGTAGCTCCGTGTACGGTAGGTTCCGACTCACGACGTATCACATTTGAAATGTGGGCTGGATGCGTATTCTTTACAACGATCTCACCCAAGTAAGTAAATGTTCGTGGACTTTTTGGTGAGAAGAGAAAAACCTATGTTGTCATTTTTGTTTTAATTTTAAAAACTGATATTTTAATATTTTATAATGTAATATTAAGTAGGTAAAGTTAGTGAAATGTATTTTGTTTAAAGATTACTATAGCAATATAAGTTTATCACATTACTAGTATTTCATTTAATTTCATTTAATGCAGATTTTCTCCTCTTTATTGACGACTTGAGAGTACCTAGTTTGTGAGTGAAAATATACGTCGTAGAAAACTCAAATTGCGCTAAAATCATTTAGCAACGGTCACGTAAACATCGACCTATACTATATCTTCTTATAAAATAGTCCCTTTGATTCTTAAACGATCCTCATCTGCACCTACCTAACTACGTTAAACGTTATACTTAATGATTTAATTAAATTTTATAGAAGTCGAAAATGTTTTTGTTTGTAAATTTGACTGGGCATCAAGCAAAAATATATTAACGGATTACGGTAATGGATAACAAACACGGCAAAACTCTTACGACCTGGCTGATGTTAAGCAGTTACCGTACCAAGTCGACAGTACCGCTCACCGCGTTCACACAGTGGTTTATTATGTTCAAAAACAAAACACTACACTGTCTTAATCCACCGCGTTGTGTTGTGTTACAGTACAGCCTTACAGGCGACAAAGGCGCGATATGAACGGCTCGCAACAAAAGGGCTGTTACATTTTATAGCGTGCAATCGGCGCCAGTGAACCTCCCGATAGCACTCCAGCCAACAATTAAAGGGAGATGATAAACCCGTGCTTTTGACTCCTTAAACCTTAGTGTTGTGTTAAGATATCCGCGGTTTTATCGTACTTTTGTGTTACACTTTTTTTAGTTTGATTGGATTAGTTATCTATACAAATAAATACAATTGGAGTGTCTGTTTGTAATATCAAAATAACACCTTTTCACTAAATGCATATGAAAGTACATACGATACTTATAACAAAAACGTGATTTAAAAATGTTTGTATGTCTGTCTGTCTGTGTGGTTGTTCCGGGTAATTTTAGATTCCGGTAGATTTTGACGGGACTTTGACTGGCAGATAACGGATGTTGAAAGAAGTAACTTAGGCTAGTTTTATTTTAGAAAAACAACTATGATTCCGCGTAAAAAAAATAAAACACATGAAATCCAAGAGTACCTCCGAAACGGCTGCACCGATTTTCACGGGATTTTGACTGGCAGATAGATGATGTTATGAGCAGTAACTTAGGCGAAGGCGGCTTTATTTTAGAAAAAACAAAAAGCATAGATCACAAATGTTGTCTGTCGCGCGGGCTCAAGAAGCTTTAAAAAAGATAAAGAAAGGGGTAGGCAGAAGTAGGAAGGTACTACTACCCGCCTGATATTAAGCATTTACCGTAGCCTATAGATGCTTGCAATACCAAAGACATGGCTGGCACGCTACCGACCTTTACAGGAGTAGGACAGAAAGAGGGAAGGGAAAGGAAGAGAGGGTTGGGCTTCCGGCTCTCTCACTCAAACTCAAACTCAAAATTGTTTTTATTCATGTAAGCCAGTAAAGCATTTATGAATAGTCAGAATCTACCACCGGTTCGGAATGCTTCCACTGAGAAGATCCGGCAAGAAACTCAATGGTTACTCTTTTCAATGAATTAAAGATGGTGTACATTCTCAGGAACAGCATAAAATCATAATATGAGCAGGCAACACCATTATAACGTACTCATCGTACGAAACGTAGATATATTAGCGACTCTACGCTGATCTTCTGTGAGAGGGTAGTGCTATCCCTGTCGAGTCAGCTTCTATATGAGTTGTAGTCAACTGGCTACAGCTTCGTACTACCTTCCCTTAAACACAGATCATAGGGTTGTTGAAATACAATATGCCCGCGACTTCGTCCGCGAGTAATTTAACTTAACAAAAATTTCGGGATTATTCATCCCCTATTTCATCCCCTTGGGGGTAGAATTAATCAAAATCCTTTCTTAGCGGATGCCTACGTCATAACATCTACCTTTTCATTTCAGCCCGATCCGTCCAGTGGTTTGGGCTGTATGTTTTTTGTATCACAGTATTTCATTTTCAAATTCATGCCGCGTTAGAAATAGGCGAATTTCGAGCGTGAAGGTGCTGATTTGATAGGGCGTTGTGAAAATATCTCCCGCTCTGTATGCGGAGCGCAACGAAATCTGATAGGCGCGTGCGATATGACGCGTGCCGCTCGCGGTAGTTCTGTGCGTTTTTTGGGCCGTTATCAATACCTATACGATACCCACCTAATACTAACTGTTTTGTTTTGTAAATATAGGCGGGTACCTAATTAATTAATTTCCTTAGCAATAGAAAATGCCTTTGGTCTAAAAACTTATTTTTCCAATATTTTATTTGTAATTCTTTTGTGTAATGACCTAATTGGATTAAAAAGTAAACAACTGCCTACTTAAATTTATACAAATGTTATGATAAGGGAAAAACATTAGCTATGTTTTTATTACATTTAGTATATTTATTACATTTTTATCAGATGTCTAATTTTTTGATCTTTTAAAATATAACCAAACCTGTTTAATAGGTCGGTACTTATTTCGGCAATTTCAAGTAACAAATAGCATCAAACACATTTAATGGTAATACAAAACGTAACGCAACGTGACCATCCACTTTGGGAAACCAAAATGGAGGCCTAACCAGATGTCACTTCATCAGAATGGCCTGCCGTAGTCTGTCACTTCACCAATGTCCTCGTCAGCGTGGCGACGCTTCGGGGCATTTTTTTCTCATTGCCTGATGTCTTAAAATGCTGTCGTAACATGCCCCTGCTGTAACCTGTAGGCAATTACATTGCACATTAGTCTCACCCGAAAACATCTACAATTCAACAAAAACAAACGTGAGGATTGCCTGTGAGCGGTGATAATTTGTCAGGTACCACGGGTTCAAAGATGTTGGTGTACAGATAGGAACCTTCTCTCTGAATGTGGAGTCTACATTGAGATAGAAACAAAAGCTGTACCTAATAGTCACCACAAGGAATTTTGTTTTTTAAACAGTCGATTTACGAAAATGGGTAAGTGCCCTACCCTATGAATAGTAGACTCATCATATTATTTTACAATGATCCTATACAATTGACTGGGTGTCCCCAGACCAGGGCAAATAACGAAAAGGCAATTTTCCGAAATTTGCCCAGACGGGATTTGAACCCGCATACACTCAGTGCAGTGAGCTGAGAGACCTTCGCTCGAACCACTACGCCAAGCGGTCGTCGAAATGAAGGCAAAACATTTGACGTTAAGGTTTGGTAACAAGTGTGGGTTCTTATGTTTTTCTCATGTTTATCTTTGACAGGCCGCGTGGGAACAGCCCACGCGGCGCGGGCGCGGTGGCGTGCGCCCCGCTAACGTCTTCTTCAAGGGGGATGAAATATCTAAACGCGAGTCTCTTAATGGCTCTCATTTATTTCTCTCCCGAATCTCGCACTGAACGCCCGTAATTATTGCGTTTCCAGTAGGGTTATTAAGTTTTGCTTCGGTTAAAATGAGAAATGGCCGCATTTATTCCATGTTCAACTTGATACCTTTGAGCGGCGAAGGGTTGAATTTAATTTTGGATGACGATAGGTATTATGATATAATTATTTTAATTGTGGCTCCGTGCGGCGGTATTAAAATGGTGTCGTGAATTGAACGAGGGAAACCTACTCATCGGAGTTATAATATTATTATTATATTATAACGTAGATATCATAGCTCTAATCATTAGTTGAAGGAGTCAAAACAAGAAAGAAATCCTCCATAAATCATATCTATCATGCAATCGAAGAAATCAAGAAACAATATTTATACAATCTGCTAATTGGGTAGGGATATTTTATTAAAAATGCAAAGTAATAAGAATGATCCTATCTATTGACTTTCTCATAGAAAACGAAAAGCAATCGGAAGTTTAGGCACAAACTGAAAAAGCAAATAAACCGAATCTACCCATCGGAGACAAATGGCCATCTTAGAACAGATTAGATCGGACAAATCGCGAATCTAATTGTCCGCCCCTAATCTCAGTCGATAGCAATCTATCAGTGAGTTCCTTGCCTGGTCATCCCCTTTCTGATAATGTAGCTACTTCGAACAATTAAATGGGGATGAATTTATTTTGGACTGAAGCATTTGACCCTATTTTTTTTTTCAAAATAAGGTTGTTAGGAGTTATGGTTATGTAAGGAGTTTACATCAGCTTGTGATTGAAATTATTTAACCTACCTACTTTCTATCTATATTTATTAAAGATTTTTCCAAGTTCAATTAATAAGTTAATAAATTGTAATATCTACCACATTTCAAACTCATGCGGACCACTCCGCATAAAAATCGATAGGTACTGACCTAAATTAGTTAAGTAAGTAGTTAGTATATTTTATTAATCGGTCCCAGTAAGATTCATAATTTCAGATAAATTAAACACAGACTCTAAATCTGAAATTTAATTTAAAAAATAACAATGATTTTCACTCGCAACATAAGTATGTTTCCGTATCTACTAAGGCAACTAACATACAATTTGTTTGCGCTGTGTTAATCTTGTCGGTATCTCACTGTCAAGCGATTGTCTCATCTTAAAGTTTAAACGCATATTTTGGGAGACGCCCGAGGCGTTGTATCGGGAACTTTGCTGAGATAACAAGGCGCAGCTAAGCCTACCGAAGTAAGCCTTGGGAGGCCGTGTGTTTACTACTGAACGTTGTTGTTTAACGGCTTGTTGTTTGTGATAAATGTTGGCGATATTTTAGATGTTTCACTTTTTCTAAGACCCCCTACGCGACTACACAAGTGGCTTGAAAATACATAGGTTAGGTACCTAATTTTTTTTAAATAATACGAAGCCTTAATCATTTATTTTAAATGTAGGTAAGACATATCCATCTACTTACGTAAGTGCCCTTGGTATGTACATGATTTCTAGTACCTATACAGCTTCTTCAATTTTGAAATGCAAACTGTAAACTGTACAGTCACTCATTCTTTAAATTAATACACCCAAACTAGGTACCCACCTACTTTTAATTTACACATTGCCTGCAATGTCGAACCATTAAAGATCCATGGGTGCCGCTAGGTGGCTACTAAGTGTAAGTAGGTACCTACCTAATTAGTGAATATAATGTAAGCATCTTCAACGTCAATAATAAAAAAAACAAACCCATAGTGCAGGCAAAGTAGGTGTTGAAGGTAGCCCCGTGTGCACGTCGCGCAGGCAGTAATCCGAGGCAGCCGAGCTATGCGCCTAGCTCCAGCTATGCGCCTTACACGTGGCGATCGAATTTCTAACTGAAATGGAACTGAAGATACTCTGCTTTATTGTTGTTTATAACTACTACCTTTTTGTATTTTAAGGCAGGTTAAGTTAGATTAGTACAGTACCTATAGGTTGGCACCGGGGCGCGTTCCGTCAGGAGATCCCGGAACAGCTCTGACTTGAAGGTGGCGATCAAATTTAAAAAAATTGGAGGTATGGGTTGAGGATGCAGAAGAGGATTAGGATGTGATAATGACGGAAAGGAAGCGGATGCGAAAGAAGAAAAAGTAAGTTGCCGACTTCAAAATATGTAGGTAGGTAAAGATTTTTTCCTACTTGTACCTACTTCCTCATGATTTTCATTCAAAATGAGAAATTCCATCAGATAAAGGATTTTTTTTTGAAAGAGGAAGCGTATTTACCAAGCCATGTGGAACTTCCGCATAAAAGGAAACGGAAGTTGTTTCCTCATCAACCTTTATATCAGGTATCTTACATGGAACGGAGGTACTTACCTAAACCCTTTGTTTATTAAAATCGATCTGCATTGAATAATTAGATTACTCAAGCAGAGCATACTCCATGTTGTCAGCAGGATCGCTCCACGTACATCGCTGGCCTCAACTTCAAATGCCCGGCGGCCGCCTCGAGGCACGAATGCCAAGAGCTCAAGACAAACCGAAATCTTATCAAACGCCCGCCATGTTGGTCTCGTTAATAAGCAAAACTGCACACAGGGGCCGCCATAACTTACCTGAAGGCTGTTTGTGGAGCACATTGCCGGCGCGCCGCGCAAACACTACGTAGCAAACTTGCCATAACTTGCGAACACTCCTCATGGATATTGAGTTAACCGTGCTCTGTTATTTCTTGGACACATTATAGTTTGTATACCTACATCCATAAAGTTCTAGTATGATTACATTTTCTTCGGTATTTCATACCTCTACGCCGTATCATAATATCTATCTTGCAGCCGGAACTGCCGTATACTGTCCACCCCTATGATCGAAGATGATGTCCAAATATCCTAATAAATAATAAATAGGCATTTTGGTGGGGCAATTGTAAGTAAGCAACTGTTAACTGATTTTTTAAAGGAAAACTGTACCTAGTACTGCCTGAAGTTTGCAAAACCCTTTCATCACTCGGAGTTCTTATAATTTTTCCTTCTTCATTTTTTCGCGGAAAATTAATCAGGTAAATAGGTATAAGTACTTACAAACATTGAGCGTCGTAAATTATGTTTAATAAAGCGTAATGTTTAATTGGATGTTGAAATTGTGACAATCCATCCCGCAGCGGGCACTTTGTGCAGAAAATTTCGATTAAAACAAAATCGGGGCGGCGCGTCCCACGGGAGCGGTTCATTTTGGAGCAATTAGTTAGCTACAGGCAGTAGATTCGTCACGAGTGAATGAACGCTTACCCCTTCGGATGATCCGTTTATATTTCACGATATCATCGCGGAATATATTTTTCTGTTAAGTGGGTTTATAGGTTCCTAACTTTTTTCCGTCAGTTCTATGCCTTCTTGGATTCTTGAACAGAAGATGCGAGTTTTGATGCGATGGAGTGTTTTCCATTGACTCTCACTGTCCCGTCATCAAATTTAGTACCGAATGTAAATATGCAATGCTAATAAACAAATTAGAATTAAGGTGCCCGACTGCACGTCCACTTGAGCCGGGCGGGCTGGCTGTGCTAGCTGGTCTGCTCGTTCAGCTAAAATGATACGATCTTATTGGTCGAATCGAGCGGGCCACCTAGCTCAGACACCATGCCCGGCACAAATGAACAGTACCTAACTTTAATCTTAAATAGTAAGCTACCTGGGGCAGGCGCATTTCGACTCGACTACAATCATCTTACCTATTTATAAATCGTATCGTATCCAACGAAGGTATTCAGGTGCCTTATACAAAAAAACTCAAGTGGTCTGTCAAAACTACCAAACTACCAATTTTGGAAAAAAAAACTAAACCAGTAAAACTAAATCCAGTCGAATCGTATAACATAAAGAATCTCGCGCTGAGAACGAGTAACTTGCTCATCTAAACCGAGTTGTCGGGGAATCAGTAACAAAACGACTATCCGACCAACTTGAGACAATAAACAGCGGAGATAACGCCTACTCGAGTTTCGCAGCCTCCATTGTGCGAGACGAGAACTCCAGTTAGGCGAGCTTACTTCATGATGCCGCGATTTTGTCGTCAGAGTGTAGATAATAGGTCGGTAGGTAGGTATGTACAACTGTCTCTCATTTATGACAACAAGAAGGTATGTACAGTTGCCTCTATGTTATTTATGACAACGAAAAATAGAGACAAGAACATTTTGTTTGAATATTTCGTCCGGTGCACACCTAGGACATGAAATATCAGTTTGATATTTTAAAAACCTTATGTATCAATAAATATCGCCGTACTGACACACCAACTGCATGGTCCCAAACTAAGCAAAGCTTGTACTATGGGTACCGTACAATGGACTGGGGGCGATCCCAATGACACCCAGACCTGGTCAAATTACGAAAGGGGCATTTCCGAAATTTGCCCCGGCGGGAATCGAACGCGCCACTGCTATGTGCAGTGAGCCGAGCGGTGCTCGAACCACTGCGCCATACGGTAGTCAAAACCTATACCTACATAACATGCGCCTACTTTGGCGAACTATTGAAAAACCACCTCTGCTTTACCCTCCAAAGCATAGGTACCTATCGATTTTCTTTTAAACACGATTTCCAAGCAATTATACAAAGCTTATAACTGTAAGCCCCATCAGATGAAAACTAACTAGAAAATGCGGAACCCCATCCCATCGTGGACCATCGAAAGTTCGTTAAAGTAATGTCATTCTATCTCGTCCGTCCCCTCATGAGACAAATGAGACGACGTTACTTTTATTAACGAGACAGAGAGAGAGGGAACGGGACAGATAATACCATATAATCACAGTTTTGTTTTCCAATCACTGCTAACGATTATTGGCGTGTTATTCGGGAGCCATTTTGAAATTGCTTTAGTGTTAAGACAAGTCGTTAGTAAGTACAATAAAAAGTGGGGTACGGTGACGTGTGGGCACTGGATAGAAGGTGATCATTGACGTTTGTTCTTTTGTCCTTTTCAAAGTAAAGACCTATCACCATAGGAACCTAATCTTGATTTCTAGACAGATAGATCACTGGGCTCTTTATAGACGCATCACGCAGCAAGTAGAAATATTATGACCCTTACAGGAATTAACCAATGATAAGAGGCCTCGACAATCTTTTACAAACATTTTCATGTTTGATTGCAACTATCAAAGGATTCTCATAATTCAAAGGACTATGGTAACCGGGATTTCCGTTCATTAATTCAACAAGGCGACGTAAACTAAATACAGCGGGCACAAGTACCAACACAAACTTTGGTGAATATTTTTTAAATTGCAGATTGGCCGCTAATATACATAACCACTTCTGACTTCATCAGGCGATGGTTTTAATAATGAGTTAGCTACTTACTTACGTATACTTCATACCAAAAATACCTATTAGTTACTAGATATTTACCTAGTCTTACTTTTTAGTTCCTATTAATAAAATTAATAAAACATACTTAAGAATAAGAAATCAAAATAAGTTCAAAGTTTTATGTGATCTACGTAAATAATTCATGTTCATTATGCCCTTTATATAGGCACTTAACCCGCCATACAAAATTCCTGCATGCAAAACAAGCACGTTAGAAAAATACTTGAAAAATAAATGGCTCTTTATTACGAATGCACGCTGGCCTAATCCAATTTTAAAATGTTGCCCAGACCATACATATTATAAAACGAGACTTTGTCGGGAGCTTAACGTTTAAATTAGTTTATCCCCCTACAGCGGAACCGCAACGAAGGGTTGCAAAATTTAAATTACAAATAAAAGCACTGAAAAATATCTACGAGTGGGTAGTGGCTCAATAACGATGTCTTTTAATTAAAGCGGAAGGGGTAATAAAGCGGCTTGATTCGGAAACTTGGTTGGAATTATCATCAAAGACGCCTGCGAGCTTTGTGAATTTTGCACGAGTTCACGCCGCGCTTGGCAAATTGTAATGTCGCCGAGATGACACTAACGACTACCTGGATAAACAAATTATTGCCTTCTTGCATTAATTTTAACTGCTACGTAATCTTCTTGTACACAAAATTGCACGATGATACCAACATTACTAATGCCCCTATTCACAAACTTTAATTTGAAATAACAAGCTAGATTAGATACCTACTAAAAAGAAACTTCATTTTGCAGATCCGAATACCGAAAACTTTTAGGAAAAGTTGTTAAAAATAGTTGTCCTTGTTAGCGTTGCTGCATTTTTTCGCTACTAGGTTCTTATCCTAGTCACCAATATAGTTTGAATGTATAATAGGTATAATGTCGTAGATGCTTAGATCGTTCGTATTGAGGGCCGCTTTGGCCAATGACACCGATTTAGCACGCTCCCAACGCCGTCACGGTCGAGAGGTCGAACCGTTCAACTGTGCCAGATGCTCCATATTGAAAGTCGCGCGCGACTGACCGGCGCGTTTCACGGCAACCCCTCAAACTTCCCTCACCTATTTGACTTGCACGCTTCATTGAAAATTCGCCAATATGCGAGATTCAATTTTTAATATTCGCATTTCTCGAATATCATCACAAAAGGTTTATGTATTCTGTCAGAACCTTGTGGATCAAACACTTTGCAAGAAAACAAAAGGTCACAAGGAATTTACAATATTTAATTATGTATAAATAGGTAGTGTTTTCTTATACAGCTTCTATAATGTACTTAAAAATATATTTAACTTAAAATAATAAACCCATCACCGTTTCCCAAAATCAACTTCGTTGACGACTGTGATTTGTCCTAATCACATAATAAAGGCATAAAAAATATGTTTCTGCTGCAACGTCTACGTAAATATATAACGTTAATGAGTATCTCTAGAAAGCATAATAATATAATAGCGTGTTACAGCACTATTTCAGTTTCATTGTCTTCTATAATTATAAACTAATCTATTGATCTTGCTGGCCTCGACCGCTCCGCCTCTTCCAGGAGAGTTGTAATACGTGTCGTCGTAGCTTGCGTATCGGTGACTGCTGGGCTTATACTCTAGCTGGAGATAGTCTCCCTCCTCTCTTCTCAACTGACCTTTATCCTTCCCATCGTATCGCGGATCTTCATAAATAGTGATAGTCTGTTTCCTATGCGCAACTACTGGAGAATTGACGGGAATTTCTGCGACGGGGTCGGTTCGTGACTCCCCGTAGCCGTAACCATATCCATGGTTGGGGCCGTATCCATACCCACCGTCGTGGCGGGAACCTTGGTCATCGTAGTAGCCGGGACCATCGTAATTTCGGTCCCATCCGGGCTCATTTCGCCAGCCGGGCTCATTTTGCCAGCCTTGGTCTCTTTGCCAGCCGGAATCCCTCCACCCGGGACGCTCCCAGTCGCCTTTGCCCTCCCATCTTTGCCAGTCCCACCCCGGATCGTGATGATACGACGGCGGAGGGGGTGGTTCCGGAGCCCGGAATTCTTGTCTGCTCCGAATATTATCCCTGTCATAACTATTCTGACCGTTACGATATTTATTATGATACAATGCGTCGTCCAAGTAATATTTCTTCCCGTAATCCTGATGACTTTGTTGCTTCGCTCCGTTATCTCCATGTCTGTTGTAGCCTCCGCCATGGTAATTATCTCTGACATACTCTTGGCCATTTCGATGGCCGCCTTGGTAACTCCTGCCTCCCTGGTTGTCGTGAGTGTTTAATCTGCTGTTGTAAGCGGCCCGGTCGCCCTCGTCGTTAAAATCGTCGAAGAATGTGCTCTTGTTTGACGATTCATCTTTGTGATATGTGTTTTGGAATCCTTGTTTGTGGTGTCCCTTTTTGTGTCCTCTCTTGAAGCCTGTTGCCTCGCTGTCCTCGGCTTTGTCTTGCTGAGAGTTGTGTCCTTTGTAAGCGTCACTGTCTGTAACCGACTTGGTGTCTTGTTCTTTCTTCAAATATTTGGCCTCGTCGTTGGCTTTAGAGTGCTGGTTTTTATGGTTGTCGTTGAGTTGACTCTCCACTTGGTGAATTTTCTCGCCTTTCTGCTTGTCGTGCTTGATGGACTCCGCCCCATCGTTGTGCGCGATATCCTTCAAGTGTTCCTCGGCCGCTTCCTTTATCGCCGATCCACTTACCGCCGATATCAACAGGACCACAGAAAACGTTAAACTAAAATGCAGTTTGTGCCGGGGGATCATTTCATCACAATTGACGAGAGATGTTATCGTTTAAACAGTAAGGCGGATAATAGGCGGGAGTTGTGTGGTGTAAAGTGTTTTATATCGATGAAAATCGTGTTGGACTTCACGGCTAATTAGGGCACAATGCCAGGAACCGCCGAGGCTGCGGCGGGAACAATGAGTCGAGCACAACCGGTGGCGCGTCCGTGACATGACATTATCGAACTTGAAGCCCGCGGGCGCGCTGTGGGACGAGCCAGTCGAGGTCAATAAAACCCAACCGAGACGTGACTGGGAGGTCATTGATTTATCCTAAATTTTGTCATTTTTATAAGAAAACTTAAAAGAGGATGGTTTAGTGGAATATAACCATGAAGATACAGGCTACAGCTTCATGAATGCCACCTCCTATCGTAGCATGCGGACAGCACTACGCAATAGGTAAAAACATTTACTCACGTATACATACCGTACATCATATTATTATTATGGCCCTATCACCATTTCCCTTCTCTAAATAATATAAAATAAGATCGCTATACGCGCCTGTTTGTTTGTCTGCTTAGTTATTTTTGACTGCTCAAAGGATGTTGACGCGGTTTCGGCTTGTATTTAGAAAATCTCTTCCGTAAGGTTGATATGTAAACTGAATACATTCCAATTAAATACGTAAATAGCACAGAAAAGCCGTGCTGCTCACAAGTATCGCTAGTATATATCTAAATAATAATCTTAATTTCAGAGGTGGCAAAACAAAATACAACTTTCTTATCAAAATCATTTATTCAAAGAGTTTCTTCACACATATACAAATGGTGTAAATTAAGTATTTAAACACTGTACCATATTTAGAAACCAATAAATAAAATTAACTAATAAAAAGAATAGGTATGCGAGAATCTAAAATAAATTACTAGGGAAAATGAAAAAACTTTTTAATTTATAGGATTAATTATTACTGTAAAAATGCTATTATTATTGCGATATTTCCCTTTAATGTTTGTAAAAGAGAAATCGAAATGTATTAAAATGCCATATATTTCATCTTAACACTGGGTATTGCTGCAATCATATTTTATTTGTGTCCTAAACATTATATATCAAAAATATCCACAAGCTTCCTTCCTATACTGTAAGAATTTCATTACAATTTCAATCCTAGTCTACCCAATTCAACAAAAAATATTAAATGTATGTAACTTTTTTGTCATCTGTGAATAAATCATGGGATATCCATGCAAAACTGATTCGCTAGCAATATTTAAAAGCGGTAAATCTTAAACTGACTGTATTAAAAAGTACAGTCTGTCAAGAAAGTCGTGAGAATTAATGAATAAATGAAATTAATTAATCATTAATATCATTATTGAGCCTGGCAACTCTGAGAAAACATTGGGAACAAAATGGCATGTTTAATTTTTTTATGTTCAATTAATTATATTACAATAAATATGAAGTAAATAAATAAAGACCACCTTATTTAATAAATAAATTAACATATTATAATATAATAGTCTAATTTATGTATTGTATTGTTAAATGTGTTTGTTACTTGATACTGGCGACATACCTATTAAACTGGGGCCATATTATTAAAGCAAGAAAGAAGGTTTTTTGTATTTGTATTTGTACTTATTAAAATTTAAAAAATGTTATAAAAACATAGTACAGAGTTGCATCCTTCCTTCGAAAGGGGTACCCTATGATACGACTGCAGCGCATTCATTTCTTTACATGACTCTCTTAACAGACTATATATAATAAATATATTACGCTGAACCATTCATATCATTCACATTAAGCGCCGCTATCCTGGTCTTCAGCTCCTGAACTAGGTTATCACGAGGCACTTCATCTTCCTGCCTGCTGGCAATGTTTCTGATCTTTATCACGCCGCGTTTGAGTTCAGATTCGCCTAGCACGACAGCCAATGGAATGCTGTTGTCTTCGCAGTGTTGAAGCTGATTCAGCATTTTGGGATTCTTCTTGTATGATTGTTCCGTCTGTAATAGACAAATTATTGTGGAATTATGTTTTTTTTTATATTTCACTTGTTTGGTTAATAGACTGGTTGAATTCCATACTAATTGAAAGTATAAAGCCTATAGAATATGTAAATGTCGCCGCCAAATAGCTTAATTCGCCGTTCAATTAACAGCCTAGGCACTTAACTAAACAGCGCCGTTCAACTAACGGCCTGAATGATATTCAGCCGTATCGTCTATTACAACATTTAATAAACTGGCTGGCTAATGCTTAGGCAACTGGTTGACATTGAAGTACTACAAAACTTTTTCAAAATACTACTCAAGCAGAACGACCTGGATGGGTTTAGGTTAGGGTTATTTTTTTTATGACCCCACAGGAACCCCAACCGGCAAATAGATTCGGTGGATCTAAAAAAAATCGTAAAAAACCTAAGTACATAATAAAATTATTCCATCAAAGTTGTTTTTTTCCGACGCCGTATTGACCAAAGAGAATATAGAATATAGAGATATTGACAGTTTGGTGCGTTTCGGCGCTAGGTGGCAGAAAGTAGAACTAAATTGAAATGAACATGCTAGGCAGGTAATTAAACGGCTAGGCAAGTAGTTAAACGTCATCGATCCAAGTCATTTGCCTAGCTGTTTGATAAAATGGCTGAATATCATTCAGGCCACTAGTTGAACGGCGCCGTTTAGTTAAGTGCCTAGGCTGTTAATTGAACGGCGAATTAAGCTAGTTGGCGGCGACATAAACATTAGGTTGACAATTTTTTTCCCGTCACAACTCTTGGGTAGGCAGGTATAAACAGGTAAACAGGTCTGGTTAATGAATGAATGTTAAGTTAAAATTAAGAGTATTTTATTACGAACGCGGTTGTATAGGATTGTCTGCGAAAAATAAGTCCTGAATTCCGGTTGTCGAGTTTAAAAAAGTGAAATATTGCTGCTAGTGAATACGTGCGACAGACAGGTCCCATAGAACCATCCCATGCGATAGAAGAGGACACAGCATTGCAGCTGTGTCCGTCCATTGATTGAAAGAGTGCGCATGCTATTTGTCCGTGACAATGAAAGTGATAGCGATAGACTTGTACATGCTGTGCATCAGTTTGGAGTACTTTGTCGCTTTAGTTAGAATTCCGCATTAAAATACGTTGCGTAGTTTTAAAGATCTAAGCATACATAGGGACAGACAGACAGCGGGAAGCGACTTTGTTTTATACTATGTAGAGGTTTGTATAAATGTTGAACAGATTTTCTTCCAACTCCTCCTATTATTGCTTTCGATTAAATTCGTCCGGGTTCAAAGACAATTTAACTTTTCCCCGGGACTCGTCGAGGGTCAAACCTCGACGTCATTATTGGTCACCATTTTCGATCCTGGCTTACAGGAGTTACAGTGGCGGGAATGTGTGGCGGGACTAGAGATGTTGAACAGCGTTATACAGTGTCCTGTGATACCACAGATATAGATTTACATATATAACGCAATTGCATGTACTTCGCGTGTACGAAACCCCGACCAAGGGTCAAGGTCAGTCGCCGTTAACTTACAGTCCGCGCGACTACAGATAAAAAAAATATGAGTATGAGCGAGATAATCACTCGAGAGAATCGTAGCGGTCGGAGGGGCATCGGCGGCATCGGTGTCTTCGAATCGGTTTGGATTTCCCATCACTAATGACGTCACAGGAAGTGTCAAAAATTCGGCACGCTTGGTTTCAATACAAATCGTGATACTTGCGTTATCTATGTAAATCTATATCTGTGTGCGGTACCTTGATGCCAGCGTTCCAGAGCTCGGCGCAGATCCTCATGCGCTCCTCGAGGAAGTTCTTCTGCGCGGAGGCGACGTACACGTCCACGTCGCAGCCGCGCACCGCGATGTCGCCCGCCGCCAGCCGCGCCTCCAGCACCGAGAATACGCGCTCCACGCCGATGCTCACGCCCACGCACGGGACCTACCCACACGCAGTACAGACTAGTGATGTAACGAATGTTGGATTTTTGACATTCGCGAATGCGAATGCGAATGCGAATATTGGGCTCCAACATTCGCGAATGCGAATGCGAATGCGAATGTTGACTTTCAAATAACTCTAAATTTTAAAAAATCTCCGATACGCCTTATTTTTAAACTACAAAAGACCTGATAATTTTCAAACGGCTGAATCGATTTTCATGAAACAGAGCTAAGAACACTCTCGATCAGAATACCTTTCTAACAAAAAATGCTGAATTAATATTATAACACCCCTCTTTTTTCGTCGGACATTTCGTATCGGCCGAACATAGCCGAACCCAAACAGGTTGAAAAAACGAAGTTAGTCACATTTTTTGTAAAAAATATTTAAAATATTACAATCTTAATAGAAAAAAATCACAGTTCACGTATTTTTTCAGACCTAGAGAATTGCAGGATGAATGAAAAATAAAACAAGATGTCGCGCTGTAAGTTTTTAGGGTTTCGTAGTCAAACTCGGAACCCTTTTACTCGTAGTTCCGCCACGTCCGTCTGTCCGTCTCTCTGACATCACAGTAATTTTAGTTAGAGACTGTTACGGATAAACTACTGCAAATTGAAAAAAAAAATGAGTTTATGTACCGCTATAAAACTAAGTATTTATATTTTGAAAGCAACTAATACTTTTTACCTCCCGTACTTAAGGAGGGGGAGTGAAAAACAATGTTCACTCACCCCCTCGAGTGAGGTATTGTTCGGTAGGTATTTTAAAATAATTTGAAGGTTTCTTTGACAGTTTTTCAATATTAATTCCCTTTTACGGTATATTGAGCTTCAAAGAGGCCTTTTTTACGTGAGTAGCAAGATTCATCCTTTGACTTATAACAACATTATAAATGGTTTATTATAGGAAATAAATAGTTAATTACTATTAAAAATAAATATAATTAATTTTAAAATATCCAAAGATTGGACTGAGTCTCAAACCCACGCACCACTGCTCGTGCACCCAGTCTAATCATGACTTAATTATTTGAATTAAATTCCTAATAAGAACTTTTCAGCAGTCCAAAAAGAAAATAAAGGTTTATGACACTTTTGCTTAAGATGACTATGAATGCCGGTTTAATAAATTTAGTAACAGAATTTCTTACTAGTTTATTTATACGGTAGCCAATCGTTAATAAATTACGCAGAAATTAATAGGTTACGAGAGCCGCCGTATTCAATGTTTCATATCAATAAAATCGTAAAATTATCGAAGTATTATCGAAAAATGGCGGGATGTCTACGGAACCCTATACATATTGTATGCGTAGTCCGACATGCATTTGGCCACTTATATTTATCTATGGGTCTGGCAAAGCCAGATATATTTCTTTAAAATATTTTAATAAACATTGTATATTTATTTTATAAAAATGTTTACTATTTTAGGATTATTTACAAAAATGTAAAGTCAAAAGCACTAGTGCGTAATAAGTTGCTTTATGAACCTTAAAGCAGTGCAATAATAAAACCCTACGAGCAAGTTTGTTGAAAAAAAAACATAATTCTTAAGTACTAGTTGTATTAAATTTCTATTTCCATCTATACATAATTTCCTTTTTGTTTTTCAAAAAACATTCGCCAAACATTCGCATAGATTCTTACGAATGCGAATGCGAATGCGAATGTCAAAAAATATGCGAATATTCGCGAATGCGAATGCGAATGCGAATATTCGTTACATCACTAGTACAGACCCACTTATAGTAGTATATTCAATTGACTAACAATACGTGACGTTTCCTATGACACTAGCATATGGAGCGATCTGCAATTATCTATATATAGTAGAACCCGCTTAATCCGATCACGCTTAATACAATTTCTCGCATAATACGCCATTTTACGACAGTCCCTGCAACTTGAGACATGTTTTCATACATTTCTTAACGCTTAATAAGATTCGCATCCCGTTTAATACGCCTAATACCTAATTATTTATGCCAGATAAATCCTAATTTTCAAGGGAGAAACTTGTCATGGTGGTAAAGCAAATAAAGAGAGACTGACTGTCCTGGCCTGTGCCAATTCTGATGGGTCAGAAAAGTTACGTATGCTTGTGATTGGTAAGGCGAAAAAGACACGTTGTTTCAAAAACGTAACATAATATTATGATGCCCAATCTCGAGATTTTTTTTCCAGGTTTTCTTGAATTTGAATACGATTTTTTGCTTAGGACGCGTTTTTGGTTGGGTCCCTGTAAAATCGTCTTAAACGGGTTTTACTGTATATATGTCGCAGCCAAATAGCTTAATTCGCCGTTCAATTAACAGCCTAGGCACTTTACTAAACAGCGCCGTTCAACTAACGGCCTAAATGATATTCAGCCGTATCGTCTATTACAACATTTAATAAACTGGCTGGCTAATGCGTAGGCAACTGGTTGACATTTAAGTACTACAAAACTTTTTCAAAATACTACCCAAGCAGAACGACCTGGATGGATTTAGGGTAGGGTTATTTTTTTATGACCCCACAGAAACCCCACCCGGCAAATAGATTCGGTGGATCTAAAAAACAATCGTAAAGAACCTAAGTACCTAATAAAATTATTCCATCAAAGTTGTTTTTTTCCGACGCCATATTGACCAAAGAGAATATTCTATAGAGATATTGCCAGTTTGGTGAGTTTCGGCGCTAGGTGGCAGAAAGTAGAACTAAATTGAAATGAACAGGCTAGGCAGGTAATTAAACGGCTAGGCAAGTAGTTAAACGTCATCGATCCAAGTCATTTGCCTAGCTGTTTGATCAAATGGCTGAATATCATTCAGGCCACTAGTTGAACGGCGCCGTTTAGTTAAGTGCCTAGGCTGTTAATTGAACGGCGAATTAAGCTAGTTGGCGGCGACATATATACGTGAAGGAAAAACTTTCAAACGCTTAATACGAAAATTGCGCGGATGGAGTATGAAATTTGGCACACTTATAGTTTATATAGAGAAAGAGTGCAGAATGCTAATATTTTAATATTAAGAATACTTAGAATTAAATTAAAATCAATAAATAAAACATTACACACACTACCATAAATTGACACACACACATTTGTAACCTCCACACCGATTCACTGTCTGACTGACAAACGGTGACAGTTTTTGGCGTGCGGGACTTCCATAGTGCATTCTGCATGCCAGTACCAAAAGTAGTCTTTGAGAATAGAACCATAATGAGGTTTAAAATTCAAATTTAAATGAATTATGGTCGAATTTCGGCCACGGGCGATTACTAGTAAAGATTATACCTGTTTATGTTTCGAGTCGAACATGCCCACGAGGTTATCATAGCGGCCGCCGCCGGCGATGGACCCGACGGTTTGTTCTTCGTTACCGACTTTAATTGGCTCTGAAAGGGAATAAAATAATCAGACATACTATGTTAGACCCAAGTTATAGCCAATTAACTACAACTCATATACGCTTACTGACCTTAGGTCTATATATTTCACTTATTTTATAATTATATGCTGATTATAAAAAAAAACTAAAAAAAAAAAAAATATCCTACTAATATTATAAATGTGAAAGTTTGTGAGTGTGGATGTATGTATGTATGTAGGTATGTTTGTTACTCCTTCACGCAAAAACTACTGACGGATTTAGATGAAATTTAGATCACAGATAGTTTATAACCGGGATTAACATATAGGATACTTTTTATCCCGATAATCCCGAAATTTTTGTTACGTTAAATACTACGCGGACGAAGTCCGTGGGCACAGCTAGTATATATATAATTATGTGCTGATATTTCCTTATGTGTTCCCTGTGCTGATTAAATATTTTTCATTTCATTTCATTTCACATACGTGCTGGCTCAACTGGGGTAGTATCACCCTCTCACAGGAGATCGGCGTACTGTCGCTATTTTTTTTTTTTTTTTAACGCACCAACTGTATGGTCCCAAACGCAGCAAAGCTTGTAATACCGCTTGGCGCAGTGGTTTGAGCGTCGGCCGCTCGGCTCACTGCACCGGGTAGTTGCGGGTTCGATTCCCGTCAGGGCATATTTCGAAAATTTGCCCAGGTCTGGTGTCACTAGGATCGCCCCCAGACCACGGTACCCACAGTACAAGCGTTGCTTAGTTTGGCACCATACAGTGGTGAGTTGGTCTGGCGATTTAAATAACTTACGTGTCAACACAGCCTCATAGATAACACCCGTGTAATAATCCAAGCCTCTCGCTAGACTTAAGTCGAAGAGTATTTTGTCTTTAATGCCGAATAACTCGCAGTACTGTAGAAGGAGTTTTATCCCCTCGAGGCCTTCGACAGCCGCCTTGGTTTTGGAGAGTTTCTCGTCCTGCAGCAGTTTGTCGGCTAGTTCCACGCCGCCGTGGAGCCGCACGTATTCGCCGATCCTGTCGGCAGCTTCGGGCGAGATTCCTTTCTCGTTTATCATCTCCGTTCTAACTTCATCCCACGGTGACTGGGGATCAAGAATTTGGTATTAGTATTCTTATGTTGGTAAAGAAAATTCCTACCCACATTCGCTTCTGACATAAAACTTAAGCGTGTAATATGGGCGTATCAATCAGAGCAATTTGTGTACTAACAAAATCTTTAGATAAATTACGATTTTAATTAAATATTCTATGCTTAAATTCTGAAAGCACTGCATTTCCGCCGAGTTCAAAGTAGGAAGTATCCTTTTCTTTAAGCTAATTTTGTGTTCTCATCCTGAACTTTCCTATATTTTTAAAATGTATTTTATCTAAAAATCGGACTTCTTAGGATAAAAGGACTTAGGACCACATTTTGAACCGTTGTACAGTCAAAGATATCAAACAGCTCGGAATTCAAATTCAAATTCAAATGGTTTATTTTGATTAGGCCTACGCACGGGTGCACTTACAAATTGTCAATTATACATTTTTTTTCTTATATCTGCAACCGGATCGAAACGCAACCTCGACTGAGAAGATCCGGCAAGAAACTCAACGGGCTCAGCGGGCAAGAATGGTAATAATGACGTCACACACACGCATGGCAGACAGCCTATGGATCCTATGCTCACCTGTGGACGTTCCTTGGCCGATAATGAATGATGAATAGTTTTCTCACCTTATCCAGCTTATCAACAGTGGAACAAGTGGTCCGGAACTTATCAGCGGGAACACCGCAAGCCTCGAACATGCCGTCGAGCAGCCGCCGGTGGTTCACCTTCAGTACATACTGGCCGATGTCCAGGGAGTCCAGGATCTCGGCGACTACCTTCAGGCACTCCGCGTCCGGGACCATCGGGTCATACTGGCCTGCTATGTCGAAATCCTGCCAATGTAAATATGGAAGACCATTCAAAACAACCTGCTGTAATTTGAACTGTATTACTTTGGTGTTACAGTTTACTTTCAATGAATAGTATATTTTAACATATGTATAACAAAGTCGGCAAATAAGCGTACGACCACAGATATAGATTTACATAGATAACGCAAGTATCACGATTTGTTTTGAAACCAAGCGTGCCGAATTTTCAACGAATTTTTGTCACCAACTGTGACGTTATAGCCGAAATTTAGTGACGGGAAATCCAAACCGATTCAAAGACACCGATGCCGCCGATGCCTTCTACCCGCTACGATTCTCTCGAGTGATTATCTCGCTCATACTCATATTATTATATCTGTGGTCCCGCTCGCTCACAAGTTAGCGGCGACCAAACCTTGACGCTTCGTCGGGATCCGGACACGCGAAGTACATGCATTTGCGTTATCTATATCTGTGCGTACCACCCTCCAGATGTTACGCAATCACCGATGCTTGCAATACCAGACATTTCTCGCAAGTCACCGACCAGAAGGGTTGTGGGACAGAGGAAGGGAGAGGGGATTGGTCTCCTGGCTCTCTCAATCATCTTACGAAACGCAGCTATAACAGCTCCTATGCGCTGATCTTCTGTGAGAGGTTGGTACTACCCTCGTCCAGCCAGCGCTTATATGAGCTTTAGTAAATTGGTTACAACTTGTCTCTACCACTAATACTACACTGCACCAACCGAAACGTCGAAACGTCGGGAACCGAAACGAGCCGAAGCAGCCGAAACGTCGGGAGCATAAATATCCTACTAATATTATAAATGTGAAAGTTTGTGAGTGTGGATGTATGTTTGTTACTCCTTCACGCAAAAACTACTGAACGGATTTGGATGAAATTTGGAACACAGATAGTTTATAACCGGGATTAACATATAGGATACTTTATATCCCGACAATCCCGAAATTTTTGATACGTTAAATACTACGCGGACGAAGTCGGGGGGCACAGCTAGTAAATTTAATAAACGCGATAAAATCCGAAAAATAGTTTGATTTCAATACACTGCACCATCTCAATCTGGACCTTCTGGCTGGGGCGCACCTGCGCTCGCCCTCTGTCCGGGTGAAGTTGTTATGGCCACTCTGACCGACAACATATTATAATCATATAAAAAAAAAAACATGATGTGGATGGTGAAATTAGATTATGTCCACAAACTAATTTGGGGCTATTTTGATGGTATACGTCCTGAAGACCCCTTGAATTAAGTGAAGGCAGTGATTGTGACTATATAAGGCTATATATTTTATAATAATAATAATAATTTTGCCCTTTTGACGTCGCACTCCTGGGCACGGGCCTCCCCTTACTACGAGGAGGTTTCAGTCCGTAATCCAACAAGCTGGCCCAAAGCGGGTTGGCGTATTGCAGATGTCTTTCGAAAATTGGTTAGATTTTCGAAGACATGCAGGTTTCCTCACGATGGTTTCCTTCACCGTAAGTGATAATCATATAGAAATTATACTTCTTTAAACGGGAACTCTTTTGTATTATTTTGACTTAAATATAAACTTACACACTGATAGAACTCCCTGTATCTCCCCCGAGTCATGGCGGGGTTGTCTCGTCGGTACACCTTCGCGATGTGGTACCGTTTCAGCGAGTTTATCTTGTTCATAGCCAAGTACCGCGCCAGGGGCACCGTCAAGTCATACCTCAACGACAGTATCTCACCGCCTTGATCTTTCAAATCGTAAATCAGCTTTGAGTCTTCACCATACTTCCCTGTCAATACTTCCTGTGAAAATGATGGAGTTATTTCATTAATTATCCATAATTATTATGGTAGTGCATATGCTAGTGAAAAGGTTTCATTTTTTGTGTAGTTTTTTTTCGTAATAATGGTAAATTAACTAAAAACTTTAAGGGCCTGTGCACATCACGTTTTTAAAACGCGCCCTCGACGCGCGTTTTAGAAACGTGCGTCGACGGCGCGCTATTATCCTACAAAGGTCTACAGGCTGCATCTGACTCGCGTGCGTATCGCGTCTGTATCGATACAAACGCGCGTCGACAGCACGTTTAAAAACGTGGTGTGCACAGGCCCTAAATGATGAGTACAAAATACATAAAGGAGACTGCTCACTGGGAGAATGAGCAACCTATATCTGTTATATGCAAACAGCAATGGACTAGTAAAAATGGATGTAATATTTCAGAATGGATCCAATATACACATACTCCCAAAACGAACCCTAATGCATGAGATTGTAGGTTGGTTTCAGTTTGCAAAAGTATATGTGAGTTAGTTCCATTCTGCAAGGTTACATCAAAATATAGTCTGGTAAAGGTTTGGCTTGAGAACTCTCAAAAATTGAAATAAACCTTAAAACAAAATTAAAGTAAGTGTATAATAATAATTTTAGCAATTATACTTGCACATTTCACTACAAAACTGCATCTATACCTTCAACTCAAACACAGGTGTGTCAATACACTCCGCTCCATGCCTCTTGAATACTGTTATAATTTTCTGCAGCACATTGTTTCTGATCGTCATCTGCTGCGGGTTGTAGTCTCTCGTGCCTTTCGGCGTTTTCAGGGTAAACTTCTGTGGTGCAGCATCCTCTGTGGTCACCTGTGCTTTGAGAGCTAATAACTTTGCTACTTCCTCTTGAATCTAGAAAACAAAAATATCGATTGTTTTGTTTGTATATGACGCAATAA
This sequence comes from Notodonta ziczac, assembly GCA_918843915.1. Classification (NCBI taxonomy): domain Eukaryota; kingdom Metazoa; phylum Arthropoda; class Insecta; order Lepidoptera; family Notodontidae; genus Notodonta; species Notodonta ziczac. Next base: position 5,169,559 of record OU974041.1, read on the forward strand.
TGCAACATATTTTATAATATGAATATAAACTGTATTATAACTACACAATATAATAAAATTACAAATATATTCGACTAGCAACCCGCCCCGGCTTCACATGGGTGCAATAATTTATCAGTGTTTCTCTATGTATTGTAATATAAACTTCCTGTTCTAAATCGACAAGAGCCAATTTGTAATATTTAAAAAAAAATACAATAAAAGGTTCCCCTATTAATAATATAAGTAAGCTGCCAGAAAACAATACAAATTAAACCAATATCGGGCGCCAGGCAGGCCTACCAATAAAAAGTGTCCGGAATAACTATGTCGGGGCCTTGGAACTTTTAATCACAAGCCAAGGAGAAGTAAATGAAAAACCTGAGTACAAAGAAAAGTATCAGTCTTTATTTTATCCATAGGGTCATGAAAATGTTACTTAAGTATAAGAAAAATGAATAAATTTATCACATTTGTGTTTGTCTATTATTGCCACCTTTTTCTAAGAAATTATTATTGTTTTAAACGCAAAACATTAGGGGAAAATGAGTAGAACAACCAGAAAAATTATATTTTAAGTTAAACTATAAAACCAAACCTCGGTCCTGGTACATGTCCGTGGAAAAAATAACGAGGGGCTTGCAAACTAAATCACATCCAACCCGGAGCCAGGGGCATCACAGGTGGAATTTAAAGGTGTCCAGCTTGGTGATCCACAATGGGTTTCAACCTTACCGGCACGCCGCAAACAAAATCTTCACCACACCATCCAGGGTGGGGAAAACATCATGAAGTCTCCATGTGTTTAAATGAAGAAATGTAAATAACAAAGAAGTAGAGTAAAAAAAGAAAAAAAAAAAAACCCTGAAACAATATAAAATTGCATCAGTATAATGCTGAAATACACTCATGCGCAATTGACATGTTGTAAAGAAAAATCAAAGTACTTACCACAAATGTGGGTTTTTCTGCTAAATACTATGCGCAGGCATAGCGCCGGGCTTATTAGTAACTAACTAAAGCCATTAAACGACATCTCCGCACGCCTAAGCGTGGATTCACAAAGATTTTTATCGGTTCAAATCGTAGCCATCTTCACGGCCTGTCCTTCGGGAGAAAAGTGAAAAGGGTCCCAACTGACAGTTCAAATCAGGAAAAAACGAATGACAGAGGACATGTCAATGTCAAACTGACATAACCAAAATGTGAAAGGAAAAAGTCCGAACTGAGTATCAGTCCTTTGAGAACTTACAAATTTGGAAAAAACATAACTAGTATGTAACGAGATAAAAGCGAATGTTACAATACATCCCTCCCAAAAAAAAATAAAAGAAAGATACTTTCTTTTATGCCACAGTTAAAACCGCGCTAAAAAGCTAAAAGGAAAAAATTAAACCTCCACCGAATACTAAAGCATCAAAACAAAAATCCAAAATAGGAGAAAAATATCGGAAATAAATCCACGAAAAGGAAATACAAAAAAACAACTCCATCACCAATTAATACCAATTCAAAAAAGTTAAGGCGGTCGTAAACAACCAATACGTAAAGAAATCCTACATAGGAGAAAAAATTAAATAAAAAGAAAACCATCCTGAGAAGATATTATCTATGGTGAGATAGACAACACTCTAGGGAAATTTTCAAAAAAAATAATGAAGCAACTAATAAAATCAAATCACTCTCTCAAACAACAAACTGCAAATGCAAGTGAAAACAAATGAACAAAAAATATCCAAAATGGAAAACAAAATTTAAAAGAAGAGAAGCCAACCTGACAAGTTATTATTTATGGTTACATAGAAAATACTACCGGAGGACTCTATCAAAACAAACAAAAAGTGCAGTGAAGCAAAATGCTACTGACTATTTCTAACAACTCTCCACCTTGTGGTACAGTTAAGCCCTATCGCCACTGACTACATCAACAAATGAAAACCCAATAAAAACCCCTTTTGAGCTCAGTCAAGCACAAACGCCACTGGCTACAATACCAATTTAGAACCCCAGTAACTTCATTTAAGCTCTGTTAAGCCTCTAAGACCAGTTAGGCACAATCGCCACCAACTCAGCATCTGAAATTCACAACAAATCTACCAAACTCCTACCCCTTCGGTTAGGCTCGCGCCGCCGATTACAAAAATCAAACTTCGACTAACGTCCGAAACGTACTGCTTCCCTACGCCCAAGGCGTGAAAAGACTCCCTTGCACCTGGAAAAAATGCAAAAGAAAAAAAATGTCATCACACAACAAGACGGTGTGAGAACAATATGTCTTGTGACCGGCACAACACCACCGAACTTCCGAGCACAAGAACATAGAAAAACTTATGTCTACACGACAAGACGGTGTAAACATAAGGTACGTTCACACACTCCAAGCGGTGTGCAAACGCAAAAAACTGCAACATTGTGATCGGCACAACACCACCGAACTCCCGGGCACAATGGCAAACAAAGATCCGGGTGGAAAGTTCGAGATCTGTCAAATCCAAAAGAGTGAAACTATACCCCCAAAGCGTGGTAAGTTTACTCAAAACTAAATTGTCATATCCGAGGCCTTAAAATTACTCGAACACCACAACTAAATATAAAATGTACAAATGACACAAAGTCAAAAACTTAAGGAAAACAAAACTTGGTGGATAAAGACAATGTCTTATCATCAAGAACAAAATAGAATATAAAATATCCTAACAAAAATATAAGGAAAGAACAAAGTGGACATTCCACTACAAACAAATTGTTTAGTAGGGAATACCTAACTATAAACAAATATACATAAGATCTTTCGACATTGGAAATGTTTAGTGAAATTAAGTTAACTTTAACAAACTGCTATACTACCAAAATACCTAAGTTCTTATTTTGAAAATTTAAATGAATATTATTATCATTCCAAGTTAATCTTATTATTTGAAGTTTCCTAACATACATCACTTTCACAAGACCATTTTAGAATCACACATCAAATCTCTTTCATCACACACAAGGTCTATCTTCAAACAATAGTTCAAAACTCAAAACAAAAAAAAATATAAGTTTATAATTTTGAAAAAGAAAATTAATATTTAATTATGTCTTTAACATGATAACGTCCTGTTGAACCTTTACTTAGGTCTTTTAAAACATAAACGTTTTGTGAAACTTTATCAACAATTTTGCATTTAATAAACTTAGGTGCAAACTTTGCCGAAAAATATGCAAGTGCGTTGGATTGGACAAAACTCCTTCTCCAAACAATATCACCAACATCGAAAGAAATGACTTTTCTCCCTACGTTATAATAACGAACATTTCGTTTATAAGCTTTCAAAATAGAAGTTTGAACTTTTTCAAAAACTTCACAAGTAAGTTAAGAGAAATAGCAAAAGAATTTCTAGAACCAATTTCAAGGTTATCTAGATTAACTAAAGAATCACTAAAGCGATGTAAAGAAGCATCAACAATGACTTCCCTACCAAACATAAGGTAATTAGGAGTGAAATCTGTAGCAAGATTAACACTACTATTCAAAGCTAATTGAATATGGGGCAAAAATTTTGACCAAGTTCTATGATCATCCTTCACAAAACAAGAAATACAAGTTTCTACGGTTTTATTATACCTTTCAACAGGGTTATTCTGAGGGGTATATAAAGTGTTATAAAAAATTTTAGTTATATTAAATCCTTTTAAGAAATTAACAAAATAACTTGTTGTGAACTGTGAACCGTTGTCGCAGATAAATATTTTTGGAGTACCAAATTTTAGAAATATTTCTTTTTCAAGAAGTTTACAAATAACTTTAGAAGTAGCATTGATCATGGGAAACAACAACATTAATTTTATGTTCAACAAGATGAGTGAGACCTAAACCTCTCTTCTCATATGAAATATCTTCAAAAAGTTTAATAGTTTTATCTAATTTAAGTTTCTCAGAAGGAGAAAGTTCTACAACAGAAGTAATAGCATTAACTTGAAGTTTATTTTCGCTAACAAGAGAAATATCTTTCCAAAGTTCTTTAGCAAGATCAAATTTTAACCAAAAGTCAAAGCCTAAAATAATAGAAGGTTTAAATGAAGGTATTATCAAAAATTTTGTTAATTTAGTAACATTATCACAAGTGACAGGTAATTCAATATCACCAATGATTCTATGAGAAGAACCATCCGCGGTATAAGCAGAACTAGCAATGAGTTTAAGTTTGAAACCCATGTCCAAAAACTTTAGGTGACTATCTGAACCTAAAACACAACAAGTAGAACCACTGTCCAACAATCCTGACAAAGTAAGGTTATTAACTTTAAATTCCAAATAAGGTCTTGAATCTTTATGTTTAACAAACAAAATAGGCGCAGCCCTATAATTAGTGAAAAATACTTTTAAATAATTTAACCAATCTGAAAACTCTTTTTTAATAGTAAGGTCATCAGGTGCGAACTTACTTTTCTCTAACATCGAGACACTTGAAGTTTTCTCAGAAACTAGTGCTCGATGCGGCCTAATCAGTTTTTTGACTCGGTCGAAACTTTCTTACCCGAGTTACAATCTTCGCAACTCTTCGATGTGACACCTACCTTATGGCATCTAAAACAAACAACACCAGGAATGGCGGTACAATTCTTATAAGTGTGTCCAGAAGACTTACACTTCAAACAAACAAGACTGTTAGACTCAACAGCACTAACTTGAGGTTTTTCTAATTTAACAACTTTACTAGGTTTTCTAGAAACAAAAACTTCAAGTTCTTTTCCAAGGTTAATGAATTGATCCAAAGAAGTAATAGTTTTACCCAACACATAAGGTGTATAAATGGGTAACATGTTATGTTTAATAATATTAATAATAGTAGCATCAAAGATGGGTATGGAAAGACGTGAAGCCATATCCATAATCTCCGTGATGAAATCCGGTAACGATTCAGTAAATTTTTGTTTACGAGTACGAAGTTCATACTCCAGAAAGTAATCATATTCAATAGTATCAAAACGTTTCAATAAAGCAACCTTCAATTCGTGCCAAGTTCCAATCTGCAAACGCACACTCCGAAACCATTTGATGGCAGTACCAGACAACAAATCAGTGAAAGAACCCACCAAAACGTTCTCATCAAAATTTTTAAACAAAAAATATTCTTCAACCTGTGTAATAAATTCCCTAACACATGATTTTCCATCAAAGTTAAGTTTACTACGTTTTAAATCCGGTAATTTAGTAATAAAAGGTAAATTCTTTTTAAGGTGATCATTCAACAGGACATTCATCGTGCTAAAAGTTGGTATTACACTAGAACTGTGTGCAATTCTATCATTGTTGACCGAAAATGGGTCAGGAACATCTGTCATGTTCACTACGTCGTGAGTCACTCCACGAACATTCGAATGAGTAGGCGTATAAACATCTTTCTCCTCCTCCAACGTAGGTACTTGAACACTCTTGTCCATGTTGAACAAATAAAGTTATCAATCAACAATCAATCACTATCAATCAATCAAAACCAATGCAACAGAATGCAACCAAATGTAAATGAAAGTTAACTCAAAATTAAAGTTTAAATGTATTAATGGAACGGATCCTTAAAAAAAGTTAATTTCCATTGTTTCAGGAAAGAGGTAAAGTTTAATTTATTAAATTATCACAAATGATAATCCTAAGTATGAAAAGTTAAAGAATAATTCTTTAAAAAGGTGCAATAATGATTTACAAAAAATTTAAAGTTAACGCTTAACTAACTTTATTATTACAATGAAAATGTTAAAGAATGCTAACGCAAATTGACAAAATGTTTACTCAAGAAACGTCTAAGTTTATTTTAAATTACAATAAGACACCAAATATGTTAAACACTGGGTGTCAAAGAATACTTACAAACTGCCTCCGTTGAAAGAATATAGGTAACCTAATAGAAAACATGATAATAATAGTTTTGTGAAAGTAAATACAAACACATGTTGTACAAAATGACAACAGTAACAAACAATAAATTATAGTCACAACAATTATTGTGCTATAAATAATAGTAATGTTAATGAAAAGGTGCAATAATAACAAAACAACAAAGATGTGATTAGGAAAACAAAAACCCTATTTCATGTCCCTGTTCCTCTAGCCAATTGTAATATAAATGTCCCTGTTCGGGCGCCAATTGTAATATAAACTTCCTGTTCTAAATCGACAAGAGCCAATTTGTAATATTTAAAAAAAAATACAATAAAAGGTTCCCCTATTAATAATATAAGTAAGCTGCCAGAAAACAATACAAATTAAACCAATATCGGGCGCCAGGCAGGCCTACCAATAAAAAGTGTCCGGAATAACTATGTCGGGGCCTTGGAACTTTTAATCACAAGCCAAGGAGAAGTAAATGAAAAACCTGAGTACAAAGAAAAGTATCAGTCTTTATTTTATCCATAGGGTCATGAAAATGTTACTTAAGTATAAGAAAAATGAATAAATTTATCACATTTGTGTTTGTCTATTATTGCCACCTTTTTCTAAGAAATTATTATTGTTTTAAACGCAAAACATTAGGGGAAAATGAGTAGAACAACCAGAAAAATTATATTTTAAGTTAAACTATAAAACCAAACCTCGGTCCTGGTACATGTCCGTGGAAAAAATAACGAGGGGCTTGCAAACTAAATCACATCCAACCCGGAGCCAGGGGCATCACAGGTGGAATTTAAAGGTGTCCAGCTTGGTGATCCACAATGGGTTTCAACCTTACCGGCACGCCGCAAACAAAATCTTCACCACACCATCCAGGGTGGGGAAAACATCATGAAGTCTCCATGTGTTTAAATGAAGAAATGTAAATAACAAAGAAGTAGAGTAAAAAAAGAAAAAAAAAAAAACCCTGAAACAATATAAAATTGCATCAGTATAATGCTGAAATACACTCATGCGCAATTGACATGTTGTAAAGAAAAATCAAAGTACTTACCACAAATGTGGGTTTTTCTGCTAAATACTATGCGCAGGCATAGCGCCGGGCTTATTAGTAACTAACTAAAGCCATTAAACGACATCTCCGCACGCCTAAGCGTGGATTCACAAAGATTTTTATCGGTTCAAATCGTAGCCATCTTCACGGCCTGTCCTTCGGGAGAAAAGTGAAAAGGGTCCCAACTGACAGTTCAAATCAGGAAAAAACGAATGACAGAGGACATGTCAATGTCAAACTGACATAACCAAAATGTGAAAGGAAAAAGTCCGAACTGAGTATCAGTCCTTTGAGAACTTACAAATTTGGAAAAAACATAACTAGTATGTAACGAGATAAAAGCGAATGTTACAGTATATTATGCATGTATTATACCTACATAATTATTATAAACCTTCCTATTGAATCACTCTAACTATTAAAAAAATGCATCAAAATCCATTGCATAATTTTAAAGATCTAAGTATACATAGGGACTGCCAGACAGCAGGAAGCGACTTTGTTTTATATAATGTAGTGATATGGGTAACTAGCTACTTTGTGACCTATATACCGAATACAAAAATAGTTACTTATCTACCCACAGATTATTTTACAAGTAAATTAAAAAGATAATTAAACTAATAAACAAGCATTAACTAGGTTTCCAATACCTTGCACTGAGATGATGTGGTAATACACCTTGTGAAACTTTTGTTGAGAAGTCTGTTGTGTAACTGTGCACCAGTTACATGGCTTTTTATAAACCTCAGCGCTTTGTACGACATGCTTCAATGATTCAATCTCCACAATACAAATATTCCGTCACCACAGCATTAATACTTTATGAAAAGAAAAATAAATAGGTCAGTAGTGATGTTCGAACTGCTTGTTCAAATAAGAAAGATTGTGGTGACGAAATTACCATATGTGGAGGTTCAATCTCACCCCTTGCTAGCAAAAAGGAGGGTGTATTAGCAACCAACATTCATTAGCTAATTCTTGTGGCTATAAATTACAATTAAACGAATTTTGATGCAACTAAAAATATTGCTGTCTTATTCATATTTTATGATCATGTAAAGGACAGGAATACATTTAGATTAGATTGTGCAACAACAAAACCAGCAACAGCATCTCATACAAGTCACCACTTTAGCTAAATAGAAGGCAATAAAAATCCACAACTACTAGTCCTTTTAGGAACACACCTGTTGATCAAATGTCTTAACACCTTCTTTCATGATTATTGAAACATTCAAAGTACTTGTTTTAGGAAATAATGATATTTCAGATTGACTGAAACTCCGCATATGGTACCACCACCTCTTGATGTACTTGTATCTTTGAAAATCTATGCCACATCCCAGACCACTCATCACATCAATGTCATAAAGGCTGGGCATATATCCGCTAATATAACTGTACTGAGACAGATGTTTATCAATTTCTTGCAAATCATACTGAAAATTATTCTTCTTTCCCTACAAAATTGAAGTTCCGCAATTTTATATACTTATAATATATAATATTAAAACTTCTAAATAAAATGTACACTTGTGCATGATGTAATTTATCTTAGAATGTGGTCAATACTATTACTGGGTAAGTGTAGTATAAAAAAGGGTACAAAGAGAGATAATAGGTACTGACCTTTTCCTGTGATTCTTTAGCCGCTTTCAACTTCCTAACTAATTCACCTTGCTCTTTAATTTTTAAAAGAAGTGTTTCTTGAACTTCTGCCATTATTTCTAAGTGAAATTATATTAATCCAATAGACCGTTCGCTCAAAGATGGTTCAAGGTTTTAAAGTAAAAGTGCTAGCTTAGAAGTAATTGCAGGCTACGCACACAACTTCGTTCCTTTCATTTCACAAAACAGCTAGCAGAAATCGTACTAGGAATCTGTCTTTGGTCTTATTAACTGCAGATTATTTTTATCAAAGAGGTTATGTTCCCACTCACTTATTTCTATACGATCTGAATGAATAAAAACACTTTTATGCTCAAAAACTCCAAATTCATTTATTGCAAAATCAATACAGTCAGGGTTGGCAGATCGAGTTTCTGAATTTTCCCCATATTCATATTCCATACATTTCCGCTATTTTGCTTCTTTTTTCCTACTTTTTAAAAAGTATTATTACAAAAGATGGCGTGATAGAGAATCTTACGGAGAGTACCTAACCATGGGCGTAAGGACTTAATAATTTGATGGCCATTTTATATCAATTACCTACAGTATTTGAAATAAAACAATATGGAATGATAATTAAAATATATTTTGTTGGTGGCCATTTAAACCACCACAATTTTGTGTCCGTTATCGTTTGTAAGGCTCAAAGTATAGATTCTAATGATGCGTCAAGTGTAAGGTAAGGTTAGGTCCGCTAAGGCGTAAAATTTTCAAAAGAACTCTAAATTTCCATTGTGTAGTTTTTATTTTTCCAAAATGGTAAAAGAACCCCCAATCTGAATCAACTCTGAACATATATCAATTGAACATATTTTTTGTAATTCGAATCGATATTGGCATCGAAAAACTTTAAAGTTATTTTGAAAGTAACTTCACTGGGCATAGTAATCGCAAGAAATATTGAAATATTTTCCTATGTATATTTAAAGTCGCGAAAATACAGACACAGCAGACAGATAATAAGTTTTACTATGCTACGTGTAGTATCGTATTATATCTTTGCCCTAAGTGGGGCCGGGCAGGATCTCAAATTTGAAGTTGGTCCCACTGATTGTATTCGCTTTGAATGACATTAAACTGATAGGCTCAAAAGGGCTTGTACCCAGGGCCGTTAAACTAACTATTAAAAAAAATCGCTTTGAATGGTATTCATTCTCATTCAAAATACTCCGTGATATTATTTTCTCTACGTTATTGTATTCTCTCTTTGGTATTTTTGACTGATACGCGGCGTAGTGATTATATTATCTTTGGTTTCGTTCGCGAGAACCAAAGAGAATACAATACTACGTAAGAAGAGACGGGACTCCATAGATTAAAATAAACCCTGCTTTTAAAATGGGGCCACCATTTATGGCCAATCTAACAACGAAACTGACAACTTAAATACAGTGTAACATTGAGAACGAAATAGGGATGTATGGTGAAAATTATCGATATCGATGGATTACCTAATCAGCCATATACCATTTTTGGTTTTGTGTTAAATAAAAAAGCCATTGATAAAACAAATCATTTATTTAAAAATATGTGAAATATTAAACCTGAATACATATTTTTTCCAAAACTGGCTACTTAAGTATATTAACAATATCTAAATATATATAACTCAAACGTGACTGACTGATCTATCAACGCACAGCCCAAACCACTGAACGGATCGGGCTGAAATTGATGGCAGTTGATGAAGTTGACGGAACTTCTATAAAGAAAGAGTAAAACATTTGAAATTAGGAAATACATTATTATTTAACTTAAGGATTTGCTCCTTAGGTAAATAAAGGCATAATTGTAAAGAATATAAATTAATGGTCGATGAACTTTATCGACCTTTATTTCGCTGTTCTTTAAAGAGGTGGAAACGAAATTCAATAAATTTGTCATCTGATATTGGCTCAGTAGTCAGTTGTAAGGACGGGGCGACGGCTATCATTAAATTTGAGTAATTTTTCAGAAAATATATTTTTTGTTAATGGTTGCCAAAAACAAATTTCAAATTATTCAGTTTTGCTATGGGCATGTTTACTACTAGTCCTCATTTCCATTCACCTTGACCCATTTCTTAAAAGCAAAAATAAGAATATCGAATGTCGATAAATTTTTTCACCACACTATTTTTCTGAACAATTTTATTTTATTCTTGAAATTATGAATAACCTGCCTTTTTAATCCCAAAATCAAACATAGGCCTGGTAAATTAGTTAATATTCTACTCACTGATCACCATCCAGGGGATATAGTTACGATAATACAAACTAAAACAAATAAAAAATAAAAAAGTAGCACATAAATTATAGTTTAATGTTATTTATAAGAATGAATTTAGATAAAGTTTCAATAAACGGAGAATAAACATAAGTTAAAAGGCAGTTAGAATTCGTGGGACGGGGAATAAAAGAAGGAATTAAATCATAAAGAGAAAATATTAGTTGGGACAGTTGAAAAACAAGTGATCAACAGAGCCGTCTTCCAACCCACATTCACACAAAGAGTGGTCCCTGACCCTAATTTTGGCAAGAAAAACGGGAGAACAGACATGCCCTAAACGAAGTCGAATGATGGTTGAGGTAACCCACTTCTTGGCATTTCGGGATTTAAAGAACCAAGGTTTCACAGGGATGTCCGATTGAATTTTTCCATAGTGTTTACCTTTTATAACTTTGGAATGTTGCCATACAGAATTCCATTTATTAAATAGACGAGGTTTAGCAAGAGATCGAAGATCTGCTGTATAATAGATAAGATGAGAAAGGCATCCTATTGTAATAGCCTGTTTTGCACAAAGATCTGCCATTTCATTACCTTTGATGCCATTATGACTGGGAATCCATGTCAGTACCACCTCTATTCCCCTACAGTGACATTTATATAGGGATTCCTTCGTTTTGAGGTTTAAAGAGGAAACATTTTTAGATCGGAGGGGGAATTTAGATATGTCCTGAAGACAGCTTAAGGAGTCAGAAAAGATGATTGATTTGTCGAGATTGTGGGATTTAACATAAGATACTGCTTCATAAAGAGCAATTGCCTCAGCTGAAAAAATTGACGAAGAAGGCGGAGTTTTAAAACTCAAAATTATCTTAAATTTTGGGATCCAAACAGCCGCCCCAACACAGTCCGAAGGCGAGGCGATAGTTGTTGACGAGATAAGAGATCAGTTGTGACAGGTGGCCACTGACGTTTTAGTTCTGACGTTCACCATTAAAGTTCTACCCCATTTCATAGATCGTTTTTTTCTTCTGAAGTTGCGACAACGGCCGAATCTATTTCCAAGATGAGTTTAGGGGTGGGGGAAAAAATGGCGGATTTCATTTGACAGCTGTCAACTGTCAAAAGTCCGTTGTCAATGTCAAATTTGAATGTTGAACTGTCAAATTTGCAACTCTACTGTCAGAAGATTTCCTACTAGCGCCACACAAATATGAATGAAAAAGATATTCTTGAAAAACTTTCATGGAAAGTTGCTGTGAGTGGTCATTTTTATTATGAATGACAAAATTTGAACCAATCATCTTCTATTTAGGTATAAAAAGCTGTCAAAAGCTATCTATTTCCAAGATTGAAGTTTAGCACCCACGTGTTTAATTACGCTAATGTTTACATTTTTACTACTCAAGATCGAAGTGTATGGACTACATGATTAGTAACCCTTTACGTTTTTACAAATCCACAATGATCATGAAATTTGTCATTATTTCTTGTTAAGTAAAGGCTAGTAGTAGTGTTCTGTGCTAGTATAATAACCCTGATTAGAGATATGTACCATATAGTCTCGATAGAGGATCATAAACTTGTTTAGTAAGTTTTGATCGCACTCAACCGCGGCGTGCAAATAAGTTTTGCCTGAGTGAGTGGTTCCAGGGTGTTATTTGGATTTGTAGATCATTAGTTTGTAAGAAAAAGGAAATCAATATGTGGAGGTATCCACGTTCAAAATTAGAAGAACAATTCATCTGAGTCTGTTAACATACAGGTATTATAGGTACATGCCTCATGCCTACCTATTGCTGGAGGTGGAGGTGGTACCGGCCTTTAGTAAATTTAAAGAATGTAGCTACTGTAGTTAAAGTCGTGTCGTATCAAATGGTCAAAGAACTAGGAGAAAATCGCAGTAAATGGAAAAAAACTCCACCGACAAGAGCATCGCTCTTAAGTTAATGATGAATGAGCTACTGAGAGCAACATGGTTAGTAAGTATCTCATATATGTACTTACAGAATAAAGAGTGTATTTTTACTCCACACATCTCCCAATGTGTGGGGGTTCCAGGCAAGTTCACTACTCTTTATTCACCAGAGATAGCTTTAAGGTGTCAGCCAGCAGCAGTGATATTTAATTATTCTTTAGACATGAATTCAATAAAACAAGTGGTGCTTTTAACACAATGTTATACAAATGCATAGGTATTAAGTTTGATGTGTTGTTAGAATGGTCCTACGACGGTCCTAGCCCATTTATCAAGCACAGAAAGGAAAGGTTTTAGGACTCAATGGGGTACACCTAAGTCCATAGAAATATAATGCCTAGGTCCAATTTGATTATGGTAGTAGTACCTCCCAAAAAAGAACAATTCCAAACAATTGCCCAACTGCCCAAGACTACATCTCATTTAGGAAAATAACTACAGTCCTGCCAGACCTGACTCCTCACCAGCACATCAGTTTGGGATTACCTTATAACCCAAGAGGTAGATAAGTACTTACTCAAGGAAGTAACTTATTTATTCAGTTATACTACTTCAGTCTACCGTGTAGGTACCTAAGTATTATTTTTTGATAAAACCTAATAATTACTGTAGGTAGATAAGTATATACTTATCTACCTAGCTTACCACCTCATTATACTTATATAAGTATTCAATGTCGCTCATAATATAGGTAAGTACCTAATAGGTGCCTTGGTAGGTACTCATTCTTCCTTTTAATTGCCTGAAGGTACAACAAAGTACTTAACCTACTCTATGAGGTATAGCCAAGATAGCCATCCAAAGAGAATACAATACCATCTATACGCTACGCTATAGCTAGCTACAGTGCAATTAAATTGCAGCGAACGCCTAAAACCAGCCGCCAAGTGCGTATCGGACCACATATACTTTAGGGTTCCGTACATCGCTGTATGTTATAAGTTAGTCACAGGTTGAGGTTATTCATATACATAAATTAGATACAAGAAACGAAAAGCTAGTAATTTCGGTTCATATGTGTATCTTTCCAATGAATTTATTCAGCATTAGCACGCAAATAATTTCGCATTTACTGGATCGGTTATATAAATTTAACTTATGATTTATTCAATTCACGACTGTCGTAATAATTTCCAATGTAAAACATTACCGTATGTAGAAGGTAATAATAATCCTAATTATAATGTAATGTAGATTTATTTTCTGTTTTTTTATGCCTTTGTTGGTAGGAATGTGATGAGTTTCAGAATATATTTTTGAAAACCTGTCAGAGAAACTAATAATTAGGTCTGTGACTTTTAGCAGGCTATGCGATGTAGGCATACTACTTGTTTTTTACAAATAATTATGAGTAAAGTCTGTTTCGCAAAAGAATTAGGTACACAGTGGAAATTATATTTCCGACAGTTATTAGGCACTCTGTCTACGGGACTACGTATGTGAAATAGACCTTAGGTAAGTATACTGCTTGGTAGATTCCATAAAAATATAAATATTGGAAGCATAATAATTCAATTTGGGAACCCTAAATATGTTTCTTCCCAGCGCCAAAATTTATTACAGAGTACGAAGAAGATTATAAATTTATATAATCTTCTTGATTGGGACAATCACTGAAAATTCGATATTTGTAATTTTCACATAGGCTGACAATAATAACAACACTGTATTGATGTTGAAATAATACAAAAAACGAGTAAAGGAGTTAAAAAATTCCAAAAATACAACTTTTCACAGAGAGGTTTAAAACAAGTAGCTATATATAACATTCTTGGTATAATAATCATACCCGAGATCAAAATACAAAAACTTATAGTCTATGGTCCAATTAAAATCAAAAACTTATCGTCTATGGTCTAATTAAAAAAAAACCTTGTTATTATTGTCTATGGTCACCATACGTCAGTCTTGAGAATAACTCTTTCGTGCGACAACAGCCTGGCGAGAACCGTCAACCTGTCAGTCAAGTCTCTGGATCTGGATGGTACTTGTTTATTACAAACATTGATTTGGATTTTTCATTTTATTTTATCCATTAATTGTTGCTCATCGAACTAAATGAAATGGACCGATTTGAATACATTGAAGCTCGTTTATTTGAAGGTGAAAACTACCTGAAACGTGATAAAAATGTAAAAATATACGACGGTGACGATAAGGTTATTTATTTATATTGGTATTTTTCTATTTACGTTAAAATAATATATATATAATAAATTATTAACTTACTTATATGTTAAATTGAACATTTTTCACACTTACAGACCCAATTCACAGACGGTGAAGTTGTATTAACTACTCACAGGATCCTATGGGGAAAACCAGGTGACATACCCAAGGGATTAGTATGTCTATCATTACACTTGTACTACGTATTCTGCATAGAAGAAGAGAGTGGAGGTGTATTTGGTCTTGGTGGCCCTAAAAGGATCATCTTACATTTGGGACCAGCTCTTCCAGGTATCTACTTCCCTACCAACTAATTGCATCTACTAAAGAAAGATTAAATCTATGGTTGCTACATACTTTTTCCTAAAGGATTAAAAATATCATTATTTTAGGTAAAAGGCCAGGCCCCGCAGTTGTAAGTCCATTTCATTTTGTAAAGTTATCATTCAAAGATGGGATTGATCAAGCCTTATACAAAGCCCTGAATGAAGCGGTTGCCGCTAAGGCATGGGAAAGGCAGACTCCTGTGGCATCACCTGTCACACTTGTCAGCCCCAACTCGTCTCCCAGGCCTTCAGTGACTCCTACTAGTTCTAAAATACGCTCAGGAATAGTTGGAATTGAAAGAAGCATAGAGGAACAACACAGACAAACAGATGAGAGCATCAGTGTGGCATTCCAAGATCTGAGAAAGCTTATGGAAAAAGCGAAAGACATGGTTGCTATATCTAAAAATATATCAACAAAAATCAGGGTAGGTAAAAACTCATTATTATTTACCTTTTTACATATTATTAGTACAGAAAGGTAGTATTTCTTTATATATCTATAAATAAAAACAGTTCTCAAAGCCTGGGCATTAAACCTAGTATCATCAAATTTATGTAAATTTTACTTACTAAGTTCCTAATTTGCCAGAAACTAATAGAAAAAATATAATGCAAACAACAAAATGTCTGCAAATACTTCTCAATAACAAACAATTTATATGGTTGTATGAAATACCTTGTATTCAATATTACAGGAAAAACAAGGGGACATTTCTGAAGACGACACAGTGAGGTTCAAGTCGTATCTCATGAGCCTGGGTATTGACGACCCAGTGACCAGGGATGCATTTAGATCCGACTCAGAATACTATATGGGTCTCGCTCAGCAAGTTTCTGATATGATGATTGCTGTTTTACTGGTAATTTTTTTGTTACCATCCCCTTTTTAGCACTGCAGACTACAAGACCTTGTG
Organism: Notodonta ziczac; assembly: GCA_918843915.1. Taxonomy (NCBI): domain Eukaryota; kingdom Metazoa; phylum Arthropoda; class Insecta; order Lepidoptera; family Notodontidae; genus Notodonta; species Notodonta ziczac. Next base: position 5,185,736 of record OU974041.1, read on the forward strand.
TGGTGACATGCCAGCCAATTAAGTTAAACCATTTTTAATACCTTGCATCATCAACATCATCTATTATAACTATTCTTATCCCCACTGTATTCAGTACAATATTTTATGATTTAACAATAATGTAGCTGTCATTTCCTTATTGCAATTTAGGGCCTATGCACACCACGTTTTTTAAACGCGCCGTCGACGCGCGTTGCAGAAACGTGCGTCGATGGCGCGCTTTTATTCCACAAAAGTCTAGTCTAAAGTCGTCAGGCTGTGTGCGTGTCGCCGCTACAAACGCGCGTCTTCGGCGCGTTTAAAAAAATTGGTGTGCACAGGCCCTTAGATATAGTAGACCCAAGGCATTGACTACAGCTCATTGAAGGGCTGGCTCGAGCTGCGTTTTGTATGATGAGGAAGAGAGCTGGAAGCGCAAACCCCCCGACTCACTCCCCTTTAGGTCGTTTGAGCATTTGGGTTTGTTTAGGTCATTTGGTATTGAACGCATTATAAAAAGATTGTATAATATTATTCATTGTATACTAGGTGATACAAAAAGGGTATACTATTTTTTTTGCAACTTAACTTTGTAAATCTCAAACTATCGGCTTTGTGGGATAGTTGAAGTACTAAAGGTTTTGTAGACTTGTGAAATCGGTCAACAGCTGTATTCCTAAAACACCTTTTGTTTTTCAAGTTTCCTCTAAAGCTGATGGTCTTAGAATTACAAAGTTATGTTTTGAAAAAAATTGTATACCCATTATGTGTCACCTTGTATAGTCCACCCAGCTTATTTTTAGTCTTCAATATTAGTTACAGAGTGTAATTTGTTTTTAAGGACTGTGGTGGTATCATGTCATTAGCGGATGTATGGTGCAGAGTGAACAGAGCTAGAGGGTTGGAACTTGTATCTCCCGAGGATTTGTTAAATGCTTGCAAGTGAGTTATCTATGTTAATAATTGTGTAGTTACTTTGCTGACATAAAAAAGCTGCGCTCGCATACAGCAATAAGATTCAAACTCGACTGATTCGCGTCGACCGAGGGGGGCGCACTACCGTAAATATTATGACCAAGTTAACCCGGTATGATTACACCGCGCTATTAATATCACAACCACAGATATACAAGGTGAAACATAAAGGGTATACTATTTTCTTTGCAACTTAACTTTGTAAATCTAAAACTATCAACCTTGGGGGAAACTTGGTACTACTAACTACAAAAGGTGTTACAGGGATACAGCTGTTGACAGATTTCACACGTCTACAAAACCTTTAGCACTTCAACTCTCCCACAAAGCCGATAGTTTTAGATTTACAAAGTTAAGTAGCAAAAAAATAGTATACCCTTTATGTTTCACCCAGTAGATTTACATAGGTAACGCAAATGCATGTACTTCGCGTGCACGAAACCCCGACCAAACGTCAAGGTTGGTCGACGCTAACAGTCCGCGCGACTACAGATATAAAAAATGTAAGTATGAGCGAGATAATCACTCGAGAGAATCGTAGAGGGCGGAGGGGCATCGGTGTGTACGTCACAAATTTCGTTAAAAATTCGGCACGCTTGGTTTCAATACAAATCGTGATACTTGCGTTATCTATGTAAATCTATATCTGTGATCACAACTATCGCGCGCTTTATATATTTTCAGATTACTACAAACAATCGATGCACCAATGTCTCTTAGGAAGTTCCCGAGTGGTGCATGTGTTCTACAGTTGAATAGTCACAGAGATGATGAAGTTGCTAAGACAACTAGTGAATTGGTAATTATTGTGTTTACAGTAAAAAATAAACAACTGACTTAACCACAGCAATACTTATCACCTTCAATGATGGTGAATGACCATTAGTATTTTCAATCTGATGCAAAATTAGAGCTGCTGATTTGTCTTGTACAGTCAACATTATGTAATACGAGCTTTAGACGTTCTTATAATTTAGCCCTTTTGACGTCCCACTCCTGGGCACGGGCCTCCTCTCAACACGAGGGGGATTCAGGCCATAATCCACCACGCTGGCCCAGTGCGGGTTGGCGGATTTCACATGTCTTTCGAAAATTGGTTAGATCTTCTAAGACATGCAGGTTTCCTCACGATGTTTCCCTTCACCGTAAGCGAGTGATAATCATATTGAAATTATGATTCGAACATAGATTTCGAAAAACCCAAAGGTGCGAGGCAGGGTATGACTGCAATTAGACGTTCTTATGCCATACTATTTGGCGTGTTTAACAATGTGATTCTTTTGAACGTTTCAGACATCTAGCCACTTTTTATGTTGACTGTACTCTAGCTATCTTTTAAAACTTATATGAATAATTTGAAATCCTTACTATTTTGTTATTATAATACAGCTTGATGAAAATGGTAATCTAACACCAGAGAAGTTATCACAAATCGCCAACGTGTCCGTCCTTCTCGCACGCGAGCGCCTGTTCACTACAGAGAGGCTCGGCTTCGCCTGTCGAGACGACTCCATTGAAGGCCTAGCGTTCTACCCGAACCTGTTTCTAAGAGAAACATCCTAATACTTTGTTGTACAATGCTGTTAATATAAATTAAGATTTTAATATATATATTTATAAATTATGAATTGTATCAATTTAATTATAAAAAATAAGACTTCCAATCACATTTATAAGGTTTATTTGAAGTTAAAAGCAAGGCTCCATCTCACAAAAGCTAGCTATGAAATGACTATATAATTGTTATTTTCTAAGTCACACCGTATCAAATCCCATATCCATAAATCAACTCCAAAATATTCTTCTTTGCCTTACATGCACTTACTTCACAATATGATAAAAATAGTGTTTTACAAGATATGATGAAAAATATCTGTCATATTACATAGGTACATTAAATCTTAACAATACATAGCTCACTACAAACTTAAAATAAAAGCCTTCTCTTAACATCACCCCTATAAATACAAAAATAAACCTAATTTCTGAAGGTTTTAAAAAGCTTTTTTAATAGACACTTGCATTGAGTGATCACAGACAGATACATATTTAAAACAGCAGCATATTATAGTGATGTATATACCGTTTTTTTTTGTTTACAAGCACATATAATCAAGTATTGCTTTGTACCCACCCTACACAAAGTTTAATACTGCATTTTCTCTAATGACTAGTACTAGCCAAAACAGTAGCCTGAAAACAAAAGGTGGCAAAAAAAAGATAAAATCTATTCTACATATTATATTTTGGAATGTGATATATTATATAAGGGCGCGAACGCACTATGGTCCAAATGCAGTAGAATGTAAGTACATATGTACGTAAAATGTGGGGTATTTACGGTTCAAACACATACTACACATGCGGGAAGCCACATTGGGAGTTTGTGCCCATTGTAATTAAAATATTTCATTTATCTAATGATCTACTTTGAATACCACAAATATTCTACATCCAACGTGATATTGTAGCAGCAGAAGCATTAGTTGATTGCACTCTTCATAATCCTTTGGTTGTTGGTCACCTTTGCAGATTTCATTCAATTCTACAATATATATATTCCTTGCATGAATAGTAATAAGATTTGATTATTGATTCTTTTCATTTGGTTGTAAGAGAAGACTGATGAGTCATCGAAGATATTTTCAGAAGAATAGTTGCATTAGCACACACAAACATCAAAATTTGCCTTGATATGTCAGGTCTTTTAGCTCCTCGCCAGGATTCCAAGTGCGGTCTTTGGAATTGCCAGGACTCAATTATTAAATACATTCCATAACCTTTTTTGTTTAAAAATCGTTTCAACCTTGGGTTTTCATTAAAATCATTTTATTATCTAATGTTTTCAGATTTGCATTCAATAGTTGCAGAAAACGCTGTTATGAAAATTTAATATTCAATTGCACTTTTAAAATCCTTTGGTAGTTGGTCAGCTTTGCCACACAGCCCCCAAGCTTTGAGTTCATCACTGGAGCGAATATTTTCCACATAACATTCTACTCCACGAACAAACGGCAATAGCATTTCATCATTAATGATTTCGGAAAGACGATGGAGGAATGCAATGTCCTTAGCGATTTTGTCCTTTATTTCCAAAGATAATGGACGAACTGTACAGTTGAAGACTTTGAGCTGAAAAGTTACAATTGTCAATACATAAAATCATTGCTGCTAGGACCTACCTACCTATAATATTTGATATGAAGTAAATAACAGTAAGGATTTAATTTATGTAACAGCAAGATATTTTCCATAATTTTAAGAACATTATTCTGATCACTATTTTTTTTTATAAAACTACAGATGTTTATCAATAGTAGTTAATTATACTAATAAATAATTCATACCTCCTCATCAGCTGGTAATTGTAATCCCAGATAGGTATTCATGCATTCTGCTAGAGTTTTCACCTTGTTGGGCAGACAACCTTTCTTATTTCTTGTGACCAACAGATCACCAACCTGTAATATTTCACATTATTTTACAAACAATTAGTGGAACAAAGAAAATGGAAACATGGCAAAGTAACAAATACATATCTATTTACCTGAGTATCAAACACAGAATTTAATTTTACATTATGCTTGTGATACAAACAGTCTGAGATCTTTCTACAATCATGGACAATTTTCTTGGGACTTTCACTTTCCAGAAGTTTCTTAAGCCCAGCCTCGAATGCTTGGTATTGCATAACTTGAGTGTCAAAGATGTATATCTGGTGTGGTGTGGAGAGGACGAGAAATGGCAATCGACATTTTCTACCCATATTAGTGCTCTCTGTGCTCATGCCAATATAGCCATGTTGATTCAAATCATCCAATGCTGCATGGAATGCATTATTAATTTGGTTGATGTAAATGTACTTTTTTGATACCTTTATTATTTCTTCACATTCTTTTTCTGATATCTTTAAATGCTTTTGCACACCGGAATCTTGGAGTTTGACAATATCTGTGATTTCAGAATCATAGTAGTGAAGCACCCCATCACTGGCATCACCTTGGGGCTGTTCTTTAACATCATACAGGGATATTTTAGATTTATCGTTGGTCATTCCATAGAACCTACCTTCAAATATTTCACTGTTCTTTGTATGTACCTGAAGTAGTTCACCTTTCATGTACAGGCTATCCATTTTGTATGATCTTAAAGTTAAGGAATAAGGTTGTTATTAGTCTTTTTTGACAGGCTTAGAAGATTTATCGGATTCACTGTAGGCCCTATAAATATACAGTCCCAGAGTGACGTGAAGCACCACCACTGCCACCACCGCAGAGTATACGCTGCTTGTGATCGGCTCCAGTCGAAGAATTGTGTCGAATAGAAAACTTTTCACCGTAAAGAACGATAGTACAGGCACGATAATGATTATCAGACAATATTTTATTACCGTCTGAAAAACCTGAAAATCGGGAAGTTCCTGGAAACAATAGGTTATGTATAATATTGTGGAAGTCTGTAAGTATATATAAATAAGATCATGATAGTAATGTTATAGTTTACTTACATTTGCGCGACCTTCAATCATCATAAAAGAAAGAAAAAATAATAAAATTAACTCGAGAAGAAAATTACGGCGAACGCAATTTTCATCAGTCACGTAGTGAATGGATGAATGAGTCACAGATTAGAGAGAAATGACTGAGCTATTGAATAGATCAGCACCTAAGAGTTAGGCATGGAAATGATTGCTACTTTGAATTCATTTTCATATGATGATATTATTATTTTTTCACACTGTTCATACCTGTGAATTTTCATAACAAATGATTTTAAGCCACAATGAATTTTCCCTTCTATTATGTACATGAACGAGTTTACGGAATAGAAATATTCATATACTTGATAATTTTGCTAAATAAAATTAAGTTGAAACGACCTAGTGGTTGAAGAAGACTGTAAGATACGGATTCCGTAGGTTCGAACTTAAACAGTATTTTATTTCGTGTTTCTTTATGAAATAGTATATTAAAATAAATAAATAATATATGAAATAATAATAAATAATAATAAATAGTATATGAAATATTATAGTATATTTTAGCTTTATTTATTGAGTATAGTTCATGTGCGTTAATGTTTTTCACGAAATGGCGCTGGGGAGGCTGCAATTTCTGTATATTAATTCTTTCCGCAAACTTTAGGTGCCTATATTATTCTAATTAATACCTACCATTTTATGTAAGTTTATGTCATTGTAAATACTTGATAAAAGTAATAATAAATAATTCCTTTTCACTACTTTTTGAAATAATACGAAAATTGAAAGCAAACAGGTGTCTTTCGCGAGATTAGAACGACAAGTGAAATAGGAATTAGGAAATAATAAAAAATATTGCATAATTTTGTAGCAAGCAACGTCAACAAACAAGACATCAAGGGAATTAAAGCGTTATGTCCTTACATTAAGGTTTAGTTTGAATTGCACTTCTATATGCTAACCAAGGACAAAGGTCAGTTTTAGCGTTTGTTCCCATTGTACCCAAAATGTCCTGTTCGCTTAACAAAAATAAATTTCCATTAATCGATTATCTATTACCAAATATTTATTCAAATATATACCAAACATAGAACCGACTAAAAAGTGGCGCACGCATGATCATTAGTTTTAGTTAATATGTAAATAAATAGTAGATAGTATTAGTACTTAAATAAGCTGATAATAAAATAACTGAGTTAGGTATGATAGGCTTTACCTATTTCTTTTAAAACATCGTATGTAAATAAATGATGAATTAAATAGCTAATCTAAATACCTTCTACAAAATATGGGTGCATTGCAGAGTAGACCTCTGCCAGTCCCTTCGGGAAAAAGAAGAGTCGTGGTGTATTTTATTTATACCTACTTAAAACTTCCTTTATTTTATTATATCCCAATAAATAATAATAGGAAATTAATTTAGGTCAACCGAAACAGACTCAACAGGGCCTTTATTTATTATTATGCAAGTACACGCGGCGAACTATTTCACTCAGTCAAAATAAAGCACGACGCATCGGAAATGCATTTATCTTTTTCACGCACGTGCTATTAAGTTAGATTATTATACTCATTCGTTGCTATACTACTCTAACAGCCCGCGGCCCGTGGCCGCCACCCCGTGACGCGCCTGCGCGCAAGGGAGAACGTAGCCAAGCTACTTCATCGTCGTGTGACGTCGACTCGACACGGCGATCTGTATGAAATTTCATTCTGCCGGCCGGCACTACGCGGTGCGGCCGTGACTCGTGATGAGGCGTGAAAATTTTATGATTTCATTGAAATCATTTTTCACTGTTACTACATCTGTTAGTAGCATTTGTGAAGAATGAAAACCAAATTCATATGAATTTTAACAAGCTACCAATGAAATGTGCCATGCCTACTAAGAGTATATCAGCACACTGTCTTAGGTTCAGCCAAGAATTTTATTATATATCAGCTTCTTGGGTTCTTTCTGTGGGTTCAGCCAGAGAGGGTTCAGCACACTGTGCAAGCTTCGAGCGAGAGATATACTTAAAATTGCCAATCTTGGTGACATGAACCTGAAAAAAAAAAAAAAAAAACCTGAAAGTATACTTATTATTAATTTAATGCTTGGTGATTATCGCATTATTGTCATCACCAATCTCATTCATTGGCGGCAAATTGGCGGTTATGCAGTCATAGCCCCTATTAATAAATCAATCTCAAGTCGGAGAGTGGTTTTGAGAACACGTTTATCCAAGATCACTTTCAGACTGGTGATCAATTGTCAACAGCTTGCTTAAACCTTTGTGAGTTCATGGAACTAGTATATTTTTACGTTGTAATAGGTACCACGGTATACGAATAGGTACCGCAATGCTTGAAAACGAAAGTTTTCAATCAGTGCGTCCTACCCGTCATCACCTACGGAGCCGAGACGTGGACACTCACGGTAGGGCTGGTCCACCAGTTTAAGGTCGCTCAGCGAGCTATGGAGATAGCTATGCTCGGAGTTTCTCTGAAGGATAGGATTCGCAATGAATACATCCGACAGAGAACCAAAGTTATCGACATAGCTCAAAGAATTAGCAAGCTGAAGTGGCAGTGGGCTGGCCATATCTCACGAAGAACCGACAACCGCTGGGGTAAACATGTTCTTGAGTGGAGACCTCGACTCGGCAAGCGTAGTGTAGGACGCTCTCCGACCAGGTGGGATGACGATCTGCGAAAGACTGCAGGCAGATGCTGGATGCGGCAAGCTGAAGACAGGGCGCTATGGCGCTCATTAGAGGTGGCCTATGTCCAGCAGTGGACAAGCATAGGCTGATGATGATGATGATGATGATGAGGTACCACGGTATAATTATTGTATCAAGAAGGTTGTAAAATCCTTAGACAGGTGTTGTAACCGTAATATGCCGTAACATTACTTAATCTTAATTTTGTTTTATTATATAAGTCGCTCATCCGGTGCAAGACAGTCACAATTGCATTTTTTTCGATTTTAAGGTAATAATGGTAAAATGTTCCCAATGCGTTTATGTGTCTGGTGTATTATTGTCAGGATTCTAAGTAACTTAGCTTTAGATAGACGGTGGCAATGTCGTTGTTGCATTAGCGCCTTTTTTTCGCGGTCCCGTAGCAACATTGACTGAATTGTCACTTGTGCCGTACGCTAGGAGCACAACGACGTTAAAGTAAGTTGTGACATACAATTTCTATTAGTTAAAAACTTGATCTTGTGCGTTTGTAGTAACTACAATGACACAAATGTATTTTTATTAATTTTTAATTATTTTTCCGTGCTGTAACATTTAATTTCAAAATCTTTACTGAAATATATAGGCAGCTTAGTTGCTTACTTAATTAACTACTAATAAACTTAAGATATTGAGGTGATCACAATTTACTATGGGGTTATGACTATAATATACTATAATTATACTATTTTTTGTTAGTTCTAGTGCCACAATGACAGAACTGCAGGTCATCAATCATTATTATGAGTTTTTTTTAATATCAGTTCTACTTTCTCTTTTTATTAAGCATTATGTAATCAAGCCTTACTATCAGTAGTTTTCAATAAACTAAGTTTAAACTACTTACTAATTGTAATAAAGTCACAGTCATGATTTGAACGATGAAAAAACATTAAAAATCGCTGTCGTGAAAAATGCGATTTTATCAATTGTGACTGTCTTGCGCCGGTTGAGCGAAGTGTAGTTTTAGTTAAATTAATTTGTTTTTTTTAGCGCATGCCATCGAGCTCTCATTAGATTAACTATTAGAGTATTTAACTAACTTTTGGATATTGCATTGTGTACCCAGTTGAGATTAATTTAGATATGGTTTATTTTATGTTTATGGTGATTAGAGATGTGCGCACGTTATGGGCAACGTGACAAATTTTTAAAATGATCTAGTTAAATATCAGGTCCCCATTTAACGAATTCCATTTAAATAGTATAATTTCCGAAATTAAACAAAATATTGGGAAATATTAAGTAGATAGGTTCAGTTCTTTAAACATCTTATACTCTGACATCATTTATTTCATAACAACGTTTTATTAAACCGCCGTTCAATTCAAATAATATAGTTTTAAAACAATTTTAGCACGGTGTAGGTCCTTTCAGTAATATTAGTAGATACGTTTGGTATGTATTCATTGTACCTACTTATAGTGTTATTAACACTTTCGCTTCGTCACGGTTTTTACACATTAATGGTTTAGGTATTAGGTACACACGCCATGATTATTATATCGTAAATTACTGTACTATTATCACAAAAAATATATAAGTAAATGCATGTCAGGTAGCATACATATTATTTTTGGAAGCCTAGATTCGGATAGGTAACGAATATTGGAATGTATTTTTATACAAATGGCCCAATATTTTAGATAATAATGAAATTTATTTTTTATTATTGAATGATAAATCCGGCAATAATGTTGCGTATTGAGTACGGAGTTATATGGATCTTATTAGTGAGTTGTTGTCTTGGAGAACTGTTGTTTAAACATTACTTACTATTTAAACAAAATCATTTCATTTTCGCCAACAGAGCGGGTTTTATTGCACTTTTTCTGATTTAAATGAGGTCCACAAAAATATATTATTACTGTGGAAGAACAAGAACTTGTTTAATTTTAGCGAGGTATTAAATAAATCTATTAAAAATTTATTTTTAGTGTATATATAAATTATTAAAAAAAATGTGTTTAAAGGTTGGTGTCTCATCAAATGGAGTTTTAAACTTCAGCGATGTTAAAAATAAATTATTACAATGGAAAACACAAAAGCTCACAGCTTTGTGTCCATCCAATGGGTAAGTTTAAAATTATAAATGGAAATAAAATAACCCAAATATATGTAAGTATACTTAAACTAATTGCCGTATCTAAATCAACATTACAGGGCACAATTGCAAAACTTGCTTAATATTGTGTGCAGTACAGCACAACCTACGAACGTTACTCAAAGGGATGCATGCATATCTTGCTTTTCTCGCGTGACTACGATGGCTGAGGTATAGCAAAGTTGTATTAAGTTCCTATTTATTGTTTAATTTGAAATAACATAGTCATTCAAAATTAATTATGTTTGATTTTAAGGGACCTCAAGAATTAAACGCACTAAGTGTTTGTGCTACGCAATATTTTAAAGATTCGTCTTATGCATCATGTGCTGCAGCTCTTATGGTAGGTCCTGCTAACCGGAAATTTTTCATAAATTAAATATGTGTTATATTTTTTAAAAAGTCAAAGGAAAATTGTAGGTACAACAACAACGTTTTGATGGCGGCTGCATTACACCCAGACCACCAAAAGGCCATTTCTGATATTTATCGCTACGATGGGAATTGTATCCACAATCACCCGGTGCATTGAGCCGAGCGGCCTAATCTAAAAGTACTAGAAAAATCAGTCGTAAACCTATTACTGCTTCAAAGTATTTGTGTAAACCAAAATATTAGGAACGTAAATGAATATTACTTAAGTATCAATAGTCTTCTGTTATAGGTACCTAAAATTGTTTTTTAGATATTCACAATTTGTCTCTCAGCAGGTGCTAGGCAGATCCACTGTTCTCATTATCCATTACATCTATCTCATTGATTGTTAATGTTTAATTGTTTTTCAGGTCTTATCGACGTCAGCTTTAAATGTTCAACCTTCTGGATGTTTTATGGGCTATTGTGATTTTGTACGTTGTCTGAGACGAACAAATTCTGTAAATTTGGTAAGTATTAAAGTCTATTTTACCCCACGTTTGGTGTAGACAAAACATTCATACAAATCATATGACTTATTTATTGTCTCTATTTATTATTATCATAAAATAAAGACAACTGGTTTGAAGACAATGTTTTGTCCAGGGGCCCAACTCTATACTGTCTCAACTCTACTTTCGCTCGACAAGACTCGAATTCTTCTCGCAGTACGTCAAACCTAACGCTTCTGAATAAGTCACTTTTGACAGTTGACCTATATAAAAACTACCTAAACTGACGTATTCATTTAAGCGTATTGACATATTGCGAGTCGAGTCGAGCGACTGTCGATAACAGTACTCTGTTATCGACTGGTCCCTGTACAAATGTAGGTTTATTTATAATATCTGGTTTTGACTGTATTTTATGGACATACTTTTGTACCTGTTTAATTTATTAATTTACAGATTACACAATGTACTCGTGAAGCCAGGACTGGTGTTAATATAACGGTAGATGCAGACAATGTTCGGTTTTTTATTAATGTCACCTCATGTATTTTGGCGAAATCGAGGTGTGGTAGTTTTAATCCCATCACAGGTGAGCCGCAAGTTACCGGGTACACTGCTTCAGGAACAAGAGTCAGCAATGCCCTACAGATTTCTGAAGTAGGAGAACTAAGAGTACTTGCTTTTTCTGCCAACACCCCGGTTTCTAATTCTTTCTGTACGATTTCTACTAATTTAACACAAACGACTTGGCTTACAAATGTCTGTTAACACCCACAGTAAGAAGTAGGAGGATAGGTAGACATATTAATAATAATATAGCAAATATTAAATTCTCATTTTTCACAACACTACTTACTTTTATAATAATTATGTATAGTTATTCAACAAACACTATATTTTTTTATTTGCAAAATGTTACCGCATAGCTGCGATGCAATGAAAAAGGGGAAATTTGTGATTCGGTCTAAGCCGTACACTGTCTAAGATTACAGCCTTGGGTTGATAACAAGAAGCTGATATAATTGGTTGAGAAAAAGACTTTGTGGTTCAAAACGAATTGAATGAATGATGCACGACCATGGAACTAGTCTATGTACGAGCAAGAATGTTATAAAATATAAAACTTACTTGTTTGTAAAACTTTTGCTTTTAATAGGTGAACAAAAAAAAATAATGTCAATGTCTGCTGTCATTCACATAAATGTCAATCAATGTCAACATGAAGTTATTTTGTTTCTTTTCTTCTGAATTTATTTTTGAATGTTATGTTATAAAATACGGGCAAAACGAATAAAAATTGTCTGTAATACTATAGTTGCATAAATTGTGATTGGAATATCAGCTGTCTGCAGATTTCTAAGGTGTGTATCATTGATATTTGGTTAGGCATCGCGTCTTTATATATTTTCATCATAGCTGCATACATTTAAACGAAGTCATGTACGAATACGGCAATGAGGTAGTACTACACAAACTTTTGAACTTAGCCTGCTTGAAGCGAAACCATAAGAAACAACTTATAACAGAATAGGCAAGTAGGCAAGGAGAAAAATTTTGCTTTTAGAATTTATATTAGGTATCTATTAAGTAAATAATACATTAATGTATATAAGTACACAAGTTATAAATGTTAAAGATGATATTATCTGTGTACTGAGATAAGGTTGGCATACTTTTTAAAGCTGTTGTAAGGTCAAATAGATACTGAGAAAACACAAATAATTATATCTAAGTAGATATATGTATCTATTTCATTTCATAACTCATTTTTTTATATCAAAACATTTTCAGAATTTTATTGTTGTAGTTATAAGTTATATACAATGTTTGATGATGGTAGGTTTTTATAGAATTAAGTAACAACTTTAAATAATTATACCTGAATTCTTACTTAGATTATGTTAAAGAAAACAAGAAGTGTATGATTGATACTTTCAGTATTTTTATTTTCTGTAGTTTGTATTTACTTATTTTTCATCTTCAGATATAATAATAATAATAATAATAATAATAATCATTTATTTCAGGAATGTTCCCATAAAAATATAATGTTTATTACATTATATTAAATAATTACAATTTATCCATCAGGCCCAGGGTGGGCAATAAACAAAAATAGGAAAAATATAGAAGAAAACACATTCTATAATTAAACTTAAAATATTGTAATATAATTGTAATAATTTAGCTTTTAGATTTGTTTTCTGAAATAGTTTTACAAAACTTTTTAATTGCTTTAGTTTTCTTTTTCACCTTCTTTGTCTGAATAGAATTATCAGAGTCAGAGTTTTCAGAGATCACTGAGCTGGGTTTTACATTTGGTTTCTTTGTTTGTACAGCGGTTGTCACAATGGCACCCTTTTTGAACCGTGACTTTGCTTGTCTGTTATCTGCGGGGCTTGGTTTCTGTGATTGAGTATTTCTTGGTATATCAGTGAAACTTGTGTTATTTAAATAGGAGGAACTTTCAGATTTTGCATGTTTTAATCTGCAACAGTAATATCAGAATTTTATTAGTGTTGAACCTATTTCTTAAAATTCACATGAATTATATGGATTTATTTTTTGACATGGGTTAACTATTGTATTTTTTTAATTTTGTTATAATAACAACAACATAATTTTCTTGCCATTTCATTGCGAGTTGTTGTTTATGGATTGATTTTGAAGAAACTTACTTTCCTTTCTTCTTCAATGTCTTGGGTAATTTGCTTATAGGTTCTAAGATTTCATTCATAGAATTTGGCACTTTAAGAGTTATCTTTTTAGTCTTAGATTTCTTTTTCTTTTTTTCTTCCTTAATTTTAGTCTGTTCTTCATCAAGTTCTTCCAGTTTCTTTGAACAGGACCTGGATTATTACTTGGACATTAAATGATTGGAATAATATATTTTAATGAATTATCTGGGAAGCTTTTAGGGTTTAAGTTTAGGAAATTATAATAGTAGTCACAATCATGAAGGTTCTGATGTTAACTCAGTTGTCATGAAATAACAACTGAACATTTTGACAAGATTTGTCACTATATCTGAAAGTATTTATACTTGCTCATTTGTAACAAAAATGGGAAGCATGAAAAAAGAGTTAGTCTAGTTGTTTATAGATACTTATTAACCTATACCTATACTTAAATAGGCACCTAGGTTAAAAGCCCTAATTTCACCAAAAAAGTACTCAGGTACCTGAGTAATGCTTCACTGTCTGTAAAGTATGAGTTCATGGCAAAACTGGAGATGCCCCACGACAGAGGACCCTTCTCTTCACTCTGAATACCACTCCATATATTTTTTTTGAGAGTGCTCAACTTTACTTGGAGCTCTGCTGGTTGATTGCTTCTGTTTTTGACATCAGATAAACATCTGAAAACAAATTTGACATTGACAGAAAATTGACATTATTGCGTTATTAAGTGATGAAGTCACTGTCAGTAAAATAGAAAAAAAAATTAGTAGGTAAGGAAAACCATTATACTTAAACCAATGTTATGACAAAGTCATGCTTGTAAGGCAATTTAGAATTTAAAGGCCTATTGATTATTATAAAAAAGGTCCAATTTCGATAAGTAAAAAAAAAATATTAACAAATATATATTATACTTTGCCGGTGGTAAACACTTGAACTGATGCCATGATGCAGGATTTAGTCTTGGCTTTTCTGTTATCTCATTAAACATAGATACGCTCCTTGGTCGTCTCGATTTCGACGATTTCCTTTCTCGATCGGAAAAGTATGGTGAGTCACTTGTCTGGAAAATGAAGTTATAAATAAGTTATAATAGTTATACATATGGCCAGACTAACACACCAACTGCATGGTCCCAAACTAAGCAATGCTTGTACTATGGGTACCGTACAATGGACTGGGGGCGCTCCCAATGACACCCAGACCAGGGAAAATTATGAAAAGGCTATTTCCGAAATTGGCCCGTGCAGGAATCGAACCCGGAACCACCATGTGCAGTGAGCCGAGCGGCCTACGTTCGAACCACTGTGCGAAGCGGTCGCCATTAACCGATTATCTCGATTTAGTTAATTTTAAGCCTAAGGATATTACATATGCTTACTGGGGAGGATATTATATGGCTTACTGATATGCTTACTGGGGCTCTTATTATTTTCAATTCAGGCGGCATCTTTTTCTTTCGCCTCGGCTTTAATTTGGTCGAGGAATATAACAATTTGTGAACTCTCCTGACTGGACTAAAACTTCCTTCATATGATTCGCCATCAGAAGAATCGGTCATAGCGTCCGATGTTAAATCAATCGTCGCTCTTGATACCTAAATCAAATAAAATTACAAATTTTATGAAATGTTTAGTCCAGTAGATTCATCGTTTAGGTAATCGATGTAGAATGAATACATAGTACATACCTGCAGAGTTTCACGTTTTGTTTTCTTCTTTTCAATTCTTTTCATTTTCTCCAACTTTGGTCGCTGCTTTTTTGCTTTCTATAACGAGACCATTGATTCAACTTGAATTAAGTTCAATATTCATATAGGAGTATCAGGTTCTGTATAAAATGACTTGTTGCTTACGTCACTGAAGCTTCTATTGATATCGGGAAACATAGGCGAGGGTGGTGGAGCTGGTTGTGAAACGTCAGCTGTGCCTCTAAGAACTCCTGCCTCGGAGCTACTGCTCGAAGTATCACCTTCGTCACTGTTAATATTGGTCAGTAAAAAGTAATTATTTGGCATTATGGATCATCATTAATATTTTAGTGAACTGTGACATTTGTGACTTACCTAGAATAGTCAGATAGGTCTATATTCGTTGGCTCATCTGCGTTAGATCCCTCTTTCAATAGCCTCGTAACAATTTTTGTTCTCAGTTTCTCTTTGCTGGGATCTTCATCATAGAAATCTAATAAAGTTTCACAGAATGTTCGTCCTAAGCTTTCATAATCCTGAGCAGAAAAATGTGTCGACATCCGACTTCCTAATTCTGATCCACCAAAAGAAGCTTCCATCGTGTAACTATTGGCAACTCCTAACATCCAGACCACTACCCGACCGGTACCCTCTTTGCTACGCTGAATTCTAAATTTACAATTTTCAAAAGAAAACTGCAAGAAATAAGATTACCACGTTAGCATATTCCGTGATTTATAAAACAAATTGTTTTTATGCATGAATTACCTTATCTGCTGCATTTTTGTGTAGCATCAAAGGAAACACTTGCTCCTGTAAACGTTTGTCGGAATTTCTTCTACTTTCACATCCGTAAATGAACACATTATGTTTCCGGGAGTGTGCATGTAAATCCACATACAATGCCACGCCACATTCCTCCTGTAATCTGGCACAAGTTGGTAAATCAATATGTCGATTATATAGGCCGTTTCTTTTTTTAGGGTAATTTGAAAGCTTACCTCCGTATCATGACTTTAGTATGCCATACAGGTGGGTACGTTTCCCTTATGACAGTTCTATATTGTCTATTCAGGTCCTTTCCGGTCAATGAACACCGATTGTTGCCGACGATGACCTACAATAATGGAATCATTATATTCATGACAATGTACAGCAATTTTTCACACTATTAGTGTAAAAGTGTCTATTTTATCACTCACGCCATCAGGATTCAACATGGGCACCAATTTGAATATGAATTTTTCTCTTAATTCACGAGCCTGATTTGAATCTCCAGTTAAGTAGTCCATGAATCCTTTCATCATCCATGATGATGGCGTCTCCCCTGGATGGACTCTCGCTGTAATGACCACAGCTTTCTTTTTCTTTAAAAGGAAAAATCATCATATACCCATTTATCTCAAGTTAGTTATCACATTTGATTTTAAATACTTAAATAAACAATAGTAATTACCCTTTGCTCCAACTCGTTAGGGTTCGGAGGCGCCGTTATTGTAAGATAATACACATTATTTCCAGCTAAAGTTCGACAAAGAAGTCTTAGTTTTGCAAAAGTCGATTTGACTGGATGTGATTGTAATCTCGATAAATACTCTTGCAGGTCTGAATATGTATAGGGGTAACAGTGTGCGATGTATACTGCATCGTCTGTGTGTGGAAATTCAATGTTAAAGGTTAATGTATAACTGGGGAATTGTTCCTCTTCTTCATTTCTGAAATATTCGGTTGTATCATAAATGTCATCATTATAAGAAATTGAATTAATTTGTATGTTACGAACAGTATTAAGTAACATACGCAGGCTCGTTTTTAAAATACGCGATGTTGTCCCCGCATCGTCTCCAACCGATCGAATGCAGCTGCGCGTCCTTGGTCGAGTACAACAATGGTCGCATGCCCTCGTTGTATAAGCTTTCGGCTTTCGATAAATTGACTATGGAGAATCTGTAATTTATGGCGCGTGTGATATATTTCCTGGCAATAACACGAAACCAGCAGTAACCATGCCACCGTTTTTACCTGTACATCATTTGCTTCTTTGTGTTGGTGACTCTGAAGTAAAACCATTGCATATGCCTGTTTGTATAAAGATCGGTGCGCAGGTGGAGCTCATAGTAAGCTGATGTGATGCGTATTGCTTTGGCCAAATTTCCACTTTCAAAGCGAGATTCAAAACGTAGCTCGTCATCCCCGCCTGCACTTGCACACGCAGATATAAATAAGCGAGATCCTCCTACTGTGGAACGACTGAACTATAAAAATATAATGAGAGAGGTACATATTTATCAAAGTTTAGTACCTATATAGCCAATAACACGGAAATTCTAGCAACTCACATAATTAACAGCGCTCATAGGATAGTACTGAAATATCACGGTCCCAGCGTCTTCTCCAACCGGCTGGGGGCGTAATTCTTTCCCAGAGGAAATATAGTACGGTTCAGGTGACGCGGGACACCAACTCAGGTGCTGTATCTTTTCCTCGACAACCTTTTTAAATTAATTATTTTTAATAAATCATCTGAGTCCATTTAGTAATAGAATTAAGGAATATAATGCCGTGAAAATACCCGCCTGACATTCTGATGGCCATCGAGGTGCTTGTTGTGGACAGTCAAGTTCTCTTGGAAGTGCAAATAAATCCCTGGGCTCTTTAAGTTTCGCTGTTGTTCTGAATGTTCGTATATCTGTGTTGATTTCTAATTGATTCGTTTTGATGTTGTTTTGTAGGAAGTTTGATATGAATGTTCCTGTTGACATTATTACAAGTACATTAGGTACTGCTGCTTTAGTTTAAGCTTAACCGGGCTTTTAGAATAAACTGTTCGATCTAGAAGTATTTACTATAACGTTGATATTAATATAACGAACACGACATCCGGTTTAAGCGATGTGTGACATGACCCAGTTTCAGTTGTTTAGTTAAAATTGAAGCTTCCGTTGTTAATGCCTTTGGCTTCCGTATTTGAGGCATTTCATGTTTCACAAATTACGTCAGTAAGCACGCGAGTTTCGACTGGAATTTGTTATAAGTAACAGAAAATGTTGGAAATCCAAACTTGTGTGCATACTTATAAAAACATGAATTTCTTTACATACTGTGTAAGGCACGCGATATAGAGGGTGAGCATTAACTATTATTTTAATAATATGTTTCACACATTAGCATGACTTTCAGCTGTCGCAAATATCATAGAAGTAATTGAACTTGTATTTAGTTCTAACTAATATTTTACACGCATGATTAATGGTATTTTTTATTCAGTTATAGGTAAGTAACCAATACTAATATTACCTTTACTACATATTGGAAATAACGAAGCTTGTAGTGATTTTACGTGTTCTATGTTGGCTATAAATAAATTATCTTGCAGTACAGGGTTTATAGCGGGAAGGGTCAGCGTTACCGTCGTGTTTTCGATATATTCTTTGTTCCTTTCTTCCTCTCTTTCAACCATCATTATGCTCTCTTGAACGCTCTCTAGTTGTTTCCACCATAACATGTTAGGAAAGTTTTCTGACAGCAACATTAGCTGCTTTTCGCTAGCACAGTTTGATCTTTCTCATGTGTGTATATAAAGTTCGTAATGTCGGATGTACTGTCACCATGGCTACGCAAAGGTTTGAATGCTATTCGTGGAGTTAATATTTTGGCGTGTAACCTGGCGGGTCGCGCGGCGCTCCGAACCGAACTGACGACTTCAAAAACAGGGGTGCACGCTTTAGTTTATTGAAAGACGATTGCTCCAGTAATATCATGCTTCAACCGTATAAAGCTTATCAGGTGATTGGTGACGTCAAATGGTTATTCATGCGAAAATGTGGAATTATGGAAATGTTGATATAGGAAGCCTTTGCCAGAGGTCAAATTTTGATTTGGTATACTTATAGATGGTTTACGAGGCGATCAAGCATAAAATTGAAGATTATGAATCACGAATGTGCAGACATTTTACAGCCCCTTACAGAATGAATAAAATTTTGATGAACATTTCTCAAAGGTTTAAATTAGTTTTCTAGCAAATCTATGTTGACGATCGAGTATCTATTTCATAAGGCCTTAAGTTAAATATAATGTTTTTACTTACCTCTATTATTGGCATCATAATTTTGAGGTTGGAGGTTTTCTTTGAGTTCGTTACTTTCTGAATCATGACATTGGTTTTCCATACTTTTCTTAATTTTCTATTTGAGTCATCCACTATTCTTATTAACGGATTTTTGTCGGTTGCGTAGGCGTGTGACTGTCTAGAGTGCTTAGCTGTTATAAATTCCAGCCGCTACCTCTGTCTAGACCAGACTGCATGTAGATAGATCTAAGGCGTCGGCGGTGCCGTATAACATAATATAAAAATAGCGGCACTATATGAGAAACATTTATCACATGAATTATTAATACCAAGTTTAGTGTAAGTAAATAGAGAGAGAAAGAGTATAACAGCAAAATTATTCAACTCGGAGGTGATGACGTATCTTGGGGAAGCGGCAAAGGTGACTGCACTACTAGGTAGTGGGGCACTAACTTGCGGCGGCAGTGTGGAAAACTTCACAACTGGCCTTAATCATGGCCGTAAACTTTAATGGCCTCGTAGATTGAAGAATCAATAGATATTCCTGTTATTTAATTGTATTTATACTCACGTGTTTTCTTGTGTATAGTAAGTAAACGTATTTATCTTTAGATGAATGATTTTTATTTATGAATTTCTAAAATTGTAAGCTAATTGTAAGCTCTATTTTAAATTATAAATTTTCTTTAGAGGCGCCAAAAATATGGCAAAATTATGAATAGAATTTCAACGAATGTTAACGAACATTAAGAGACAGTGATGGTCATAATCATTTTTATTTAATACCCTTTTACGACAAGCTATCTGCTTATCTAGAACCTTATGTCTACTGCGTAGGTACTTTACATATGCTTTACGCTACAAAGTGTTTTCTCAGTATAAAAGTTGTTTCAAAGTGATCAACATAAAGCTGTAAATTGGAAATCGTGTAAAAACTATACGCAGTTAGGTATACTCCGCGATTCGTGGTTGTAACGAAAGTTGCTACGCAACCTGTCCAAGTTATATCGATTCGTGCATACCGTTCTGTATCGAGAAAACATTTTGCCGACTACCCTGGTAAGATTTTTTGTATCCTTTGATATGAGTAGGTGCTCATTTTTAGTGCTTATAGTTTTATATTGACCTTGATCGCTGTGCTTCGAATGTCCTGTGCTTTTTAAATGTTCCTTTGTCTTGTAAAAATTATAACTGTTTTCTTTAATATTTGTTATAATATACTTTACTGCATGTAATTATAGCGAGTTATAAAATTATAGCTATTTTTGGTAGGAATATCAATGTTCGCCAAAGTGGCCAAGAACCATGATACCTACGACTAAAATGATTTTCTTTTAATGTTCTACTATAACTCATCCGAGATCCATCACCGTTTTGAGTCAGTCTTAACCTTTGATCCTTTATCAAAGATCTTGACGAATAATCGATTAATTGTATCGAGTTTCGTACTTATCTAACTCGGAACGTGCTAATGATATAAATCATTTGCATAATAATGCCAGCGATAGTGGTATTTACAATATTTTCACACCTCCACTTCGAATGTAGCCGTGAGCTAAATTAGGTGTTACTTATTATTTTCTATTTGGTTTAACTAAGTTATTGGTGTAATCGCAATAAAGGTATTGACTCAGTTATGAACTGATCATAAATTATAAACCAATATAACTTTATTAAAATTTCAAAAATTGTATAGAATGAAACGAACAAACCTCTACAACAATCATAACCTACTTATGTTTGGGAACTGGAATTATAGGATTTTGGGAGAGTAAGCATTTTGGGAAATGCACCATTATGGACCTTGGTAGCTATATATTATGGGCCACATTTCGGACATACTAACGACATTTTGAGCAATCCTATCATACGTAGCCTAGGCTGACTTAATGCTGGGTAAAGGGCTCTTGCGCCTTTTCACGTTTCTGTTAATCTTATGTTAATACTTTAAATAATTATTAAGCTACTTACATTTATTTCTGGGTGTGTTAGTACAAGTTTAGACTGCATCAAATATCGATCAAGTGATCTTATCATTAATGTACGTAGGATCGTTCATGCATGGCACGGTAACGCCCCTGGCGGAAACGTGCAGCTTTACTGGTGAATGTATCGAGACACTGGATCACTCGATCGGTATTTGAATACGCTGAAAACTCATACTAATTCCCAACTACTTGATAAACGCTTTATCTGAACAGTGCCTTCTAGGGACGCTAGAATGAAGCGAAGCTTTATTGTATACCTATATAATACTAACGTCATTGTGTAACGCTACTGACACTTAGCACGGATAGAGTGGCCACGCGGCGAGCGCCCCGAACGTCCGTATAGAAGCTTCGCTTGAAAATTTTGCTTTACATTGGGACTCACATTTCATACAAATGCCAGAACTACGTGTTTATAGTAAGTGTTGTGGGGTGATTGGCCGGGCCTTAGCACGGGCTGGTGCGGATCGATTTCTTACTAGACGGCCGATCTTATTGTCTTTTGTCATTCATCATATCAATGGGCACACTGAAATTGTGCGCGGTGCTTTATGGATAACAATTTACGTAGATCGGTTACTAAATAGACTGCGAATAGACTTTTCTACGCAGCTGTGATATCCTCGATTCGTTCAGTATGTCATCACAGCTTTATTTGCATAAAAAGTTGGTTTCGCGACTTTATAATTTAAGTACTTATGCAAAATTGTATAAGTAGTTTTTCTACTTAAACTCACGAATTCACGAGCGATATGAAGAGTTTTCCGGAATTATTTTATCATCAGTTAAGCTAAGTGTAACGAGAACGGTGTTTAATTATGTAGATGTAATGGTTTCTAGGTACATTAGTATGGGATGTTTTTAGAATATATTTTCTTTTGATAAATAAGTATGATTACGAATTAAGAAGGTGAAGTATCTACTTATGTATACGCAATACGTTCAAAATTGTCTTATCCTACTAATATTATAAATGTGAAAGTTTGTGAGTGTGGATGTATGTATGTATGTATGTTTGTTACTCCTTCACGCAAAAACTACTGAACGCATTTGAAGGAAATTTGGAACACAGATAGTTTATAACCGGGATTAACATATAGGATACTTTTTATCCCGATAATCCCGAAATCCCGACAACGCAAACGGCCGGCTAAATATTATCTATACAAATAAATAAAATTGGAATGTCTGTTTGTGATATCAAAATAACACCTTTTCACTAAATGCATAAATGAAAGTACATACGACACCTATAGCAAAACCGCGATTGAAAACATTTTTTTCTGTCTGTCTGTCTGTCTGGGTGTTTGTTCCGGGTAATCTCCGAAACGGCTGGACCGATTTTGACGGGACTTTCACTGACAGATAGCTGATGTTATAGGGAGTAACTTAGACTTCTTTTATTTTAGAAAAACGAAATATAAAAAATGGGTCCTGCCGCGCGGGCTCATAACGCGGGAGCGGGCGTTTTTGTTAAGTTAAATTCCACGCGGACGAAGTCGCGGGCTCAGCTAGTAATTAATAAGCTCTGTATTCTTCCCCTCGCTGATTATTACTTTATGTGTTATTTCTTACTTTTTAAATATAATTACGTGCTACAGTATCGTGTGTGAATTTACTTTTCTCCTCGGCAACACGTGGCTCCCGACATCCACACGACCTAGCCGGACAGCACGTCATAATTAGCATTTTCCTAGAAATTATACGAGATTTGTTTCATTGGCTCCACCGTTCCCACAACATAGATTTTTATTAAACTCTCACGGCACAAGGTAGGCACTCTTTATGGGAAGTTATAATCGTTATCGAAAATTGTTCTGTGTAGGTAATTTCTACGAGATTTTGATGTTATTATTTGAAGCCTTCACGCATGATCTTGTGGCAAAGTTTTCGTAAATTGTCTCTAGTTGGATTTAGACTGCATTTTAGAGTCGTAGAAACTGAAATACTACTACGGATGCTTCAATTAAGAGTTTTATTGCTGACTTTTCCTTGATAAAATAGGGTTTTTGTTGCAGTTATTGTAATTTAAAACCATGGGTCGTAAAGTGACGGTAGCCGTGACTACGCTGAATCAATGGGCGCTCGACTTCGAAGGCAACTTGAGCAGGATCCTGCAGTCCATACAGGAGGCCAAAGAAATGGGAGCTCTCTATCGAACTGGGCCTGAATTAGAGATATGGTAATTCACGACAGGTTAACGTCACATCGTATTGGGGTAGTAAAGAGTTGATCAAGCATGACTTGTGTTAAGAGTGAGCTTTTGTTAAAAGTTTTCCTTCCAACCCCTATTATTTCTTTCGATCAAATTCGTGCGGGTTCCAAGACTTAACTTTTCCCCGGGACTCGTCGAGGGTCAAACGTCGACGTCATTATTGGTCACCATTGTCGATCCTGGTTTACAGGAGTTATAGTGGTGGGAGTGTTTGGCGGGACCAGGCAGGATGGGGATTCAACCCGGAACTCGTCTGCTACGAGGACGGCCCTTCTATCTAATCGTTTAATAAACTTATGAAATAACAATCCATTCTAAGCTAAATATCAATTTTGAAGACCCTAGAATGATACCTATCACTAAATCAAAAGGAAATAATCCTGAATGAAGTTCTCAAATAAAATTCTAACTTCCCAGTGGCTACAGTTGTGAGGATCATTTCTATGAGCCAGACACATATCTACACAGCTGGCAGGTCCTCGCTGAGTTGCTCAAGTCTGCCACGTGCAAGGACATGTTGATAGACGTCGGCATGCCTGTGCAACACAGAAATGTTTCCTATAATTGCCGAGTAGCGTTCTTGAACAAAAAGATATTGTTAATCAGACCAAAGATGATGCTGTGTGACGATGGAAACTATAGGGAGTCGAGATGGTTCTCTCCATGGACCAAGGTAAGTGGTTATCGATAGAAGCTTTATTGTCGCAAAATATATAATGTATTTCACTTTAATGCGATAACTTGGGCCCGTATTTATAAACCGATTCGAACTCTGAGTGCTATCTTGAGTGCGCTCTAGGAAGGCGATGGCCAAATATCCAAAGTCGATAATTAAGTTATGTACATCAAAAATAATTAATCGTTGATTCTTTAAACCATCAGGTATTATTTATGTTTAAGGATTAAACGATTGGATTTACCTTACCGAACAGTCTGTTGAAAACAGTGCTCTATGAATACTTTGAAGGTGATAATGGAGAAGTATCGTTAATAACTACTGCAAAACACCAAAAAAAATTGTAAGAAAAATATAGTACATAGGTATTTCGTTTAGTACCTAGTTTAATTACTTTTAATGACGTCAAATGTTTGTAGTTAGTAGTTACCATAGGTAAAAAAATTGCTCTGGTCATTTCTGGGATTTTGATTCATACATTTAGCCATATCCTTAACTTTTCATAAATTCGCATTTTTGAGTGATTGTATTTTTTGATTGTTTTCATTTCTAACTTTTTGTTGGGCTCGGTACTTGCTAGTGAGAGAAATGTAACTTTGGTAGAAAATGTCATGTCAAGATTCTGACAAGTTGGTCCTCGAGCGTGAATATCGGTTTATTAATATGGTCCTTATTAAGCTTGCATCAAATGGTTAATATAGTCTGTTCTTTGTAGCTTATGTTACACATTGTTTCCCAAGGAGCGTCAAACAGAAGAGTACTATTTGCCAAGGATGATAACGGCCATAACGGACCAGACTACAGCGCCCATTGGTGATGCTGTCATCGCAACTAAGGATACCTGTATAGGGTTTGAAATATGCGAAGAATTGTGGAATCCACAAAGGTTGGTGTTCATCATTCATTATTTCTTTAATGTTCTTGAGGGCTTAGTACATGACATTATAAAATACCAATCGTACCTATAATATAATCTTTCTACACTATATTTCACAATAGCGCCCCTAGTGGAACCCTTCTGTTGTAAATAAGACTGCTCATGCCTCTCCAAGATAACCTATCTTAACTAACCAGCGCATCAGGGGGCCAACTCTGTTAACTATTTAAAACGCAATAGAAACGCAATTGCGCCGCTTTTGACGTTTTTCCGTAACAGGCTGACACGTGCTGCACGATTTCTATGTTTGTGACTTAATGTATTTATTGATGGCGCGATTTTTTCATTATCTTGGGGAGGACGGGGGTGCTGGCTGGAGTTAAGAAGCCAAAATATGACGCTCTACGATCATTACAAGATTTAGATCTGGCAATACTGGTTTAAAAAAAACAAGGCAAACCAGGCGCTAACAGAGTAGGATTTTTTTGGCTCAAACGATCGACAATAAACGCACGTGGTTGCGTTTTTAGTAGCTAACCGAGTTGGGCCCTGGGATCTTGTTACGTTTGTCCACATCACCGGTCGTTGTAGTTAAAATCTGCTCGGACCATTATTGTGTCTGGGTCTAGAAAATGGCAAAAATGTATTTGATTATTTTGAAAAATTCGCAGTTATAATTATTATTCGATTTTCAGGACTATATCTGGAATGCGTGATCCTCCCAAATATCGATAACGGGATATTTCAATTTGTTTTCAAGTTGTTTAAGTGCTATTTCACCCTCCATGTTAGTACCTACTAATCCTCCCTAGTTCCTCAATAGCACCTAGTCTGCGCTGTGAATCAGTTCAACGACCGCCAGTAGGAATCATGATACACGCAATGCGATCGGCAATAATATTGGCAATATAAAGTGTTTGGAAGCGAATCATAAAGTTTATATTACCAAAAAAACAGTGCCGTCTTGGGACGCCCAAAAGAAGCGAAGCTTTATAGTATTAAGCGTAGGCCGCAGCTGCCACTCTGTATCTAAATATATATAACTCAAAGGTGACTGACTGACTGACATAGTGATCTATCAACGCACAGCCCAAACCACTGGACGGATCGGGCTGAAATTTGGCATGCAGGTAGATGTTATGACGTAGGCATCCGCTAAGAAAGGATTTTGATTAATTCTACCCCCAAGGGGATAAAATAGGGGATGAATAATCCCGAATTTTTTGTTAAGTTAAATTACACGCGGACGAAGTCGCGGGCACAGCTAGTACCTATATATATATCGTTTTATATCTCAATTTGTTTTTACTTAATTGTTGTTGCTTTGTATTGCATTATTAGTGTAATTGGTTAATTTGACCGTTCTAATAAATAAATAAATAGTAAATATATCGTGTAACGCTACTGACGTCAGCGTGTAACACTACTGACGCTTAGGACGGATAGAGGCATCGCTTCAACAAGTTATGCCCGCGACTTTTTAGGTCAATAATATACTATTATTTTTATTGGATTAGTTTTTCGATGATATACCCTAGCTGTAGCCAACTGACTACAGCTCCTACACGGGTTGGCTCTACCGGGATAATACCGGCTTCTCTCAGAAGATAGGCGTAGATAAGTTATTATACCTGCGTTTCGTACAATGAGTAAGAAAGCCAGCCCAGCCTTCCCTTCGCTTCCTCTTCCTCTCTTCCACTCTACTCCAGGTCAGCAATGTACGAGCAATGCCTTTAGTATTGCAAGTATCTATAGGCTGCTTAACATCAGGCAGGTTGTACGCTTATTTTATGACTTAGTTACATTAGAATCGGATATAGTCGAAGTTATGTAGCGTTGTATACGAGAACCGGACTAAGCAACCCTTGTACTGTGAGTACTGTACAATAGACTGGGGACGATTCCAGTGACATAACAGTGATTACATGTATGATTTACATTACACACAGTTAAACTCATTACTTGTATCAATTCAACCATTACTTTGTTTACGATAATGGGTACATCTGAATGATCACTAACTTGGACTTCGCTTTGCTGGAACTGGCTTCCCTAGAGGCGACATACCCCAGACTAGATAGACCAGACAGTGGGTATCTATCTGACTGTTTATACCATACTACCGACCAGCCCCGGCTTCTCACGGCGCAAAAAATGTGTTTATTTACGACATCACATTAGAAACCTCAAAAAAATTCAGTGTTTCTCTACTATATTACGCATGTATTATACATATAAACCTTCCTCTTAAATCACTCTATCTATTAAAAAACCGCATCAAAATCCGTTGCGTAGTTTTAAAGATCCAAGCATACATAGGGACAGACAGACAGCGGGAAGCGACTTTGTTTTGTACTATGTAGTGATTCCATCAGAGCATGATTCAATTTATATTCTTAATTCCAGCCGTCATATCCCACTAGGTCTGGACGGTGTCGAGATCATATCGAACGGCTCCGGTAGTTATATGGAACTGCGCAAGGCCTACGTCACAGTGGATCTAGTGAAGAGCGCTACCTTCAAAAGCGGGGGCGCGTATTTATTCAGTAACCTGCGGGGGTGCGACGGACAGAGGATATACTTCAACGGTTGTTCATGTGTAGCTGTTAATGGGGAGATCGTGAGCAGGGGGCTGCAGTTCGCATTGCATGATGTGGTAAGTTAATTTAAACCATCACTGCGATGTTGGAAGGTTCACTTTTCAACAACAGTTGAAAGTACGCTATTTTCATGGCAAACATGATTAGAACATTCGAACCAAAGTGTATTTTTCCTTAGGATGCGGATTTAGTAAACAATCTTGGCATGTCTTCTTAAAGTGACATTTTTAAATATCTGTTTATAATATAGAATTACTAGTTTCCCAAATGTTGTTGAGTTACAAGAAATGTTTATACTCGTTGAAATATAGGACGCAAGGAGGTTCGTATACTTCGATACAGCGGCTCTCTCTCGCTGTCTGTTCCGTGCGTCACCAAGTCGAATATAATTGTAGTCCGTTATTAATAGTACATCTAAATATATATAACTCAAAGGTGACTGACTGACATAGTGATCTATCAAAGCACAGCCCAAACCACTGGACGGATCGGGCTGAAATTTGGAATGCAGGTAGAGGTTATGACGTAGGCATCCGCTAAGAAAGGATTTTGATTAATTCTACCCCCAAGGGGATAAAATTGGGGATGAAAGTTTGTATGAAACTTTGTCAATTAAATTCCACGCGGACGAAGTCGCGGGCACAGCTAGTTATATTATAAATCTCTTATGTCTTGTATTATTCCAAGAATTCTTATGTTTAGTTATTATTAGAAAGTCTTTTAACAATTTTGAAAGACGAAATACATTCAAAACACACTGAGATTGTTTACTAAATCCGAATCTTAAGGAAAATTACACTGTACTTATTACATTCATGTTTGAACAAAATACATAGTTTTATCTTTATCTCTTTGACTTTCAGGAAGTCATAACAGCGACCATAGATCTCGAGGACATTCGCTCGTACCGCACGAAGATCCGTTCAAGGTCGCATCTCGCCGCTTCCAACAAGCCGTTCCCGCGGATCACTGTGGATTTCGCCCTCTCCGATGACGAAGATGTCCACCTTACGACCAACCCGCCTATAGAGTGGCAGTATCTAACGGCTGAGGAGGAGATCGAGTTAGGTTCGAACTCATATTAAATCTATATATATAAAAATGAATGTTTGTCTGTATGTCCTTTATAGTATCGTAAACTATGCATTTGATCATGTCATGATCTTCAGCAAAAGGTTGTGCATGAGCCCACAAAGGTTTTTGAGTTGTTACGACCAATCTTTGACAGCGTAGCAACGCGCGCAGGGTACAGCTAGTTAGTAATATAAATTCGAATTCATCGGTGATATTACTACTAAACTAGAACTCTATGGTATAACTGTGGTGTACAATAAAGAGTTATTCTATTCTATTATGGGTTCTGTAAAAGAAAAGGTTAAACCGGGCTGCTTGGTTACTTTTAAAACTTAAATATTTTGAAAGACTTATTAAAGATAGGGCCAAACAAATGTCGCAGGGCGGCGCGGCGCCACGTTGGCGTGGGACTTGACGTGACACTGACAGCAGTGTATTGACAGATAGTGAAAGGCCAGGCCTATTGAGCCACATCTGGTGGGATGAACATTATTTGCCCTGATTAGTTGTTGGAGTTTCTACTAAATTCAAATTAATTCTAAAAATAGGGCCGGCGTGTTGGCTGTGGGATTACTTGCGTCGGTCGGGCCAAGGCGGGTTCTTCTTGCCATTGAGCGGAGGCGTGGACTCGACGAGCACCGCCTGCATTGTCTTCTCGATGTGCACACAAATATGCGACGCTATACAGAAAGGAGGTTCGTTCTCACTGGATTTTGTAATCCCCGCTTCCCTGAATTTGATCCTTATTAGCAACATTATCGAATGGTGTAATAATAAAGTATTTTTTTCCAATATCAATTCAATTAATGGCTCGGAACATTGATTAAAAAATGCAATGATGCAACTATTGTTTTTATCAAAATCGGGCCTCCTTTTAATATTTTTTATCTATTTCTCATAGTTTTAAATTTGGCCATCTGCGCCCACTTGAAAAGTTCACCTTGTATATTATATCTTTAGGTCATGTGACAAAAGTAGCAAGATGGCGCAATACATTGTTCGTTACTTATTCTATTTACTAAAAGTTTACATGTTTGTACATTATTTAGTTCATTCCATTTCGTTCATTCTATTTTTCAATACCTTCACTTTTTTTTATAGAAAGTCAAGTATTGTATGACGTGCGTAAAATACTATGCCAATCGGACTACACACCATCAGATCCAATGGAGTTGTGCAATAGACTACTGGTGACCTGTTATATGGCTTCTGAGAACTCCAGTGTCGAGACCAAACAACGGGCTTCCCAGGTAAGAACTAAGAATTGCAAATTATGTTAGTAGAGATTCACCTATCTCGCGGTGCACCGAATAAAAAGATTACAATAATATAATTTTCCTAGCAGGAGATCCAAACGTTATCGTATTACCATCGAGTAAGCATGCTATTATTTACATTCTTATTTATTAAATCTGTCATGTGAGCGGGGCGGCAGACCGCTATCGCATTTAGAAGTGAGCTTTTAAGTTCGGCTGAAGCAGTTTGAGCTATCACAGTCATTGAATCATGTCAACCAAAGTCGTTGAATCATGTATTTGGGCGACCAAAAAAATTATGACAGAGTTGGCTACTGACTCGCACGAATGGAAGAACGAACGATAGAATTATTAAAATATCAGAATCTGGCCTCGTAAGATGCTAGTTCTAAGGTTTTGCTTTTGTTTTCAGCTCGCCAGTGAAATCGGCAGCTATCACTTCCCAATAGTGATTGATGCGGCTGTGAGTGCCGTCATAGGTATCTTCACGACTGCTACCGGACTGGTGCCTAAGTTTAGAAGCAAAGGGGGCTGTCCACGGCAGAATCTAGCCTTGCAAAATATACAGGTAATTTTAATTTTGAAGAAGTAATCAGAAGTTTTTTTTGTAATGTTGCAAAGTCAGTAAAGAAGAATAGAATTCGCCTGATGTTAAGTAGTTTTTGTAGCCTATAGATGCTTGCAATACCAATGGCATCGCTCGCACGTTACCGACGTTAATGACTGTCGCTCGGCGAATCACATTCGATTCGAAATACGTCAAAACTGACGTATCGTGAATCTGAATGTGTCACTTTTGACAGCTCTGACGTATTCATTGGGACACAGAGTTGGGCCCCAGAACCCTTTCTGATAAGACTGAAAAGAGGGAGTTTAATGGACGGGCTGTTGGGATTAGGTTAAAGGGTCCTTCTACCGCTATAGGCCTCTACACGTTAAGTGTGGGCGTATTCTGACACGCAGGCGATGCCGTTCACGCAGCGACGGAAGACTCAGCCTGAAAAGTGACACTGACATTTGTGTAACACTGAAAATCGTGTTAAATTAATTAAAAGTGGCTACTCACTGATGTAATTTGTTGCTAGGACGCTGGACTCGATATTGGACAAGTTGAAAGTAGGCGCCAACTTATGCAAGTTGACAAGTTGACGCCTGTTGAGGAGACCCTCACTGTGCAATTTGTCAAATTAACTCAAGTTGAATCAACAAATTGAATAATATGAAATTGCATCTTGAGTAGAAATTTTCCACCTTATTAATACACGCGGTATAGCGAGAGAACAGTTAAACTCCGAATTATCTCTTTCTGTCATCGGTAATTTGACTGGAAGACAAAGCATGGTGTTTTAATTTTAGCTGGATTGCGGCATACGCTGGTGGCGGAAATCCACGAGTATTTCAACTTTGTTAAAGGGGATAACGAGTGTTAATGAGAGTTTGTTGTGTGTTTGCGCAGGCGCGCGTTCGCATGGTACTCTCGTACCTGTTCGCGCAGCTAATGTTGTGGGTCCGCGGGCGGCCGGGCGGGCTACTGGTGCTGGGGTCAGCCAACGTGGACGAGGCTCTGCGCGGGTACATGACCAAGTACGACTGCTCCAGCGCCGACGTCAACCCCATCGGCGGCATATCCAAGACTGATCTCAAGGCGTTTCTGCAGTACGCTAAGAATCGGTGAGTGTATTATACTGTTGCGCCCTTGAAACTGTTTGGTCCAATATCTCGAAAACTAATTCGTATATCAGCTTGAAACAAAAACGCATTGTTAGTCAAGATGTACTCTATCGACCCGTAAAGAAAAGTCTGGAAAATTCGACAGAAGTTAAAACTCAAGCGTAGGTATGCGGGACGTCTCGAACGAACACAAAGGAAGCCGACAATGTGTTTTTCGGGACCGTTCGATTCCGATTATTATTACCTACACCGAGACTGTTCGGGTAGCAACTAGCCTTCCTCTTTAATCGGTAATCGGTATATAAGTGGTCAACGTCTGGCATTGAGACAGTTACTTCTTAAAAGCGGCAGTGACGGACAGACCTGGGCGAATCACGAAAAGGCCATTTCCGAAATTAGCCCCGGTGGGAATCGAACCCGTTTTATTTTGTGGATAACGGTGCTGGTTGTGTAATTACTCCTTATTTGTTACTACATCATCTATACTTAAGCTTATTATGCAATTGTTTGTTGTCCTGAATAAATAAAAATAAAATAAAATAAATAAAAAATAAACCCGCAACCACCATGTGCAATGAGCCGAGCGGCCTATATATAATCACTACATACTATAAAACAAAGTCGCTTCCCGCTGTCTGTCTGTCCGTATGTATGTTTAGATCTTTAAAACTACGCAACGGATTTTGATGCGATTATTTTTATGATTCAAGAGGAAGGTTTATATTATGTATAATACATGCATAATATAGTAGAGAAACATTGATAAAAAATACCCGTGCGAAGCCGGGGCGGGTCGCTAATATATTTAGATGACCGCTTAGCACAGGGGTTTGTATAGCATAATATTACGTTGTAGTATAACATATTATGTTATATCAACAGCTTCTTCCTGCCGTCGCTGTCGGAGATCCTGCAGGCGCCGCCGACCGCGGAGCTGGAGCCGCTGGCGGACGGCCACGTGACGCAGACGGACGAGCAGGACATGGGCATGACGTACGGCGAGCTGGCGCAGTTCGGCCGCCTGCGCAAGGCGCACAGCTGCGGGCCCTACTCCATGTTCCAGAAGCTCGTGCACGCCTGGAGCGACAAGTGCACGCCGCTGGAGGTGCGTGCCGCCTGCTTTACTGGCAATCTCGCACACTTGCCGACTTTTTTTTATAAATATCGCCAGACTGACACACCACCTGGGCCCTAACCACGCTAGCTACTCAAATCGTAATAGAAAAGCAAACGCTCCGTTTTTGACGTTTTGCTGACACCATACCATATCAATGTCAGTAGAAATAGTGAAGCTCGTGTCAGCAAAACGTCAAAAGCGAGCCAGCGTTTGCTTTTCTATTACGATTTGAGTAGCTAGCGTGGTTAGGGCCCTGTATGGTCCCAAACTAAGCAACGCTTGTACAATGGGTACCGTTCAATGGATTAAGGGCGATCGCAGTGACACCCAGACCAGGGCAAATTATGAAAGGCCAATTCCGAAATTTGCCCCGGTGGGAATCGAACCCGCAACCACCAGTTGCAGTGAGCCGAGTGGCCTACGCTCGAACCACTGGATGGATGGACAACATTGCTAATTTGGGATCATACAGTTGGTGTGTTAGTCTAGCGATATTTAATATAATTAATTTATGTGAAGAATGAATGACACCAGAGTTTATTCACGGTACTTTAATAATTCACTACATAAATGAAAATACACTCATACAAGGGTAACACAGAATCCAACGATATAATTGTTACAACAACGACAACCCGACATAACAATTGAACGCGGCGCGCGCGGGAAGACCTCTCCTGATGGCGTGTCCATAGACGTGCCATGATCTTGGAACCCGCACGAAATTAATCGAAAGAAATAATAAAAGAAATTGGAAGAAAATATTTAACTTTTCCCCGGGACTCGTCGAGGGTCAAACCTCGACGTCATTATTGGTCACCATTGTCGATCCTGGCTTACAGGAGTTACAGTTGTGGGAGTGTGTGGCGGGACTAGACGCGCCATGATTGGTCGGTCGAGGAGTTTTGGCGCATGCGCAAATAATCAAAGAAACTCACAGAGAGGAGTCAATGTGGGTTCTAATTAACTTAATTTTAAATATTGCCGCGTTACATTTATTTATTAAATTATAGGTGGGTGAGAAAGTGAAGCACTTCTTCCGGTGCTACGCGATCAACCGGCACAAGATGACCGTGCTCACGCCCTCGTACCACGCGGAGACGTACAGCCCCGACGACAACCGCTTCGACCATCGCCCGTTCCTCTACCGCGTGCATTGGAACTGGCAGTTCAAGGCCATCGACGATGCTGTAAGTTGAAAATAAATTGAACTCTATTATCACAGCCGCTAGTGTGAGATTGCGCTTTTATGCGACAACTACGGTTTTTGAATAAAAGTCAAATAAATGTATACACTATAGTAGTTCGCTAACGCACCGCTTGGGGCCATGTATGAGTCATCAATATCTAATATTATAAATGCAGAAGTTTGTGAGTATGGATGTATGTTTGTTACTCTTTCACGAAAAAAGTACTGAACGGATTTGGATGAAATTTGGAACACAGATAGTTTATAACCTTTTTTTTATCGTGGGGAAATCCTCATGGATACCCGCACGCCCCGGGGGAGACGTGCGGGTTATGCCGGACTCCTAACGGCTAAAACCCCACGTGGACTTACTCCCGCCTTGCGATAGGGCCGCAGGCAAGCTTTCGGACACATTTGTGAAAGAAGAAATCAAAGCATGGTGTAACTAAACAACCTTTTATCCATGTTTATTAATAAGGGGATTAGAGCTTTATAAAAGTTATTGCATATGTACAATTCAAATAAAATAAACAATTTTTAATGTTTTTTTAACTCTAAAATGATCAATATCGAATTTGCAAAAACAACATATTTCGTTATTTCTAGTAACTTCTTGTTACGCACTTACGCAAATAGCATACCTAATAAGAATAATAATTTATTATGTTGGTCCCAAAACAATTGCGTATCATACTAATAACGTAGGCTGACAATCTGTTTCATATTTACTTAAAACAAAATATTTATGTCACAAAATACACAACGAGAGTTGTTTGACCAGGTGGCACTAATGACGAAAGACAAACGCGGCTCCACTAGCGAGCGCTCCCAACAGCAGCTAACGAACAAGGTGAACGGCGGGACCTCCACTACATCTACCACCAACTTTATGGGTAACAGGAAAGGCGTGCTCATATAAATAAGTCCTACAAATAAAATTATGAATAAGTATAATAATTATAATTTAGCCCTTTTGACGTCCCACTCCTGGGCACTGGCCTCCCCTCAACACGAGGGGGATTCAGGCCATAATCCACCACGCTGGCCCAGTGCGGGTTGGCGGATGTCACATGTCTTTCGAAAATTTGTTAGATCTTCTAAGACATGCCAGGTTTCTTCATGATTTTTTCCTTCACCGTAAGCAAGTGATAATCATATAAAAATTATGATTCGCACAGAGATTTCGAAGAATCCAGAGGTGCGAGCCGAGGTTTGAACCCAAGACCTGGTGCCCGCAAGACTCGTGCTTTAACCAATCGGCTATCACAGCTTATATTAAGTAATATCATCATTAGTTAGACAATAGTCTTGCCATTTTGCTTTTACGCCATAAGTGTTTCTAAGAATAACTCGCTTAATCGTAGGTATACGCATAACTAGCGGAGGTAAGCATTGGTGACGTAAGACGTGCGTTACTATCGTGGGTAAGCGCAACTGGCGTTGGTAAGCGTAACTGACATGAGCAAACAAAACTGTTGTGGGTAAGTCCAAATAATGCTGATTAGCGCAGTTAATTGAGTAAGCGCAAGAGACTCGTGTAAGCGCAATTAGCGCGTGTAAGTGGAACTGGCCCTGGTAATCGTAATTGATATGAGCAAACGAACCTACCATCAGTAAGCGTGATTAATTGGGTAAAATAAATTAACCCGGGTAAGCGCAACTAGCGTGGGTCAGTGCAACTGGCGCTGAGCAAACAAAACTATAGTGTCGTGGGTAAGTGTGATGAATTGGGTAAGGACAACTAGCCTGGGCTGTGTATTAATGCGTGTCAGCCTTTGTAATTGTGGCTATCAGTTAGCCATTCTAGTAATAAATGCATCAAATGCATTGATAGTGTGATATTGATAGATCGATACCTATGTAAAGTAAAACGAATTATTGTATATTTACATTTGAATAAAGTAAGCACTATATTCACTGGCTTTTGGTCGAGGCTCCGTCTTCATGTAAAATTCAGCTATTACTATTATACCTAGTTGTAAGCGCACAGACACGCACATACCGACAAATGATGCTTGTTATTATAATTATAAGTAATTATGTGATTTACGTAATGTCAGCCTAAATTGACGTCATTCATATTTGTGATAAATTCTTTTGATTGTGTTGGTTTGGCATAAATTATGAATCATCAAATTCGTCACTAGTATGTACGCACTTATAATATTTAAGCAAACAGACAGTGTTATTATACATGTTTTACTTTCTGACGATTTTTTGTAAATATTAATTTGATAATGATGCCTTAACTCCTTAATTTACGTAATAAAATAATGTTATTAAGTTATTCGTGTAGTTTCTTGTTGTAAATAAAGCTTCGGCGCTGTGCAAATGTAGATACTTTTTGTTGTCCACACCGGACAGTTTCATAGAAAATCGTAGATGCTCTATCCGGTGTCGGCAACCGCATACACAATTTTCTATCAAGTGTCCCGTGTTGACAACAAAAAGTGTCTCATTTGCGCAGCGCCTAAGTATTATCCATATTAAAAACCCGAGGACTGCTAAATGCTGGCTGACAATATTTCGTCCGCTAAGAATTTACGATTTACGATGGAGAGACTTGGGGCCCAGGATACTAAATCATGTAAAACTATAGCATTGCAATATGTATTGATAACGATCGTATACCGCTCTAACGGGCGGTCAGTGTGTTGTTGAACACGGTCCTAATTTAGCCAGATTAGGTGCGTAATAAATATTATCTTCAGGTAGGCAACATGCGAGCTATGGCTTTGGTGTTACAAGCGCCTATAGGCTACGGTAACTGCTTCACATCAGGGGGGTCGTACGATTATATGCAGACCTTGTTATGTAAAAAGAAAGAAATCGGTGAGTAAAATAAAAAGTTTATTCATGCAATTAACACAGTAATTTTATATTGATCTTCGTTCGCAGCATATTTCTAATTTCAGTGGAATGGCAAGCTAAAAATCGGAAAAATCCTCGGAATAACAACCGGATACAATATCGTCTTGAAAACGTCAAAAATATATTAACGTAGGGCATTTATTTTACCAGTCATCTTTATTACCTAAGGATATCTCATTTATTCCACTTCAATTCCGATATTTAAAACATCTTTGCACCAGTTGCAATACCTGTAACATAAAACGGAAAAAAATATATTACCCACACGTTATTTGGACGCTTTTAATGCCACCACCGTACCTATAGATGCTTCAATACACGAAGACGCGCCCCACCATTTGTCAGAGGGTATGTGTAAGACAGTGTAGGTATTAGCATGTGTTAGTTCTATCCTACGTACACATTAGCGATGTGGTCGCAAGCACACTTAGGCCCAGCGCACACCGCTGGAGGCGCGGCGGAGGGCAATTAAAGACAACAATTTATTATAAACCTTAACTACCTTAATTGATTGACTCAGGCGTTACTTTGCGGAAATCCATTGTAAAACAATTTAGGAGAAGGACCCACCACTCACCCTTGGCTTGTTAACCTCCAAAATTATAAATCAAATAGTTTGATCGATAATGGAAGAGGTTAACAAAACCTAACTCCGTCGGTCGAGTATGTCAGTCAAGAGTGTCAGGGAGCCTAATAATTTGCAATTTTCCGCGGAACAAAGCGAATTAAGAATAAAATTCGACACGTGTTTCGCCTCTGAACGAGACATCCTCAGGAAAGTTGGGCTACGAATGAGCGACGAAGTGCCGCGCGCACACCTTATATAAGCGATCAACTGCCATCCCCACTACCCCCGCCACTCGGATGATCAATTGAGCGACTTTGATATTGAAATGAAAATAAATTAAGTAAAGGGGAGGCGTCAAAACTAATCTGTTCGTTCAACAACGTGGCCCTACTCCGCCTAACAATTTCTAAACGCTCCAACACA
This sequence comes from Notodonta ziczac, assembly GCA_918843915.1. Classification (NCBI taxonomy): domain Eukaryota; kingdom Metazoa; phylum Arthropoda; class Insecta; order Lepidoptera; family Notodontidae; genus Notodonta; species Notodonta ziczac. Next base: position 5,223,834 of record OU974041.1, read on the forward strand.
CACAACCTGAGACCCTTATTACATATGTGGACTACATTAAAACTATGACTATTATTCAAACTATGACCTGTTTCTAACAAATGTTTAGCAAAATGGGACCTATCAAGACGGTTGTTTCTAAAATCGGCTAGGTGCTCCTTATATCGAATATTAAAATTGCGACCTGTCTGCCCTATATAAACCTTACTACACTCATCGCAAACTAATTGATAAACGCCGGATTTCTTGGAACGATCTACTCTGTCTTTACCGTTACACAATGATTTTAAGGAACTATGAGGTTTAAAGGCTGAACGAATACCGTTCCCCCTCAGTACCCTTGCCAGTCTGTCCGTTATATGTCCATAATAAGTAAGAGTGGAAGTACAATTTGATGGTTCTTTAATAGAGGGATATAATAAACCATTAATGATTTTATGTTGTTTGGTTTTAATTAATTTACTAATTAACGACCTACTATACCCGTTTGACTGAGCGATATGATAAATAATATTTAATTCTTTTTGAAAAGAGTCAGAACTGAGGGGGGTATTTAATAATCTATGTATCATACTATGGAACGCGGCTAGTTTGTGTTGCCAAGGATGGCAGGAAGAAACGGGTATAGTTGTATTTGTATAGGTCGGTTTGCGATAAATTTCGAATTTATGTTTATCGTTATCTCTATGTATGGATAAATCTAAGAAATTTATTGACTTATTTTGTTCCATTTCTACTTTAAATTTAATTTTGGGGTGAATACTGTTTAACTTATCAACAAAAATTGGTTTATTATATCCCTCTATTAAAGAACCATCAAATTGTACTTCCACTCTTACTTATTATGGACATATAACGGACAGACTGGCAAGGGTACTGAGGGGGAACGGTATTCGTTCAGCCTTTAAACCTCATAGTTCCTTAAAATCATTGTGTAACGGTAAAGACAGAGTAGATCGTTCCAAGAAATCCGGCGTTTATCAATTAGTTTGCGATGAGTGTAGTAAGGTTTATATAGGGCAGACAGGTCGCAATTTTAATATTCGATATAAGGAGCACCTAGCCGATTTTAGAAACAACCGTCTTGATAGGTCCCATTTTGCTAAACATTTGTTAGAAACAGGTCATAGTTTGAATAATAGTCATAGTTTTAATGTAGTCCACATATGTAATAAGGGTCTCAGGTTGTGTGTGTTGGAGCGTTTAGAAATTGTTAGGCGGAGTAGGGCCACGTTGTTGAACGAACAGATTAGTTTTGACGCCTCCCCTTTACTTAATTTATTTTCATTTCAATATCAAAGTCGCTCAATTGATCATCCGAGTGGCGGGGGTAGTGGGGATGGCAGTTGATCGCTTATATAAGGTGTGCGCGCGGCACTTCGTCGCTCATTCGTAGCCCAACTTTCCTGAGGATGTCTCGTTCAGAGGCGAAACACGTGTCGAATTTTATTCTTAATTCGCTTTGTTCCGCGGAAAATTGCAAATTATTAGGCTCCCTGACACTCTTGACTGACATACTCGACCGACGGAGTTAGGTTTTGTTAACCTCTTCCATTATCGATCAAACTATTTGATTTATAATTTTGGAGGTTAACAAGCCAAGGGTGAGTGGTGGGTCCTTCTCCTAAATTGTTTTTCTTAACTACCTTGACATACGGTATGTATGAGCGCGTGAGTCGCGTGTATGCTCTTGTAGTAGCTTGAGGGCGCTCCGAGCTCCGCGTGCGAATTTATTCAAGCGACCGTATCTCAAGGTTGTTAAGGTTTATATTGAATTGTTGTCTTCAATTGCTCCCCGCCGCGCCTCCAGTGGTGTGCGCTGGGCCTTAGATTACAACATTACATTACAACTCCCCTCACCCCGCGACATTCCTTTGATAAAAATAGTGGGGCGCGTCTTAGCGAATTGACTTACTCTACCAGGCTATCTACCCTGGTATACTTATTCATCATTGTCGGAAAGTTTCCGTGTCGGAAACGACCTGTTCCATCCTTCTTCTAATTCATTTGTAAAAGATGATGGAAGCGGAAACATTCTGTTCCTTGTGAACCCCCCCCCCCCCCCCAGCGGGGCGGGGTTGTTTTAAATAATTATACGAATGGTCATCGGAAACGGATTGAGAAACTTTAAAAGTCTAGGCGGCATAAAAACGTGCAGTAGGAAATCTATACAAATAAATAAAATTGGAGTGTCTGTTTGTAATATCAAAATAACACCTTTTCACTAAATGCATATGAAAGTACATAAGACACCTATAGCAAAAACGCGAATTAATTATTTTTTTGTCTGTCTGTCTGTATGTTTGTTCCGGGTAATCTCCGAAAGGGCTGGACCAATTTTGACGGGACTTTCACTGGTAGATAGCTGATGTTATAAGCAGTAACTTAGGCTCCTAACATTTTAGAAAAAAAAATGGGACCTGTCGCACTGGCTCAGATCGCGGGAGCGGGCTTTTTGTTAAGTTAAATTCCACGCGGACGAAGTCGCGGGCTCAGCTAGTATACAATATATTGATTGTACAAACTCACCAACTAATTTCGTACCAAATTCGATACCCGCGTTGAAGATTTGCTCAAAGGGGTTCGTAGCAGTAGCTGCGGTTGGTGTTGCTCCTGCGGTCGGTGTCTGCGCGGCTGTTATTGCAAACCCATAATTAAAATAATAAAAAAAAATACTAAATCCGACTAATATTATAAATGCGAAAGTTTGTGAGTGTGGATGTTTGTTACTCTTTCAGGCAAAAACTACTGAACGGATTTGGATGAAATTTGGAACACAGATAGTTTATAAACGGGATTAATACATAGGATACTTTTTATCACGATAATCCCGAATTTTTTGTTAAGTTAAATACTACGCGGACGAAGTCGGTGGGCACAGCTAGTAATAAATAATGTTAATAAGGCCCTTAATATCGCGGATCTCAAGTCTCAGAGCGATATTAGAAATGACATTATTATGACATACTAGCTTGTGCCCGCGACTTCGTCCGCGTAGAATTAAACTTAACAAAAATTTCGGGATTATCGGGAAAAAAAGTATCTTATATGTTAATCCCGGTTATAAACTATTTGTTTTCCAAGTTTCATCCCATAGTACAAGCGTTGCTTAGTTAGGGACCATACAGTTGGTGTGTTCGTCTGGCGATCCATATTTATTATTTTTAAGCTAAAACCTTAGATACGTTCTATTTATTTTACATATTTATATTTATGATTCACATGTTTATTCAAATATTGTTTAGATCAAGAAAAGTCATGGATTAGATGCAAAACAAAAGTGCAAGCGTTTTGAAAACTGAGAATTTTCAGCGAGTTATCCATGTGAATGGATTGTGAACAGGCTGTTTTTATATAACAAGGCCGGAAAGCGTACGACCAGTCTGATGTTAAGTAGTTACCGTAGCCTATAGATGCTTGAAATACCAAAGGCATTGCTCGGACGTTGCGGTCCCGAAAGATAGCGGGACATAGGAGGGAAAAGGAGAGCGCGGCACTTTATGGGCTGTAGGCTATCTCTACCACAGGCTGTTCTATATCACTATTGAGATTACCGGTGGCGGGGGCGACAGCTGACGAAGCTGTTCCAGCAGCCGCAGTAGCGTCGGCGGCCGCAGCTGTTAACAACATCCGTAAGTAAATGTATAATTGGACGTAGTTTTGCAAAATGAAACCACCCCACGCACACTTCTGCAAACTGAAAACAACCTAGAACCACTAACACAAGGTTGGTATTGGTCTACAGCAGTACATGTGGTTTGATTCCGTTCTGCAAAACGATATCCAATTACAGTATGTCTGCTTAATTCCACATAGATCTAAATATATATAACTCAAAGGTGACTGACTGACATAGTGATCTATCAAGGCACAGCCCAAACCACTGGACGGATCGGGCTGAAATTTGGCATGCAGGTAGATGATATGACGTTGGCATCCGCTAAGAAAGGATTTTGATTAATTCTACCCCCAAGGGGATAAAATAGGGGATGAATAATCCCGAAATTTTTGTTAAGTTAAATTACACGCGGACGAAGTCGCGGGCACAGCTAGTTTTCAAATAAAAGCCGAAGAAAGAAAAGACTGGCGATATAACGAAGTCGGCACGCGTATGATCCACCTCAAGTTAAGTAGTTAATTCAGCCTACAGATCTTTGCACTACCAAAGGCATTGCTGGCCCGTTGCTGAACTGAAGGAGAGTGGGACAGAGAGAGAGTGAAAGGGTTGGGCTCCAGGCTCTCTCATTCACCGTATGAAACGCAGCTATAATAGTTGGTGTACGCCGATCTTATGTGGGAGGGTGGTATTACCCCGATCGAGCCAGCCCTTTATGGGCTGTAGCCACAGATACAGATTTACATAGATAACGCAAATGTATGTACTTAGCGTGTCCGAAAACCCCGACCAAGCGTCGAGGTTGGTCGCCGATAGCTTAAAGTCCTCGCGACTACAGATAAAAAAATATGAGTATGAGCGTGATAATCACTCGAGGGAATCGTAGCGGGCGGAGTGGCATCGGCGGCATCGGTGTCTTTGAAGCGGTTTGGATTTCCCGTCACTAATGACGTCACAGTAGGTGTTAAAAATTCGGCACGCTTGGTTTCAATACAAATCGTAATACTTGCGTTATCTATGTAAATCTGTATCTGTGGCTGTAGCCAATTCGCTACAATTATGCTCTACCATAGTCTGTTCTAGATCAATATCACTGCACCGGGTGGTTTAAAATTTCGGAAATGGCAATTTGATGTGTCACTTAGATCGCCTCAGACCTTTCTACGGTACCCATATTGCTTAGTTCGTGACCATACAGTTGGTGTGTCAGTCTGGCGATATTTGTTATTAGTATTGAGATTACCTGCTGCAGGGGCAGCGGTAGACGACGCTGACGCAGCAGCCGCAGTAGCATCGGCTGTAGCGGCGGCAGCGGCTGTTAAAACATACAAGTTAATTTATAAGATCAATTTTTATATCCTGACCTTATATTTGTCAGTTTTCCGTCTGTCAAAACGATCAAGCTAACTTGTACAGAATATAGTTAGACAATAGTCTTGCCATTTTGCTTTTACGCCATAAGTGTTTTTAAGAATAACTCGCTTAATCGTAGGTATACGCATAACTAGCGCAGGTAAGCATTGGTGACGTAAGACGTGCGTTACTATCGTGGGTAAGCGCAACTGGCGTTGGTAAGCGTAACTGACATGAGCAAACAAAACTGTTGTGGGTAAGTGCAACTAATGCTGATTAGCGCAGTTAATTGAGTAAGCGCAAGAGACTCGTGTAAGCGCAATTAGCGCGTGTAAGTGGAACTGGCCCTGGTAATCGTAATTGATATGAGCAAACGAAACTACCATCAGTAAGCGTGATTAATTGGGTAAAATAAATTGACCCGGGTAAGCGCAACTAGCGTGGGTAAGTGCAACTTGCGCTGACCAAACGAAACTATCGTGTCGTGAGTAAACGTGATTAATTGGGTAAGGACAACTAGCCTGGGCTGTGTATTAGTGCGGGTCAGCCTTTGTAATTGTTGCTATCAGTTAGCCATTCTTGTAATAAATGCATCAAATGCATAGATAGTGTGATATTGATAGATCGATACCTATGTAAAGTAAAACAAATTATTGTATATTTACATTTGAATAATGTAAGCACTATTCACTGGCTTTTGGTCGAGGCTCCGTCTTCATGTAAATTCAACTATTACTATTATACCTAGTTGTAAGCGCACAGACACGCACATACCGACAAATGATGCTTGTTATTATAATTATAAGTAATTATGTGATTTACGTAATGTCAGCCTAAATTGACGTCATTCATATTTGTGATAAATTCTTTTGATTGTGTTGGTTTGGCATAAATTATGAATCATCAAATATGTCATTAGTATGGACGCACTTATAATATTTAAGCAAACAGACAGTGTTATTATACATGTTTTAGTTTCTGACGATTTTTTGTAAATATTAATTTGATAATGATGCCTTAACTCCTTAATTTACGTAATAAAATAATGTTATGAAGTTATTCGTGTAGTTTCTTCTCGTAAATAGCTTCTGTTGACATTAAGGCGCTGTGCAAATGTAGATACTTTTTGTTGTTGTCCACACCGGACAGTTTCATAGAAAATCGTAGATGCTCTATCCGGTGTCGGCAACCGCATACACAATTTTCTATCTAAGTGTCCCGTGTTGCACACAAGCATCTATAGGCTACGGTAACTGCTTAACATCAGGGGGTCGTACGCTTGTATACAGACCTTGTTAAGTAAAAAAAAACGAAATCAGAGAGAATGATAAAAAGTTTATTCATGAAATTACCACAGTAATTTTATATTGATCTTCGTTCGCAGCATATTTCTAATTTCAGTGGAATGGCAAGCTAAAAATCGGAAAATCCATCGGAATAACAACCGGATACAATATCGTCTTGAAAACGTCAAAAATATCTTAACGTAGGGCATTTATTTTACCAGTCATCTTTATTACCTAAGGATATCTCATTCATTCCACTTCAATTCCGATATTTAAAACATCTTTGCACCAGTTGCAATACCTGTAACATAAAACGGAAAAAATATATTACCCACACGTTATTTTGACGCTTTTAATGCCACCAACGTACCTATAGATACTTCAATACACGAAGACGCGTCCCACCATTTGTCAGAGGGTATGTGTAAGACAGTGTATGTATTAGCATGTGTTAGTTCTATCCTACGTACACATTAGCGATGTGGTCGCAAGCACACTTAGGCCCAGCGCACACCGCTGGAGGCGCGGCGGAGGGCAATTAAAGACAACAATTTATTATAAACCTTAACTACCTTGACATACGGTATGTATGAGCAGTCGCGCGTATGCTCTTGTAGTAGCTTGAGGGCGCTCCGAGCTCCGCGTGCGAATTTATTCAAGCGACCGTATCTCAAGGTTGTTAAGGTTTATATTAAATTGTTGTCTTCAATTGCTCTCCGCCGCGCCTCCAGTGGTGTGCGCTGGGCCTTAGATTACAACATTACATTACAACATTACATTACAACTCCCCTCACCCCGCGACATCCCTTTGATAAAAATAGTGGGGCGCGTCTTAGCGAATTGACTTACTCTACCAGGCTATCTACCCTGGTATACTTATTCATCATTGTCGGAAAGTTTCCGTGTCGGAAACGACCTGTTCCATCCTTCTTCTAATTCATTTGTAAAAGAAGGATGGAAGCGGAAACATTCTGTTCCTTGTGAACCCCCCCCCCCCCCCAGCGGGGCGGGGTTGTTTTAAATAACTATACGAATGGTCATCGGAAACGGATTGAGAAACTTTAAAAGTCTAGGCGGCATAAAAACGTGCAGTAGGAAATCTATACAAATAAATCAAATTGGAGTGTCTGTTTGTAATATCAAAATAACACCTTTTCACTAAATGCATATGAAAGTACATAAGACACCTATAGCAAAAACGCGAATTAATTATTTTTTTGTCTGTCTGTCTGTATGTTAGTTCCGGGTTATCTCCGAAAGGACTGGACCAATTTTGACGGGACTTTCACTGGTAGATAGCTGATGTTATAAGCAGTAACTTGGCTACTAACATTTTAGAAAAATCAGCTCAGATCGGCTCAGATCGCGGGAGCGGGCTTTTTGTTAAGTTAAATTCCACGCGGACGAAGTCGCGGGCTCAGCTAGTATACAATATATTGATTGTACAAACTCACCAACTAATTTCGTACCAAATTCGATACCCGCGTTGAAGATTTGCTCAAAGGGGTTCGTAGCAGTAGCTGCGGTTGGTGTTGCTCCTGCAGTCGGTGTCTGCGCGGCTGTTATTGCAAACCCATAATTAAGATAATTAAAAATACTAAATCCGACTAATATTATAAATGCGAAAGTTTGTGAGTGTGGATGTTTGTTACTCTTTCAGGCAAAAACTACTGAACGTATTTGGATGAAATTTGGAACACAGATAGTTTATAACCGGGATTAATACACAGGATACTTCTTATCACGATAATCCCGAATTTTTTGTTAAGTTAAATACTACGCGGACGAAGTCGGTGGGCACAGCTAGTAATAAATAATATTAATAAGGCCCTTCTTAATATCGCGGATCTCAAGTCTCAGAGCGATATTAGAAATGTCATTATTATGACATACTAGCCTGTGCCCGCGACTTCGTCCGCGTAGAATTTAACTTAACAAAAATTTCGGGATTATCGGGATAAAAAGTATCTTATATGTTAATCCCGGTTATAAACTATTTGTTTTCCAAGTTTCATCCCATAGTACAAACCACGTACAAGGGACCATACAGTTGGTGTGTTCGTCTGGCGATCCATATTTATTATTTTTAAGCTAAAACCTTAGATACGTAAGTTCTATTTATTTTACATATTTATATTTATGATTCACATGTTTATTCAAATATTGTTTAGATCAAGAAAAGTCATGGATTAGATGCAAAACAAAAGTGCAAGCGTTTTGAAAACTGAGAATTTTCAGCGAGTTATCCCTGTGAATGGATTGTGAACAGACTGTTTTATATCAATATTGAGATTACCGGTGGCGGGGGCGACAGCTGACGAAGCTGTTCCAGCAGCCGCAGTAGCGTCGGCGGCCGCAGCTGTTAACAACATCCGTAAGTAAATGTATAATTGGACGTAGATTTGCAAAATGAAACCACCCCACGCACACTTCTGCAAGCTGAAACCAACCTAGAACCACTAACACAAGGTTGGTATTGGTCTAGAGCAGTACATGTGGGTTGATTCCGTTCTGCAAAACGATATCCAATTACAGTATGCCTGCTTAATTCCACATAGATCTAAATATATATAACTCAAAGGCGACTGACTGACATAGTGATCTATCAAGGCACAGCCCAAACCACTGGACGGTTCGGGCTGAAATTTGGCATGCAGGTAGATGTTATAACGCAGACATCCGCTAAGAAAGGATTTTGATTAATTCTACCCCCAAGGGGATGAATAATCCCGAAATTTTTGGTAAGTTAAATTACACGCGGACGAAGTCGCGGGCACAGCTAGTTTTCAAATAAAAGCCGAAGAAAGAAAAGACTGGCGATATAACGAAGTCTGCACGCGTATGATCCACCTCATGATAAGTAGACTCAGCCTACAGATCTTTGCGCTACCAAAGGCATTAGTGGCACGTTGGTGAACTGAAGGAGAGTGGGACAGAGAGAGAGTGAAAGGGTTGGGCTCCAGGCTCTCTCATTCACCGTATGAAACGCAGCTATAATAGTTGGTGTACGCCGATCTTATGTGGGAGGGTGGTATTACCCCGATCGAGCCAGCCCTTTATGAGCTGTAGCCACAGATACAGATTTACATAGATAACGCAAATGTATGTACTTAGCGTGTCCGAAAACCCCGACCAAGCGTCGAGGTTGGTCGCCGATAACTTACAGTCCTCGCGACTACAGATATAAAAATATGAGTATGAGCGTGATAATCACTCGAGGGAATCGTAGCGGGTGGAGGGGCATCGGCGGCATCGGTGTCTTTGAAGCGGTTTGGATTTCCCGTCACTAATGACGTCACAGTAGGTGTTAAAAATTCGGCACGCTTGGTTTCAATACAAATCGTGATACTTGCGTTATCTATGCAAATCTATATCTGTGGGTGTAGCCAATTCGCTACAATTATGCTCTACCATAGTCTGTTCTAGATGAATATCACTGCACCGGGTGGTTTAAAATTTCGGAAATGGCAATTTGATGTGCCACTTAGATCGCCCCAGACCTTTCTACGGTACCCATATTGCTTAGTTCGTGACCATACAGTTGGTGTGTCAGTCTGGCGATATTTGTTATTAGTATTGAGATTACCTGCTGCAGGGGCAGCGGTGGACGACGCTGACGCAGCAGCCGCAGTAGCATCGGCTGTAGCGGCGGCAGCGGCTGTTAAAACATACAAGTTAATTTATAAATACATTGTTTCTGCTTAATTCCACTTTGATTTTCAAAATAACAGCCCGAGAAAGAACATATTGGCGATTTATTATGTAAGTACTTAAAAACACACTGTGGAGTATCAGAGGTTTTCTAAAGTATACCTACCTACTACCTATGATCACACTATTTCGTATTGTGAATTGTGTTCTTACGCTTAGAGAACTGTGGGTTTTTTTCGTACTTGTTGCAATAAAATAAATTAATATTGCAACTAGTCGGTTTATTTTAACTGCATGTAATTTTACAAAATAAAAGGACGTAGTTTTGCAAAATTGAACAAATTGACACATACATCTATAAACTGAACCCAACCTACAACCACTCGTACTAGGGATGTTATTAGTCTGCAAAACTATATCCAATAGTGAGTAAGTATATTTATTTTAGATAATTATATTACAGTATGGCCAAATTACTTACCGCCACTTGCGCTGGCGTCATCGGCGGGTCTTGCGTGCTGGAAGGAGGTAATATTAGTACATTATAGTTCACCATAATATTGAAAATCGTTATTTGACTTTGTTATGTTACTCTTTATTACCTATGTTTATTAATGAACTTTTTCATAATTTTCCCTGGTCGGGATGTCACTAAGATCGTCCCCAGTATATTTATTGTACGGTGCCCATAGTACAAGCGTTGCTTAGTTCGGGACCATACAGTTAGTGTGTTAGTTTGACGATATATTACTTATACATATACTGATCCGGCAAACGTTCTACTATAAAAATTACTTACAGGCATGAAATATACTTTTCATTACTCATACTCTGAAAGTAGGTCTGAAGTTGCCTGAGAAGCGGGTTGAAAGTAATACTTTTCAGGCCCGGGAGTTTCGCTTTCAACTGACAGCTGTCAAATTATATAAAAAAAAACTAGTTCCATTTTCACATTTCTATGGAACCATGTTCAAACTTTTTCTACAGTCACTCAATTACAGCACGATGTAAAATTGAAATAACATAAAGTTAAGTATTAATTCAAGAATATTTTTTTTTAAATGACTTAATTATAATTAAGTTTCAACAATTTCTTTAAAATAACATAGATTTGGGCAAAATATTTAAAGATGAAAATGAAAAATAATGGCTAAATAATGTAGTTGGCCGGCCAACGAAAAAAAAAACAAAATAGGCGGCAATCCGATTTTTTTTTTCGAGTTGTAGAGTATTGTTTATACTTCCTTGTATTATTTCTTTAGCCAATTCCTGTTTTTATTTTTATTTTCCTTGTATTCGTAATGAAAAGCACAGTGTTTACCTCGGGTGAAATACTTATTTTGTCCCTCGCTACGCTCGGGCGCCAAACCCCGTCTCGTGACCAAATAAGTAACTTTCACCACTCATGTAACAATGTACTATTACGGCCTATTCTCATACTTACCAAATATTACATAAAAATCGGTCGAGCCGTTTCGGAGGAGTGCGACCACAAACACCGTCACATGAGATTTTTATATGTATATAAGGTTTTATTTTAATAATACACAATATTTTGAATGGCCCTGCAATAATACTAAAGATGATGTACATACCGCAAAGAAAACAATCTTATGGGATTTTTACTAACAATTAACCTTTAATTAAATTACTCACTATCAACCAAGCAGTGCCACACATCAGAAAGGATTTATATCATCGGACTTTTTGGTGGTAGGTACTTACATCATCTTTAGCTTTAAAATTTACTAAGGCGCCATTCAAAATATTGTGCATTGCGTATTAAAATAAGACCTTATATGCAAAGTTTACAGAAAATTGAAAATGGTCTTTGTCGCGTATGTTTGGAAAACCTCTAAAATGAAATAATACTTACAGCACACGCGAATAAAGTCACGAGCAATACTGCAACCTTCATTGTGATTGTTTATAAAATCTTTACACTGGTGTCAGTTACCACGAAGCTAATCGCAGACTATTCTCGAGGATTGTTATTCCCTGTTATATACGAAATTTGGCTACCAATGGAACGCTGAACAATTGCGTAAATAAATTTGTTACGTACGTAAATTTGAACATATGCTTCGGTGATTGTTATTCAAATAACATGGATAGGTACCATCGTTTACATCTAATACATTCATAGGCAAATCTTTTTTTTCTATAGAGCGATCAATCACTGTCTATTTGGCTATTCTACGATACAGGGTTGTTGGTACCAATGTCGACGTACTTATTCCTAGCAGGATGTGATAGAGAAACTAAAGTGCAAAAACTTCATTCCACGTATTTGTTATACGAAATTCAGTATTTTTCAGCAGATATTTTCGAATTTTCTTATACAATTAGGTACTTAATAAAAATAGTTTTAGGTATCTTGAAACTGCTAGGTATGTTTGGACATGTTTTGATTAGGTTATAGCTAGTTACAGCTTTATAATGGTGTCAACAAATCAGATCCTATTGAATTTCATTTTCATTTCATTCAATAAGCTTATTTTCGCGTAACATACAGGGGTGGTTCAAATTAGTTGCATCTAGTTCCTCTATTGTGGTGATGTTAGGAAGGAATAGGTACCAATGTCTGCAAGGAATAAGTAGAATCAAAAGTATCTAACCCTGTATAACTCATCTTATTAACATTTAAATATATAAGTACGTTCTTACTTAGAAGTCGTATTTAATAGATGCCTGGTGTCTAACATAGTTTATTGTTTTTAATGATAGGTATAACTTAGTACGAGCACTTCATATAATTAAAAATACAATGTACTTATTAAATATGCTTTATTTATTTATTTATTTATTTATTATTTAGTACTATTAATACCGATAATGTCTTTGTTTACAACAGGTTTCTTGCGACGAAAATACTTATTACTTAAAAATGTTTACATTGTACAGTGGTCGCCGCACTTAGCACAGACGTAATACACCAACAGGTAGCTGTTTAATATCCTATGATGCTCCATCCTGCTCACACGTTATGGCAATGAGAAGGGTGCAAATACATTTGTTTCGTGTAGCAACAGAATCGGCACCAATATATACCTAAATTGGTGCACCTCACTAAACAAAAATCGAGCATTTTACATAAGAAACCTTTTAAAAACGTTTATGTCATGAGGATCCAGGGGTATAGTATTGTTATTGTACTTCTGTGCATCATGGGCGCTCGGGAAGGCCACCTGGAGCTGCACTGTGATGTAGACGAGGGTTGAAGCCGCTATGTTCAGAGTAAGCCTCGTGTTGAAGAAGAACATGTCGTAGAGTGACGCTCTCGCCTCTCGAACTTCCAATGTCTGCAGAATTCTCTTCGTTAACTTGAATATTTCATCTGTAATCAGAGGCACAAGATCAATAGTAGGTTCAGTTTAGTAACCAGTAATTGATAGGTAGACATTTATTCTACACATAGATAGAATGATGGTTAAATCCTCCCTAGATATATAGGTAAGTACTAAAGCTATCTCAACATTGTAAGCTGTGTAAATTTTATTACTACTATTATCTACTCGCAATTTTATCACAGTTCTAGTAGTCTAGGAAATGGGTATTTCAAATCATGCGAGTCATTGACCTCAAAATTATTTTGAAAATATCTAACTTCTATTTCGATTTCTAAATTTCTATTACGATTACAAACAGTGCAATCGTTTTAAAAAGTAATTATTTACTTATAAAATTTCTTATTCAGCATCCGATATAGATTCGAATGATTTAATATACCTATCCCCGCTGTTAGCCCCTCCAAATAAGTTTAATAATTGCGCTAGCTATACTAGCCATTCATTCATTTTAAATTGTTTGGGACGAAGTTCCTTTCGCGGGCGGCTTGCGGTAGGGTAGGACTTAAATATGGCCGAAATCGTCACGCTCAAAAAATGTTATACGTTTGTAAGTCCACTATGAAAAAGTTATCTAAAAATCAACTAGATGGCGTCAACTATTCCTGGTGAGGATAGAGCGACATCGAAAAATAAAAAAAATGTGTATGCAAACACTTAACAGAGAACTAATGTATAGTACCTAGTAGTTTTATGGCCTGGATTAGAAACGAACTTGCAACCTCACAGTTACGAGAATGGCCTCACTGATCACGAGGCTATTTATGCGATATTGAAACAATATTTACATTTTCAGTAACATTACACCTACTTAATCGTACTGTATGTTTATATTACTAACTACCTGAACCCGCGACTTCGTCCGCGTGGAATTTAACTTAACCGCTCCCGCTCCCGCGTTCTGAGCCCGCGCGACAGGAACCAAATGGTTTTTTTTTTCTATAATAAAAGTAGCCTAAGTTGCTGCTTATAACATCAGCTATCTGCCGTATCGCGTTTTTGCTATAGGTGTCGTCTGTACTTTCATATGCATTTAGTGGAAAGGTGTTATTTTGATATTACAAACAGACACTCCAATTTTATTTATTTGTATAGATGCTCAATACGCATTAATATTTTATGCTTTATATTTTCATTTTAATATTAGGTATATGGTAAATAGTTTCGCGATACACGCATAAATTATGACTACGCTTTGTGTATTCAGGTGATTCTGGTTATTTTTCGACAACTCTTTGTACCTAAATTAACAACAGAAAACACACACACACACACATACACGCCCACATTAAAAGGTTTCAACCGACTATCGCGAAACATTCGCGCGAATTATCCGCAGTGGTCTCTTTGCCGGAGTGAAAACAACAAACTTTGTTAATTACTGCACTTGGTACATTTTTTAAAATAATTGCAAGAATGTTGATCGATTGCCGCGGAAAATACGCAGTTTTCGGTCACAGACACTGAATCTTTATTTATACAGAGTGTAAGGGGTTTCATAACCAAAACTAATACCACGAATCCAACTTACGACTCTGGATCTCCCAAAGTTTGAACTTTCCGATATCATCATCAAAAGTGTCAGTTTTATGTCACCTTGTATATATTTCTCGAAGTTTGCCTCGACGGGCATTTAACCCATAACCACCTAGTGCAGTGTGCCGTGGTCTAGCCAAAGTAACCAAGTGATCAAGCGGAAACTGTGAGTTATTTTTTTGACAGCTCTATGTAATCGGACTACTCACCTGAATTCGTAGGCTTCAGTTGCGTGTACGCACATATCAACCGCGTCTGTTCTATTTGCCCGTAAAACATGTCTATTTGTAGAGTCCACATGAGTATCAAGAACCAACTGACAACGATTCCGAATAAAATTGCACCCGAACGGAGCACCAAACCCTGGAAAGACCATCAAATTTTATGTAATAAGGTAGGAATTAATTTTTTTTTAACAAATTCGGAAAATGAGTGTTGGACCCGCTTAATGTTAAGCAGTTACCGTAGCCTATAGACGCTTGCAATATCATAAGGCATTGCTTGTAAGTTGTCTTCCGGCTCTCTCACTTATCGTGCGAAACGCAGCTATAGGTAATATTTACTTTATGCCGGTCTTCTGTGAAAGGGTGGTTCTACGCCCATCTA
Organism: Notodonta ziczac; assembly: GCA_918843915.1. Lineage (NCBI taxonomy): Eukaryota > Metazoa > Arthropoda > Insecta > Lepidoptera > Notodontidae > Notodonta > Notodonta ziczac. The sequence continues at coordinate 5,239,208 of OU974041.1, forward strand.
GCCAGCTCTTATATTAGCTTTAGTTTATTAATTTATGTTCAATTAAAGCGGAAAGGTATTTGATATTATAATATTATGACACGACTGCAAAGCGAAGTGGTCCAAGCGTAGATCACTCAGCTCACTGTACTGAGCGGTTGTGGGTTCGATCGATTCCCGTCAGAGTACATTTCGGAAATGCCCTTCCGTTATTTGCCCAGGTCTGGTTGTCACTGGGGTCGCCCCCAGTCCATTGTACGGTACCCATAGTACAAGCGTTGTTCAGTTTAAGTGCTAGTCTGGCGCAATATTTCAGAAAGTATTTTATTTATGTACTTACAGGCGATTCTAAATACATGGCTAGTGCTTCAACCGATACGAAAGATCCCATCACTACTGTTAGAACGCCTAGAATTATCTGTAACAAACAATTAGCAAGGTAGGTATCGGGAGATAGAGGTATACGAATTTAAATTAGGAAGTAAGTTAAATAAAATGAGTTAGTACATAATTTAATTTCACGTAAGCAACACATAGAAACATAGTGAAATATCCATATATTAAAAAATGGAGTCTATGGAACTGACAAAGTAAAAAAATGCAAGTAGACGTCATCTGTATGGAATGAGGCTGCCGTTCAGTTTGATGCCGGGGTTAAAGCTTAAGTCCCAACCCAGCGCTGGTTATCACTACATAGTATAAAACAAAATCGCTTCCCGTTGTCTGTCCCTATGTATGCTCAGATCTTTAAAACTACGCCACGGATTTTGATGCGGTTTTTTTTAGTAGATATAGTTATTCAAGAGGAAGGTTTATATGTATAATACCTGTATAATATAGTAGAGAAATACTGATAATTTTAGAGCCGTGCGAAGCCGGGGCTGGTCGCTAGTCTTCATAAAAATAATAAGACAAAGTTTTAACGCAGGTAAAGCCAAGCTGTAGCCTTATTGACGACTGTACATAAAGGATGACTCGGGTAGGTCCATCCTCTCACAGAAGATCAGTGTAAGGAGCTATTATACCAGCATTTCTAACGTTAAGTGCTCCCCCATCTATAAGATACGGTAACTGCCTAACATCAGGCTGGACGTTTGTTTGTTTGCTGACTTTGTTATTTATAAAAAATACAACATTACGTGTCTATTCACCAGAGGGGTAGATAGGGATGCATTTGTTATTTAGGGGTGCTACTGTTAGCATTATAATCGACATTTAACGTGACATTCGTATCGTCGAAATCTACAATAAATTCCAATTTTTTTGCCGTCGTATCGATTACTGAACGAACAATACAAAATTATCGTTCGTTCAGACGATATACGACGGCAAAAGTTAGGAATTTAGTGTAGATTTCGACAGTAGAATGTCACGTTAAATATCGATTATCGTTGCTAACAGTAGCACCCCTAAATAACAAATGCATCCCTATCTACCCCTCTGGTGAATAGACACGTAATGTTGTATTTTTATATTAAACTAAGTAACATAAAAGGTACATTAAACGGGTGCTTAAATATTTAGCGCCTACGAAATTCATGTACGTGATAATGACTATTATTTGATTGCCGCGAAACTTTTCCTAGTATCAATGCTTAGTAAGTACCTTTAAAGTGTAAAGTATGAAGAAATACTTACCATGCATCTATAACAATTCTCTATGCCTCGTAATTGTTTGTATAACATCTTGAATGCAACTATGAATTCGTCACCTGCATTTGAATTGTGAAAATATATTTTCTCATCATATTTATCTTTCCAAAATAATGAATAGAATATCAACTGTTTCGGTATATATTCAGGGTTCATTTCAGTTATTTTCATCAACGCAACGTTTAAGTATCGAGCCCTTAATGTTATAAATAAACAATTGTGCATGTAGAAACATAAATCATCGTAGGCGAAGAACAACCAACCGATATATAGACTGCCTACTATGTGAATCGCTATCGAAACTTCGAACACCACATACATATACGTAACTACTGTCACTTGCGCGATTCCCACTAGAACAAAGGTTATAACGTACAAATTCATCGCAATGTTCCTCATAAATTTCGTCTCTTCCGGCCCGAAAAAGGTGTCTATATCAATACAGTTTTGTAACAACTCGTATCCACTTCCTTTGTCGCTGAATGTTATATTAATTATCATTAAATTCGCGAAAACTGTGAAGTGCATGATAGTTATGGTTTCAGGTAGACTTAAGTACTGTTTCTTGACAATTGCGATATATAGAAGATAGAAGGCTCCGATGTTTGACACGATCAGGACACAGACGTTGTACACCAGACTTCTAAAAGTCTTCTTCGTGATTTGACCTTTTCTCACAGTGAACCTACAAAATCCTACACATTCTAGAATTAGGAGTATATTACGAAACCTATTAAAATATTCCTGCATGAGTTGTCTCTTTTTGATTTTGTGTCCATTATCCATATTGTAGTCCGTAGGAGCGTGTTATTGTTTCGGTATTATATAATTGACTGAATAATCTCTGTTAGAAATTCAATATTCAATGATAGCTGTCACTGATTTCCCCCAGGGACATCTTTCTGTCGCATTAAGTTTATTAAAAATATTACTTAATTGTTTCTTGTCACGTTAACATTAAATATTAATAATCCCAAATGGATCAACTTAATATGTTGTTTCAGTTTCATTAAAATCCTATCAAAGCGTAAACAATATATTACGCACTTACTGCTTTGCTTCGGGAATCGTGGTACCGTGTTTCAGGCTTCAATGAAGATTTCGACAATATATTGAGCATTGCATTCAGCGCCATCTATTGCCAGACCTTGTGATTTAAAAGTAGCAAAATGTAAGGTCGCTTCTAATATATTTGCTATTTTTAAATTAGTAAATGAAACGTCAAAACTTTTATTGATGATATATTGCTTATCAATACAGAGTAACAAATTGTTTGTTTCTTAAAATATGAAACTACAGTTTGACAATGAAATCGAAATGCTAATAAATGCAACAGACAAGTATGTATGTTTGTATAACGAAGGCATTGCGCTATCACAATTTCCAGGACTGACGTCCACGTACCGATCGATAAGCCAATATCAAAGTTCAGATCTATAATCTTATCAAATTGTACAAAATACTTTAACAATTTATCTTTTTAAAAATCTCATAAATGCTAGGTAGGTACTACTAACATATGTAGGTAATATTAATTTCTCAAAAAATTTACTACTATTTTCTAAATTTAGACATATTTACAATTTATTTAGTATCTATTTAATCCACAAGCTTCGCTGTGAAAGCGCAAATCTATAAATTGAGCATCATAGTCTTTACCCCTCATTGAATATTCGGAAGCTCTTCATCAAGCCGGCCTTGATGTCTTATTAAAATTATAACAATTGACGCATTAAATAACACATTTACACAATACGATTCTCACACACACTCACAGCACGAACTGTAACCGATTAATATTTAATTTAAATAATATAAATACTTCTAGAAATGCATTTCAACTTGGTACGACATGTCGTGACATCGAAGGCGTTGTCACTATCGAATTAAAAGAATTTTGATATCATTAATAAGTACAAATAAAAACAAACATAACATTCTCTATAGGTACAAATACACATTAAATTGTGACATAATTTGTGTTAATAATTTGAGAAATAATTAGGAGCTAGTATCACTAAAACGAGGAAAGAGATTCCTTATCGTGGATTCACTCATTCATACCAAAGGTTTGACAACTTTGATATCTGTTCATGGGTCGGACAAGGAGTGTCATCCGATCCATAACGGCTTCATTTCAAGTCAGCAACGCTAACATCGCATCAAGCATTTAGCACCATCCAATTTCAGTTCAACGTCATAACCACATTAATCTCATCTTGTCTACTCGGGCTGGTTTGAAATGAAACTTAATTACATCGATTTCTATGAGACAATCGGACTAAAGCTAAACGTTATTAGTCTACCTTAATGTTAAACTTAGAGATAATCCCGTACCATCACCAAAGATTGCACATATTACCCGATACTTTGATTTTTTAATTTCAGTCATGTTTACCTACGTAGGCCAGTGGATTCTTTCACTATTGACTGTTAAAAAATTAAGGTATTTATTTTCTGTGGAACAAATGATCTTACTGTTCCGTTGTTAAACATTAATCGTTTAGAATTTGTGTTTTTCTAAACTCGGAATGTCTACTAGTAGTTTGGAAGACGACATCGATTATATAACTAAGAGGAATTTAGCGTGCATTCAAATGTAAGTTCAGCACTGGGTTTTGTTTCATTAAATCAATGTTTCTTTATATTTAATTTTATAAAAACGGACGGAATAAATTCGTAATGTTTAAGTACTTTCACTTGGTCGTATCAATCTGTCCATCAAAATTATTGAGCCTACTACTTAAGTTGAGCTTGACGCTTGCATTCATTGTAGGACAGTGTGTTCCGTTGTATTGAACTGTACTTATTATTTAATCGGAAAATGCCCTTAGGATATAAAATGCACATTAATGTATAATCTCTAATGTTGTTGTGTCACACGCAACAAATGTCCTCAATGATTGCAAATGATTATAGCAACTGTTGTGTGTATTCAAGCTGGCACTACCTAGTTGTGTACTGGCATCGGTAGAGCACCTAGCAGTTGGTTTGCGAATGTAGCGTTTGTGAATTTGAAGTGTCGCTTGTCGTAGAACTTAAGTAGCGCCGGAGAGTAAGGGTGTTGCTTTTTAAGATGCATGTAGTGCTCTTCCGGTTCTGACGTGGTGTGCCCGCACTCTTCACAAACGTACATCTGAAAACGAAAACAAGAATATTTAAATCACTTCTTGCATTTCTAAATAATAATAATAATAAAAAACTAAATAAATTAAGTCTAGCGTGAATCTGCGTTCATAAAAAAATATGTTGGCATGCGATGGATTAAATGACAATAGTTACCTTAGTTCGCCTTTCCTTGTATGCGTATGTGTGCTGGACTCCGTGTACTTTCAGGCAGTGAGATTCTAGGGAGCATCTTTGGGTGAAGGATTTCTCGCAGAGGTTGCATTTGTAGGGCCGGACCCCGGTGTGCGTCCTCGTGTGTCGCTTCAGATCGAACGTGTCATTGAACCCTTTGCCACAGAATGTACACAAGTATCTCTTTACATCAGAATGACATTTCATATGTCGGTTCAACAGCCTCTGTAAAGTGAAGTTTTTGGAGCACACTCGGCAAACGAACTTCGAGGGGTCGTCTTCGCTAACTAATACTTGTTTATTTTTCTCTTCTTCTCTTTGCCTCGCATTGGCCTCGGTAGCCAACGGATTTTTAACACCATGTCCCCCATTTATGAATTCTAACGGGAGCTCTGCTGGTAGACCCAACTGAAACAAAAAAAAGATTTTTTATTTTGGTTCAGGATCTTACACTGACTACATTGTTTGGTGCCCAAGAAAAGCTTTAAATTCATTATTGAATTTTAAGGCTGAGCTTAAGTCCTCCCATTAAAAGTAAAAAATCTACAAAAGATGTGCAGTAAGTTAAAGCATAGTTGATTTAGGCTCGGCGTCATATGATACAGATTATTAACAACTTCGATATCGTCTTTATAATTTCAATTGTCAAGACGATATCGAAGTACAGAAATAAATCAAAGCTTCGCCTTAAAATCAAATAATGCTTACCCTCTGTTGCAAGATTTGAATTTTGCTATCGGCGACAGAGCCTTTCTTCAGACTTACAGCGGCAGCGGGACTGAGGGACGCGTTGTCGATGTTACTGCTTCCGTCCAGGGAGTTGCCGCCGGGCGACGGCAGCGAGACGCCGCTTGGCGATTCCATGGGACTGCTGAAGGGGAAGCCGGGAGACAGAATTTGCTGTCTCGGTTGGATGTGAATTTGTAACTGCATTTGACCTTCATTATGTAAGAGCGCTGGGTTCAAAAAATTGTATGATGGACTCTGGTTTTCTTGATTAGCGAAAGTAGCCAAATAATTCGCCTTTTCATAATATTGTCTACTTATTACTTGCTCAGCTAACGATTCAATTTCGGCGGAGTTGTGCACTGAATCTGGTGTTAGGGACGACGAATTCCTTACATCAGGGTCCGAGATAGATCCAACATGAGGGTTCAATAAGCATTCGAAATCTTCTGCAGATTCTGACAAATTCTCTAAGATCCCTTCGTTTGGTCCAGGAAACGTTAATGTGTTGTTAAAGTGAAAGTTATCTATCACATCATCACCCATGTCGACCACCATATTATCATCACCACCAAAATTGCTGCCATAATTACTAATTGCATTGATGTTTTCTAATTTATTTTCATAGTCTATATCTTCATCTTTTAGTGCTAATCCATAGTGAGCATTTTGCATTAGTGAATATTGTTTACTTTGCTCTGGGAAGTTCGTAGCGTTATCATTGTTTTCACAATCCATGTTAAAGCCGTTAATAATGTTGAATTCATTGGAGAATGAGCTATTTGCGTTGAAGGAATTTTGACCACCCTTAGTGGAAGGTCCAAGTGTTTCGTAAAATGGTGGAAGACTCCCCGTGGGTGGGCTATTGGGTCCGTAATTTGAGCGACCATCGCGGCCATTACCACCACTCCCAGAGCCGCCTCCAATAGCGCCGCCACCTCCAGATGACGGTGCAGTACTGCCACCACCAGAGCTGAAGCTAGCAGAGCCTCCACTGCTTTGCGAACCGGTATTTGAGCCGTTTCCACCCGTCGATCGGCCGTGGCCCGCAGCAGCGCTTATAATTCCGGGAACTTTATTAGCGGGACAATTTCTAAGGACTAGAGAGGGTCTAGCCAAAATTCCATTGGCAATTTTTGAGCTGCTAGTTCTTCTTTGCTCCCTAATTTTCTTTTCGGTTTCCTCATCCTCTGTTTCTCCTCTTTTCTTTGCAATAACATAGTCAATTGGCTGGTCTTGTTCAGGCTCGGTTGAGGGTAATGTAGCAGGAATGCTTACATCTGCTAGTTCTTTTTTACCGTCTCGAAACTGTGATTGTGAAGGTGTTCTTTGTATGACTGACACCTTTTGACACCTAACATTATCAATGCCAGGTGATGGCGCAGATTCTGGAGAGGGTGTATTTCTAGAAGGCAGTACGACTGGGTCACTGTCTAAGGAATCCTTTTCCTCTTTTATGAATGGTTTGTCGTCAGTTTTCTTTTTATCTTCAACTACAGCAGGTAAGTACTGTTTACGCTCTGCTTGAGTGAGGACATGTCCCCTGTGACTGCCATAGGGGATATCGCCTCCAAGTATTGATGATACGAATCGGGGTTCTTTAGTTCTTTTATCTTGAGGGATTCTTGCTTGATTCGTGTCGCCGAAAACGTCCGCATCTGAAATGAAAGAAAAAAATAATAATTAAAAATAAATAAAAAGATGACTTAATTTATGAATGTCATTATTTTTCCACCGTTCAGCATAAAACGAGTTATAAAATTGAAACTATTCGTCCTCGGCTTATTACTAACGTATTCATGTGGCGTCGGAGGCATGAGGCCTCGTTGACGTCAGTGGTATGTGCCTCCATAACGGTAATACTCGCCTCCACATATACACCCACATCGAAGTGTGCGAGTGTGTATATATGTGTGTATAAAGCATTATTATAATTGGCGCGCCAGCGGACAAAGTGACAAATCCAATCTCGACCCAAATCTGACATCCATTGATGCCGCAGTATTAACCATTTAGCCATACGGATGTTTCCTGTCTACTCTAATAATTATTTATTATATTGAACAATCCGATTCTGATACTAAAAACTCGCAAAAAATTTAAAATAATTAAAGTCACTTTTGAATTAAAGCGTTTTTAAGCTTTTAAAGGTTTACAAAATTATGATAGTTTTCAATATAATAAGAGTGAATGTAACAATGATTTGAAAGAATTTAAAAAAATAATGTAAAAAAGTCTATTACTTAAAGCAATTAATATACGTAGGTAGTCAGTGAAAGTCCCAAGGTTGGACCAAACGAGTTTCTTTGCCCTTTCTCGGCTTTTGTTAGGGACCCAAGGACGAAGCCTGGCATTGTTAAAGCTCTTTTTTTATGCCCAGCGCAAGTAATTGTATGCGTCTGCGCAGCCAAGCGTGACGACACGCGGACTCTAATTTTCGATCTCATCGTCCATAGAGCACGATTCTGTTTCGAAGGATAATTTTGTTTGTGTGCGTTGACAAGGTTTATAGCGGCACTTAAACCCCGTGAATGTACACTTAAATATTTATGTTGGCTTTTTGTACTCATTCATCCATTGGTTTCTTAGAAGGGTCTTAGAAGGTACGATTTTGTGAGTTGGCGAAAACCGACATGGTTTTCGCGAACTGACAATCACGTTCTTAAGTGATTGAATTTTATACCTATCAGTGACTTATGGGCGGAGTATTTTTGGGTAGATGGTAGTTTGTACTTGGTCAATTTTAATATCGTTAAAACGCTTTTAGCAAATTGCAAACGAATATGTACCTATAAAAACGGTAAAATATCTTATGTATGCGTGTGCGTACCAATTATTTAGATTTATTCAACAACTTTAAGCCGGCTTCTTTAATATAAACGCTAAGCTCAGAGTCATATTGAGTTAGTAACGGAAGAATAACTTGTAGGTCAGACCTAGAATCTAATTATAATATGTTAATAAAGTTATGCTCTTAGATGTAAATACCGGTCCTACGAATAATGTTTTGGGTAAAAAATACATCCCGACTTTAGAACTCACGAATTTGGAATAAAATGTACCGCAGAAGGAATGGAACGCGAGTCGTACTACGTTTTATGACGAAGATTTAGATAACGCGGCAAATGTGTGACAGAGATGCATTACAGTGGTTTGAGATATATTTTTTTATAAAACATAGTCGGCAAATAAACGTACTACCTGCCTGATGTTAAGCAGTTACCGTAGCATATAAATGCTTGTAATACCAATGGCATTGATCCCACGTTGCCGACCGGAAGGGATGGATAGATGGAGCTGAAGGAAATGTTGGGCCTTCGGCTCTGACACATCGTACGAAACGTAACTATACACGAAAGGTTTGATAAAATAACTAAATTATGAAGTTGTCAGTAGCTGTAGATATTGTTTTAGTATAAACATTAACGTTTTAAAATTTTGAATTTTTTTTAATAAAATATAAAATAACTGTTAGTTCAAATTCAAATAATTTATTTTGTTTAGGCCTACGGGGGCACTTACAAATTGTCAATTTACATATTTTTTTCCTTATATCTACAACCGGATCGGAACGCGACCTCGACTGAGAAGATCCGGCAAGAAACTCAGCGGGCTTGTCTTTTAGTAATCCTGATGCTTAATCTATACAAATAAATAAAATTGGAGTGTCTGTTTGTAATATCAAAATAACACCTTTTCACTAAGTGCATATCAAAGTACATACGTCAAAGCAAAAACGCGATTTAATTTTTTTTGTCTGTCTGTCTGTGTGTTTGTTCCGGATAATCTCCGAAACGGGGGGACCGATTTTGACGGGACTTTCACTGGTAGATAGATGATGTTATAAGCGGCAACTTAGGCAACTTTTATTTTAGAAAAACTAAATTTTAAAAATGGGTCCTGTCGCGCGGGCTCAGAACGCGGGAGCAGGCTTTTTTGTTAAATTAAATTCCACGCGGACGAAGTCGCGGGCTCAGCTAGTTTATAATACTTACATTATGATTAAATTAAAATGGTTAAATACCGTATTGAACTAAACCTGTGACTACACTGAGTGCGTCATACGTAACGATACGTGAACGTAAATATATAGTTAGATGAACGGTCGCAACATGCCCTCTAGACAAGGTTGCGTTATTGCACCAATTAGTGCAAGTAACAATGAAATCTGCGGATATATGCCTGTACTAATAAAGGCTACTTAATTACTTCCTAACGAGTTCAAATGGTAAGTACCGTAAACTCTTTATACTTACCAAACGAAATTCAAGAGTTCGAGGTTGTGACTTCCTTATAGGTTGTCCGTGAAACTAATTTGCCATGCAATTATTTACCTAAACGCCAGCGACTCTACTGCCATGTAAGGTCATGGTAGAGCTACATGGATTTCATTACGTTCGATTTTGCAAAGCATTACGATTACGAATATCTGCCGCACTAGCGCTACTAATGATAAATAATAATCTAATTAATATTTGTTATACATTAAGGCGTAGGTAGACATAGCGTGTTAATTAATTTGTCTTTTATTATTGATCAAAGACGGCACAGGTACAACTTTTTGCTCTATTTATTTGGCATTTCGAAACCAGATCGGTCCTACTACTTATTAGTGTTTCTGGTGTGTGTGTAAATGTTTTCAAGCGTGAAGCAATAATGATGGTATCATAAAGGAGATAAATCTTAATTAAAGAGTTAACCGAATCCGTGCACATTTCCAAAGTATTCGATTTGGTGGAAACATTTCAATGGGTATTGAATTTAGCTGTTTCGGTGTTTCAACCCAATACTTGAAAGGCGAATTAAAAATATTTATGTTTTTATAAAATTGTTCCACAAAATACTACACATATAATATTATATTTTCAGAAATGTGTGTAATTATCTAACGACACTGTTACGTTCCATTATATTATTTCCTTGGAATCATATCACATTTTCGTATTGATAGGAAAACGATGATGTGTTCGCTAACTTAAAATAAATAAGTTACATTATTTTATTTTATTTGTTTTAATTAAAATAATAACGGACTCTTTACCGCCACGGGATCGCGGTTATATCAGTTGAAGATCGCCGTTAGCGCATTATGATTACGTCACATACGCGTACATTCATAATTTAATGTGCGTCATACCTTGTTCTTATGTTAAGTACGGTTTTTATTGTGTTTGAATTATCACGGTACCTACATGCACTTATGAGATATCGCGAAATAGGAAGTTTAGGAACTGAAACTCAACGATGACGATATTATATTTAATTTATCCCTATATATTTGATCCTGAAAATGGCAATATAGGAACATAATATATGAAAAAGGAAAACATGTAGGTAGGTAAGTATAATAAAAATAATCACCTAAATAAATCCAGTACCTCTATACTTATCTGATGGTACAAATCTTTTCTGTTGTTTGGTATTGTCAAAGTCCGCTACAATTTGTATTTTATTATTACAAATTCTTTGGTCCGCGATCATTTTAGAAATTACGGCATCAGATTTTTTGTGTCTTGATCATGACACACGTGATCTTTAGCATTTATTAAATTAAATTTATTATTTATTTGAAGATTTTAATAACTTACATAAACTTGCTACGCATGGCACAATTGGTAAGAAATGGAGATCTAACTTATCCTCTCTTGTTTGTCACGTTATATTTGCTTACTTATTTATTAGAAAATAAATAAATTTGTACTTGTAACATTCGTACACTATTGAAATAAGACTTTATATATAAATTAGTTTCTGTCGATTGTGTATCGTGATCTTTTGCAGCCAACATCAATACAAAACACATAAAAAAGCCTTTGTTCTCCGGCAATTAAAATAAACATAGGCATATAAACCAGAATATATTGCGCTATATATTTAAATAGTGCGGTTTTTTATTCTAAAACGGTAAGTCAAGGCCCGGCAATTACCGCGTCCATATCTATTCAGTTAGCCGGCGTTTCCTGCCGAGGAACAGTGCGGGCCAACCTTGAATAAGAACACTCATTATTTAGCCGTTAACGGCAGCCTTCTTCGCATCACATTTTGGCAATAATTAGCAATTCCCGAGCGAACTAGCCGCTCGCATACGCGCGCGACTTTGAGCTCTATCCGCGTAAAAAGAAGCATTCTTTCTCATAAACCTTTTCAGGTCATGAACTTCAAATTTGAAGATGTTATTGATAAACCGTTTCTACTTCCCATTATGAGTAATCTATTCATTATTTACTACCGTATTAGATCTTTATATTAGTTCGAAGTCATTGTTATATTTGCAAGGAAATTGTCGAGTTTATATTACATACACACGTATAAGAAAACTTCAACTGCATGGAATATAGTTAATGCAGTAGTGTGTTATTGCAATTTCACGGGATTTTATAAGTATTCGGATCTAATTATCGATGCATGTTTCGGTAACGCGTAGCTATTAAAACACAATTGTAATAACATCGAACAGTTGCTATGTAACTATTTAAAACACTATTAATGTACAGGCATTTTGTGGCTTGCACCATTAGAACTGGTGTTACATGCAATTATCGGCGCATTAATCATTGGCAAATTGTTATTAGAAAATGATTAATTGTTAGTTGTCTTAACTGTTATGTTACAATTACGCATGTAACAATAACGAAACCTTCGAACACCACCGGCCTCTAATTATCTGTATTGTTGCCGAGTGGTTTTTAAGAAAGATAATATTACGTGTTGTAGTTCAGATTAGTTTTCTATGCTCTTTTAATTCGCATTGCAAATTGGTATTTTCGATTGACCTAGTGTTCCTATACCTATTGCTGTAAGTAATGATCTAGGCTTTTGATCTGTTTGACTTTAGAACTTTAATGATACAGAACCATTGCGTACATAGGTATATAATCAAGTAACAGTAACCAACTAAAGGATAATTCAATCATTTATTTACACTATTGCTTTGTCTTCTAAGGAAATTAATAATATTAATCTTTATATATTTTTAAGGAAATTCTAGTAGGTAATGCATAAATTATGCATACATACTTCATTTTAATATCATAATAAAGTGCCGCGTTAAGTTATTAGGCACTCACATAGAGGTGGCTATAAAACTCGCTTCGGGCATTAATAAAAACTAGCGAGGCAGCAGCGGGGCGGACTAGCATGTCCTTGCGCCGGGGTTATCGGACGCTGTTAGCATTTAACGCATTATAAAACGTAAGACAGCTATGAAGAACCGCTTCGGACGGAGCCCACATAAAATTCCGTTGAAGCCTTTTTTTTTACATAAACATAAGTACCGATACCACACGGTACACAAGACCGCTGTGCGCGCACCGGCCGCGCCGAAGAATCGGTTAAAAGGTCGCGTCGAAGGACATTATTTTTTTGTTTTGAATTATTTATAGTGGGTTCGACCGCATGTGGACCGTTCGGACCATATGTAAGCGTGTTTCACACGTACCGGCTTGTAACGATCCTATCTTAGGCAATAGTTCCCTCGACTTAAGCGTTTTTACGTGTAAATAAAATTTAAACATTTGCGTCGTTCCTTTGAAAATGATTCCGCAAACTATTAACAAAACCATTTTGCGTCGTGACCGACATTGAATGATGGAAGAAAAGGCTGTTAAATTCGCGACGCGATTGTTTACTCGAACAGCCTTTGTTGCATTCACACATTCGTTATCTAGCCATGACTCTGTACAGTCGGACGCAGTACCCCGGCCCACGCCCGCGACGCCTACGAATGTAATTATTTAACCTTCCGTATATTTTTCAATACCACTCCTGGTGAACAAAAAACGGCGACTCTAACACGTCTCTGAACCAACGGTCGCAAAAACTGTTCAACGCTTTATTATTATTGTGATCACGGCGTGAATCACAACCAGATTTGGCGAGGGTTAATGACCCAAATATGTTGAGCGGAGTGTTCAAGGCTAGCGTCGACTAATTCTGCCAGCTAATAGAAAAAAAATCCGGTATCTTAGAAGGTGATCTGCGGCTTGTTTTCGTCAGTCCTCTGTTTCATTGGAGCTAATTCAAATTTTATTACTGGTTTATCCGTTAAAACGACTACTGTTATTTAAATTTTTAAACTATTCTTCTCTTGAATTGTTTCAAAGTGTTAATTTGATGATATCTGACACATACTTTTTATTGAATTGCATCTTTAGGTATGCAGCTAGAGGATTCGGGATTATCTATAGACAATACCGCGATCCCGGGATAAACCCGGAATTGTAGTGTTACTGAAAAGTAACAAATAAAAAACACAAAAAAACATCCCGAGACTCGGCATCCCGTGATCGAAACCTCCGTATACAGCCCAACTTACACTGTTAGTTTCTGTCTAATGGGTTCCATAAATAACGAGCTAATAAAATGATGTAATTTTTAATAATATTATGAAGAATTTGTCAAGTAACAGGCAAACAATATATTAAAGCTTTATAACCCCGAAAACTTAAAAAAAATCGTAAAGGTGAAACTGGCTAGAGATCGCGCAAGTCACACATGCTTGTCCTCTGTTGAAGGCACCAGTACGTGGGCGGTCCACGGCAAATTGCTCCAAAATACACGAAATGATTATCTTTTATTGCTGTATGACACAACAATGGAGGAGATGACCTTACGAACGAGATTTAAGTATCGGGTAACCGCTCGCTATTTATTTTACCAAAATTTTTTCAATTCCCACTCACGTGAAATATCATTGAATATGATAGTTAAAACAATTTGAAGGATAAGGTTTAAAAGGGGGTTGGTTGTTCTTAAGCTTTTAAGCCTTTCAATGCCGCTGATAAAAGCGGCCATCGTCCTAGGTGGTCATAAGCGTTACAGATAACACACGGGATACTACGCTTTCTATGACGAATGCTTTTTATCGAGAATGACCACTTGACCAGGTCAGGGATAAGCGAACCCCATCATTGTTTTAGTAATATTGACTATCCCTGACGAGTGTTACCATTAACTTAATAAGAACTTAATATATACAAATAAATAAATTTAAGTGTCTGTTTGTAATTTCAAAATAACAGCTTCTTACTAAATGCATATATTAATGTGCATCTATCTATACAGTAAAACAAATAAACCATTTTTACAAATTTTGTCTGTCTGTCTGTTCCGGGAAATTTCCTAAACGGCTAGACCGATTTTAATGAGACTTTCACTGGCAGATATCTGATGTTATAGAGAGTAACTGAAGCTACTTTTTACTTTATGGATGCACCACGCAGGCGGGAAACAATTGGTGCATAATAATAACAATGCCACGAACACTATCTACCGATGTTATTAACAGGTTTTGTGTGGGGAAAATTATTGCTGAGGGATTGCTCAACTCAACTCAAACTCAACTCAAAATTGTTTTTATTCACGTAAGCCAACAAAGCATTTATGAATAGTCAGAATCTACCACCGGTTTGGAATGCTGCTTCCACTGAGAAGATCCGGCAAGAAACTCAATGGTAACTCTTTTCAATTTTTTTTTTTCAATTGGGGAGGTAAACGTGATTTCATCCAATTGGTTGGAGATTGTTGAAACCCCCCTAGTCACGTTATTTGCGCGTGTGGTGCAGACGCGCCGACCACTCCACCGGGCGGGCGGCACTACGACATAGCTATTCTATATTTAATGAAATTACCGTTTGAGATACGACCATAATATACATAACATACATTAATTTATGCAACAGTAAAGTAACAGATAAAAAAATAAAATAAAGTAGGTATTTTTTGCGTTATACCTACTGTAATAAAATGGAATCGCTGAATACTGGAGATTTTCATTCTATAAATGGTGTTATAAAAATATAAATAATTAATATCCCGTTAGTGTCTATAGAGCGCGCCAAATTGCAGAAGTGCTTTGCGGTTTATCTCGGACTACGCGGGCGGATTCCCATATAATTTTATAATATCAATCACGCGAACGTCGATGTCGAGTTTTATTGTTTCCGCAATATAGACAATTGGACACAGCCACAGAGGCACTGATGGACACCTCCCCCTGAACGCCTCCCCCCTCTAAGCACCAGACACCGGCTAACGACATACCCACTTGAAAATACTTTTGCGGTCACAATCGCAACCTGTCTAGTGCGTAAACGTGAATAGTCTCGAGATATTTATATTAATGCATTTTGCGTTCATTATTTTTATCGTGTTCGTTAATTGTATTTGGATGATGATGAAGTGCAACTATAATAAATTATGATGTCACCAGTCACCAGATACGCAATAGTGGTGATCAGCAGTGCTATTCTGAAATTAAAATCTAGTAGTGAATCCGCGGGCGAAATGTCTAATGTAATACAAATATTGGAATTTAGAGCTCTTTCGCCGTTATTAATAAACGTGGCTTAGCGGGTGAATAGTTACACACCGATAGTCCTTCTGTCATCAGTAATTTCACATTAGAAAGAAGAAGACAAAATATGGTGTAATATAACTACACAACCACTAATCCACTTTTATTAATAAGGAGGCAAATGATTTATGTTATTAATAAAACTTGTGGAAGACGACTATATGGACCTTTATAGTAATATCGTCGACAAAGCCAGATACTAGTCAATTGTATTGTAATGTTTACGTTATAACAGTATATTGCACACGACTAAAATTCGTAGAAGGAAAATTCAGAGGGTCCGTTTTAATGTTATGACTAATATCACACTAGATATCAACCTAAGAATGAATCACTCGCTCTAAGCTGAAGTAAATACTGAATGTGTATGAGTAGTTAGTACCTACGTAATTCATACAAACCCATTCAACACACGTTAAATTTACACAAACTTCGATTCTTAAACAAAACTTTGATAAACAAGTCGGTACTTCATCGATACGACGATAAATAAGTGCCTACTTACCCTGTATAAATTCAAGCAAGCTACTACCAACTAACCATAGCATAGTACATCTATGGAATATCAACACCCATTGAAATTTCATTGAAAGTTGTACACACGTACTCGTAACGAGTATCGAACAAAAATGCTACAGATTCAGCTTGAAAAAAAAAACAGGCTCATTATTTCAGATATGTTCGAATAGTACAGAAAAGCAGATGTATTTGCAAAAGAGACGATAGTAACAGGTTCGGAGGCAATTAAAATGGTTCGCATACATAACACACGATGTACCTATCGATCGCAGGACATGTGTACCGCCCGTTCCTAGAACACTCGGGATCACGTGCGAACCATCTTTGTACATAAAAAAATGTAAATGGCGAGCCCTTGACTAACTGACGCTTGAGTGCGTCGGATGTTGACTCTAGCATTGATTTCCTTCAAGTGCGGCGGTGAGAATGCCCATATGCGTTGTTTGTTAGAAAGAAACAACGTATGATTGGTTTCGTGATTTTTTGGTGTCTATCAGCATTGAAATGGCTGCATAACAACCAGTACATAACGGAATCTAAATTAAACGTTCAATTCGGTTTTATAAACGGAACCCTACTGTGTACTGGAACAATTATCAACGCTGCGGGTGATCCGTGACGGTGATAGGGTCACCTCGGCCAATTTACTGCGAATTTGGTAAGTAATATACTGAAATATAAATGCAAGTAAGGTGTTGTGGCCGATTGGAAAGCTATCAGTAACAATTACATGAACTGCAGTCATTCCGCGAACAGATTTTCTGCGCCTATTCTGAATTTAATCGCTTTTTTATGATCGCCAATCTTTAAAAAGGCGAAACCTTAAAAAGGTAGCCGCAATACAATGGGGTAAGGATACAATAGCCACGGCCACATGGCGAAATACATTTCTTCTTTTTCGGTAACTCGTAAAGATGCAGATTTACTGTTCACAAATGGCAACAAGCGATAACGCGTGTTGCTCGTTTTGTTTTTGTTATTGGCTGAGTTTTAAAAAATATGACTTTGACACTGAACGAGATTAATAAAGAAGTCGCTTTGTGGATCATGTTTCTGTTTTTTGTTAATAATTTTTGGAAAGACATTATTTTTTATGAGGCGGTGTGCGGTGACCTCCTTTGCAAAAATGTTATCACCTATAGAACATCATTTTATTTTGTTACAACAGACAACAGCTATAGTTATAAACTACATGGGTGAACCCAGAAGTTAAAAAAATATCAAAATCGGTCAAACCGTTTCGGAAAACAATAATTACAGACACCGGTATTTTGTATACATATGAAGATGTATCTATATTTCATTTCAACCAACAAAATTTCCATACAAGTAACTTTGATTGGCGCCAGTCCAAATCACGTTTTCGTGATTGGAGCTCATCACAATAGTATTATATTAATATTGTATGATATTGTATTACGGTCGAGTGCATCGTGCGAGGAGTCGAGTCAATATTCTCGATCCCTTGGCCTTAATGCGAGCGTCAACAGCGCACGCGCATGTTGTTAATTGATGCGCACGATTCATTGCTGGAGAGCTGCTTAATTAATGATATTATGACCGTATGTTACCGTTTGTTGTATAAAATTAACAATGCTGTTATATCACGGCGCATCTGTTAATTTATGAAGGTATATTGATCATCTTTGGATTTTGTCATTTATCTCGTTTGCACTGACATAAAATTTACATAAATCGATATTGTAGTTTCCATTTTTTGACTGGTAAAATAGGTAGCAGTGAAAATCCGTGTAAAATGTTGCATCAATGCAAACGAGGGGTCATGTTTTATTTTCAGCATGTGGATTGAATTGGAGCGTCCACACATACCGAGCAGCCGCAAGAAGCGAATGCTTTAGCTTTCTCGGTATAAGCTTAAATCTACGTGGTCAGAAGTCAAACTGATTGCCCGGGTATACCGTTCTCTGTCTTGCCACGCGATATCTGAACGCAATTGAAACAAAATAAATTATCGAAATTACGTTTGTTTTATGGTACACAATTTACTAAGACATCCAGATTTAATTTTCAAATCCTGGATGAGAATCATCCGGCTGATACCAGCTATACAATAGCAACAATATTTGAGATCATTTCATCGGTTCTGAACCTACGATGGAACACACGGACAATGATGTTAACTAAATAAACAAGCTGAGATACTGTACCGTTTACCACGTAACCTCCATAAGGAAAATCATCTTTTCCTTGTCTTCTGACACGCTTACTCATTATGCAGTTATTGAACGATAGTTTTATGTACCGTGCAATGCATTGACGTCTCTCTATAGAGCCTTAATTGGCACATGATCCCGACGCGTCATGCAAACCGCAGAGGTCAACCGTGTAATTCTAAACTCTATATTATTATAACTAGTATAAAATAACTGTCTATAACAAAGACTTTACAGTATCTAATTGTATTTTAAAAAATTATAGTCAAGATTATATTCTTAAAATAAAAAGGATAATAATTTATTTTCATGACAAATGATTTTAATGTTATCTCAAGAATGTAGGAATTGCATAATTCATTAAATATTTTCCGTAACGGCCATTGTTAATGACCGGCGGAGGTCGACAACTATAACCGTACTGTTGTCACGCCAACCGATCACCGCTGCGGGGATGGGGGGAAGGACATAATTTAAAAAATGGTAACTGACCTAAACGTAAAACCAAACTTGTCTATGAAATTATGTATAATGATTGTGTGAGTAGGCAACAGCAACACCCGTTGAAGTCTTTTATATTAAACGGGAAGTACGTAGTTGTGGCTTGAATAAATTAATGTTATCTAACTGATTATATTATTAACTTGTGCAATCATGTTTTCAGTGCACTATTTTAATACACGTTTAATGTAACGTCATAATTTTACTCGTTGCATACATTATCCGGTTTTTGAAAAATATAACATGAGATAACTAACGGCTTTGAAAATATTAATAATTTTAATATTATTTATATTTTACGGACTTGATAGCTATTCAATTGGTTGCGATTTGAACACAAAAGCTAGTAGACCCCGCAAGTGCCTACTGCCTAGCCCCCTCCCCCCGTCTTATTTGCACAGTGAACATTGCGACGCAGGTTGGGGTCGTGTGACCTTCGCTCGAGTCATCCGTGCCCTTTTCCCTACAGGTGCGCAACCACCTGTAATTACCTCCTACGTTTTAGGTTACTCTATTTATAAGGCGAAATTACATTTACGCGCCGACTCATGCGGGCTTAACATTTGTAACGGTATACGTCGAGTCATTTTTGTTTTGTTTAAGTAATTTAATTCGAAACGTTATAAATACTTTTAGGTATAATTTATTTAGAGTTCTTTCTGCGTATGAACTTAGCTATTGTTTGATAAGGTAGCCAGAGTTTAGATATTAATTTATTTAATTTACCCAAGAAACAAAAATAAAGTCGAGGTGCGTTTTGTAAAATAGTTACTAGAAGTAAATTATTGTAAATATTAAAAATTAAATTAAACGGGACCGTTAAATAAAAATATGAATTTTGATATAATATTTTTACCTATTAGAAGCATCTATTACAGATAGATATTGGAAATTAAATATTAAATTGTGAGTGAAAGACAGCCAAATGCAAAGAGCAATTTTTTATGCAAATACGGGACTTGCACGCGTCACATAAGTTAATTATATTAAAATGACAGTCGAGATTGCGGTGACTAACCTAAATACAAAGCAAGCGCCCGCGCCGGTGACTGCCGGCCGGAAGCAGCGCCATTGTCCCGCAACCATTGACACCTCGGTGCCTACATCATCCGGTCAATTTCTGTCCCGTACCATCGACACTTTCATAAAAATTTCGGTGCTTCGAAATGTTTAGGTGTTAATAAAATATATCCATAATAATTTTCTAAGTCAAACAAATAACTCAGAAGTTGATTAAATAAAAAGGAAAAATATACTATCTGACATAAGAAGAGATATCTAATTACCACTTCCCTTAAAGATTTATAATTCAACACCAAAGACGTAGATGGAAAATTTGTCGGGACTATTTTTTACTTCCTAGGACTAGCTCCAAACATAGCAACGTGATTTAAATATCCTATACAACATGGCACCTCGTGGTTACAATTGTTATTCAAGTCACAGCCCCATAGCCGATAACATCAACAGTGGGCATACCAAACTACCGTCCTTTAAAAAAATGAGCAATAGATCAACGTTGGGCTGAGAGCGCAGCAACGAATTTTTAGCACGTCTATGAGAGTAAACAATTCGTGGAAAAATGCAAAAACATGACAGTTATATCAGTGATTCACGCTTAGTAACTACCTGAGACCGTTAAAGTATGTAATGACGACGTCCAGTTGGTAATTACAAGTCAGGAAAAATTATGGACAATAATTCCGGATTATTAGGAATTTAAGATAGAAGATGCACTAATTGCTCCGTAAGAATTTACGTCTTCCTTTGACGGTACGTGTACTAAATGAGAAACGTTGAATCCATTTAATCAATGCCATTCCTTAGTATTTTAAACTAAAGAAAAAGTTAATCTTTCTCATTTTGACAAAAGCTACGATTAAGATCACGCAAGTCACACAAATCTCAGGTAGGTAGACATTTGTTAGCGAAGCGGAGCCGAGAACTGGATTCTGTTCAAGTGTGAGTACCTTTTTTTGGGGCGAGCCAGTGGCCGTTAAGGAGGAAATGATAAATAAAAATACATGCCCCAGTCAAAATGACAACGATTGGTGATGATAATAAGAAGATAAATATGAAACGCGCATAGTCAACAGTTGAAGCAACTACACATGTGTATCACCTGTGGATGCATTGCAAGGATTCTATGAAGAACAATAATATTGCATAAGTTATATAGATACCAAATATTCATGAGAAAACTTCTGTGAGGGTGTAAAGGGTAACATAACCTAAGGGTTGATTGCAGATGAATGTGCATTACTCGTATGCGAAAACTATGAAACTGATTTCAGCAACTTACCGGCAGATTCTTTATCCTTCTTGGAGAGGAGCGGAATAGGGCCATCGTCGAGCGGGGAGCCGGGGCAGAGCGTGTCAGCCTTGTTGGCAAGCAACTCCAGCCCCTCCTGCAACCATTGCTGCTGGGCGTGCAGCCGCTGCTTCAGCAGGAAGATTTTCGGCATCTTCGGGCGCTATATAACACTACACTCGATCCTTATGTTCGTCTCTGTCACTTGGTCTTTTAAAATTCACAACTCAGCATCGTATCACACTGCACGTTAAGTTTCCTCGCGTTGTTGATGTTTATTTAGTGCGTAGAAGCTAGCGGCACATGTGGTACCGTTGGCCGCTGCGAAAGGACTGAGAGCTAGTGTGCGGTGCCCGCGACACCGTTGCCCGAACAGGTCCGCCCCCGCCCGCGCAGGCGCCGCCCGGCCCCGTGCGTCCGCGCACCGAACCACACCGGCACCTCCGCACTAGCACCGCTCCGCGCACACACGCACGCATTCCAGTAAAAGTGCTATTTTGTGTTTCCAACTTGTTTAGCCGGACATTGTTTTGTTCTAACGACATCTATTCTGCATTTACTCTCTTTGAGATACTTAGTACCTACTAAATTCATTGATCTTATTAATTTATACTTAGTAAATTTGGAAATACTTGAAGCGGTAAAACCGGTATTATGTGCAATTTCCCGAAAATTAATAATCACTAATGTACATAGCGATGATCCAATTCTGCCATTCTATGTATGAGTAATTTCTGAAAGAACCTAACCTAAAATCAAGAAAATATAACCTTATTTGGAAATCAGCACTTTTTTCATTTAGTTCTGAAAGTTTTTCAAATAATTTAAGTAACCCATTATGCCGACATCTAGGTATTTTGCCTCATAAACAAAATCGTTAAGTAGTCCTGAATATTCATAGCCTATCCAGTAATTATTCCGTGGGTACCTACCATAACTTTACATTTTCAGGTACAGACCTCACAGCGTCGTTGTCGGCAGCCTTTCAATCAACCGGGAGATTTGCAAAACAATAGGATCCCGAACAGGCGCAGAGCAATCAGTGCAAAGAAACGGGGATTTACGGAATGGTTATGAAACAGCGTCAATAAACTTTACAACATCAGTTGTCTGTACGAAGTTTTGGAAAAATCCTTTTGTTTTGCGCATCGCAGAGGAGCCGTCGGCGTCTTTGTTGTGAATTCATATCACATGTTCATGACGCTATCCTTCGGACGGATATTTTATTGCATTACCTTTAACAGTTATCGGTTCGGCTACACAACGACTCTAGTCTATAGAATGCCGAGCACGGATTACGTTCGCCTTTACATTTCTGAGCACATCAGTATAATATACTTCCTCCTTTTTCATTAATATTTCCTACAGTTTCCGTTCCGACAGACGGAGCCCCGTAATGGTGGTCAGTTCGACGGATTTTAATTATTATAAAGTTTGTTACAAATAAGTTTGTAACAAATCGTTTCGAGGAAGGATTCCAGGACATTGTGTGAGGATTGCCAAGTTATCTATTACCAAAGAAGAGATTACTGTTCTCGATATACTTGGAGATAATCCCCGGGAAAAAAGTCTGAGTTATTATGTTAACAAAACCTTTGAAGAGTTAAAGAATGTGATTATTCATTTCAAGATTTAGGAAAAAGCGATAGGCTTAACTATACCTTTTTTACTTAGGATTAGGCACAGGTACGTCAGGCTGCAGACATGTTTATTCCTGGAACGGAACAAATGTGGATTTGTGGGTAGTGTAGTAACATTTTTTATTTATTTGGACAGAACATAACTGTTAAGACACATTTTTGTAATACAATTTTGTTTTTTAGGTTGTGAATCCTGACGCGACATGAAGAGTATGAACTTAAGTTCAAGTTATTAACAATATTAAGTCAACGGCAAGTTTCATGGCCAAACAAACCTTCATTTTACGGATCATAAATCATTTTTTTATTAAAATATGCACCTAACGAGACCATAAAGTGGCAAGACGTTTTGCTAATACAAATAAAATAAAACTGTAATATGCTACCGAATTGGCCCTGTTGGGTTTTTAACTTCAAATAAAAAATGTTAACAATTTTGCGTCGACTGCGTGCGTTTTTTGTTAATTCTTGTGACAAAGCAATCGTTAGCCGCCCGATTTATTTTTAGAAAGATAGAATTGTAATAGTAATACCGTAAAATTGGTTTTACTATATTTATTTAAATTGCCACAGCTTATTGGACGGTTGAGTTCAAGGAACACAACTGCTCACATTTGAATGTAAGTTACTCAGCGTTATTTAATCAGGAAATATTTAAAATGTACCAGTGGCTGGTTTTATCTTTATGACAGTTCCATCCATCTACAGAAATACGAATATAAAAAGAGCACTAATGAACCGTTAGATATTAGATTTACATAAGTTTATGATGCCTGTTTTACGATACCTATTTAATTTGCTGTGTGCCTACTTTAAACCCATATAGACAAGCCCGCTTGATTTCTTGCCGCATCTCCTCAGTCGAGGTCGCGTTCCGATCCGGTTGGAGACTGAAATAATTTTCCTTATTTTAAATTCTCCTTATTTACATATTTATGTAAAAAATAAAATTTGTAAGTGCTATCGCAGGCCTAAACAAAATACATTATTTTGTTATGACTTGTTTATGATTTATAATATATGCTTTGAGATAAGGTTTATTTTTATAAGATTATTGAAACCATGCCGTAGTTGGATATGATGCCAATTCTATGGTCAACTTCATCACAACTAAAATTAAATTGACACATGTGGATATATTTCTGTCTTGCTCACACTTTGGAACCATAAAAGGGATGGCAATACAGTTGTTTAAATTGAAATGCAACTTTAAAGATTTTGGGAGAACTAATTGTTTTCTTTCACCAGCTGGCCTCCATCATTACTCTTATTCATTTATCGATAATCATTTTGAATTTTATTAAACCAATTGGCTCGGTTATTGTGGCGCCGCTTGTTTCTTAAATAATCGTGCTTTTCCGAACAACGACCAACGTGTTTGAGAATCGTGCGAAGCAACGCAGTACGAGTTATTTACCATCTACCAAGATCTATCCACGGAGCTGCTAAGATCAATTGCACTGGTAAGAACTTAAATCATGCATTGATTTTATATTGGAATTGAATGTAAATTGTTGTTTATTTATTCTGTCATATATTTAATGTATGTACGATTCAAGAATCTTTTTCCACATTTACTTAGAAGTCCTTAAGCCCTACTAGCACACAATCTTCAGCCGATAGACTCTGCAATTGATTTTGGCTGAGATATTCATATCCCAAATCAGTGACACACATACTACGTGGTGGGAAGTCGGTCTAGAAGATGTGTACTTAGTAAAAAAACCAGTGATCTTGGAAATGTCATTCTTATGTCACACTAGTACAAAGTGTCATGTCAAAAGCGTACTCAAGACCGCTCTCAGACTTGAGATCGATTTATTAATACGGGCTTTAGTCTAGTATATTTACTTTTTAAATGCAGTGTTGTTTTATAGGTACATCGCTCATGGTCGGCGAGCGATGCGTGTACATCGGTTGCGCAATGACTGCATGCGCGGGCGCCGCGCCTGTTCCACGCCGATGCCGTCTGCCTCAAGTTCTCGGCAACGTTATCCTCCTTTGAGTTAAATAAACCAACCACTCTTGGACTCCACACTCCAGGGCAAAAGTTTCCGAAACATATACGCTTAATAAGGTACTTATATAAGATTTACGATCGACCAATCGCAGACTATTATCACTTTGAATACGCCAATCACAATCGCTGTTTGCGTTCCCGCCCCTCGACTTTATTCGGATTTATTATTATGCAAATTAGTCCTAGTGCGGATAGCATTTATTTAAAACGAATACCATCGATACTCGAGGTTACAAATTAGTGATGTAGGTCCAAAAGCCGCAAATCTGAAATGGGACTGGGCTGGACACATCAACCGCACGTCAGAGGAACACTGGGCGGAATATTAAAATATAAAAATGTCGGACGAAATTTCGGCAGGCTCATAAGGAGATAGAAGTTCGAAAGAGTTGCCGGTCATAGCCAAGAATAGGGAGACATGGCGGTAGGGGAGGGCGGCCTTGGCTCAGTAGTGGGATATAACAGTTTCATAATAGTAATATCTGATTGTATAATGCTTAGTTAGTAACATCTTTATTTTTAATGTAGCTTTAAATACTTTAAGGTGTGAATACACAAACTTAACTAACATTTATTAAGTTCTAAAGTTCTAGTTATCAGACAAATTTGTTGTTTATCACAATGCCACCTAATATTTATTTTTATTTATTTTATTTATGTCATATAAACCTTATTCATAATTATAAAAATGTTTTCCAGGGGGGCAAGGAATGCTTACTGAATTATTCATGAGGATTCAAAAGATTCAGTTATTTGCAATTCTTAAGAATGTATAAACATAATGATTTTGTATTATTTAGCAAACAATTAAAACGGATAATGTTTGCATATTTTCAGAAATTCGCTATTTTATCTTCATTTGTTGTTAATTATATGTTATTTCATCGTTTTGACCGGAACACTCGCGTAGGTACTTATTAGTTATTTCTTTCTTCAGTCCAAGGCATCATTGTTTTGTATGAGTTTATATAAATGTTATGAGGCGAATTACTTATCGTAATTTTTCTTAATTAAATACCTTTTTAAACTTCGCTTGCTGCCGGATGTGTTAGCGATTCGACTTCAAAATTCTTGGATGTATTTTAAATTGATCATATTTATAGATCTTTCGACCTATATAGCCTGAATTTCAGCATATTTCCATCTCGCCCCGCTTATTTCGTCGCTAGTGCCAGTGGTAGCCATTGGGACGTTAATTTTGTCCCATTTATTCGGCGGCCGATAGTTTGTGAATGCTTTTTCATACCTATTGAGAGAAGGCTACTAAGAACAACTTTAAATTTGTCTACTTATAAAAGATGGCGTACGACTCGCCTGATACTAAGCAGTTACCGAAGCCTATAGATGTTAGCCGTACCAAATCTATGCTCGCACCTTGCCGACCAGTAGGGAGTGGGAAAGAGGGAGGGTATGAACGGGAAGGAAGGGGGGTTCCGGCCTTCCGGTTCTCTCACTCATCGCACGAAACCATTATAATAGTTACTTCGCAGCAATTTTCTATGATAAGGTGGTACTGTCCCGTTTGAGCGGTGGTGATGAGGTGTAGTCAATAGTATGATTCGTGATAGGCCCGAATTATTTTTACATAAAGATCATTTATGCTGATTGAAATATCAATAATATAATATGGTAAATTAATAATACCAACATTCAGCAAGTGTTTTACACAAAACGCGGAACTGAAATTTAGTATTAACTAGTCGCCTTCCTTGAGGTGTCAGTGGATACCCAGAGGCAACTCTGTATTGAAAAACATCGTGATGAAACCTGCATGTCTTAGAAGATTTAACCAATTTTCGAAAGACATGTGAAATCCGCCAACCCGCACTGGGCCAGCGTGGTGGATTATGGCCTGAATCCCCCTCGTGTTGAGGGGAGGCCCGTGCCCAAGAGTGGGACGTCAAAAGGGCAAATTTTTTTTTATGTCACACCAGTACAAAATGAAATGTCAGAAGCGTACTCAAGACTGGTCTCAAACTTGAGATCGATTTATTAATAAGGGCTTAAGTGACGCGTTTACAAGCTTTTCGCCTGTTTCGTCAAGTGTGTCGCGTAATATATAGATCGGCGAACAACGGTATCTTCACCATGTAGTCTCATTGATTGCCACTGCGCACGCGCGTCGTAACATTGCTCGCAAATAAATTGCAATAGTGCTTAGAACCGGTCCATAGATTACATATCATCTGAACGCACATATTATTCAATTGAGCGGACGCCTTGGGTACTTTATTATGAGGTATCGTCGCGTACTATCGTTTTACTTTGATTTGAAATTTATCTAGAGATTTATTTGTAGGTAAATATTTTTTTAAGTATTATACAATTTAGAACATATTAAAATAATCCCTGTCCGCATGGTACCAAGAATGCTAGCATTTCCTTGTTGAATCGATAGGTTGTTTTTTTGAAAGCGGAAAGATCCAGCTTTCTTGGCACCTGTTGAATTAAATTAGTTATATTTAGAGACTTGCTTCTCATTTAAAGCTGGAAAATATAATAAACTTTTTTTAAAGGATAAGTAGCTTATGGAAACTTCAAAGTCAATAATCGATTTACAACCAAATAACAAAAACCATGTTTTAAAAAATGGTTTGCAAAGCCTTGTTTGCATTGTAAATGGGTAAGTTTCTATAAATTTGGGGGTAAGGCTGGTTGTGGTGGACTGGTTGTGCTGTCATGTTGACAGTTAATCTGTAGTAGCTATTTACGTAGCTTTGTAACCTGCTAACGTAAAAGCGTTTATAATCCTAGATATATTCGGCTTGTGCCACGTAAATGAATCAACCTCATATTTCTGATGTTTTATTTACTTTTAATTCAATAAAATCTTAAACAATGTCGCTTTATTGTCACTGTAGCAGTAATGCGGACATTATTTGCTATTATCACCAACACCTGTTCAATGTAAATAGCTGCACATATGTTTTGCAAATTAAATGAAAATGTAAGTAAGGATTTGTATCAAACACATGGATTTGGTGCTCTGCTTTATCTACCTACTTTTCATTGTAATATTCGTGAATATCATTCTTTAAATTTCAATGATACTTACCGTAATACGGTTAAGTCTTGTATTAGGTAGTTACTTATTAATATTGTTCATATATATTTGCCTAGTGATTAAATTTTGTTTGATTATTAACTGAAGGCAAATGTGCGTGCCTAGGTACACCCTTCATACCTACACAAAAATCGTTTTAGATATATTATAAATACAATATCAGCGTTACTGCCATTCATTGTTTCAATGTGTCAATATAAAACAAAGCTGGAAATCCTAACTCCTCACTTGAATCACAAAAATAAACGGCAGGCAAAATTAAACGGGAATTTTGCCTCAATCATCATCTCTCTTATCTTACCCCACCGGGATAACTTTATTGTCAGACGATAATATATGACGAAAACCGTTCCTTGGAGTCGATTCAGATCTTCCATTATTCTTCCATTCATCTAGATTTCTTTAAATGTACATTTTAATAGAGCTTGTGGTACGTCATAGAATATCCCGCGTGTTCGGTTAACCATGCCGGCTGTGATTATTTTTGAAACGAAAATTAAATTTACATTTTTACTCACAGCTAGTCCAACGAATTTTATAACTTTTTGCATATATCCATCCATCTTCTCTTAGATCTTTCTCTCGATTTGTATCATCATCATCATTATTTTTAGTCGGAAATATACGTAACGATATCTGTGATCATTGATCGTGTGTATGACCACTTTTTGCACAATCGAGCAATGTATGTTGTGCAGATCGATTTGCACCGATATATCGCTATGGTATATCGGTTTCGTTACATACTGATGTAACGATATACCATAGCGATATATGGCATCGTAACGAAAACGGATACCATGGATTCAACTATGCGCGCTCGAGCGTATTCAGTTTTAATTGACATTGCAGTTTATGTCTAAAATAGTCATTATTAATTTATTTATGTAAAATCATTTGAGATAGTTTCGTATACTAATTTCATTCCGGAATAAATTTTAAAATGCTGAAAAATTAAATTTTTTAAAATAATTGACGGAAAATCCCACTCTCGGGTGTCCAGAATCATGAGTTGAATCCATGGTATCACTCTGTTTACACTCTGTATAGCATTGATTACATGGATGCGTCGTCATCTCTTTACATTCGAACATTCCAACCTCCTGCGTGTTACTTCTTCGGTAACAGGGAGATAATGGGCGCTACTTTTTACCTTACCTTATAGCTTTTAAACTCAATATCGTTTGAATAATTGTGTTTTATGGATATAAGCGCTTCCGATAAGCCAACTGAAAGCGTTAATTATGACGTGGCTCGTAATGCGTTATTATTACCCGCACCTTCCCCAGAACGAGGTTAAGCTTGTCGGTAAGTGTTGTTAAATATGTTTCAAACACATGTATGTAAAATTCCGGCTTATTGATATTTATAGAGTTTCGTTTTATATGGCGGCAACCCCAACGCTTTGAATTATTATCAGAACACAGGCCTTGGTTAGAAACTGATACATTTCCCAACTATATTTATCTGTGGAATAGAATTTCGCTTACTTTTTAATTAGATGCTTAGTTATTAAATTTAAATTTATAAAGTAAAATCAGCGGCAAATAAAAAAACGCGGATATACAAGATTCACCAATAGGTATTACAACTGAAAACAATAACACCCTGAGCTATGACGTTCATTGCCTCCTGGCTGATGGTTATTGATGAATAGTAACACGTTGGGCGAAAATATTGAGTCATTGACCTGTTTTTACTATATCTATCGAAATTCCTAATAAAAATGTAGATTTACTGACGCGATACTGTCAATAATATAAAGTGATGAGATTGAATTATACATTTTACGAGACATTTCGTATGACTAAATGTAGTTGTTTAGAATCATAAAGTCAACACTTGTGTAACTTTTGCTTACATTTACGCAAGTACGGAAGTAGGATATATAGATAATGCATGGTCCTGTGACCTAAAAAACTGAATCTATTGCAACGGTATTGGCTCTATAAATAGTATATTTATTCATCTGTATAGACAGTGAGCGCAATGTTTCAGTATTAATATTGTATTATAGCTTATTCAGATGAATCCAAGATATGCCGCCCTGTGTTTCATACTCTTATATCTACCTATTGAAAAGTCGTTTTTGTTGCTAAATTGCCTCATTTGTCATTCGGCCAACGAGTTTCGTAAACTGAACAAACTGAAGATAATAAATTTTCGTTTCAAAAATAATCACAGCTGGTACTCGTATGATTAACCGAACACGGGAGATATTCTATGACGTACCATAAGCTCTATTAAAAGTTTAATTGTGGGAACTTTTCGTTACGTGAGTTAATCGTCAGAAAACTCAAGTCCCATGTTCACGTGTACGGTGTACCTAACTACCTACCTATACCGGTTGTCAAAAGGCTGTGGCGTGGAGTGTACGGGCGACGCGGCAGCGGGGCGCGCGGAGGGCGCGAGGCAGCGCGCGGGGCGGGCGGAGGCGGCGGGCGGCGGGCGGCGAGCCGGGTACAGCGACCGCAATAGCGTTGGTTGCCGCACCGCATCCACCATTGCCAAGATCACGGACCGCGCATGCGCGGCGAATGTCAGCCACGTCACGATCGAGCTTCGTGCTATCGCGATTGGATCGCTTGAATTTAGAACTCGGAATGTGATCACGATTTGACAATTGAAGTTTTATGGTGTCTGTACATCAAAAAGTATCAGATGTCCGTTTCCTCTTCTCCAGATGATGTTTATATTGGTAAAACTTATACAACGGTATTCATGAGCATGTTCATGCGCTGTAGCCGTAGTTGAATAAGTACACGTAACATTCAAATAAACTTGAATAATCCATGAATCGCCATCAAAAACATCATTTCACAAGGAGAAAATTCGTGATGGCATATTCGCGATTGTTCCTACTTGTAAATTCTGATGGTGAAACATTTATGCGCTTGTCAACGTGTTTCAATTCCGCTCCTAAGGCATCGAAAATAGTTTACGGAATGCAGCTTACATAAATTCTATTTCATTTGTGCGCCAATCACGCTCCGTTCCCGTTCCGAAAACGAACGGTTATTATGCAATCGGCTCACATAAGCGCGGTCGTTTTTTGCCCGCCCTCCCCACGGTGAGGAGTCACAAGACTCCCGACGAGCTGCGGTTCGCGTCGATCCTGGTACTTACGTATAATAGCCCTTGCCCTATCTTTATATGGGCCGAGCCGTAGTCTCCCGCAATCCTCATTCAGTTCACGTAAGGTAGCGGCCCAAAGGACCGGGTTTTTGTAACAGCGCAACAGGTAGAAAGGAAAGGATTGCGAGTGCAGAGCGAGACCACATGACATCATCTTCGTGTCTGTCTCGCTCGGCGCGGCGCAGGAATGCCGTACGATTTGTGCTCGCGCATAATACAGACGGTTCGTGCGACCAGTGTGGGTAGCTATGTATGCCCAAGCATTACCAACACACAGTGCCCTAATGCGTATGGGTCATGTAGCGGGATTCACTGAGTTTAGCCAGTGAAATTTATATTGAAAGGGAGTCTGATGGTTTTTGGATAAATTCACCATTTTAACTGCGGTCTATGTCATAATAAAACTGTAACTAAGCTGTGTTTGTACAATTGAGATATTTTTATGGAAAAGAAGTCCAGCGCAATAGACACAATTTGGACGTTTCTCAGTCAAATTAATGGTTTTTGGGGTTATGTGAGTTAATTAGATTATGTGGCCTAAGTAAACAGCTATTGTTTTATATACTAGACAATTATTTTAGTACTACCCTCACTTTACCTTTTTATTTATTTTATGTTTATTTATGCGCCTGCGCATATCGAATGTATTTAACTATTATAATACCTATTGTATTTTCTCCACAAGTAATTTTTGTATTTTTTGAGAAATAAATGACTTTAACCGTATATTATTGTAGTGTTGCGTGCTATTTGTCGTCGGTCTGTCTGTCTATGGCCCATATTAATAAAACTATCTCATGTCTGAGAGCGATCTAAAGAAGGCGTTTGACAAGTCATTTTGTACTGGTATGACCACAGATATAGATTTACATAGATATCGCAAGTATCAGGATTTGTATTGAAATCAAGCGTGCCGATTTTTAACACCTACTGTGACGTCACAGCCGAAATTAAATCCAAACCGATTCCAAGACACCGATGCCGCCGATGCCCCTCCGCCCGCTACGATTCTCTCGAATGATTATCTCGCTCATACTCATATTTTTTATATCTGTAGTCGCGCGGACTGTAAGTTAGCGGCGACCAACCTCGTCGCTTGGTCGGGGTTTCGGACACGCGAAGTACATGCATTTGCGTTATCTATGTTAATCTATATCTGTGGGTATGACTTAAGAATTAAATTTCCAAGATCTATCTCAGACTTGAGATCGATTTATTAATACTGGCCTGTACCGGGTAATCTCTGAAGTCTTTGATTTTGAAGGGAATTTCACTGGCAGATAGCTAATGTTATAAGGACTAACTTACTTAAGTTTACGTATTATAATTTTATCTAAGTATACCATGGAGGCGGAGCCGCAGGCACAGCTAGTAGGGATATAAAATTAGAATTTCAATTAAACCCGTTTACTAAATTCGCGAATGTAGTAGATACACACAGCAACGTGATTTTTTCCCCAATCAGGTAAATAAAGTGACTGGCGGCTAGAATATTAAATAAACAGAAGACCGGTGCGCGATGTGTATGTAAACATTGTTAAAAACTTGGCTCCGAGGTGATAATTGAAGAGAATCCTGTTGAATCAATTTACAATGTGTCTGAGGTGCCTAAAGTCATTTGGATGTCACTTGGTATACCTAGAATGTGTAAATATTGAGTAATTGATATTGGTTAACCTAAACGTAATGTACAATCACATGTATTTTTCATGGTAACAGTTTTTTGCGTCATCATAATAAGTTTGCTTCCTTCTCTTTTTAATATGATAATATAAATGCTGTTATCGGAAATGGAAGGTGCTGGAAAGGACAGAACATGAATCCTTATAATTCGTAATCACGGGTAATAGAGATTTTGTCGCCCGCTTTGCAATGAAGGGAAGTGGATAATCTCCATCCAAATCTTTTTTTTTATAAAATTCGTTTTCCAAGAGAATTTAATTTGCCCTGCGGCTCGCCGAAGGTCGGAACTCGGCGTCATCGTTAAACACCATAATCGATCTTGGTGTTGAGGAGTAACAGTGTTGGGTTATGGCTTAGTCCCAAAAAAAATGTTATGGGATCAGTAAGGTACACTTCCTATTGCTTATAGGAAGTGTACCAGCAGTACGGCTTTACAACCATGTTTATTACTATGTTTAACAAAATAAATTTTGTGGGTTATCTTATTAATGTAATGTATGGGCACATTAATTTTAAAATGAAATCAGTGTTCCAAAAACTCTTAATTATACAGAACTTATAAACATTCTTAATGAAAAATGCGTTCAAATGGAAACGTATGTAATACATTTATTAAAACCTTTTAATTAACAAATAATATAATCAGTAGAATCTTAGTAAACCGTCATGTTAGTACAATAAACCGCATGCCTCGTAATAAAAACATAAAGCCCATGTGACATTAAGCTAGTTGGGTCTGTTCTGTGTGTTAATTATATAAAATATGTCGTTATATAAATAAATCATAATGAGCGGCGTGTGCAAGTACTGTCGGCTGTTTCTTGGGTAAACATGTTACCGCTGAGTCGCCGGTCACATAAAAAGTTTCCTCCGAGATCCGGTCTCACTGGTCTGTAAGATCGACGACCCCTGCTCGCCGTTTGACTTATGGAAATTACTTTTCTTGCTTCACCTGACTGATAGCCCGTGATGTCTAATTGATCAATATTTTGTGTCACTATCATTTATGGCAACCGTCTAGTATTTAATAGGCATCGTTCAAGAATATTGAAGAGCGCGAATACATTATAAACATGGTTCTTAGAAATACCGTTTACAATTTAATAACTACTAACACATGTGTTATATTGTCCAAAAAATATTATTAATAATTTCTTTTAAAGAACTCTAGTTAATGTTCCAAAATTTCCGCAACTCCCATTATCAACTTAATTAGGGGTCATTAATAACTAGTAAGTACCTACTTACCTTAATTTACTAGTCTAATTGGACAAATAATTTCTACCAAACATGTAGGTACACAAACCTAACGACGGCTTTCTTGCATTAGCGAATATGCAAGGTATATTTTAAGTTGAAATCTCGGAGAAAGAAAGAAAGCAGTGTCTCTCGCTGCTCTGTCTTCGGCGCCAGCGCACGCTTACATCAGTGACGATAACGTTACGAGACTTACGGTTACGACCGCCACCGCACCTCTTCTGTATTCTTCACCAGTATTATCGTGATCAAAGATCTGAACATCGATGGAAAAGTGGCACATCACTTTTACGGCCTTATAACGAATGGGAAATATTAATGAGCGGATTGGATCGATAAATTGCTTAATTCTTAAAAAAATCATTTCTAAGTTTGGTTTTAAAAGTAGGTAAGTATTCACATGATTTTTTTTTACAAATAAAGATGATTAGACAGTTGCAGGTGTTGTAGAAATATATAGAGGAAATTATAATTGAAATCTAAAAACAGACAGTTTTCAGAATTCCCTTTATTATGAACATTTGGACTGTGAATAAACTAGCTATTAATAAAACTCTCGTATAAAATACAGACTCATCTGAACATCGTAGCACCTAACCTATTACAAAGCGATGTTGCAATTCAAGAGCCGAGGCTGGTTTAGCGGTCGCGCTCGGCGGTGCAGCACGATCTGGCGTTCCGCTCTGCGCCGGCGCACGTACCCCCCCCCCCCCCCCAAGCCCCTTTCTTGCTGTCCCTCCGGCCTCGGCCCTGACCAAGACACAGACCCCGCGGAGGCGAAATGTTACGAAATTGACTATCGAGAGAACACGTTCTGCGTCTACACTGTAGGGCCCCGTGTGGCGGCGATGTCGTAAGTGTTCAATGGGAATTGGGAACGGCAGCCTACTTCGGCTCGTAGAAACGCCAGGTGCGTTTTTATTACCATGTATGGAGAAGAAATTGTCGAACGTTTGAATTGTTAAGTCTTCATTTTCCACGGTCGTTGGGGAGCCATAAACGTGTGAGTATTGTATACGTAAACACAGTCAGGTCACGGTGTTACAGGTTGCAAGTATGTTGTAATTTATGATTTAATAATATAACTAGCAGTAATATTACCCGTAAGGCCATAATTCTGTAAGCAATTGGATGTAGTTACGCAGAATGGAACTGACCCACACATACATCTGCAAACTGAAACCAACCTTCAATTGCTTACACTAGGGTGGTTTTTGGTCTGCAGAAATATGTTATTTGGTTCATTCTGCAACATTTTATCCCGTTTATCTTATGTACCAATTAAGAGGCAATAGCTCCGATGAGCTGGCCTGATATGATGTGTATGTTTGATGGTGGAGGGATTGAATTGCGAGGCTGGCGTAATACATTCACGAAAATTATAGTAGACACCTACTATTTACCGCTAGTATAGTTTAATGAATAATTTATTATGTGTTATGTTATAAAAGAGTGATGCTCATAGTAATTAATTGAACTAATTTAAATGTATAGATTCAACGGAATACTGTACAGTGATTCAACCACCAAAAATTCATATCAATTCATTTAGAGTATATAAAAATAATGTTGCATATGAAAGGCATCCACAGACGTCGTTTGTTCAATTCATAAAATGAAATCTTGAAATTGTTTCGCGAAAATATCCAAAACTTTTATTGGGAGCGATTTGTTATAATAAAAACAGTCTAACGAGCTCATTTGTCGGAATTCACAATTGGCTACCACGTTTCATGTCAACTCGTTTGTGATAATCGTCCCTGACATCGGGGACCTGTATCACCTGCTGAATTATTTCCAGCCACAACGCGTTACGTACACATGAAATGGCCAAACATTTATTTTGGGAAATAAAACTTTATAAACTAAACTGATGACCGCTTGGCGCAGTGGTTCGCGCGTAGGCCGCTTTGCTCACTGCACATGATGGTTGCGGGTTCGATTCCCGCCGCGCCGGGGCAAATTTAAGAAATGGCCTTTTCGTAATTTTTCCAGGTCTGGGTGTCTCTGGGATCACCCCCAGTCCATCAAACAGTACCCATAGTACAAGCTTTGCTTAGTTTGGGGCCATACAGTTGGTGTATCAGTCGATATTATTATAAAAATAATAAATAAAAATATTATTTATAATTTGTAAGTTTAGTTTATAAAATTTAACTTGTTAAATAAATTATTAAAAATATCCATTTACCGTGCCTGTGCCCAATCAGCAGGTTAATGAATACAAACAAGATATTTAAGAATTATTATTATTATTATTATTTTAACCTTTATTTTTTGATTTATTATATCCTAAATTATTATATCATTGAGGACTTTTAAGTCCTACCTTAACGTCACGAAAGAACAGGGGATTTTATGTAGCACCCGGTGTAACTTCCCCTTTATTCTAAATTATAATATTTTAGACTCTACATTATACTCTACATCTTAATTGTCCGTCAAAAAATTAATTGCGGATATTTTGTTGCGGAACCCAAAAAATACTATACTTATACAACCTGCCTAACCAGTGCTAATCTTATCACACATCGCCGCAGCTGCGCTGATGTAGTGCAGAATGATTTTGTCAAGTATTTTGACAGCGTGCGCTCGCGCAGATTGCCGCACTAATTATTATTATGACTTTATATATAACAGTGCACCTGCTTTCTGTGAAAACGTCCGTACAAAGGACACGTTGCTTGAATTATTTATTTTTCACCTTTTTTACATGTTGTAAAATATCAATAAGGCATGACTTGTGTGTACACATAATAGTCGTAAAAACTCAATCGCACTCCTTAAAGTATTTGCTTCAAGTTCAGCCTGATATTAGAACATCATTTCACCTTGTTACTTACTACCTAAGGCCCGTACAATTTCATTTCAAGTCTGAGAGTGATATTAGAAACGTCATTCTTATGTCACACCAGAACAAAATGTCATGTCCAAAGCGTTCTCAAGACCGCTCTCAGACTTGTGATTGATTTATTAATAAGGGCCTGGCTATTCTCCGTTAGTACATCATCACCACAATTGGTTGTTTAACATCGTAGTTTCGTAGATTCGATTTTTCTCACCTTTGAATACAGTGTAGCAGTAGTAGTACAGTATTTGCAAAAAATAATAAAAACGACACGAAAATTAAATCGTAAATAAATAAATATCGCCAGACGAGCACGCCAACTGTATGGTCCCAAACTAAGCAACGCTTGTACTATGGGTACCGTACAATGGACTGGGGGCGATCCACGTGACTCCCAGACCAGAGAAAATTACGAAAAGGCCATTTCCGAAATTTACCCTGACGGGAATCGAACCCGCAACCACCCGATGCAGTGAGCCGAGCGGCCTAAGCTCGAACCACTGCGCCAAGCGGTCGTCAATCATCATCGTCATGTATTTAAAGGTGTATTTTTTTTGCTTTTATTTTACCAGTACGTAAGTTATAGCACAAAAATTATACCTACATAAACCTCAACTCAGTCCATATATTTTTTTCATAGTCTGTTAATATTCAGCCGAGTAAACGCAGTAATTGCAAAGTGTAATGTGAATTAGATGGTGTTCTATCACATCGCTGGCATTACAGTACAGACCACCGGAGCAGCCGCCAGGTTCCTGTTATTACATACAATGTTGGCAACTGTGAGCTGTATTGTGAGGGTTTATTTAATTTCACAGTTGAGAATCTTGTCTGGACGAGGTAATGAAATACGGTCCATTTTATTGCAAGATTAACTAAATCTTTATAATTATTATATTATATTGTGCGGGTTCCAAGACTATTTAACTTTTCCCCGGGACTCGTCGAGGGTCAAACCTCGACGTCATTAGTGGTCACCATTGTCGATCCTGGTTTACAGGAGTTACAGTGTGTGGCGGGACAAGTCCCAAAAAAATTAAAAAAATCCGGTGTGCTTGTGTTCATAATTCTTCTCTTCCTAAACGGTATGACCAACCTTTATGTTTTTTTTAGTAGGTACCTGTTTAGTTTACCTTGTTATATTTGGGTCCGGTAGGCGGCGCTGTAGTTGACATCCAGAAAATGCCGTCGATAAAAGTGTGTTATGAAGTTTTGAATTTTCTTATACTCTCTAGCGATTAGCGAAGTGATAGCATCCGGTTGGGTGGAGTCGGCTTACAGTCTACCCTGATTTGGCTGAATACCGATAACTACACGGAGCGATAGCCATCTGTCTTAGACCCAACTAGCGGATATATCGGTAACCAATGGGTAAGACACAAAGAACGTAGTATTTTTAAGTCTGTGGGGTAAGTAAGTAAGTAAAAATTACACTCGGAACCGTCAGCTTAACGTACACTCCATCAGGCGCTTCTAACAAATAGGCCCTCACCCTCCTACAAGAAGTTTTGAAATAGATCGTATAGAAGAATATACGATGTTAAAATGTTATTTAAATTAGATCAACTTTTATATAGGTAGACCATCACCGAAGATCTGGTAACTTACTTCCTGTTTTTTTACGGCTATATTATTTTTGAAATATATTGTATTAAAATTTGTAATACATAGCTTTCATGAATAAATATATCATTCATGAGAGAAGGAGGCAAAATTGCTAATTATCTTTGTCATAGCCGAGCGTGTTGAGCCGACAGACTTAATTACCAATA
This sequence comes from Notodonta ziczac, assembly GCA_918843915.1. Lineage (NCBI taxonomy): Eukaryota > Metazoa > Arthropoda > Insecta > Lepidoptera > Notodontidae > Notodonta > Notodonta ziczac. The sequence goes on from OU974041.1 coordinate 5,278,144, forward strand.
CCTGCTATTACCGACAGTTCAACTGAGTCATTAGACTCGTACGTCAATTGTATATAGTTTTGCACAATGGAATCAACCCACATGCACTGCTGTAGACCAAAACCGACCTTATGTTAGGGGTTCTAGGTTGTTTTCAGTTTGCAAAAGTGTGTGTGGGTTGGTTCTATTTTGCAAAACTACGTACCAATTGTACACGGGTTCAAAACAGTGGATTGTAACAAAGAGGGGCCATGCATATTCATGTCCGTGCCCCCTTTACAAATGTCGCGCCGAGCTGCGCCCGCGCCGCTGACACGGTTACTGTGACGGCTCATTCGAGATGCCACAACAGTATTAGCGCTTTAATTAGACGAAGCCACAGATATACATTTACATAGATAACGCAAGTATCACGATTTGCATTGAAACCAAGCGTGCCAAATTTTTAACACCTACTGTGACGTCACAGATGGCGGGAAATCCTAACCGATTCAAAGACACCGATGCCGCCGATGCCCCTCCGCCCGCTACGATTCTCTCGATTGATTATCTCGCTCATACTCATATTTTTATATCTGTAGTCGCGAGGGCTGTAAGTTATCGGCGACCAACCTTGACGCTTGGTCGGGGTCTTCGGACACGCTAAGTACATACATTTGCGTTACCTATGTAAATCTATATCTGTGGACGAAGCCTTTTGACTTTGATCGTGCCAGAAATTAAGCAATGCAGCTATCTGAGATTTTGAGTTACGAATAATACACAAGAGCCTAAAATGCCCAAGTGTTTGCTATTTAAATCAGTCGTTTTTAATATTGTTACTATTATTCAGTAAGAGCTCAACATAATACTATGATCAATGGCAGTCATCTCCGCACATTTCGACTTATCCCTCATGAGATAAAACAGTGCGATAAGACTCGTAACTTCAACCCATTTTCAGATTCTGACCATGACATCCTCCTACAGCCAAAATGTCTCTACCCAGCGATGTTGCCTATAAAGAGGCTGTATCTTTTTTATATAACAAAGTCTGCAAACAACCTGCGTACTACCTGCCTGATAATAAGCTGGTATCGTATCCTATAGAATCTTCAACTGCAATAGGAACCAAAGACACTGCTCGAACGATGCTGGCCTGAAAAGGAATGGGACAGAGAGAAGGTAAGCGAGGGGTGGTTTGTCTTCTGGCTTTACGTCGACCTTATGTGAGTAGGTGGTACCACCCAAGTCGACCCAACCAGTATACAAGGTGAAACATAATGGGTATACTTTTCAAAACTTAACTTTGTACTTCTAAAACCATCAGCTTTGGAGGGAACCTGAAAAACAAAAGGTGTTATAGGAATACAGCTGTTGAACGATTTCACAAGTCTACAAAACTTTTAGTACTTCAACTGTCCCACAAAGCCGATAATTTGAGGTTTACAAAGTTAAGTTGCAAAAAAATAGTATACCCTTTTTGTTTCACCTAGTATAAGCTGTTATCAATCAGCTACGGCTTTGCTTTACCAAAACCAATCACTCTTACCATGTCTAAATGAAACTCCTCAGCGAATTCATTGGTCCTTAAAAATACTGTAATTTGTAGTGGTACCATTCTTTATTTCGATATCGTTTTGCAGTAGGGAATCTAATTACAGACACTGCTGCAGACCAAAACCAACTATTGTTTTAGTGTTTCTAGGTTGGTTTCTGTTTGCAGAAGTGTGTGTGACTAGGCTCCATTTTTCAAAACTACGTCCAATTATCCTACTAGCTTTCAGCTAGTAAAAAACGTATTTTTAAAGGCCTCTTCGTATAGGTACCTATATCAATATCTATTATCTATGTATATGTATTTCGTTCAATAGGTACGATAGCCTAACACATTAATCCTGGACTAAGCTAGCAAGCAATAGTTCCAGGTACCTACACAGGTAGATACCTATACCTAATTTAAATTATTTTTATATACACTGCCTACCGTGTTTCAAAACCCTATGCACGCCACTGCTAGCTTCTGATTTCATTTACAAGCGTAATTATTGATGATCGCGTATTGCATGAAATGGTCCATTTCATTTTGAACTCATTATCAGTTAAGTACATTATGTTAATGCGTGCCTTGGACTGTTTACTTTACTTTCAACATATAGGTACCCGCCTTGACCCGTAAAGAAACTTCTCATTGTTTAAAGTAAACTCAGTGTTATAGGGAGCTGTGATACTCGTATTTCTCAATTTCTGACGGCTAAATTAGTCTTTAGACGACGCGATTTGGTTTACGATTGGTAGAGACGATAGCTAGGGTCCCTACCGATCGGCATCTCAATAGGCAAGTTGGATCCCCCGACTCATACATCCCTAGATCGAGCCTTCCGATTTGCTCTACCGATCGTATCGATACCTATATTGCGCCGTCAGGAATGAAGTACAGTAATTACAAAAAAATTAATAACTAAATATCACACCAGACTAACACACCTACTGTATGGTCACAAACTAAGCAATGCTTGTACTATGGGTACCGTAGGTACAATGGGCTGGGGGCGATCCTAGTTACACCCAGAGATCGGCAAATTACGAAAAGGCCGTTTCCAAAATTTGCCCCGGCGGGAATCGAACCTGCAACTACCATGTGTGAGCCGAGCGGCTTACCCTCGAACCACTGAGCCAAGCGGTCGTAACAGACTGAGTGATAGCCATAAATAATCAAGACCAATTATTCTGTCAGGGTGCAGAGGCTGGTAACTGGTATTATTTTTCTTTAAACAAAGTTGGCCAAAAGCGTACGATCTGCCTGATGTTAAATTGCAGGTTGCATTACCAAAAGCGTTGCTCATCCGTAACCGACCTGAAGGGGAGTGGAATAGAGGGAGGGACAAGGAGACGGGGTTGGGCTTTCGTTTCTCTCACTCATCGTACTAAGCAGCTGTACTATGGCACGGTCGCTGATCACGAAGAAATTCGTACAATGACCTGTTATTACCTGTTTTTGTCACTCCCGCGTAAACCAATACGTCTCGCTCACACAGTTGCCGGTCACACGCAGTTCACGGCAACTGTGTGAGCGAGACATATAAGACAGGTAATAACAGGTCATTGTACGAATTTCTTCGTGATCAGCGACCGTGCCATAGCTGGTTTACGCCGGTATTCTGTGAGAGGGTGGTACTACTCCGATTGAGGCAGCCCATGTATGAGCAGTAGTCAATTGGTGACAGTTGGGCTCCATCACCATAACTTTTTGTATACCCATACATCAACATCACATTGCTAGTAATCTTAAAAAAAGGGACCTTGGTTGCAGTATCGCAAGCAATTGCCATTGTCGATCCTGGCTTACAGGAGTTATAGTGGTGGGAGTGTGTGGCGGGACTAGTCCCATAAAAAAAAAAAGTATCGCAAGCAATTGAAATTGTAATTAATGTTTTAAATTTACGAGACAACAATAGAAGTATTCTTAATTAGGACATTGCCTTCACGGATCTAATAATGAATATGAAACAGTTTAGTAAATTATAGTTGTGTAGCATTAAAAATGTGACATTATAGTATTTCAGTTGCACGAATTAATATATTCACATAACATATAAATTGAATATTAGTAAGTTATACGAATCTAAGTGTTATCTTTGAGTTGTTTGAAAATAGCAAACACATGGCGTTGCTAAATGTTTGCTAATTAGCATGCTTTTCACATTTTGACTGACAAACAACGTCTATTATAGTTCAGCTAAAAGGGTTGTGACGTGTTGCCAAGCATGTGCCCATCTGTTCGCCGGGTCAGAGTGACGCCCGCTTTATAGGACCGGCAAGTGGACGGTCACTCTTAAATACATCCAATAGAATTCTTTTCACGGTCGCTTTTCGTAGTGGTTCGAGCGTAGACCGCTCCGCTTACTGCACGGAGGGGAAGACCATTCTCAAAATGTGTGACGGGAATCGAATCCGCAACCACTCGGTGCAGTGGTCCGAGCGTCAAACACGCAAACTGCTATACCACGCGAACATCAATTTCCAATTCAATTTCAATTCTAGTCTAAATTATGTTAAAACAATGTACTTGAACAGCTATTGTTAGATGATCCTATTGAAATAGTGGATTATTTTTTGGAATGCATTGCTCATCGGCCATCGCTGTGCCGACGACCCCCGGGATCAAGGGCGACGGATGACCTGTGTCGTGATGAAACATAGCTATGGCACCGCTGTTAATTGCTCTATGTACTCGTATATGATATATACTATACAGGGTGAATTTTTAAAGTGGATGGTGATGGCCAAAATGAGCCCTTTTCTTTAGTTTACCGTATGTCAATACTTAAAAGAATTTGATCCTTATTAGAGACATTATCGAATGGTGTAATGATATAGTGTGTATTTTATTTTTCGAAGTCAGCGAGGTCTACTCCTGTTCTAGCTAGGAATATTGAGTAAGAGATACCTTAAAATAATTTTGCTTTCAATATTTGAATTTTCAATTTTGCATATACATACGTAACATATTTATGTACATAAACTCAATTTTTGTGCCAATTTACAGACTTCTAGCCCTAAATAGTCTCTGAAAAAACTGGCTGTGACGTCGAGTGGATGGGCAGACGAAGTACGAACACATGGACATGGCGAAACTATAAGGGTTCCTAGTTTGACTACGGAACCCTAAAAAGGGACTTTAAACTCATTACCATACGGTAAAAAATCAAAATACAAATCTATTATCATACCTATAGATTGCCATGAGGCTGTTCAGTTTCTTCCTTAAATTAGTCACACGATAATTGATGATGTGAAACCACGCTCATGAATAGTTTTGTTCCGCACTCCTATGATAAAAAACATAGTCTTTTGTTAGCAAACTAATATTTTTAGAGCCATCGTTTTTTGCTTTCAGTAACATCGATGTGCTCTACAAGAATTGGGAATTCGGGGCCTTTGAGGCCGTATTAATAAATTAATCGCAAGTCTGAGAGCGATCTTGAGTACGATTATGACATGTAATTCTGTACTGGGATCCCGTTAGTTGTAGAGGAGACGCGCGTTAGGGCCCCATGAGCCTAAAGTTTCGAGCCCAAAAGGCTCAAACAAATAGGCTCCAGGATGGCGCCTCTTGAGGTTTTCAGCCTCTGCAGCAGCAGCGCCGGAAATGTGTAAATACACTTTTATTAGCGAATACAATCTACAGACTGCTGAGACAAAAAAAGGATAAAAGAAAATAATGCAAAAACGAGCAATGATAAACTAGGCGGACAACCAGCCAATTGCTTTTTTCGGCATACCAAATTTAAATCCATCGCATCTATTGTTAGTATTGGAACGCGTTAAAATCTAACTGGATACATTTAAATGAGGAACCAAGAGGATAATCCCTACTGGTCAGAATCGTATTCCACTTTTTGGTAGAATGATAATACAATAACGAAGACAATGAAGACGACTTATTTGTATTCCTACAAAGTATGCATTGTACTTTATTTTGACTTATTGTAAGTGCTAATTATAAATGCCTATACTTTTATTATATATAATATCTTGACCTGAAACGATGGATTAGTATGCTGATACTTACTTGTTAATTGCTTCAGAACTCCTATGATAGGTTCAACTACTCGTACAACAATGTTTTTGACATCTGAATTTCAGTTGAGAAGATGGTCCACCAGAAAGATGATCCTGTTTTTACGCCTAGTCATATTTTTACGTCGATTTTACTTTTTTTATGGGACTAGTCCTGCCTCACACTTCCTCCACTGTTACTCCAGTGTGCCAGGATCAAAAATAGTGACCAAGCATGACGTAGAAGTTCGACTCTCAACGAGTCTCATTTTTTGACGTACCTAAATTTAAAATTAACTGTACTCTTTAGAGGGTAGAGTTAGACAAATGAGTTTTTTCAGGTGTAAGTTGCGATTGGATGATGAGGTTTTGTGTTTTGATCCTTATTGGGTTCAAGCAGTGCACGTCCAGGCGACAATAGCTGGCGGAAGCGTCGCCAGCGCCGCGTCCGGTGCCACCTGCGCCAGAGCACTTCCCTACGCAACCTGAATTATTTCTAATTAATCACGACTGTTTAGCGCGCGCTGCATACATTATATTCGGTTGGTGTAATTGGATCGGCGTTTGTTGGTGGTACAAGAGAATGTTTGTTGTATATTTAGATACCTACTTGAAACATTTCACAGTCGTAGAGCCAAGGTGTAAACGATTGTCTGCAGCTCATACATGCTGGCTCAATCGGGGTAGCACCAACCTCTCACAAAAGATTGACGTAAAGTACCTAATAAAATAAATAGCTGTTGATATAAAACTATTTTTACGGATTATATCGCGTTTATTTAGTTTGTTATATTTTCCCGACGTTTCGGTTGCTTTCCAGCAACCGTGGTCACGGGGGGACTGAGGTGTTAGACGTCCTGATGTCATAGTTATAAACTGGGTATCCTGGGTGGGTAAACAAGTAAATAAAAGCGATATAATCCGTAAAAAAGTTTTATTTCAATGTGTAGTATTCGCGTAAATTTAAGTTAACAATATAGATAGACTCTTCCCCTCCCGCTATCCCACTCGCCTTCAAGTTGGCAACGTGCGTGCAATGCCTTTGGTATTGCTAGCATCCATATGCTACGGTAACTGCTTAACATCAGATGGTTCATATACTTGTTTGCTTACGTTATATAAAAAAGTAACAACTAAATAGGTATGATTTTGAAAATACATTCACTGATAGTGTCAAACTTATACAAATATTTCAAATCATCAAAATTGTTTGCTAAGTTTATTAATTACGATGTTCAATTTCTTGTTGCATGAATATTTCGCAAAGATCTGTTCAGCCGCGATCCCCAAATTTTGCTAATAAAATCAACAGATCCGGATCTAAATTAAATGCGTTTGGAGTGGTAAAAGACGAACCAACCTTAAAATGTAAGGCTTTGACCACCTTCGTACCTACATGAATAATAATGTTGAATACTAATGAAAAACATGCTTTCATATTTTTCTCATTCTCACAATTACCGCGCTCTTTGTGCGCCGACAGATGATGACCAAATGCCATTAAACCCAGAGGTTCACATGTAATCTTTTACACTAATGAGCGGAATTAATAAAGACCTCGAATTGTTATAACACCGGATACTCAACTTCCAATGAATTTTACACAAAATACATGCTTACATATAAATTAAACGATAAACATAACATTTTGATATTGACTAAATATTATACAGATACACATAATCAGATGTTATACGAGTGTAATAAATAGGAAACAATAAAGTAAACGAAACGAATGTTGGAATTTCCCTCACATGATAATTTCCCCATACATAAAAAGAGTTGGTGTGTAAGGACAAAGTCGTTAATCGTAAAAATAGTATCATGAGTGAAAATGTAGTGCGATGCGGGCGCCCACACGACCCGCCGGAAGTAATGTTTATGCAGATATTAGAACAACAGCCGCTGCCTACGGTGAACTAAATAAATTTGTGTTGTGCATTTCAATTACGCTGTTGTTTTCTTCTGTAGACTCTTTGTTTTCGGGTTCCCTGACATATAGATTTATCGTAAAACGCATAGGTTGTAAATAATCTTATACCTATTTACTCTGAAGGGGACGCGATTGTATTTTGTTTCTAATGAAATATGGGGAGATCCTCTGCCATTATATAAAGAGCACACGCGAGTGATGTGTTAAAAAAAAAAATCTTGTGATTGCTTATAATTATTAATCTCAAAGGTCATTTTTGGTCTGACACATAATTCAAGCTCACGAAGACTTTGGCATTTCTCTGTGAAAACAAGTTACAATCATGTTGCAAAGTAAAATACTTAATATCAGTATTTATTTTACGCACACAGTTAATCTGATCACATTTTTTAATGACACAGATCCTTTAAAGACAACTTATTGGTTTATATTTTAAACAGATTAAAAGTATTAACGGTGAATAAGTAGATATAGCACACAATTACGAAAATTCATATGAAATTCCGGTGTGCGTGTGTTCGTAAATCCTCCTAAATGACTTGACAAATTTTTATGTTTTATTAAGCAGTGATAGCCGATTGGTTAAGCACGCGTCTTGCGGGCTACCAGGTCTCAGGTTCAAACCCCGGCTCGAACCTCTGGATTATTCGAAATCTATGTGCGAATCATAATTTCTATCTGATTATCACTTGCTTACGGTGAAGGAAAACATCGTGAGGAAACCTACATATCTTAGAAGATTTAACCAATTTTCGAAAGACATGTGAAATCCGCCAACCCGCACTGGGCCAGCGTGGTGGATTACGGCCTGAATCCCCCTCGTGTTGAGGGGAGGCCCGTGCCCAGGAGTGGGGCGTCAAAAGGGCTAAAAATTTATTATTATTTTTATTTGTACTTATAGCGTCGCCTGGCTGGTTCTTAGCTATAGTTAGATCCGGTGGGAGGAGCTAATGTTAACATCCAGAAAATACTCTAGCGGATATAGGGGAAGAAGATAGTAATTTATAATTATATTTCCTGCAGTAATATTACAATAATGAATGCGAATGACGTAATCGCTATTAATGTGCGCTTGAGAATTGCGATAGCGTTCATTTAAAGTGCTTAAATCAATTTAGCTGTTTATAACTCACCATAACTCGCCAACTGAGGCTTAGCCTAACGGTAAACTTGACTTAGCCCCGAGGTTGTAAAAACTTAATCGGTAACAACTGGAGCGAATCGGGTGAGCGCGCTAATTGTGGCACGCCAATTAAAACAATATTGTGCAATATCCGATAGCAATGTAGTCACGAATCTTATGAAGTCACTTACCCTAATGGGAGAAATGTTATTCACCCGAAATTAACCAAGTCTCGTGACGAAAGACTTGGATACGGGTATGACTAAGCATCAAATGTGGAAGTAAAATAGGTATTATTAAAGGTGTCTCTAATGCTGTATAGCAAGTTATTTTAAGACATGTTGGAAGGAAATGTTAACCTGTTCTATATGCTAATTAACATAAATATGACCTATAGTTAATGAGTTAATTGACCCACATGAATTATACATTTCAATTTTTTTTTTTTTTTGAGAAATTATTTAAATACCTACCGTAAGTACGTCATCCAAATTAAGTAGAGGAGAATGGGTTATGCATGTATGGCGTGAACCAAATAAACATTTGAAGCCTACAAAACAATCAAGCGAAATAATCGATCAAAACAACATAATTTATAAAATTGTTAGTTTGTAGGTGCCGATAATTGCTTACAATTTAGTGTCGATTATATACTTCGGTTCGCTTTGCTCAATCAAATTTGGAATAGAACGAACGCGATACATTCTCCTGCGCTCATGATAGGTAACGCTGCTATTGTGAGATGGTACTTTGATGGTATGGTCATTGTTGGCCGCGGTGTGCGATGTAAAGTTGCTGGGTAATGGCGAAAAGAGGTCGCGGGGGAGCGGGAGGCGGCGGCCGTTGACCGGCGACAACCTTATTGCGTTAAGTTAAGCCATGAGCCAATGTCTAGGGTAAGGTCCTCGGAGGCAAAGTGGAGTGGCGTTTTCGTTGGTACATTTCCGTGGGCGGGCCAACGCTGCTCTGTTTTTCGCGGTCCGCAAAAAGAGGTTGCGTAATTTCAGGCCATAAACGAGTTCCGAACTGGGACTGTGTTTACTTGACTGTATTTTGTCAGGTATTAGATGCGTCTTATTTTTCTGCACTGGCTGTTAGTTAGTTTTCAATATAAAATTTGTTGACAGTCAGTTAGATATTTTATTAGGAAATTTCTTTACGAAATTTGTACTTACATGAAAATAATTAGAATGATGTGCTACGGTGGGTCAGTTAGTTTTTACTGTGGTAGAGTCAAGCTTTAACTGATTGACTACGGCTTACATACGAGCTGTCTCGACAGGGGTAGATCTACCCCCTCACAGAAAATCGGGGTAAAATAGCTATTATGGTTTTTTTTTAATGGGACCAGTCCCGCCACACACTCCCACCACTGTAACTCCTGTAAGCCGCAGGATCGACAATGGTGACCAATAATGATGTCAAGGTTTGACCCTCGACGAGTCCCAGGGAAAAGTTAAATTGTCTTGGAACCCGCACGAAGTTAATCGAAAGAAATAATAGGAGGAGTTGGAAGAAAATATTTCCACTTCCCTCCGGTGAAAAGCGGGAGACAAAAAATAGCTGGTATGGGCTGATTGCCATAGAAACAAGACTGTTACAGCTGATTGAAGACAAGATATATAAAGCTATTATGGCTGCGTCTCGCACGATGAGTGGGCGATCCGGAAGCCCAACCCCCTCTCGTTTCCTCTCCTTCTTTCCTACCCTTTAAATCGGCAGCGGGCGAGCAATGCTTTTAGTATTACAAGCATCTGTCAGCTACGGTATGCTTAACATCAAGTGGGTCTTATGCATGTTTACTGACCTTTTTATATAAAAAATAAACAAACTTATATAAGAGAATACCCACTACCCTAGGTTGTCAAATAAGTATGAAATAAATATTTCAAGTAAATATTTTTATATATCCGAACTGAGGCGTTAAAAAACACTTTAATCCGCAAATTCTAATTCACGTACAAAAAGTTCCAAGTCCAAAAGCTTTATATATTACGGGGCGATAGTTTGGCCAGCCGCCTCAAGGCTAGATGCTGCCATCGGAGAGTGTAAGAGAGGGTAATGCCCTCTGAAGTTGTTTGTGGCAAAAAATGGGGACATAGTAACCGGCTCACTTATTTTGGTTAACTTATGAATCACCGTGAAAAAAGCAATACAGATTAAACATTTGTTTTTACCATTTCCATAGTATAGTATAGTATATAAATACTCCAATATAATATCACAGCTTACATAACCATTCCCAAATTCGAATAAAAAAACGGAAGTATTATCAACACACGATCCTTATAAGAGATTTTAGATGTTTTTTTATATTATTAATCAATAGTTTAATGGTTCGAATGAGGATCGAACCCGGAATATCTCAGCTACGAGGGAGTCCTCTCTAACTACTAGGCTATTGAATAAAAATAATGTTATCAAATTCACATGGAAAATTCACTACATTCAGGATAAAATATTTATAACATTTCAATGAACTGTCCTCAGCTAAGTACCTATTTGAAATATTATTTGGTTTGAATTATTTATGGTAAATTGATGTTAAATTCATATTTTCATAGGCGGCGGCGCGGCGCCGCGGCGCTTGCATACTTCACCATACAAAGTGTGAACTTTATAGAGTTTCACCGAACCTGCAACATAAAGGTGTACTTACCTATTCTGAAAAGGGAACAGTTTATTTTTAAGTTAGGACAAAAACAGTGATTATTTATTGTATTATAACTATACACCTAGTTATTATACAATGTTGGTAAGAGTAAATTTGACACCAACAACTTTTTCCACAGATTAATAAAGGTTTTCGAAAATGTTTAAAGGTCATGCAAGCGAGACAGTACAATCGTTAACTACAATCAGATATTCATACTTATTAGTAGTGATAAATTTAATATCAAAATTAATGTTTTGTTAGGTTTTTACTTCAAGATTAAAAATATATTCTCTACATTAAAATTATGTAATTGCTTACTCAAATGAGAACACGATAACGAATTTATCCAGTAACTAGCATTCATAACGTTACGAATAAAAACATACCATGGGACTCTAGGACCTCCATATATTCTCCATACATAGTTACTGTAGGTTTTAAACATTACATTACATTATCTTCGATGGCAGACCCTAGCTGTACCCTACTGACAACAGCTTATACACAAATGAGGTAGTACCAGCCTCCCACAGAAGATTGTCGTAAAGTATTTATTAAAGCTGCTTTTCCTAAGATGAGTGAGAGAGCCGGAAGCCCAACCCTCCTTCTATGCCACTCATTTCATCACAGCTCATTTCAGGTCACTGTTTTAAGGCGACGTAGTATGCCTTTAGTACTGCAAGCATCTATAGACCTCGTTAACTACTTAACATCAAGCCGGTCGCTTGTTTTCCGACTTAGTTCTATAAAAAAACAGTAACAGTTAAATAACGCGTATAGTTTATTTTGTTCTCATTCATAATCTATACGCAAAAAAATAGTATGTGCGATAGTATATGCGAAAAATAAGATATGCTGGTATATTTTTTTAAGTAGATACTTAACTGTAACTATTTCAACACCTTTACAACCGATGCTACAATGATAACGACCGTAAAATCGTATTCATACAGCAAATCATATTCCCGAGGATGGAGTAAACAAGAGTGTGCTAAAAACCTTGATATTGGCCGGAGAAGTGAGGTCGAACTTTATGATCAATTCATGGAATTGATCAACAGAAATCTGAAGCAAGAGGAAATGAATGCATCATGCAATTGAGACGCAAGAATAAGTGATATTCAAGTGAGTAAAGTTATATATATTATAAAGTGCGGTAGAGTTCCCAATTAACTTTATGTTCCGGTGAGTTTGTAATTCTTCTCCTCCTAAATGGCTTTTTTGTATTTATGGAATCACCTGGTTGAATCTTAGCTATAGTTAGACTCGATATGTGGCGTTGTTGTTGACATCCAGAAATAATATCCCGGCTAGCGATGGTGTGCTAGCAAAAGTTAGTTTTATCATAAAATAGAAATAAATTTTAATAGAGTTATTAAGTTTCGTTTAAAGAATATTGGTTAGTTACCGTCGGTAAGGATGAAAAACAATGTCTGAATGAGCTTCGCGTTTATGCATGATAAACGATGTGCGCATTAGCCTGTGTACGTGACTGCTGACTGGAAGACATCAACGGGAGCGCAACGACGAACGTGGTAACTAAGTATAATAATGTATAAGGAAAACCTAATACACTATTGAAAACTCAAAAGTCCTATTGACGTCATTTATATGTCAATCAACACATAGTATAGAGCCAGTAGATACTGTTTATCTAATGAAATTATTATTGTTAGAACTAATAATAATTTGAAAATGAAGAGTTTCATGGACTATTTCTATGTACTTAATTTATTATTTGTTAATATATAATGGGTTCTTGTATCTCACTTTACGGTTCCTATATATTTATAAACGTTTTATACCTCAGGAATTTGAGTCTTTAACGAATTAAGTACCTATAACATACCAAAGCAATATTGTTTTTTACGTCGTATCCTTTGGAAAGTTCAGGGATGACGTCAGCTCAAGACCGGTTATGAAGCTCGCCCCTCTCACATTGATGCAAATAAACAAAACCCACTGCGAGACCAACGTACAAATGGTATAATCATGGTATAATAAACCCGGCTATTCTCTTCCTACGATGGCCCAAGACTGTCACTATCAAACATTGATTGACATCTTTAATAGAAATAAGGAGCATTATTGGGCCATCGCACTGGATGACGTAGCCTTGGACCAATCACGTGAAAAAAAAATCGACATCTTGAATTAGTTCCTAAATATGTTACCATAACTAGATTAGAAAATAGAAATACAACTTAACATCTGGCGGGTCGCGTTTGTTTTTTAACTTATATATACATTAAAACCATTTTAAAATGTTACTTGAAAGAGGAAGAAATTTGCAAGGGATTGTTTTGTGGACACACCCGTATCTCCCGCATGTTCAAAAATTGTTCTCAAATTGAATAATAAATGCGAAACGGGTTCTTTGAATATAAGCTATTTTTACGTTGCAATGGAAACATAATTTCCATACTGTATACTGCATTCAATCATAAAATAAATCCAAACTGTCTACTTCAACTATCGCACTACTTATTGTTTCAAAGAAATATTTTTGGAACATCAAAATCTCGGTCGCCACAGGACATAACATCAACAACTTACTTTATATGTTGGCGAATAAAAACCTACACACTTCACACACACACATATTGAAGAATTTCAAGCAGAGCGAATATCAACTGTGTTTACAGGTTTATAAAGTTTCAAATTAAATCAGTGAATTGTAGAACCACGCCAAGTATAAGGTCAGCAACGTATTTCATATAATATTAGGTAAAGTCAAATAATTTTACAGTAAATTTCAAATAATTTTATTATTGAATATAGGTTTTTTTTACAGAAACCTGTGTTACATTAAAATTAATAAATACATTATTACTCTTATAATTAATTACCAACCTACTATAAATTCCTTATAACTATTAGTAAAAATGGGAAAACTACGAAGGTAAGGTATTAATTTAAAAAAAAAATTACCAGTAAGAATATCGATGATAAATAATTATATTATTTGTCTGCGAACGCTACCATTTTACAGATTTTCCTTTCCATGTGTTGGAGGCCCTGGCGTGTACAGGCTAACGGTATCGCTCACGTGTCTCCGCAAAGCCATCGACCCTCAGCGGCCTCCGCGCAATATTCTACGCGCAATACACCCCAGCTTCGCGCAAAAAGGCTTAACACCGAACCTACAGCACAACTAAATTCAACCTTACGTGATCACAGATAAATAACAGTTTCCATCGCACGTACTCTGGTATTTTCAACGTAAATTCTCTTCAAAATATAAGACTCTTCAATCGATCGCATGGACAGAATATCTTACGTAAGTGATTTTCAAATGTATCGCTCATTTTATAGAGTTTAAAATCCCGTAAAGCAAACCTAGGTCTTAAGATTATGGATCACTTAAACATTTTAAGTCATACATTTATGTACTTCATGTATTATTTAGTTGATATTAAAACAATAAGAAGGTATTCGTGAAATTTCCACAGTATTATGTTATTTATTATGACGCAATAGAAAACTGTGGACGGTATCGTAAGTTTAAGGGTGTATTTACATACCTACGCAATGTTATAAAAAAGTAATAAGTACCTAAGTGTCTACATAAAAATATAGGCCAACTTCACCTGATTTCTCATCAAAATTTTGGTTTATATTCTTTAATGAGCTGTAGCAGTGATTTCTAACTATGACATCATTTATCTACTTATGTATGCAACTTTCCTAGATAATTGAAATCTACTTAATGTAAGTAACTCTTCTCTGTCTAAACAGACAGCCTAAACCGGGGGGTCTGGAATCATGAAATTTTGCAGGGGAGTTCCTTATGTAACGTAGATAGGCACTACAAAACGACTTGTGAATTCACCCCATAAGGAGGTTAAATAGGGGATGAAAGTTTATACGGAACTCCCATTGGGCACCCACACACAAAGTATTGTCTTACCTACTTATTTTTATTATATTTAATAAAAAATAATCTTCTTCTTTCTTTGAAATTATGCTCCACCCAAAATTGATAAGATATTTTTTTACTGACAGACCATAAGGTTACTTAACACAATTCATCAATTGAACTTCGACAAAATGCCGCAATCATACATTTTTATTTATTTAAATGAGACAATCGCCTAAATACGTACACCGATGTGCACGTGACTCGCTGAGGACATTATACAATACTGGTGTCTAAAGACGATAATCTGAGATGGATTAAGAGTTCACATTATCATAGAGTCACGTGAAGGGATTGCGTTTGAAAGAACACAAAGGCATGGTAACAGATTTAAACAGGTTGTTTCAAAAGTACGAAATAATAATTTGGGTTCATAAACGGTAGATGATATTTTATGTAGATGCCTCGCAAAGGCAGTATACTCTAGTGATATACATAACTATCGTGCTATATGTACTCAGGTGCATTTACGAGATAATAATTTTAAAGAATCAGTTTGTAAAAAAATGCAAGTTACGTACCTACTTGAGACATTACAATGTAAAAAGTGTTAAAATATTGATCAATTTTATACCATTTAATTATATGCCCGATAGACATCCCAACCCTTATTATTTCTGACTTTTTAAACAACCTGTATTGAAACCTTTTCCAGTGCCGTCCCGATATTACACGTGAACATTTTCTTTTTAATTTTTGGGACGATATACATCATATACATTTAGGTCGCTGTAATAAGGAGCTCAGATGTCAAATATGCTCTAGTTGCTCTAGAAACTGTAGTAGGTAGAGATGGGCCAGAAGAGGCGAAATTTCAACTTCGATTTAAAATTATCTATAAGGGCATTGCCGGAGTTTTGCTTAAATAAATATTTTAGAGTAGACACTGTAAGGCAGGCACTTGTAATATATAGCATATCTTATGTATTAATTATTATAAAATTACATAAATAAATAAGTTGAAGTAATTATAAAATATGAAAACGAGGAAAGTTAAAGTTCGGACGGCAAAAAAACATCACATATTTTGTTAACAATCTAAAATATGTAGATTTTCCATTTCCAAAATGAGAAAAGTTTAAAATTAGAAATTACAAAGAGTTAAATTTAGAATTTAAGATTAGTTAAAAAATATTAATAGATACCTTGAAAGTCACCGGGAGCCGATTAAAACTAGGGTTGCTCGATAGCCTGCGCTGAGAAAAAAAAGTTAAAAGAAAACAGAACATAATTAAATTGTAACAAAATATGTACATAATAATAATATCTGAGTATAAAGTTAGTAAAATAATTTATGCAACACTACTTAAGTTGACTGAATCTTCTAAACTATTCTTTGATTAATTTCTGTAGTGCCTGTACCTAAATATGTATGTATACATAGGTGGGTAAATACTTAGAGGTATACAACTCGGTCGACGAAAAGTGATACGAAATTAAATACATTATTTTATTAAATTAGTTGTTTATAACTATTCGTCTGAATTTATTTTTAATTGACAGTGCAGTTAAGGTTTTTGAAAATTCATAACAAAATTTGAAGCTAACATAGCTACGCTAAAAAAACAGTATATAATAAACCTTTCGAGGTATATGTCTGAAAAGAACAATGTATTTTACATAATAATTGTTCCGTAGATATCAACCCTGTCCAAGGTTAGTGGTCACGTTTCATGGAATGGTGACAAAAAATATCCATATGATTCGTTGTTTTGTTAAAAATTCCACAAGGGCGTTTTCATAGGTAAGGCGTTTCCGGACCAGCGCCCCCCCCCCCCCCCCCTCCCTTCTTATGCGAGTATACTGCATCTCCAAAACGTAGCACATATATTTTTTAATTTGAATTCAATGGCTTTATTTATTATTTGGTAAGTTTCTACTAAGAAACTTGCCAAATATAAAATAATATATGTAACGGATGCGCGGCAATATTTAAAATTTTGTTGATTAAAACCTACATTGACTCCTCTTTTGATTATCTGCGCATGCGCGAGAACGCCACGACCAACCAATCATGGCGCGTCTACGGACGCGCCATCGAGAGAAGTCTTCCCGCGCACGCCGCGTTCAATTGTTATGTCGGGTTTTCGTTGTTGTAATTTGTAAATATCGTCTGATTCTGTGTAACTCTTGTATTAGTTTATTTTCATTTATATGGTGAATTATTAAAGCACTGTGAATAAACTCTGGTGTTGTTTATTCTTTACATATATTTTTTTACAGAACAGAAGAACACAAATTACATTGTTGAAGTAGAACACAAAGTAAGAACCTTATTCATTGCTACACACTTCAAAAGCACAACGGAGATAAGTCGTGAATATTATAAAACAATCTTATAAAAAATATAGTAGATAAATTATAATTGAGTAGGTATTTCCCGACTCAATTATTATTTTATGTTTACAGTGTAAACGAGTCCTCCGAAGTCTTTAAAAAACTCTCACTGATTTCCTGTTTTTTTACCATTAAACCCGGATACAACGTTGATATGGTAAGTCCACCTTTGACTCTATTTTCCTCAACAGCTTATAATAATGTCACATGTAAAGTGTCATAATAGGTCACTCACGTGGCTAATACTGACCCTAATTGTATTGATACCGACTCTATTATACGTTGTCGTGAACTATTTCAACAGTGAAATGGAGTGAGAAGCCGCTTTGATAGGCTCTACTCTACCTGTTTGTCTTCGTTCGGTCCACTTAAGTTTATACACTTTTATGTAAAACCATGTTCCGCTACTTATAATTTAGGTATAATTTTGTATGTTTAAGTTCTTCTGTTATACCTACAAGGTCTTGTTGTAATAATAACGTACGATATTTTGCATGGTGCTATATACAACCACCACAAAAATACCGTCTGATGGATTTCTTTTTAACAGTTGACCTTATCAAACAGCTGTACAAACCAACAGAAAATATGTATACCTCCATTTTTTATTTAATAAATTTTGTCACGTGTTAATAAATCAGTATTAAGTCTGAAACTGATCTTGGAAAAGTCATTATTATGTCACACCAGTACAAAATGACTTGTCAACAGCGTACTCAACATCGCTCAACTCGGACTTGAGGTAGATATACTAGGTAAAACAGAAAGGGTACCCTATTTTTTTGCAACTTTACTTTGTAAATCTAAAACTATCGGCTTTGTGGGACAGTTGAAGTAGGTACTAAAGGTTTTGCAGACTTATGAAATCTGTCAACAGCTGTATCCCTGCAACACCTTTTGTCTTTCAAGTTTCCTCCAAAGCTGATAGTTATGGAATTACAACGTTAAGTTTTGAAAAAAAAGTATACCATTTCTGTTTCAACCCGCAAATCAATTAAAAATCACTCTTAGCCCCGTATAAATAATAATGCGGGCATAAATACACTTTGTTTTTAGTTGGTTAAATCCATGTATATCTTTAGCTGCTTTATTAATGCGAATTGATTTTATAATGATTATGATTTTATATATCTAAGAAAATATAATGTGTTCATAGACTTGTTGACGCGAGGACCAAAAATTGAACATCGTAGTCATTTATATTGGCATTTACCATGTAAGGCGACACAACATTGTATTTTATAAAAAAATATATTTGATCATAAGCTATTAATCCATATTATATGATATAGAATATTAAAAAAATCATAGCGCGGACATATGAAAGCAACTGAATCATCAAGGCCTAAGCATATGCCAAGCTTGACTTAGTTAGACCAAACGAGTATATGTTAATTTTAGCATTGCTCTTTGAATGTACAAAATGTAGTGTATTCGCTCGCCTGAGCTAAATATCCATATAAAATATAAATATCTCTATATAATGTTATACCTTGTTCTTCTCTCTTTGTTGTCGGAAGTGACAATGACGAATTTATCTTTTATATCTAAATAACTAATTTTAGGCTTAGATTTTCAATCTGTACGTGTTTTTTTAAGATGATAAGTATTTAAATCCCTATATGATGACCGCTTGGCTCAGTGGATCGAGCGTAGGCCGCTCGGCTCACTACACATGGTGATTGCGGGCTCGATTCCCGCCGGGGCAAATTTCGGCAATAGCCTTAACGTAATTTGGCCTGGTCTGAGTGTCACTGGGATCGCTCCCAGTCCATTGTACGGCACCCATAGTACAAGCGTTGCTTAGTTTGGCCGATACAGTTGGTGCATAGTATTTATATCAGAACAACTTTATCAGAACTACCACTGTTCCCATTTAATGTATGCTGACTTGTCAACGGCTCAGTGAAATGTTTTAAGGCGGTAGAGTCTATTGACTGCAGCTAATATACAGGCTGGCTCTACCAGGGGAAGTACCCTAGAGTAGCTATGATAGCTTGCGTTTAGTACGATGAGTGGGAGAGCCGGAAGCACCTATCTTCCCCTCCATCTGCTTCACTCTACTTTAGGTCGGAGATGTGCAAGCATCGTTTGGTAACTGCTTAACATCAGGAGTGTCTGCTTGTGTGCTGACTTTGTTTTATAAAAAAATTGTCACATTTACTGTATAATACCATAATTTTCCAATTTAAAACACACCCAGCTCTAGCATCTTAATAAGGCGATATTTTGTGTACGAATTGATTTGCAGAGGATTCACACGTGACAGCATTCAGGAGCAACAAACATGGGTCGTTTGTTACGTTGTTACATCACATATATATATATTTGGTATCCAAATCTGTGGGGCTCCAGATATGTTAATTTCACTTTTTGCCTATATTCATGGGAATACATTGAGGGAATGGGAATATAACAGTTAACGGTAAATGTTATCAATATACATAGTTTTTTTTTCAGCAAAAAAAATACCAATGATTCGCTAGTTCGTAGTAGATAAATTGTACTATTTGGAATTAATGAAACTAGTTTATGCCTGTAAATTCGCTAGCAGTGATTTTATATTCAGGTTTTCGCAAACGGCGCTACCTTACAGGTCTAATAAAGGATATGAATCAACCAAGTGACCACATTAGGACAAAAAATATTATCTATCGGTCAGACTTTTAGGAGGAGAAGAATAACAAACAAACGCACACATGAATGTTGTACTTAGGTATATAAGATGATATTTGTATTTACTTTTATTTGATCTACAAAGTGTTTGCGTCTAAATAAACGGTTTGAATGGAAGTTGTGGAGACAGGATTCTGTGAGTACAATAAAGTAATGAGTTTTTTTTTACTCTCGGAGTAAGAGCGGCCACGGTTAAATGATAGTATTCATAATTTAGCCCTTTTTACGTCCCACATCTGGGCACAGGCCTCCCCTAGATACGAGGGGGATTCATTTCCATAATTCACACGAATTCCCACTGCGGGTTGGCGAATTTCACATGTCTTTCGAAAATTTATTATATTTTCTAAGACAAATGCAGTTTTCTTCACGATGTTTTCCTTTACCGTAAATAAATAAAATGGGTAAATGCTAGTAGGTTATAATATCAAGCCTGTCCACAACCATGCTTAGTATTATCTAAAATCGACAGCTGATCTAAAAACATGACTAGCAAATAAATTAGACATAGAAGCATTGTTCGGCTTATAATCGATAGTGAATGTTATAATCGATCCAGATACCATCATTGTGGGTCAGTATCAGTATATAGAAATTTCGGTTACAATTAAGTACGGATGGATTGGCGAATGATATCGAAATCTTATCTGTGTAGTTTTTTCCAAATTGTCTTGGTTATAGTATGCAGATCTTCTGGTGAAATATTATAACGCGGTACCCATTAAGATTGTTGGAACGCCCATTGGTTTTTATAAAGTCTAGACAGTTTATCGTGGAAAATGATCTTTAAATCTGAATAACTGAATATTAAGGTTCATTTTATAAAAAAACTATATGTGGATCCAACAGTAGAACTTTTGCATTAATTTTGGGTTCCGTCATAATGGTATTTAAAACTAAACGTTAATGTGAGTGATATGTTAATGCATATTGATTTTCAGATTAGTATGCACTGATGAATTGTTAAAACTTTTACGAGTCATTTTATTAAATTGTTATATGAAATATGATGTTACTTAAACAGGTTTTTTATGCATTTCAAATGTAGGCCATAAAAAATGTTGTTCAAAATCAAAATTCAAGTTTTAAAATGGCTATCGAGTCGTCATAGATATATAATTAATACTACGTTATCCATCTAGTTAGCATAACTGTTTTAATTTAAAAGTAGACGACTAATTATAATACCCTCAAACACGCCCACGATTTGTCATCATCAAAATGCCGGCCGGCCAAAATTGTACTCAACAAAGGCTTATCAAGTTCACATAGAGTCTACGACGGCACAGGTGCTAGCTCCTATTCATCCGGAGGTTTCCCACGGTCGAGTTATATTCACCATTGTACACCCCCCGCAATTCATAAGAACCTTTCAAAGGTTGGGGGTGAATCTCGCACAGGTAGCTGCCTTCAACATGTTATGAAATACGTTATGACCGTTGGGTACCTTCGTACGTTATTTTATTGTACAGTAGCCCGTAATGGCGGGCAGGAAGATGTGGGATATTGTGATTTTTTTACTTGGAACCAAACATTCTGTTATAGTATCTGGGTCTGATAAGTTGGTGACAAAATTAATGGGAGAATAGAAATAATGTGTTATGATTGATGTTCAAGACTGTCCGTGTTCTCAGCTCCACATGAAACGCGTAAAAAGTTTATTTTCAATTCTGTACCTGCCCATAAATTCTAAGATATTAAAAACTGCCGTAAAAACTCATCGCTGCCAAAAAACCGTAGTCTATGATAACTTTGGGAACTGCCCGAACTTTAATGGAAGCATGACATAAAACAATGATGGCGGCCGCATAAACTTAAACCAACAATTACTGTTTACGCGTAATAAATCTGCGCTTGTAGTATCCACGCTGTTCTTCGGCCGGATCGGCATAAATTCTGGTGTATCGTAAACTTTAATTTAATAATTACGAATCGCATGACGCGGAAATCATGAACACGGTCGTGGTAAATAAAATGGGAATGATTCGCGTGGAACAATGGCGCGGGTTATCGAACTGCAGTAACATTTTGGTGAAGGTCCCTAGTCCGCGAGGTCACAGCTAGACTCTATTTCGACGCATGATTTAATTTTATAACATTTTAGATTATTATTTTATTTATCTGAACTATATCAGATGCACGGCATCTGTTTTGAGGAATGAACACAAAGTTTAAATATATACTAGATTATAAATTACTCTGCTATATCCTCTAATCTGGTTGCTT
The DNA here is from genome assembly GCA_918843915.1 of Notodonta ziczac. Lineage (NCBI taxonomy): Eukaryota > Metazoa > Arthropoda > Insecta > Lepidoptera > Notodontidae > Notodonta > Notodonta ziczac. The sequence goes on from OU974041.1 coordinate 5,300,534, forward strand.
TTTATAAAACAAGTTGGCAACAAGCGCAGGTCCCGCCTGATGTTAAGCATTTACCGTAGCCTGTAGATGTTTGTAATACCAAAGGTATTAATCGCACGTTGCCGACCTAAAGGGGAGTGGGATAGAGGGCGAGGAGGGGTAGTTGGGCTTCCGACTCTCTCACTCATCGTGCGAATCGCAGGTATAACTTTACTTCATGCCGATCATCTGAAAAAGGGTGGTCCTGCCCCAGAGCCAGACGTCCAGACGAGCGAGCCTGTATTAGATCTCTGATCTTAATGTTGTGATGTAGAAAGTAGCAATACACCTCAGAAGAAAAAGTAATTTAGAGTAAAATATTTTTTATTTCCACGTGTAATGTATCAGCACATCCGCGTTGATTATAAAATAAATAACATTGATAGATAGATACTCTCTACCTTCTATAGATACTTTGATAGATAGTCTTTATTGTACATCAATAGATTATTAAATGGATATAAACGTTTTACACATTATCGTATAAATATTTTTAGAGTTATCTATAAAACTCTAAATAGCGCTTGAGTTAATATCCTACGTATTAAAAGGCATAATGAAATAAATTTCCTGTTGTAATATTTCATGTATGTTAAAATTGATTGGCATAGGCACGTGATATTGATGATTTTGCATAGGTATACCATATTAAACTTACTACCGTATCTACTACAATATTATTTTATGATAGGTACTTTGTGAGGCTGTAGATAAGACAAGATGTATAATAAATTTATGTTTAAATTGAAACTATATAAACCTTTAGATAGGTTTTTTTATATAACTTGTTCTATGAAATAAATACAAGTGGTCGCCCGCGGTCGAAATTCGACCATAATTCATTTAAATTTAAATTTTAAACGTCATTAAGTTTGTATTGTCAAAGACTATACACAAAACCAAATACCTTCTTGTTTAATACTGGCAAGCAGAATGCATTATGGAAGACCCGCCCTCCGAAATAAAGAAAAAAAAACTGTCACCGTTTATCAGTCAGACAGTTAGTCAGTTACCGAGTGGAGGTTGCAAATGTGTGTGTCAATTCATGGTTGTGTTTTATTTATTGATTTAATGTATTATAATATAAAAATATTAGCTTCCTGTACTCATTCTCGATATAACCTTTAACTGTGCCAAATTTTATATTCCACCATTGGCATAATTTTCGTAAAAAGGGATACAAAGTTTTTGCTTCACGTATTAATATAATGATGATAATTTAATTTGTTTAAACAAAGTTCCGTGTTCTAAGATTCATACAAAAATGTGTGTAGTTACTTACAGTCACTACATAATAAAAGTTCCTTGTAAAGCCCTAAAAAATCTACAGCCTTGTGAGTGGACTGGTCATTGACTCCTTAGGCAACTTTCATTGTAAATTCAATTTGTCAGTTCTACATTCTAATAAAATGTGCTAATAGGTAGAATTATTAATAAGGAAAACCATTTGGAACTGCTTGCTTGGTACCTTTATAAATCATTGAATATTATAGGGTTTATTTAGTGGAAGTTCCTATTCTGCCAGTTTTTTTCCTATTTCTCCTTTGTAGTGAGCTCGACTATATATTTACCTTTATTTAGCTGATAACCCTCCAAAAACCGAATCGAAGTGATTCCAATAGAGGATGTACGGTCAGCAACAAAAGTAACTAAACATTCTTAAATTTTCAAATCGATAGTACTGTTCATTTCACAATTATCGGCGAACATTCTGAAAACCGGATATGAATGAGCAACATATTTAATTATTGTTTAGATAAAGAAAAATCATGGTTTTGTTACAAGAAAAAAATTGTTCAATCGATTTAGAAACATAAGAATGTTCAGCTACTTCTATTGCTGCCTGTACAGTAATGCGGTAAGTGGTGAATAATTCTTAAAAAGCAAGCTTTGTCTTTATTTTTAGACACACCATCATAACACTAAACTAACGTCTGTGACTCTGTGCTAACAAATGACCTTCATAATAGAGCTAAATGACACACACTAAGCAGAGTCAGTTCAGACACGCGAGACGTTACTTATTTAGATTTCGTCTGTCAAACATGCACTCCCACTAAACAAAGTCCGCGTTTTAGATACAACGTGATTCGAATATTCTCACGTTAGGCTTCGTATAGGATTTTAAATGGTCGCGTGACTGAATGCGGCGAACATTATTAGGTATATTGTTTTGTTTTAGCAACATAGATTAATTTACATTTTGAAGGTCCTTTATAAGCTTTGAAATGATAGCCATATGCTGAAGTTTTGCTACGGACTTGGTGTCGTTTTAGAATACCAACTTTTCTTCAGCAACTTCATGTAACTGCGGTTGGTAAAGCATCTATACATAAATAAACTATAATATGCTTGGTTTCAGGCCCAGATATAAATTTTATAGATTTACATAAATAACGCAAATGTATGTACTTAGCGTGTCCGAAAACCCCGACCAAGTGTCGAGGTTGGTCGCCGATAACTTACAGTCCTCGCAACTACAGATATAAAAATATGAGTATGAGCGTGATAATCACTCGAGAGAACCGTAGCGGGCGGAGGGGCATCGGCGGCATCGGTGGCTTTGAATCGGTTTGGATTTCCCGTCACTAATGACGTCACAATAGGTGTTAAAAATTCGGCACGCTTGGTTTCAATACAAATCGTAATACTTGCGTTATCTATGTAAATCTATATCTGTGGTTTCAGGTATATTTATAAAAGCTAGGGTTGGAAGAATATAATTAGAAAGATATATGAAGTCAATCTATATTTTTAAATAAAATTAAATTATTTACGATTCGTTTTTTTTCAACTCAGATAGCTAGTATTATAGCTGGTCCTTAATATAATTACATCTTTCACATAAATACTTCATCATCATCATCATCAGCCTATACTACTCCACTACTGGACATTGGCCTCCCCTAATGAGCGCCGTAGCGCCCTGTCTTCAGCTTGCCGCATCCAGAATCTGCCTGCAGTCTTTCGCATAAATACTTATTGACTGACAAAGCACAGCCCAAACTGGAGGATCTATAAGCAAAACAATTTTGCACTCGAGTACTCGTACATCACACATAAAGTAGTGAGCCCTAAGAGAAGATTTTTTTAAAATGTAACCCCTGATAGAGTCAAATAGGGCATGAAAGTTTGTATGGAAGTTAGACCGGGCACGCGGCTTGTCGATATACCTAGAAATATCTTCAAGGCTTACGGTCAATGCGTAGGCTTATAATTATTCCATGATATGAGGTTCTATTGTTTCGAAGTGACATTTGAAATGACCTCAATGTAGACAATATGCCGACCTGTGTTGACAAGCTCTATTATTACAAGCAGATACAATTATAATATTATTATATTTATTTGAGAAACTATTTCGTTTGTATATGTGCCATATTATTTTTGATTATACATAATTTTGTCACAAGATTGCATTTTGTACCCATTAGGTTCACTAAGTATAAACTGTGGTTTACGAATTACGCTTTCATTACCTACCATTATTTTAATATAAAAGGTGAATTCACAAATACAAATTTAAAGCTTTTATTTTGTTTAGGCTTACGGGGGCACTTACAAATTGTCAATTTTACATATTTTTTTTCTTATATCTACAACCGGATCGAAATTCGACCTCGACTGAGAGATCCGGCAAGAAACTCAGCGGGCTTGTCTTTTTACATGTCATATTTTTTTTTAATCGCCAGTTGCTTATATTCAATAATTACAAAGGGTAGTAGATATTAACATAAATATTAAAATAGCCCCATCTTCACATTTTAGTTGTACCTCACAACCTACCCGCACTCGTATTAACCGCATTAAATGTGTACTTTTATTATTACGGCGTGTCATTAAAACAGTAACGTTTAAATCGACTTCTGACTGAAGAGCCGACGAAAATATACCACATTTTCAGTTCCGTGGGAGGTACTAATTGCAAATTATTTACGTAGTCGCTAGAAACTAGCGAGAGTAAAGCTTATGGAGTAGCCTTATTTCCACGATGTTTTCCTTTAGTCTTTAGGTACTTATTCAAGATTGAATCGGGCCGAGCAGTGGGCGTCATCTAGGCAATAATAAAACGTAGCATTTAAACATATGGTATACATTCTAAATGTCGATCGTTCACCCCAGAAAATGATATTTAAGACTACCTCTGGCATTCGGAATAATCCACTCATAAGTATTCTCATCGCAACATAAATAAAACATAAATATTAGCGATTTTTTTTTAAACTGCTGGCTTTTGTCCGTAGCTTCGATAGCTTAGATTTATTTCTGGATATCGCCACCCACGCCACCTATCGGATCCATCTTTAGCAAAGATCTATTCAGCTGACCCCATAAGTAGCACAAATTTTGGAGTAGAATAATAACAAACACACCCACAACGGAATAACATATAAATAAAATTTGTTAGACTTCGGTGTGTGAACACAATATACGTTAATAGAACCTTCTTTAGCTTGCAGTTTAATACACAAAATGATTATCATATTAATACTATATTTGAACCGGTAACAATAATTCAAAGTAGGTAACCGAAAAGCGTAGTAGGTAATATTTTTCATGTATGTCTTCAGGCGATTAATTATTTTAATGAGTCGCTTCAATACGGAATAAATTATTAATACATCATTCGGTTTTGGAGCACATTGTATTGTATTCAGTATTCAATTAAGAACACCACTCGAAAGGAAAAAATATATTCTGAGGCTATTCACCTCAGAGTTGTCAATTTTGTCGCCTTTTTTCGGTGTGTATGTATTTTTATACACAAAAAACTTAATCGCATAGCCGCAAACGATCCACAGATCTTATCTAGTAACGCCACCTAGAGCCAACAAAGCCGAACTAAACCTGACGCGCGAGCTTACAGCACACAACAATATGGCTACGACAGTGTATGTGTGCACATTCAATCTATTCACTAACACATAGATAGCGCCATAGAAAAATGAACATTACGTACACACACAAACAGAGCTCGTTACAGCCTCTTACGTGAAGAACGTAAGCGACTGCGGAACTCAAGATGGCTGACATTGGCAATGGTAGGTCGTTGACCCGGCGCTCGCGCAGCCTTCAAAGCTTAGATCTAGCATTAGAGAGGTTGTTATTTTCCGCCATTTTTTATTCTGCTGTTCGACTGTTTCGTGTATTGAGCCATTTTTTGTTGTGCATTCACAATAAGGTATACATTTTGAACAATGATTTTTGAATTTAACAAATAATTATTCATTAATTATATTACTGAGTCGAATTACCTTATTAAAATGTGCATGTGAAACAACCGTTCACTTCATGGACTTCTAATATTTTAATTATGTTCTTGAGTTAATTTATTAGCATAGTAAATCATTATTTTAAATGCATGTAATAATGTTAACTCATACGTATTTTCATTTCAAACTCCCGATTACAGCAAATTACTGCAATTAGAAAAGAGTTTCTTGCTTTGCTAAACAATTCCATCAATAAATATGTAAATAGAATACTTATAGAATAACTAAAATAGACTTGAAAGTTGAATGGTTTTATATTTTATGGTAGGCAGTATTTGCTAACATCAATGTAAGCACGTTGAATTATTCAACATGAATAAAAGCAGAGTAGCTATATTTTTATTCTCAATTTACATGAAGCTAAGCTTTCTATGTAACCTTAAAAAATGTTTATAACCACAGCCGACACAAGTACATTGCTACAAAAGCGTGCAGTACATCCGGATTCACTGAACAAGAACGCAAAGCAAGAAATAGCGAAATAGATTGAGTCGATGTTGGTATAATGCCGGCGCTGCGGTGGCTCCGCGGTGCGGCGGGCCGCCGCAACCGCGGAATGTAGCGCAAGCTAACGGTGCGTGTGCGCCGCGAAAAAACTCAAGTTCACTATCACGGAAGATTGCGCGCCGCCCGACGAGACGCCATTACAGCGCGATTACGTTGTCGCCGGCCGCTTCGATTATGCCACTGTAACTATGCATCTGTTGCATAACGTGGGCTACATAAATTTATACACGTCAGTTTTGATCACTCGATTTATTTTTATTTTTTTATAATCACAGTCATTTGATGTAAAAATGTAGTAGATTATTGTATAAAATTTGTTGTTTAAAAGTTTTGCGTTCATTTGTTTTTAATTTAGATACTTAAAATACGGTTTCCAACACAATGTACCACCATTTTATTAATTGTCCATTTGAATGTTGGCGAGCATGGCAGTGAGAGTCTGGTAATATCGGATGGAAATTGAATAATTGCGAATAAAACACATTTTTGTTCATATAATTCAATTAAGTAGGTACAAAACTTTTTGTCTAACACCGTTATAAGGCGCGTACATAACAATGTTAATTGCTTAGGAGTAATCACAGCGCGCATTATACAATTCACATTGACATTAGATTCGCTCTCGTAACGACCGACAGTTAGTTGCCAGAAGCATCCGGTGGGCTTGTGATTCGTTGAAGTTATTGTTTTTTTTTCTGATTTTCAGAGATCTTTGTTCGTATATAATAATTAATTTACCTGCACGTTGACAGATTTTCTTTTACTATTATTATCCATCCTTTATGTTTCAGAATTGTGGTACGACGAACAAATACCTCCCTTATGTGCTTAGGTAGGGGTTTGAGGATGTTTTACATCTGCATAATAACTATACCTATCTTACAAAACCGGTAAACACTGAGTAGATTTTTTAGTAAAATAAAGTCGGCAAACAAACGTACAATGCGCTCGATGTTAAGCAGTCACTGTAACCTATAGATGCTTGCAATATCTAAAGGGGTTGAAATAAAACTATTTTAAGGATTTTATCGCGCTATTTACTTTTTTATGTTCCCGACGTTTCACGAAACGACGAAAATAGTTTTATTTCAATGTGTAGTATTCGCGTAAATATAAGAAAACAATATATCTAAAGGGGTATCATCCGTTGCCAAAGAAGGGGAGTATTTCGGAGGGAGAGGAAGTGAGAGGAGATGAGCTTCCGGCTATCTCAATCTTCGTACGAAACACAGCCATACTAGCTACTTTATGTTACGTTTATGCTTGGCTGACCATAGTTAGTCAACATAGTTTTTTCCGCATCAGAGTCATACAAACACAGCCTACACATTTCATAAAACACATTTCTACTTTATTGAAGTTTAATATAGAATGTTTTCAAAATTATATACAAGTACCTAAGTACAATCTAAGCATTACTACAAATGGTTCGATCAATTATAGGCTTTATGTCCAGTGTATCTCGACCAAAGCGAATCTAAAACCATTACATTTTATGTTCAATTCGAATAGTTCAATTTTATCAGAGCAATTGAACCCGAGTCTATATAAAATGACGCGCTTGGCGACCGATATTATCTTACATCTTCTATTATCACTGTTATGACGTGGGAACCTCATTGTCTCACCCCAGGCCGTAATAGTGGGTATGCAGGCAATGTAAAACGCTACGACTTTGTTTGATTGCGTCTTATACATTCTGAATTTTTTTAATAATAAATTTAGCTGCTATTTTAATGTAGATATTTGTTAGGAAACTAAGGACGTTTTAGTATGCATTCACCTAATACTTTAAATGTGATAACAAAGCCAAAGATTATAAACCACGATGAGTCATAAAAATAAAATCACTTTGGTTTTTTTCTATTGGTACTTACTCTGTCTTTGGTCTGAAAATACCTTTTATAGGAGTAAAGATAAAGTCATCGTTATACTTATTAGGAATAATAAAAAAAACTATAGTTAAGCGAAGGTTTCACGATATCAAAAATATATTTTATGTTAAAAGTCACGCAAAAAAAGGTTCCCTAACACTTTCATTCTTAGTATCAATAATAACTCAATATGTAGATGCATTTCGATTAGTTGTAACAAATGACCATCGCGGCACCTGCACCTGTCCCCAATTTTCTACCACAAATCAGGTGCCTTGTTTCAGAAGATTCATTACCATCGGTAATGACCAAATAAATAATCAAAATGAGCTTTAACTTCAAGCGAACAGAACCAATTTTTGTCTGAGCGCATTTAATCTAATGACCTATATTTGTAACATATGGGTCGACAAAAGGCAGCTGATGGTAGGTCAGGAATGGGTTACGAAGGCAATAATTTGGGTTGCTATTATCAATAACTGATTTGTTTTATTTTTCGGAGTGGAGTGATTGCTGCGGGCGCGCGATGCTAATAAGGTGTTCGGTTACTCAAAGTTTTGCACCTTGTGTTATCTTAGTCATCGGTAAGAAGGAGCCTTATTCAAAACTGGTTGAACAGTTTTCGGATGGGGTTTGGAGTTTCACTGACTTTATACGTAAATTAACGTGGTCGATATATTGTTTTACAATGTTGTAATTAAATTAAACTATTATAGATCAAGGGAGTCAATTCAGAATTGTAAATAATAAATACAATATATTTTTTAAATCTTTTAACTTTAGTGTAGCCTAAGCTAAGATAAAACGTTGTTAACTACGGAATGGAGTTGACGAGTGCAAGAAAATCTCAGTGTTAACTGGCTAGGTAATTTACCAAGGGTTAATATTTCGACATCTTTGACTGGATGTGAGGTGAAGCTCGCAAAATCTTGTTCGCACAACTGCCGAGCCCTCCGTTCTAGGATGACTAGCCCCCCTTACTCGAAGTCACAAATAATGGGATTTAATAGTTTTGTATATGAAACAATGCATTGGTATTGTAAAAAAGTAATTAAAACTGGTCGAAATTCATCCATTTTTAAATGCGTCTGAACCTAAAAATTTTGTAGATCCCTAAACAATTTTGTATCAAGACGACTATTATGGATGGTTTCTCCTAGATGTCCATTATTTATATCCCTACGTGCTTGTTAATTTGTAAGTATACATACTATGCCAATAACGAACGCACGTCTAACCAGCAAAAACTTATCCGTGAGCTGTATTAGTTTCATAGAGTTATTGATCTGCTAGATGCAATGTGGCATTGTTAGCTTATTTATATTTATACCAATAAAGATTTTTTAAATTTTACCATGAGGCCTTCGAAAACAAATTTAATGAAATAAGAAAATTAAAATATATATGTCGCCGCCAAATAGCTTAATTCGCCGTTCAATTAACAGCCTAGGCACTTAACTAAACAGCGCCGTTCAACTAACGGCCTGAATGATATTCAGCCATTTGATTAAACAGCTAGGCAAATGACTTGGATCGATGACGTTTAACTACTTGCCTAGCCGTTTAATTACCTGCCTAGCCTGTTCATTTCAATTTAGTTGTACTTTCTGCCACCTAGCGCCGAAACTCACCAAACTGTCAATATCTCTGTATTCTATATTCTCTTTGTCAATATGGCGTCGGAAAAAAACATCTTTGATGGAATAATTTTATTAGGTACTTAGGTTTTTTTACGATTTTTTTTAGATCCACCGAATCTATTTGCCGGGAGGGGTTCCTGTGGGGTCATAAAAAAAATAACCCTAACCTAAACCCATCCAGGTCGTTCTGCTTGGGTAGTATTTTGAAAAAGTTTTGTAGTACTTAAATGTCAACCAGTTGCCTAAGCATTAGCCAGCCAGTTTATTAAATGTTGTAATAGACGATACGGCTGAATATCATTCAGGCCGTTAGTTGAACGGCGCTGTTTAGTTAAGTGCCTAGGCTGTTCATTGAACGGCGAATTAAGCTATTTGGCGGCGACATATACATACGTTCCCATATATACCTTAGGTATACCTACTCGCAGGATTGCCAATAACCAAACTGATTAGTTTACCTGTACTTGTTGTTTTATAAAAAAACAGAGTTATAAATACAAAAATTTACATACATAATTTGTATATCAAGTTATCTTCATGAGAAATAAAAATCGCGTACAATTATATTATTCCCATCGACAGATTGCACTGACTCCCATACTTTACCTTCTAACGCAAACAATAACCTCTGGCAAGTGCATCTGCGTAGGAAACGCATTGGCTTTATGATAGCGCACCTGCGGGGAACTCCCACGCTCGCGCAGCCTATTACTAGAGTGCATACTCTTGGTACTTGCTTGTGTACGAGATGCCTTTGTTTGTATAGACTGAGATATTGACCTACGACTAATAGGTATAATTAAACGGTTAGCTTCCAAGTAGGTTGCTACTTAGTGAATAAATAAAGATTATATCAAATCAGTTTATACCTAATGAAGGAGTTCTAAGTTAACAAACATTTAAATAAGTACAACCGAATCGAGAGCCTCCTCCTTTTTGATATCGGTTTAAAATTGTAGTCAAATTACCTGCCTATCTGTAGGTGAATTTATTTACCTATGATTGTACTATGATCTAAAAGGAATAACTATTGTGGGTATACAGATAAACACTATATTTGTATAGCCGTAATATGCCACACTTACTGACCACAGGCAAAATTACACTGTGCTGTAAAAGCAGATTTATCCATAGGCTCTAAGGTGTGTTCATATTGACGACCGCTCGACACAGTGGTTCGAGCGTAGGTTGCTTGGCTCACTGCACATGGTGGTTGCAGGTTCGATTCCCGCCGGGAAAAAGTTCAGAAATGGCCTTTTCGTAATTTATCCTGGTCTGGGATCGCCCCCAGGCCATTGTACGGTACCAATAGTACAAACGTTGCTTAGTTAGGGACTATACAGTGGGTGTGTCAGTCTGGCAATATTTATTTATTTATATCAGCACTAAGTAGACCCCAAGTCTGCTAATTACATTTATTCCCATTCCACCCGTACCGAAAATCCTAAAACCGGTAGTCCGAAAATTCACTGGTCGACCTATTTGTCGGCCAGAGGAGTGCTAACATAAATTGGTTTTGTTTTTCCAAGACTATAATTATAAAACTTGTTAGAATTAGAAAAAGAATCTGATCTAATTTATTACGGGCTATTGAATTAGCATACTTGACGTATGGATATGAGAAAAATTAAATAAAAAATATTAACATAACAAAATTTATTTTCGACTGTCGATCGTTAGCGGTAAAACGCTGATTTATTAAAAAATACTTTCCGTACTGCTTAAAATATAAACTAATATTGGTGTTTGGAATTATTAATTACCTGTATGTAAGCGAATTGTCGTGCTCCCATAAATTTTACGACGGTAACGACACTACGGGCCACTGTGCGATAAAAGAACGAAGATAATAATAATTACTAACTTCAAAACTATTCGCGATTGTAACTGCACTTTCGACTGGAATTTATAATAAATTATTTAAAACAGATTTGTAGGTTAATGGACTTATTAGCATGCATTTTATTAAATGATAGTATCGGTTTATACTGGAAAATGCATTTCCAGAAACTGCAATTTAAATTAATGAACAAATACAGAATGAGTTCTATAGTTTTTGCCATTAGTAACAACACCGCCATCAAGTGCTATGGTTTCGTTAGTTATCTAAGAATAGGACGCAGCTTTATTATACAAGGTGTTTCAAAAGTGTGACATACTAATTAAGGTACATATACGGTAGATATGTACCTGGATGCTTAGTGAAAACATTTGCCTTTGAATATTTGCCACCATTTTCGTGTTGCACTCTTAGAATATATGAATAGGCCTAAAATAGTATTAAGTGCACTTGCGAGTAGCAGTAGCAGCTCCTAAGGATCAATATAAAAGTGTTACATGTTGAACATGAAAAGAAGTTCGATATTCGATACATTTAATTTTATGTCTGAGCTAAACCCTAAGAATTATTTAACACTTTTAAAAACACCTGTATAATATGGGAGGGTTTTATCTGTTTGTTGAACTAGTATTTTTATTATAAGCAATAACTTGTCGATACTAAATAGAAGATATTTATTGCAATATTATTAGATATCAAGAAGAATTATCATATTGATCATAAGGGCTATATTAATCTGAAGACATGTTTGTTAACAATATTTCTCACGGTCAAATCAAACGCTTTCGCTAGTTTTTATAAAATCATATCCTCTTCTAGTTTTTATTTTCAATTAAAAAAAAGTTCACAAAAACTCCCTTTCGATTTCCGCTGAGGCGCCATCTGCTATTCTTGTCATGTGTTTGTTTAGATTAGTTTTTTCTTCAGTCCGGATTTCACCGGAAGTCCTTTGGACTCTCAATGAATGTGGTTAAACATTTAATTGTGTATATCTTAGGGATGTTTTGAATAAACTACGCCTATGAACAGATCGATGAAAACAATTTTCGAGACGAGATAAGTACTTCAAATCACTAAAAAGCACTTTAAACTACCTAATAATTCGGTAATGTAGAAAGTATATTAGTTTAACAAAACTGCGCTTACATTATTTTGGTTTATTTTAATATACGTCAGCCCTTAATCATTATGTAGAGAAGATACTATTCCGTAAAACACAAGAATAAAACGTGAAAACATTGTAAATCTATACAAATAAATTAATTACCTACCTATCTATTTATTATACCAAAATAACCGTTATTTTACTAAATGTATATGAAAGTAGGTGTAAACAACTTAAAAATAAATACCTATAATACTAAACTATTTAGGTAATGCGTTACTGTTCTTCAGAATGCTGATAACAGATCGGCTTTCGTTATTATCCTTTGTCGGACACAGTTCATCCTCACAGCGGCGTTAGAAACAGACTTCTAAAATTACATTACACAATGCTTTGACGAAAATACAGAGCACATGTACAAAGAAAGTACTATCACGGTAATTATAATAAAGATAATAACCCTTATTGACCAGCCGGTTTACATACAAAGACTATTGTCCCTGTAATCCATTGTATTTTCACGGAACAGATATTTCACCCTTCCAATGTAACTGTTACAATGGTTTTACAACTACGGACAGAAAAACGAACATTTATTTGCGTAAACAGGTAAATATTGTTTTCGCTGAACAAACAATATATTTAGATCAAGGAGACCGCGGTTTAAACTTTCTTTTAGACACGTCATTACTGGAATTACTTTCGTATTTTATAGGTATGTGTTGTGTTTTTTTTAATTAATTATTTATTACCTGATATGAGTAATGGTTCTCAATTAATAATAAATTTTATTTCAGACCATTATCTATGCGAAATTGCGAATCTAAAAATTCTCAACACATCACACTTACCGGATGTAACGTAACCCTTGCTTACAAAATTTACAAAATGTATCGACACGCAGTTTCCGAAAAAATAAGTAATAGAGAGTTGCTTCCTGCGCTATTGATCAAATGTATGTGTAGGGTGAACACATGCACCGAAAAATTGGGACAATTGATATAAAATATAATAATTACCTTCGTATAGTATTTTAATTCGAATAAAATTACCGTTATTATTATTCATCTCTAGAGCATTATGTGGGTGGGTAATACCGTTATTATAATCACAAAACAAACTTTTATCAGATATTTATCAGCGATATAAAAAAGATTTAGTGTGTAAAAAATAATAAAAAAATATTCGTAACTTAGTTTCCTAACTCAAAGTCTGGTATTTCCATGTATTTAGGGATGTGCCGTTGTCATTTAGTTTATTATTAATAACACAATATATATTGTTATTATATTATATATTATTATATAATAGTTAGGTACTGATAAAGTTAATTAAGAGGTGTTGGTTAGTAGGTAACTTTATCGAATTCTCCGTTTAACTAAGGACAAGGTCACCCTATAAATAAGGTTATATAAAAAAGGCTCGTCTTCGCTATGAGTGCATCTGTCGTGGTTCCCACGACCCCTAGGAAAGGATTGCACCCCTCTGCCCTATTTCACCTCAACTGATCAAATCTGATACGCTTATTATTTGCTACCTGCTACTTTTACTATAATTATCATCATCGTGGTAGGTACTTTTTCAGGACCACTTATATATTTAGTTAGTATTTTCAAGAATTTGAGGTGTATTTTTTCTAGTAAAATTTAATTTTATTTTCATATTACCAAGCAAGTTTCCTACTTCTCTGCATTCACGTCCATAGAAAAGACATCAACGAATTTGAAATGCTATTTGCCTCAACATTTCATAACAGTTTTTTTCATACTGGTTCTAGTTGGTGAATAATCGTAAATAAAAGATACAAAAATTAATTTTCTCATAATAAAGCTTTTGACACAAAACTTAATGTGATACCAGGCATCGTAAACTGCACCTAAAATGGCGACCACACTCTGTCATTCCGAAAAATAAGACCAAAAATGTTTGTGAACCAGTTCGCCCGAAATTATTTGCATCTGCTATTTTAAATACCGGATGGCACGAACGAGAGCATTAAAATTGCCTTTTATTATACTTAACCACAGTTTTCGTGGCCTGCGTTTAGGAAATTACTATTCAGCGGTTCAAGAGACATAGTTATGTTTGAGACAACATCAACGGCTACAGAACCATTAGTTAGTACGGACATAATATGTTATAATGGCGTTATAACAACCAGTGGCGGATTTACAAATTTCCAAGGTATATGCTGGAAAGTTTTTGCCGCCCTTGCCTCTACAATTGTAATTTCCTAGAGTATTTCTACAATCCAAAAATTTAGTTGAAATTGCACTTAAAATAGTCATCGGCAAAATTTGTTGCAGAGTTATATCTGTAAAACATCAGAAAAGCGTCATGCAGAAATATTATAGATTTGTATGAAGTAGCAAAAAAAAATTATTTGGTCCACAAATTTGCCGCCACAAGAATCTGCCGCCCTAGGCTCCAGCCTACTCAGCCTGCTGGTAAATCCGTCACTGATAACAACGAATACTAACGAACGGTGCTAATTAGAATGACAAAATAAATGAAATCAGCTTCTTGTGATCATTCTCTTAATTGAAGTGGTTCAACGCCAATAAGTTTTAATAATAACAACAAATTATGATTATATCTTGTCAGTCACGGTCATGGTGACTCGGTTGATCATTAATTGATTTATGTAGTGCGAACTAAAACCCTAGCCCCCTATTATTAACGTGGATTAGCGGGCGAATAGTTACACACCGAACTATCTCTTTTTGTCATCAGTAATTTGATATTCGAAAGAAGAAGACAAAGTATGGTGTACTCGTAACTATACAACAACTAAACCACGTGTATTAATAAGGGGGTTACAGTGTTAACTATTAGTTATTGAGCAGCTTGTAGCTGTATGCCCATACAGGTTTTAATATTTATATTTATAAGTCGGCAAACAAACGTATGACCAGCCTGGTGTTAAGCAGTTACTGTAACCTTTAAATGCTTACAATACCAAAGGCATTGTTCGAACCTTGCCGACCGGAAAGGAAGTGGGACAGATGGAGGAGAAGGACAGGGAGATGAGTTTCCAGCTCTCTCTCATCGTTGGAAACGCATCTATAATAGCTACTTTACGCCACTATTCTGTCATCATCATCATCATCATCATCAGCCTATGCTTGTCCACTGCTGGACATAGGCCTCCTCTAATGAGCGCCATAGCGCCCTGTCTTCAGCTTGCCGCATCCAGCATCTGCCTGCAGTCTTTCGCAGATCGTCATCCCACCTAGTCGGAGGGCGTCCTACACTACGCTTGCCGAGTCGAGGTCTCCACTCAAGAACACGTTTACCCCAGCGGTTGTCAGTTCTTCGTGAGATATGGCCAGCCCACTGCCACTTCAGCTTGCTAATTCTTTGAGCTATGTCGATAACTTTGGTTCTCTGTCGGATGTATTCATTGCGAATCCTATCCTTCAGAGAAACTCCGAGCATAGCTCTCTCCATAGCTCGCTGAGCGACCTTAAACTGGTAGACCAGCCCTACCGTGAGTGTCCACGTCTCGGCTCCGTAGATCATAACGGGTAGGACGCACTGATTGAAAACTTTCGTTTTCAAGCAATGCGGTAGTTCCACCCTCACTATTCTGTGTGAGGGTGGAACTTTTTTTTTGACTAGTCCCGCCACACACTCCCGCCACTGTAACTCCTGTAAGCCAGGATCGACAATGGTGACCAATAATGACATCGAGGTTTGATCCTCGACGAGTCCCGGGGAAAGTTAAATTGTCTTGGAACCCGCACGAATTTAATCAAAAGAAATAATAGGAGTTGAAAGAAAAATTTCCACTTTCCTCCGGTGCAAAGCGGGAGACAAAAATAGCTGGTATGTTACAGCTGATTGAAGCCCAGTTGTAAGGCACCACGGAAAGTAATATGACTAATTGGACCTAAACTCGTGAGCTGATTATACTTGATTCCAATAATAGGTATGGGTATGGCAAAAGCGCTTGAACGTGAGGGTGGAACTACCATACCATGTGGAGCTGCAGTCAACCACCTTTAAACTATCCTAATATTCCTTGTCAAACGCGACAGTATTATACTAAAGAGAGCCAGCATGTGTGATTCTGTATGGTGCACATTGATTCGGCAACCCTTTAGTGGTTTGTGCAAGCGCACGCCACATGACTTGCAATGCTTGTATTATGCGTCTCGACCGCAAGCGCAGATTGCACATTGGACACAATCACTTTTTTTTCGGTTTCGTGTAGTCTTTATTGCGACTGACAGATGAGGTCTGTCCGTTTCTGAATTTACGAATGCGTGCCACTTCGTTCATTATTCACTTTTGTGGTTCTTCAACGCCAACGCCATTACCATATTTTGCTAAAGTTAGACTCTCACCCAACCTTTTATCAAGCTACGATTTGTACCTAAATAAAATTACTTTTTGTTTACAAGCTTCAAAACTATTAATAATTGTCTAATACAATAATAATTTATTACGGACAATTTTAACTGTTCTAATCTAAGTTCTATTAAAAGCAAAATACACTGTTTTACGAGTAACTCTGGATTTCTTTATACTCTACAATATTATGTATTTGAATACAGTACCTACAATGGTTCGTATATTATGACTATTCTGCAATGTGTCAACCATTCAATAGTTTCGCAATCGTCTGGAACACATTGCGTATGTTACGAATCGAACGCAAATGTGCACAAGGTGTTCGATACGATTGCCACTTTCAAATGATCAGTCTTTATTTGCTTTTATTTTTACACCACTATACGACATCTGTTTCGTTGAATGGAAGAAATAATACGAACGAAGATCGATCGGCGTTGAAGTTACCGGTAGCTATGAATGATAATATCGAAATAAAATAAATTTATCTTGCAGAATAGATTGTTTATTATATAGAGAAAGACGAGAAGAATATATAGAGAAAGAGAAAAGTGGAATTTGTAATTTAAAATAAAGTAGAAAATAAATAACGACGAAGAAATTAAACCGGCATAAAACCTTACATTCAAATTTGTACAATTATATAAATATTTTCTCATCCCGCTAAGTTCAGACAAATAATAAACATTTTTAAAAAATATCTTTGATAACAAAGTATTTTTTATATAATGACTATTTTCACCGTTCGCTTTATTTTATAAAATCATGACATAAGTGGCTACTTAATGGTCTCGAGTCCAAATAAGCGACACAGAGTAAGCAAACCGGTCTACATGAGCTTCCGCCGTTGTGATCAAAATCAATCGGCATGGGAGTGGCCGCGTGATATTTATGCAAAGGAAATTAATGTAATTATTACTACAAATGGTACCTGTAGGGTGAAACACGTTTTTCGAGTGTAAAAATTATTATCTTTTCCATTCCCCTGTTGTGTTTCATTTGCATATAGGTTTAAATAAATAATAAATGAATATCGCCAGACGAACACACCAACTGTAAGTTCCCGAACTAAGCAACGCTTGTACTATGGGTAGCGTACAATGGACTGGGAGTGATCACAGTGACACACAGACCAGGGTAAATTAAAAAAGGCCATTACCGTAATTTACCTTGACGGGAATCAAACCCGCAACCACCCCGTGTAGTGAGCCGAGCGGCCTACGCTCGAACCACTGCGCCATGCGGTCGTCAATAATAAGAGGCTGTAAGAGGGTGGTACTACTACCCCAGTCATGCCAACCGGTATATGAGTTGGATATCGTTTTTCAAAACTGAATGCATTGCTGTAGACCAAACCAACCTTGTGTTAGTGGTTCTAGGTTGGTTTTAGTTTGCAGAAGTGTGTATGAGTTGGTTCAATTTTGCACAGCCACGTCTGGTTGTAGTCGATTGGCCACAGAATGGCTCTACCGCTCAAAGCTACTCCGCTCAATTTGCCTACTAATACATACTTTTATTAAAGTTTACTTACATCAGGTTGAAAGCCCGATAAAGTTGTTTGTGTAACCTTAATTACCGGACAAATAGTAAATGCGCTTGGACCACAGATATAGATTTACATAGATAACGCAAGTATCACGATTTGTATTGAAACCAAGCGTGCCGAATTTTTAACACCTACTGTGACGTCATTAGTGACGGGAAATCCAAACCGCTTCAAAGACACCGATGCCGCCGATGCCCCTCCGCCCGCTACGATTCCCTCGAGTGATTATCACGCTCATACTCATATTTTTATATCTGTATTCGCGAGGACTGTAAGTTATCGGCGACCAACCTCGACACTTGGTCGGGGTTTTCGGACACGCTAAGTACATACATTTGCGTTATCTATGTAAATCTATATCTGTGGCTTGGGCCGTGTATTGCGATATGTTTGACGTGGAACCACCACTCTGGTCCTTAAGCATGTTTGTTAACATACACGTGGGTCTGCATTCTTAAGGTGCGACGCACTAGCGGCACTGCACTACGAAGTGTACGAAATTGTGGTGCCGCACCACGTAGTGCGTTCTATATCACACGATTTCATATAGGTACCTAAACAATATTTAGCAAGGGTTTATCGCTCTCTCACATAAGATAGGCGTAAAGTAACTGTTATAGCTGTGTTTCGTACGATCAGTGAATGAGCCGGAAGAACAACCTCTTTCCCTTCCTTGTCCCCTGTGTCACTCCCCTTTAGGTGAGTAACATGCGAGTAATGCCTTTGGTATTGCAAGCATCTACAGGGTAGGGTAACTGCTTAGCATCATGTGGGTCGTGTGTACGATTGTTTACCGACTTTGTTATCTTTGTTGTCGCATTATACCGCGCCGATATACGAGTATTCCAGTATAATGCAGTTCAGTGGGGTTGTTAAATAATAAATAATTTGTTATATTGTTTTCTTATATTTACGCGAATACTACACATTGAAATAAAAAGATTTTACGGATTCTATCGCGCAAACCACAACTAAATATGAGGGTACCCAGTTATTAACTATGACATCTGGACGTCTAACACCTCAGTCCCCCCGTGACCATGGTTGCTGTAAGGCAGCCAAAACGTCGAGAACATAAAAGTAAAAGTATATAGTTTTATTTCAATGATTTTTTTGTAAGCTAGTAGTACCAGAGACTCAATTCAAGATACTTGCAATTCCGGATTCGTACAATAATGCAGATATAGCGGAGTTTAATTAATCTTATAAATAACAGGCCAAGAAACGTGCTTCGCATGTCCAAGATGTGTTCGTATATTCGGTTCTAAATCGTTATCAATTTCAATCAAATTGTTATTTTATCATGTTCTCGAATAAAATAAAAGAGCATGCGAGTTCGTTCACCGACAAATAGTTACCTTGAACCTTTAACAAGACATTCTCAGACACGAAATAGTGTTAAATTGACTAAATTTTGATAGACGGTATTGAAATCGTGAGTTTTTTAATCGGAACCGAAGTAAAAAATCAGCAGAGATCAGCTCGATTGATAGAGAGTTGTTTTATTTCAATGGTGTTTTTTGTGGTGCGGTGTGCAATTTCCGCGAGTTGACCATGTCCTTTGCGGTGAACAGGTGGCCCAGAGTTGAATTGAGAATAATGTGGATATACTGTCATAGACTAATTCGTGTTTCATGGTATTTTTCCATACGCTTTGATTCAATCAACTTGACCATCACATAAATTGTATCTATTTGAATTGGTTTGTGTTGTGGGCACAATTAATTTTACTATATTCTGCTATTCCTATTCTATAATAGATACCTATATCATTTTAATATTTATTGATAAACTAACTAATAATAACCTGCCAAACGTAAATTGTCAAGTAAAACTAAAATTGTCCGTCTTATATGGCAATATTTATCTGTAAATTAGAATATAAAATTTAACAGTTGACGAGTGATATAATCAAATGCCGTATTAGCATTACGTTTTAGAATTAATCATTATTCAAATTCTAATTCCAAAAGTATTGTAGTTAATAATGTCCATGCTATTATTACGTAGAGAATTGTGGGGTGAATGTCCTCCCTTGTCCTCTACCAGAGCTATAAGTCTTAGAGGCCTCTCGCTAAGTCCACAGCTTACTTTGTTACTTTACTGCGGAACTCCGAACTAACGTGTTAGTTTCTGAGTTGAAATTGCCCGTTTCGTACCACCGTAAGGAGTGTAAAAAGTTCCAATAGTGTTTCGCAAAATAATGTACACGTCACAATATAACAAGCGAAACTAAAATGATTGAAAATAATATTATCTTTAGTCTACATTACTTAAAGCTGGTTTTTGGTAATCTCTTTACGACTTGCATTCTTGATAGACATTGTAAAATTGTAGGTCAAAAAACTCATAAAAGACATAACAAAGATATTTCTGATGTTTCGCCTGAATACCGAGAAACGAGTAAAGCTATCTTTATGAATAACCACTTTGAATATTCTAAAGCTTATTACATAAGTACAGAAGAAAATAATGTTCAAAACAGGATTACAACGTCCTTAATTATGGTTAACAAAATCTGGTTGATTTCGATCAACCAGATTTTGTGATAGAATGAGATGAGTCGACTTTGATCGATGGCTTCTATATAAAGCAACGTTCGACCGAGCATCGGTCGACGGTTGGTCGATGGTCGATTGACTGTCGTTGTAACATTCTGAAAAAAGGTCCGCCTTGATTTTGTAAAGTATAGGCAACAAGTCAAGTCAGTAAAGGAGCCATCAAAGCTTCGAAACGTCTAAAAGTTACGTCTTTTAATCATTTGTGCCAGAGTACGTTTGTATATTCCTGATTACGGTATAAATCTGTCAAATATGAGACAAAGTGGGCATCAGCACTTCGCTTAACGAGCTTTTAGACCAGTTTATAGTAAGTGTAATACCTACCTATAGTAATGTTATTTTTATAATGCACAATAATTTGCATGCATGCTAAAGATAACCTGACACAAAAAATAATCTGATGGTGTAATTTTATTTCTGTTGGTGATAGCTTCGTATCGAGTTCACCTGCCAAAAGGAAAACAGTAGTAAATCATCTTATAGCATTAACTGAGCCATCGCAAAATATCGCCCATTTTAATAAAACCTTATTTAGCCAAAAGTTCTCTATTAGTTCAGGTATCTTTTTTTTTAGTTAGTTTTTCTGAAACGGATGTCGTTATCGGAAATCTGACGTCAGTTATCTTATACAGCACAGATTATTTAATCGTGACGAGTATTGGAAAAGTGGAAACACCCGTCTGGGGCCAGTTTGTGGGCCTCTCAGGCAGCTCATTGCTGACCTACTGCCGGAGTATTGACCCCACTATAACCACGCCGACATTTTCATGCATACCTACACAATTTGGGTAGTACATAGTTTTATGACCTCATGCCACGAGCTGTGTAAGAATTACCTGCATTTTCATAATAACACTCATTAAAATGTGTAGTTATTATTATTATATTTTGATCACTTAATATCGGTTCAATCGATGTAGGTACTTATTAGACTTTATCGATTGTGGGAGAGATCGTAGCTCTGAAGAAGGACGGTAAAGGTTAAAAATAAAATATCTAAAGTAATTTTAGTTTCATATAAATCTAAGAAGTAATTTTAAAAGCATTATATTAAATTATTATACTATATATAACACAGTTTTATATTACATATCTAGAAGTTAATAAAGTACCTAATAAGTTATAAACTGCCATTAATCAATATACTCGTATATGTATGTCCAAAACTAATCAAATTTTATTCAATTTTATTCACACGTATAGTAGTTGCTCAATATAAATATATTTATTATTTATTAAATTGTTTTTCTATGAATTGCATATCATTCAAAGCTCTTAAGATCTCCTGATATTAAAATACAGTTGTGATAAATATACCTTATTATCATTAAGTACTTAATATACTGTTTCTCAAAAGGGAGAACCCAACGTTTTAGTATCGTAATCAACTGAGAATAATTGAGTCTTTAAAGAACTAAGCGGCTACCCAAAATGTTTCAGATTAATTTATTATTCAACATGGAATTGTGTGGGCTTTGTTAAGTAAGTCTCTGCTAATGTACAAATGCGTCACACTCCGAGGGTTTAGTCCTTATGAGTCTGCTAATCGTGTAACTTGAGGCTCACAGTACCTTGTTTCTCTAATCATTATCACTAGTCTGTGAATCGCGTCACCCACAGCTAAGTACTTTAGACATAGATACATAATTATTTTAAATCAACTCTTATTCGTCAGCAACTATCACCAATGACTGTGTATATTCGAGAATCTCGTTGACTGAGCTTCCGGTTCTGCAACTCATCGTGCGAATTGCAGCTATAATAGCTACTCTAGGGCCTATGCACACCACGTTTTTTAAACGCGCCGTTGACGCGCGTTTATAGCGATACAGACGCGATAAACACGCGAGTCAGACGCAGCCTGTAGGACCTTTGCATACCTGTCCAGTGTCCGCGTTTTTTAAACGCGCATTTGAAGCGATACAGATGACTACAAACTGCTTAATAGGATAAAAAACGCGCCGTCGACGCGCGTTTGTAGTGATACAGACGCGATGCCATCGCGCGTGTGTATCGATACAAACGACAGCAAACTGCTCTGTAGGATAAGAGCGCGCCGTCGACGCTCGTTTCCAAAACGCGCGACGACGGCGCGTTAAAAAACGTGGTGTTCACAGGCTCTTACGCCGATCTTCTGTAAAAAGGGGGGGGGGGGGAGGGGGCTCGAGCTAGTCCTTATATGAGCTGTAGTAAATTTGGTTTCAGCTCTACCACCGCAAAGTACCAAAGCCACCACTTGCTCTAAAATAGGAATAATGAACTTAAACACAAGTGCGATAAACGCGGTCTCCGTCTTATTTGGACGTCCTAGTTTTCATGATGACATTACACATTTGTGTTGGTCTCGCTATAGATTCAAGGCGGACAGTTCAAACAACCCAATAGTGGTTTGTCACGTCATGTCAGCCTGGTCTTGGTTCGTCGAATTTAGCACATTGGTGCGCTGTCGTGACGTAGAGGTCGAAGACATCTGCCTCTTTGCTTTCTCATTAGAGCGTTACATTTCTGTACTTCGATGCTCGTATTTGAAGGATTTTAATGTTTTGTTTATAAGGTATACCGGTGGATGTGGTTTCATTTAACGTGCTCTCGAAGTGGTTATGTGTGATTCAGCGTTCTGTTAAGGAAGTGGACATTTCCTTTGAGAAAATATGGGTAAAAAGTGTTTGCTCTTTTCCACTTATTAGCGCGATATGTTTGGTAGAGTCAGCACATTAAACCGCACGTATTAGATGGACAACTTTAGTGTCATATATTAGAGTGTTTTAGATAACTAGTCTCATGCACATAGTAATCAACTCTACCATCGATCTAGAGCGATAAATCATAACTAACTGTTCGTATTTGTATAGTCTTATACTGTGAATATCAATACAATGCTTCTGTTATAAAGACCTTTGTAAAACAGGCCATAAATTATGGTATTTATATATTTATAAAGTTAATAAACGCGATAAAATCCGAAAAATAGTTTTATTTCAATTATGGTAATGGTAATGGTTTCAGAAATGCCCTTTAGTAAATTGCCTAGGTCTGGGTGTCACTGGGATAGCCCCCAGTCCATTGTACCGTGCCCACCGTTGCTTAGTTGGTGACCTCAGATGTCGAGGAGAACGACACAAGCACACTCCCCGCCAGACACCGACCTCGCCGGCGAGGTCGACGAACCCCCGCTTCCGCTAGAAGGTGCGTCTACTTACCTAGACACACCTTGGCACCCGACAAGCCCGCTGAGTTTCTTGCCGGATCTTCTCAGTCGAGGTCGCGTTCCGATCCGGTGGTAGATTTACCCTCGCCACCTCTCCTGGCAGCGGCCCAAGCCGAGGTCGTGTCCCTAGTGACGCCCTTGAGCTAGCTGCCCCCCTGCCCCTATGGCTGGAGCGCACTTGCGCTCGCCCTCTGTCCGGGTGAAGTTGTTATGGCCACTCTGGCCAACAACATATAGTCAATTAAAAAAAAAAAAAAAAAAAAAAAATAGTTGGTGACCAGAGCTCTGACACACACACTGGCAGAATTAAAATAAAAAAACACCTTAGCCCCAAGCACAAGCTGGTATCGTGTAATATATAAATATCAAGATTATCTTGTAACGAATATCATATGTATTATTATATCGATCTCATTACAGTCAATAAATGGTGTGTTGGCATTTACAAAGGCACGTGGTTAACAACGTCGCGTCGCAAGCGCAGCCCGCGGGACCAGCAGGATGCGAACCGGTCGCCCGCAGCCCCGTCGGCAAAAACTAAACATCCTACCACCACTTCTTATAGTGCATATAGCTCTAATGGCATAACATCTTGCTGTTAATTAATGATGATTGTTTTTTCTGCAGTTTTCCCGGGAAATTATTTTCGTGCAAAGATCTTTTTAATTGCCTAGTGAATTATTCATCTCATATGAAGCCCACGTCTACCTCTCCAATAAACCCAGATCTATCTATATATATAAAACTTAAAGGTGACTGACTGATCTATCAACGCACAGCCCAAACCACTAGACGGATCGGGCTGAAATTTGGCATGCAGGTAGATGTTATGACGTAGGCATCCGCTAAGAAAGGATTTTGATTAATTCCACCCCCAAGGGGATAAAATAGGGGATGAAATATTGTATGTAACTTTGCCCATTAAATTCCACGCGAACGAAGTCGCGGGCACAGCTAGTAATACATATAACTCAAAGGTGACTGACATAGTGATCTATCAACGCACCGCCCAAACCACTGGACGGATCGCGCTGAAATTTGGCATGCAGGTATATGTTATGTTATGACGTAGGCATCCGCTAAGAAAGGATTTTGATTAATTCTACCCCCAAGGGGATAAAATAGGGGATGAAAGTTTGTATGAAACTTTGTCAATTAAATTCCACGCGGACGAAGTCGCGGGCACAGCTAGTACATAATATAAATGTATTAGTATATTATATAACTATATACTATAGAACAAATACACCGCGGTTTCACCCCTGGGTTCGGCTGAGAAGGCTTTTATTTTCGGGCGGGATGGCCGGGTCCGTGCGCTAAGCGCTGTGACGAGGTGCCAAGGTCCACTTAGGTGGAGTTCCAACACCGTAAATCAGTGTGTAAATGTTAGTGGAAACTCACGGTAACAAAAATCAACGCTAATTTGTTCGAGTATCACTCGTCCACTGGAATGGACGAGATTTCAACCACAGATATAGATTTACATAGATAACGCAAATGTATGTACTTAGCGTGTGCGAAAACCCCGACCAAACGTCAAGGTTGGTCGCCGAAAACTTACAGTCCTCGCGACTACAGATATAAAAATATGAGTTTGAGCGAAATAATCACTCGAGAGAATCGTAGCGGATGGAGGGGCATCGGCTGCATTGGTGTCTTTGAATCGGTTCGGATTTCCCGCCATCTGTGACGTCACAGTAAGTGTAAAAAATTTGGCACGCTTGGTTTCAATACAAATCGTGATACTTGCGTTATCTATGTAAATCTATATCTGTGATTTCAACAAATATTACTCGTACGTTGCTCCACTTGAACCTGTTTAAGTAGTGCTTTGCTTAATGCGCTTAATATATTCGTTGAGTCATTCAACTCGAGTGATGATGTTATGTTCTTCGTATTCTAGAACATTTTCATAAGTCTCAACAATCTTAAATAACATGAAAACAGGTCTAAACTTGGTTATACTTAATGTTAACAGATATTTGTATACAGGTTTAAATAGAAAGGGTATCCTTTTTTTTCAAAACTTAACTTGTCATTCTATTACTATCAGCTTTGGAGGAAACTTGAAAAACAAAAGGTGATATAGGGATACAGATGTTGACAGGTTTCACAAGTCTACAGAACCTTTAGTACTTCAACTGTCCCACAAAGCCGATATTTTAAGTCTACTCGGACGAAGTCGCGGGCAGAAACTAGCTAGTATGTTATTAATGCAATCATTGCTATGCAATAATGATGGCAGTGACATAAAATAACTAAGTATCTAATACAACATTGCGAAACACCGCGGTAATTTAGCGACGCCGATTGCGGCTAAGCGCGCTCTTCCCGCGCTCTACCATGCAAAGAGCAAATAAATCGTAGAGACTATTCGTTACAGCAACATAATACATATGTGGCTGCAACATCTGTGTTGTGTAACTGTGCCAAGTTCTTCGTGAGTCAATATTAACTATATTATAATATACTAGTTGCTGCCCGCGACTTCGTCCGCGTAGACTTAAGTAAAGTATTCTATGTGTTAATCCAGGTTATAAACTATGTGTGTGCCAAATTTCATCCAAATCCGTTCAGTAGTTTGTGCGTGAAAGAGTAACAAACATACATCCACACTCACAAACTTTAGAATTTATAATATTAGTAGGATATACTAAACTATATTATTTATATAATTAACTATTTAAATCTTTGCCGTCGAATATTCGTAGGCAAATGAGAACTGGAAAGTTCAAAAAGAGAACTGGATAGAGACGCGTCACACAAAAACGTTAAATAACGACGTTTCAAACAATTGCTGGAATTATTTTAGAAGTATTCCGATACTTAGTCGTTAGGCCTTTCTATTACTTACATACAGCTACTCACAAGACTCTTTCCATATTTTTTCGTGACTTGTAACCTAATTGCAACTGGCAATTTATGAATCTACGCTGATGGCAAGTTGCTATAGTTATTATCTTTGGTTATTTCTCATCTATATGTACAATCAACAAACTCGACGCTTGGTCACCTTAAGGTTGCATTTTGTATGCAGTGACCAGCAGCCACATGCGAATAGCATGGTCATAAAAACTAATTAAAACAATGGCTTTCTGAAAAAAGGGCTTTTGTATCATCGGATGGTTTTCGTCTCATTGGACAACAACATAACAGGCGAGGCATCCTATGATTACTACATCCTACATTACAAGGGAAAAGTGTTAAAATTTGCTCAAGCGTCAACTTTGTTGATGGTACCCCTCCTGTCACCCCTGAGACGGAAGAGGACTCCAAAAAGGTAATTTCTTATGTTACAATTATTCGGGGTTTAATGTATTTTCAGCTAACAATCTTTGAGGGTTAATATTATCTGTGACAAATATCCCTGTCTGTTTAGTCTTTAGTCTATGGCGGTTGGGGGCGCGGCGGTGTGCGGTAAAGGTGCGCGGGAGTGGAGCGCGCAGTCACGGTCAAGGACTGCATTAGTTGCATTGCAATAGACACTATTACTATTATGGCTTTTGCTTTTGCGCACTTCTTTATCATAGGGCTTGCACAACTTTTGCAATCATGTTCCATTGGCACAGCAGCCTCCTCGCGCAGGCTTCTTCATATCTGTCTCCGCTGTTAGTAAAAACAGCCCAGGGCCCTAACCACGCTAGCTACTCAAATCGTAATAGAAATGCAAAAGCTAGCGATTACGTTTCAAACGCTTGGCCAATATTTGGTACCACGCTAGCGTCTCATTTGCGAGTGGCTTATGTCATCGAACGCTTTGTAGTTTTTTTTATTTGGATCTGCGTTGGTAACTACGTTTGGCTTTATGCCAATGTTCATAAAAAAATATCTGTGAGTGGGGGCAATTGGACGAATAGTAGTGAAACATGATTATTCGAGTTCCCCCAATGAGTCTGGTAATATTAGGCCTAGACAAAGACCTTCATATAAAACTTGAAAATTATATTTACTCGACATTGGCTAAATGCGTAAAGCAAATCATCGCAAATAAACTTTACTTTAAAAAAAAACGAAGTCAGTCGCAACCTCAAGGTCAAACGCTAAGAATCGCGAGTGTGGTACCAAATCAATGTCAGTATAAAATGTGAAGCTTGTGTCAGCAAAACGTCAAAAGCGGAGCGTTTGAAACGTAATCGCTAGCTTTTGCCTTTCTATTACGATTTGAGTAGCTAGCGTGGTTAGGGCCCTGGCTTATCTATGTAATCAGTAAACTGTATTTACAAAGTAGACAACTCTCAAATTTTATGTTAATAATAAAGTATATACAAGTCGTATATTAGGCGATTAATTTAATGTTCTCCTATAAAATGTACCGTTTACATAATTAAACACGTAATTTCTTACAGTAGGTTTATGGTAAATATAGTATTTTGGTAATGCTCACATATTATGTATCTACGTACAATATTTAAGGTATCTACATAATCAATGTATGTACAGTTATCAAACAATCATACAAAAGTGTAGCATAAATAAGTATATGGGCACGTAAGTATAATATTCATATAAGAGCACTAGCTGAGCCCGCGACTTCGTCCGCGTGGAATTTAACTTAACAAAAAAGCCCGCTCCCGCGTTCTGAGCCCGCGCGACAGAACCCATTTTTTTAAATTTTGTTTTTCTGAAATAAAAGTAGCCTAAGTTACTGCTTATAACAACAGCTATCTACCAGCGAAAGTCCCGTCAAAATCGGTCCAGCCGTTTCGGAGATACTCTCTGATTTCATGTGTTTTTATTTTTTTACGCGGAACCCTAATTGTTTTTCTAAAATTAAAGTAGCCTAAGTTACTCCTTAAAACATCAGCTATCTGCCAGTGAAAGTCCCGTCAAAATCGGTCCAGCCGTTTCGGAGATTACCCGGAACAAACACACAGACAGACAGACAGACAGACGGACAGACAGACAGACAAAATTTTTTTTACTCGCCTTTTTGTTATAGGTGTCGTATGTACTTTCATATGCATTTAGTGAAAAGGTGTTATTTTGATATTACAAAGTCTAGACCGCGAAATTCAAAATTTTCGAGTATTTTTAGTTTATCCAAAATCTGATTTGCGACAAACACAGTATGCAGTGCGTTTATTAATACATTTATTTTACTCTAAATATTATCACGGTGGATATGATACTAGTTGATCACTAAATATACAAAAATTGCCAGATTATCTGGATAGCTGTCGTTCTTGAAATGTTATAAAGTAAGTTGGATATATTAATAAATGCACTGCACACGGTCTTTGTCGCGAATTACAAAATGTGCCTTCTATTATTGTCAGATTTTGAAAAATTTCTAAAAAACCTCAAAAAATTTGAACTTCGCGGGTTAGATGGGCGCTTTAGCCTTAACATCAAAATGGCGTGGTATTTGAATAGTCCAGCATGTATAATAATATGACACCCGAAGTTATCTACAATATTTTTTAAACAAATTAATTATTGTATGATCGTATCCTTTAGAGCCTTTCTGGTGTCATACTATTATGACGTGTTTTATTATGTTGATTATTTTGGATATCTCACATACCAATTATCTTTTGATATACTTATTGCATTGATTCCTCTGTTACTAGGAAGCACGACCTTCACCTTTCTTTACCTATAATCGGACGTCCTTATGAATCGAAATTTTATTCAAAAATAAACCAAACAATATGTTTGGCATTGAAATAATGACTTTCCATCACAAAAGAAATTCAGAACATACATGGTATGCAAATATTCCAGTACAAATATAGTTATTGAGCAAACGAAAAGTTCGGTCACGTGTACTGTGCATATCCACCTGTATGAGAGACGGATATGATGTTATATTATGCGAATGATTCAGAACATATTACTGCAGCCACCTCACAATCGCGATGTCAATATTATTAATTACGGCCATGGATCTCCGATTCTTTGAGTCACATAAGGGGTTACTTACGGAGAGCGCACAACTCTCCCGCTCCTTCCACTCCCTTCCACTCCCTCTGTCCCACTCCCCTTCAGGCCGGGTACATGAAAGCAATGCCTTCGGTATTGCAAACATCTATAGGCTACAGTAACTGTTTAACATCAGACGGGTCTGATGCTTGTTTGCTGACTTAGTTATACAAAAAAGCAATTACCACACGGATTTATCGTTTATGCAAGCCATCACTGCAAGGTCATATTGTAATGAATGTTGCCTCAGCGCACTTGACAGATGATTCCTCAATCCTCAGATGGGCGATGAGCGATGAATCTCATTTAAGCATCATTCAATCATGGAAAACAAATACGAATAAAAGGTTACGTTTGACACGATGTTTTTACAATCGAGTGCAGAAATGTTCAACTGCTTATTCTATTTTATTTTAGCCTTTTCCTCAGTTTGTAATGGTGGTCGGACGGGCCGTTGAAGTGGGCACTATTTACACTACGCTGCTATCAATAGTAACTAGTTGGACTACCGGTAACATAACATCTTCATCCGGCAAAACACCGCTCATATGTACTTAATTATAAAAAGAAAAACCTTCTATTAAAATGAGGAGCTAGGCTTTTCCGGTTATCAAAGGATGTTAATATTACTTTACTGGAATTGAAATGGATTTAGATAAAATGAGAATTCAAATTAAAATTCCACACAAATTGCATCTGTCTTTATTTCCAAATATTAAATTTGTATGTTCGTTACTTTGAATAAAGAGGCTCGACCGCACTGTCTGAATTGACAAATCGCCTCTACCTCTCAGTTCAGCTTTAAATGGTTTTTATTTACAAACGACTCGCTCAGGTTTATAAATACACAGTAATTATGTGAGTGCTGTGACCCCGTTTGAGGCACCGAGATAAAGCCGAGTCCACACATGGGATGCGATTTGACAGTCGTCCATCAGTTAGTTTTTGTTGTCCATTCGAAACACGTGCGCGGAGGCGTAGCAACAAAGAGGCTTGCACAATGGCCAACCTTGAGTGTGAGGTTGTTAATGGTATTCTCATTTCTTGATCCAGTTACTGAAGGCGATTTTATTTATTACTCTCATATATTTTAGTGCTTTAAATTGACATAATAACACGTATGTCAATGGGTTAAAGATTCCGCCCACATGGATTGATTAAAAAAGGTGTGCAAATTAGTGAATTATTTTTTAACATTATTTTTACAATGCCGCGTCTAATTTTTATTTGACCCTCGATGAAACTTCTACTTTTTAATAAAACATAGTCCGCGGATGACGGATGACCTGCCTGATGTTAAGCAGTTACCGTAGCCTGAATATGCTTGTATTACTAAAGTCTTTACTCTCACGTTGCCATACTGGAGAGGAACTTTATATGCCATGAATCATAGTGAAGAATGAGTCACACACATCTCATCATTTATCCTTGAAATTTTCCTTGCTTTTTAGACTCAAAAGGTGGCTGAATAATTTGACTCAAAATTTTGTGTATCTAAAAGCATATGAATACATAATCCAGTTAATATTAAGGTTCTGATCAAACTTTTTTTACTTTCAACAAACACGGAAAATAGAGTCAGTCATCCATATAATAATAGTTTATCAGAGACATGTTTACTCGTGTACCTACTCATAAGGCATAAATAGTATTATGGCAAATATATTAATGTAAAGTAAACGAAATCTGATTTGTGAGATAAATATTCGTATTTATTTATAGGACAGCGAGCACAATAAGCTTAATTCACAATAAACTTGTTATAGACATGAAAAATACCCATTCATATTGAAAGTGAACACGTGCTGGGTCCTCCTACAGTATTAAGTCAAGGATTTTTCCTTTTGAATCATTAAATATCTGTATTTTTATCTATACAAATAAATAAAATTGGAGTGTCTGTTTGTAATATCGAAATAACACCTTTTCACTAAGTGCATATGAAAGTACAGACGACACCTATAACAAAAACGCGATTTAAAAATTCCACGCGGTCGAAGTCGCGGGCTCAACCAGTTTTACAAATAAGTAAACAAAGAGTTCTGAATAGTTATCGTTATATTTGGCTTTTAATGGGCGTAAATGTTACTGATAGAATGTATCACTTCAGTCCACTCTAATCAAACCTATTATAAGAATCTACTACTCTAAACGAATGTTTAACGAAATGTTCGCTATTTTACTCGATTAAATAAACTCGATGCAATTAATCGATTCAAGTTATCTGGTTTATTTAGATATACTAGATAGAAGATTGGTTCATCAATATATATCTACAGCTAATAATGGAGCTAAATTAACTTCCTCGCCAGCTGCCCACTGTTATACACGACACGATTTTTACATAAATTCCACCTGGAACAGGCTTTGAACATTCACAACACATGGTCTGTTTATCTTTCGTATCATTTATTGCAAAGGACAGATATTGTTGATTGATGATTTTACCTAGCGGTAAATCCTAACTATTTTACATTAAATTTTAGAGGGCATACTCACCTTTAGACTAATATAAGGTCTTATGTTAATAATGCACGATCTTTTACGTGGCGGTGCCGTCAATCGTTTCTGTTGGTTTCCACAGCTCAGCAAATTTTTATTTGGGGTTTTTATCCAACAGCTATAGTTGATAGCGAGTGATTTCTGCTGTTAGAAAGAAATTATTTTAATGGTAGGTGCCTTGTACTCATATTATCTGTAGCATCTAGTCATGACGTGCATTATTAAAATAAGACCTTATATATCTTCAACTACTAATATTTTACTAGTACTTATATTATACTTCACTAAAGGATTTATTAAAATCCCGTAAACAATTTGCACAGCTGTACTTAGTCTGGCCCGAGGCTCCTACGCTACGTAATTTAAACGTGGCCAACGATTGACGAGCAATCCAGTTCTTGTTTACACACGTGTTTGTTAATTAACAGGAAACTGTATCAGTTATGTTAATCGACCAGATAGAGAGTAAAATGTATGATTTTGTTAAAGAAAAAGAGTTTGTAATATTCATTTATTGTAAAGTAGGTAGCACGACCAGTAATTTTGATATCTTTTTCCGGGAAGGAAATGTCGATAGTCCACTTATAGCGACTTTTACAGTATGTTTTTATGAAGGCACACTAGGATGTATCAAGGTAATGAATATATTAGTTACCTAAATGCATATTAACTGTACTTGTACTCATTGATAATAAGTTAATATAGCTTCTGGAAACCTCTTTTTAACTCTTAATGAACCTAGCTTGGTATTTCTTAGACAAAGGTTCGTTATCTCCAAAGAATTTGAAATAATGTCATCTCTAACAAAAGCGTCAAATACTGATTATGCAAATGCAATGCATGTTATCATTACATATCACGTAAAAATGGAATGTTAACTGCGAAAGCTAAGACACTTGCCGTTTCGTACTGAAATGTCAATTTTTATGTCTACTGAAAAGGCCAGTCCACATGTAAATTGTCCTTGATAAAAACCTGACCTTGATGGTCGTGTCAGAAACAAAACGGCATATCTATTCGGAGCGGCGGCCGGCCCGTTGGTCGTGTTGTAACGCGAGCGCTAGGCCAAGGCCGCGTGACATAACGCGTTACGTGTCGCGCCGTTAGCTGCGCGCGCGCACCGCTACTCGTACTTGTCGCTTATACACCGATCTTCAGTGTTATGCTGTTTTTATGTGTCAGTCTGTGTAATCATTTATTGCGATTATGTCCAATGTTAATATTTAAAAAATATTATGAGGTGTTTATGAAACCTTTGTGTAATGCAAAGAAAAATAATTGCTAATTTTATTTTTATATACTTGGGAATACTTCTTTGATAACATAATTAAAAATTAAGTAAGTATATGCCGGACGGAATATTAAACAACATTACCTCAATAAGGTTGGATATAGGCATATCAAAATATTTTCCCACGCATGAACCGACCGCCGTTCTATTCACTACCGGTAGAATACAAGTAGTAATCTGATCAACTGTTAATTAATATAAGTCAAATGACTCGCGCACATGCATGTCAACTATATTATAATATCTAGGTATTTGGGCAATTACCTAGATATTAGCATCTGCTTACCTACAGGATTTCATTTCAAAATGACCCCTACTTAGCCTTACGCACAGTTTGAATTTCTTGTAACAAGACAAGCAAGAAATCTGCAATATAAAAGTTTAGATTTACTCTTTTTAACTTAAATAAATCAATCGTAGATGATCAATCAATCAATTCATTAACAAATTTATAGATTGACTCTTCGATTGTTTTTTTCTAATGTTCTATAAGATTTATTTCCTTGAGTTAATGGTGTTGATAGAGCCAGAGAATGTGTAGAGCGTATCAATGATAGCTCTAGCGTGTATTGTAAAGTACCAGTGGCACTTCGCACGGTGATGTGTTTGCACGGAGCCGCGTGGTGTCGCCCGTGTAGCGCCGCGGGATGTCGCCCAACGGGACCGCCAATCAGAGATTACTGAGAAAATAGCGTGTATCCGACATACAGGAATAGAGAAACACGCTTTTATATACGACGGATAGTTAAAAGTACCAACATAATGTATCTTCACGTTATAATGTACGAGGATCTTACATAAAATTGCCATTTGTGCAGTTATTATTGTCGTGATAATGAGAATACGGATATTGCATTCTTTTCTAGAAATCTACTGTACTATGAATTTAATTTTATCTGTATGAAGATCTGCAGTTAACGATGCTGCAAAGTGGGAAACCCCGCAATAATGACATCAATTTTGGGTAACGCCCTCATGTCTTAAAAATTTAAATAAAAAACATCGTGAAATAACTGTAAAATATATTTTTAAGGATTTTTAAAAATACTTTAGAGATAAACCAGAATAAATTAAATAATAGACAATTATTAACATGATACTACATACTCCACACTCCATACTACTACACATTCTAACGATTTCCCCTCTCTTTATATATGGTTCTATATGATTATTACTTGCTTACTTTGGTGAAGGAAAAGTTTGTGAGGAAACCTGAAAGAAAATCTGACCAATTTTCTAATGACTTGTGGAATCCGCCAACCCGCAATGAGCCAGCGTGGTGGATTACGGCCTGAATCTCCCTCGTAGTGAGGAAGGCCCGTGCCCAGGAGTGGGACGTCAAAAGGGCTAAATTATTATAATTATATATTACATTGCGGACCAGAGCAGACGTCCTCGTCCTGTCCCATCATTGGGTCTAATTGTGAATCTAAACCATGAAGAGAAACATTCACACACGCACATTAATAAAAAACTATGTTATATATATGAATATATTATTATAATATAACAACAATTGTAAAATGTGCCTCTACCCATACTCTATAGTATCTAAACAATGTAGGAAGTGCGCATTTGAATAGTTTAATTGAACAGTGACCTTGCAACCATGGGTTTTGTTATACAATCGCTTGTACCGTATGAGTAATGATCGTAGTTATCACGGTTTACTTGCCGGTGAAGGCTTCCAACTTCCATTGTAATCATACAACCTCGGAACAATATGTAACCCGTTAAAATATACAAAAATTTGATCTAATAACGTATGTAAGACTTATTTTGCTGATATGAATTAAAAAAAGAAGATAGCATTACGCCTTTACTTTTTTTTTCTTTTGGGACTGGTCCCGCCTCACCCTCCCACCACTGATACTGTTATAAACCAGAATCCAAAATGGTGACCATTATTGACGTCGAGGTTTGACCCTTAACCAGTTCCGGGGAAAAGTTCAATTGTCTTGGAACCCACACGAATTAAATCGAAAGATACCAGGCATGCCTTTTAAGTTCTGTCGTTTCCATATTTCCCGGCAATGTTGAATTTGGAACTGTTCTATATTCGAATGTGTTTAAATTTCGAATCTCAAAACAATTGAAAGTTTTGGGATTAATGCTATTGTTTAGTCACAGCGTCGATTAGAATCTGTCAGGTTACGTACGAAAATGAATCTTTCTAAGGAAAATGTTCGTGCAATAATTTTCTACAACTTTAGAAGAGGCCTGACACGGCTTCAGTGTTTTGAAGAGCTAACATCTGTGTTCAGTGATGAAGCCCCATGTCTGCGGACTGTCGAACGCTGGTATTTATAATTCCAGTGTAGACATACTAGTCTTAGTGACAAATCTCGCGAAGGACGGCCAAAATCCGCCTTCACTGAAGATAACATCATTGCTGTGAGACAACAAATTCTCTAAGATCGTCATGTGATGTATCGAGAGATAGAGGCTCTATTAGGCATCTCAGGGACAACCATTCAGAAAATCTTGCATGAAGCGCTTGGTGTCAGAAAGCTAGTTTGCCGTTGGATACCGCATCTGCTTTCCGACGATCACAAGGCGGCCCGCGTCAGATGGTGTAAGAAAACTCTGCAAAGGTTCAACCAAGGAGAGTCAAATCACGTCTACGACATCATCAGTGGTGACGAATCTTGGATCTATGCCTACGATCCTGATTCCAAACAACAATCTACAATCTGGGTCTTTCAAGACAAGCCAAAACCGACTAAAGTTGTTCGTTCTCGAAGCACTTCAAAGAACGTGGTGGCCACGTTCATTGGAAAAACCGGCCATATTGCGACTATTGCACTTGATGATCGTAGAACGGTTAATGGAGAGTGGTATACCACAGTTTGTTTACCACAAGTCACCGCCAACTTCGAAAATCTAACTCAAAGCGACGCATCATCCTGCACCACGACAACGCAATCTCACACAGCGCTCGTCAAACGATTGAGTATTTGAAGCAGGAAAAAGTAGAAATTCTTGATCATCCTCCATACAGTCCTGACCTAAACCCTAACGATTTATTTACATTTCCTATAATTAAGAAAAGTCTTCGTGGTCAAAGGTTCCAGTCCGGTGAAAAAGCAGTCGACGCTTTCAAGTCAGCCATTTTGAACACCCCCACTTTAGAGTGGTATAAATGTTATAATAACTGGTTTGAGCGAATGGAAAAGTGTATTAAGCTACGTGGTGAATACTTTGAAAAACAATAAAAAGTACTATAAGGTTCTAGTTGTGTTTTATTCTTCAAACGACAAAACTTAAAAGGCATCCGTATAGATATAACAGCAGGAGTTGGAAGAAAAAATCTTTGGAATTTTTGGTTTCTTTTTCTTCTGAGAGACAAAAATAGCTGGAATGGGCTAATTGCCATAGAAGCAAGATAGTTACAGATGATTGAAGACCAGTTGTAAGGCTCCACGGATCGTAATTAGACTAATTGGACCTAAACTCGTGACACCTTTACTTTTAGTAGTAGTCAGCACAGCATACCCACTTTGCCTATGGTGTATTTTATGAAGGGCGAGCATATTGTCATAAAACAGTGTCTATCATACTTTATAAATGAATGCATTCAAAAATGTATATGCTTTATTTTAGACGCTTATTTCCAAATGCAGGCATAGTCTAGCATAGCATATGGAAGCAGTGATTGGTTAAGCAAGCGTCTTGCGGGCACTGGGTCCTGGGTTCAAACCGCGGCTCGCACCTCTGGGATTTTCGAAATCTATGTGCGAATCATAATTAAAATATGATTATCACTGGCTTACGGCGAAGGAAAACATTGTAAGGATACCCACATTTCATAGAAAATCTAAACAACGGGCAGGCCAGTGCCTAGGAGTGGGACGTCGGGCTAAATTATTATTTTATTAGATATTATAATGCCAAATGAAAGTTTTCATATTGTTTTCTTATATTTACGCGAATACTACACATTTAAATAACACTATTTTTTGGATTTTATCGCGTTTATAAAATTTATGTTCCCGACGTTTCGGCTGCTTTACAGCAGCCATGGTCACGGGGGGACTGAGGTGTTAGACGTAAAGCAGCCGAAACGTCGAGAACATAAATTTAATAAACGCGATAAAATCCGAAAAATGGTTTTATTTCAAAATGAAAGTTTTATTGAACAAATATACGTTGATCCTCAATGTGTTATTTAAAAGCTACCTTGAAATAATAAATGAAGTGGAGGAAGTGATCTGGTAACGTGATATCTAAACTTAACATCCAATGACTATAACTATAACGTTCATTCTGTAACTTCATCTGACAAATTTCAATCGAGTTCAATGAATATAAATATGATTTCATCCGGGGTATCCTATTTCTATTAATAGCACCTGTCCTACAGATAATTTCCATAAGAGTCTGCCGGTCTGGTTAGACCAGTACCACTCACGACTACATCTTGTGCTATTCCTCGACAATTTTCTTTGACATTTATTTTGATTACCATCTAAATGTACGCTCTGGTGTAAGTATATTTAAGAATCGCACAACAAAATTTGAAAATTTATGACTTACTAGCAGTACCGCCAGACGCTGTCCCGCCTTAGCTAGTACCCGATTGCAGCGCCCTGGGTGCAATTGTGAATGTTAACATCAAAGGACACACTCAAACACACACAAAAATGACATCAAAATCAGTCCAGCCGTTTAGTAGGAGTTCAGTGGTAAACACACGTACAGAAGAATTATAATTATGTAAAAATGTGCATATATGTTGATGCACAGCCTTCCATCCATCGAATTGATTCCAAAACGATATGCTTCGTAATTCATACCTAACAGGATGATATTATAGTAAAATACGTTGTCTTAGCTTAAATCAGTATCCTGTACAAAATACCTGCCAACAACACATATACACTGACAATACATAAACCGTCAGATTAATAAACGTTGATTAGCGGTTGGGTATTTACACCATACTTTGTCTTCTTTTTCGAATGTCAAATTACCGATGACAGAAAGGGATAGAAATATATTTTTAAACCGACTACACGTGCGGTTACTCTAAACTGATGCAGCATGACAGACGAAGTGATTACGATTAAGATGCATTTAGGTTTATAGCAGTTGTGCCTATAGCAGTAAGAGGCAGTGAGTTATCATGCAGATTAAGATGCGAATCGGCAGCAAGATAGCAGTGGACGGCAGTCCATTACCGCGCCGACTTTATTAGCGTGCTAGTTACTAACTAAACAGTGAATGTTGACCGTTTTACGAGACGCGTCCATGAGAAGATGTCTACATTAATGTAGGATGTGGATCGTTTGTAAGGGTTGTTTTGCATATTCCTTGATGTCTATAAAAGTAGTTATGAATTTA
Organism: Notodonta ziczac; assembly: GCA_918843915.1. Lineage (NCBI taxonomy): Eukaryota > Metazoa > Arthropoda > Insecta > Lepidoptera > Notodontidae > Notodonta > Notodonta ziczac. Next base: position 5,339,523 of record OU974041.1, read on the forward strand.
TCTATAATGACGTCCGCTTGGCGCAGTGGTTCGAGCGTAGACCGCTCGGCTCACTGCACATGGTGCTTGCGGGTGCGATTCCCGCCCGGGGCTAATCTTAGAAATGGCGTTTTCATAATTAGCCCTGGGCTGGGTGTCACTGGGATCGCCTCCAGTCCATTGTACGGTACCCATGGTACAAGCGTTGCTTAGTTTGGGACGATACAGTTGGTGTGTCAGTCTGGCGGTATTATTTATCTATACATACATACATACAAATAAATAAAATTGGAGTGTCTGTTTGTAATATCAAAATAACACTTTTTCACTAAATGCATATGAAAGTACATACGACACCAATAGCAAAAACGCGATTAAAAAAAAATTTGTCTGTCTGTCGGTCTGTCTGTCTGTCTGTGTGTTTGTTCCGGGTAATCTCCGAAACGGCTGGACCGATTTTGATGGGACTTTCACTGGTAGATAGCTGATGTTATTAGAA